>OY813000.1:92719323-93919323 GCA_963681545.1 Germaria angustata
AAAATCTACAATTACACCACGTTGTTCAACACCAAATAACAATTTACTAGGGGGTTGCTTAGTAGAAGAATGAATTGTATTGTTCATAGCAAATTCAACCTCCGTTAACATCCGCGACCAATCAGCATGGTTCAAAGGGCTCGTTACCTTACTCAGCATGACCTTAAGTACACTGTTTACTCTCTCAACTTGTCCATTCGCCTGTGCAGATGACACCGCTATTCTAACATGGTCTATGTTATTGGATAATAGGTATGAGCTAAACTCAGAAGAAGTAAAACAAGTTCCTCTATCACTGATAATTCGTCTAGGCCTCGAGTAGTTTATAAAATATTTATCCAGGCAAGCAATGACTTCCCTTGTACTTGTCGATTTTACCGCAAAAAGTTTAACAAATTTTGTAAAAGCATCAATTACAACCAATATGTGCTTCCGTTGAGAATTTATCGAAGGAAGTGGACCAAAATGGTCGATGTGTATTGTATCGAATGGTACGGGATTCTTAGGTATACTGTACAAGTTCTGTTCGTGTATTCTAACGGGAGGAGAGCACATAATACACCGTATGCAATTCCTTATAAAATGTTCAATTTTGCATTTCATATTTCTAAACCAGTAGTTTTTCCTCATACGTTCGTACGTCTTTTCTATTCCCATATGACATGTTTTCTCATGTACCAACCTAATGACATTATCCTCTAGTTCGCTAGGGACATATAAAAGTAAATCTCCCTTGTTATCTTCCCGGAACACTATACCGTCCACAAGTTTGAATCCGACCAAATTTTCCTTCTCTAATCGTGTCCTTATCGCTGTAATTTCAGCATCCCTAGTCTGCGTTGCATGTATCATAAAGTTAAGCTCGCTCTCATCGGAAACATTAACAGTTCTACAGGGTACAAAATTCGGTATATCAAAATCTTCTCCCTGTCCATCACAAGTGTCTTTCAAATCGCTATAGAGGACAGTAGAAGCCTGATGTTCAATATTATCGTGCGGAGGTTGTTCATAGTTGTTCGGAGGACCGGCCGTAGTATCACTATAGTTGTTAAGATCTAAATCTGTTCCATATGAACCCAAACAGATTTTGTCCAGTATAGAGCAAGAGCAGCCATTAGTTTCCATTGTCTGTTCATGGCATCTGCTTAATGCATCAGCGTGACCCATCGTAACCCCACTCCGATGTAATATCCTGTAATCATATTGCTCCATCTGTAAAGTCCATCTAGCAATCTTAGGACTGATATCTTTCTTGTTCAAAGTGAGTGCAAGAGCATTGCAATCGGTAACTATCTTGAAAGGAATGCCCCTCAAATAAATGTCGAAACGGTTCAGAGCATGAATAATGGCCAAGGTTTCAAGCTCGAAACTATGCATCCTTGATTCTGCTGCGGTAGTAGCCCTTGAAAAAAAGAAAACAGGATGGAATTTTCCATCGCCCTGTTTCTGTAATAATACAGCCCCGAAGCCCACCATACTTGCATCCGTGTGCAATTCGGTCTCATTTTTTGGATTATACATGGCCAATACCGGTGGTTTCGTCAATTTATCCCTAAGTTCGTAGAACGATTGCCTACAAGATTCATCAAAATTATAAACGTCGCCTTTTCTAAGCAGCTTCTGGAGGGGGTGTACTATTTTCGCGTAATCTTTCACAAATTTCCGAAAGTAAGAAAATAACCCAAGACATGATTGTAACTGTTTGAAGTTAGTGGGGGGAGGATATTGTGCCAGAGCCCGTAAGTGTGCATCACTAGGGCGTATTCCATTAGCGTCAACCGAATACCCTAGATAATTCACTGTTTCATATGCAAAACTACATTTCTTCAAATTTAATTCTAGACCTAAGCTTGCCAGACGTTGTAAAACTTCGGCCAATACACAACAATGGGTCCTAAAGGTTGGTGTTGCTATAGATATATCGTCAAGGTAGACAATTATCTTTCCTGATTCAATCAGATCACGTAGTGCGCAATGTATATATCGTTGGAAGACTGCAGGCGCGTTCTTCAGACCAAATGGCATACAATTGTACTCGTACTGCCCATCTGGTGTCACGAATGACGTATAATTCTTCGACTCTTCATTCATTTTTACATGAAAAAACCCATTCTTCAAATCCAACGTGGAGAAATACCTATTATTGCCCAAATACTCCATGCATGTCTCAATAAGTGGTAGCGGAAAATTGTCGCGGACAGTGATCCTGTTCAACGCCCGATAGTCTACACATTTTCGATATTCTCCATTTTTTCTAGACACCATCACAACAGGGGAAGCGTATGGCGATTCACTCTGTCTAATAATCCCCTTTTCCAATAACTCATCGATAATTTTTCTCAGAGCAATACGCTCGCTGACAGCTAGCCTACGAGGTCGAAAATAAAAACGATCGTTGCTATTCAATCTAATAGTCATTTCGTAATCAATGGGACAGACCTCAGCCTTCGAATCTAGGTAATGTTCCTTCACTATATCCTTAATAATGTTCCTATCAGTAATTCCTAATGTTGGGTTAATATTCAATTCATCGAAATCACAATGAACATCTATAGCTAAAATCTGACTCCGAACAAATTCGAACTCTGTTAGTTCCTGCAGTGCATTCGTCTTAGATGCATCACAGTCACTTCCCGACTGTCCTACCGTAATAAAATCATCCAAATTAACTTGCAAAGCAGAAGGTAAATTATCAATTTTCCTATATAATGTCCCTTCAGGTTTTCCAGAATTCATCAAAAATAAATTGTCAAAAATATTATGATCCCTAAGAACATATTTATTGCCCAATTTCACTGGCCTATTGATATAACATAAACTAATATTAAATTCAGAGAGAAAATTACGTCCCAAAAGTAAGGGAATTGGTAGAGTATCGTCCGGCACCACAAGTAAAGTAATTAAATGATTTTGTCTTCCAAATGAGATTTCAGATTCCAGTTTTCTGAATGTAATTATCCTGGTATTGCAAAGACCCCGAAATTCAGTCCGTGTTGCCGTCCCTCTAATGTCAAAAGGTACTTCAGATTTTCGTACCAAATTTACCGGGCTGCCAGTATCAAAAATAGACAAAACAATTTTACAATCACTATGTTCACCATTCACATTAACAAACCTTAAACATATCTTATTAATAAAATCTAAAATATTTGTGTCCTCACCAGTTAAGTCTCCCTCGGTAACAGCTGCGATCGTAGTTTTTAACTTCTGTATACGTTTGGCATTCTTGCATGTTTTGTTATGATGTCCAGATTGCCAACAATTAAAACAAACACCAACGGGCCGCTCCTCATAAGGACACTGAAGTTTTATATGCCCCATTCTCGAGCAGTTATAACAACGTGTTCCTTCGTTATTTGTTTTCGGAGCAACGGTTTTTACCTCATTTGTCATTTCTTTTATACTTGTAGGGTTTTCGCTGTCACCTCTTACGCTTTGTCGTTGCTCATACATCAGAATAGCGTTTTTGATGTCATCCATTGTTTTAGCAGCCGCAAAAAGAATGAAGTCTGTCACACGCCCTTGTATACCTTCTTGGATAAAAGCTACGAGCTCGAAGTCGCTAACATCGCTACGAAGGGCAATCGATTCCATCTCCATAATATATCGGCGGACACTTTCATCTGATTTTTTCTTTCGTTGGCGCAAAATATTGTAAATCTCATGACGACTTACTGTGTGGCCAAATTCTTTAATTAGTTTTGCCTTAAGATCCGCGTAGGTCATAGCTCCCCTTCCAAGCAACAACCGAGCTGATCCAGTCAAGGAATTTCTGAGAGTTAAAAATTTTAGCAATTCGTCGGCTTTCACGTGCTCTAACACTTCTTCAAGATTTTGAAAGAACTCAGTAATTCCAAATGACCGATCTTCGCCGCTAAATTTTATGATAGCGTGCTCAATTTCTTGGAAATTTACGACACGTTGTGGTACAGCAGTGTCTGTTGCGCATTGAATTGTTTCAATCTCCTTACGAAGACGTAGGATTTCGTAGCGGCGGCGTAAAATTTCAATTTCTTCATCTAATTTGTCAGCTTCTGTTTTGTGGTTCTCAAGGGATTTAGAGTATTCTGTACTACAGGCAGCGGCGGCGTCAGAGGTTATTGCATGGAGGTTAGAGCTAAGATACGGAGGAGAAGCTGTTTGTTCTATCATAGGGGTTGTAGCTGTAGCGGAGGCGAGGGATTCTGAGGCAACTTGCGTAGGATTCGTAGGGTCTATAAAATCACTAGCGGCTTCACTTTTTTCTACATTAGTGCCAGTAGGTTCTTCCACAGTGATGTTATCTATGACGGAGGATAAATAATTTTTGGTTTTTTGTGGAAGATTTGTAGGCTCAGCAACGATGTCGGAGTTCTCCTTCAAGGTGCCCTCTAGAATGTCCTTGTGCTTCGAAAAAATTTTACGGAGTTCCTCGGTTGAATACTTACTGGAAACCGATACTCCCGCAAACTTTAGCACATCTAGCAGTTGTTTCCTATTTAAGGTTGAATCCATTCCGGCTTCGAATTTTTTCTTATAAAAACAAAATTTTATTTTATATATTTTTTTTTTTTTTGGTTATCCCACTTCTGATGATGTAAGAGCTATACGTCTTTTCTCAACCACGCTTTCTTTTATTCTAGAACTTTTCCTCCTAACATAAAAGACGCGCACGCCCAACTTTTACATTCATGTGTTGGCTGCACCTGTTACATAGTTGCTTATAACGTATTATATCATATCTAATAATGTTACATAGTTGCTTATAATGTATTATGTTATATCTAATGATGTTACAGCTGATATGTTACAATTGTTATGTCTTGCGATTAATTATTAAAGTAAACTTAATGTAGTATACATATATTACAACATAAATGAATAGTTATAGCTGGTGAATATAGTGTATATTACAATATATATATATATATATATATATATATATATATATATATATATATATATATATATATATATATATATATATATATATATATACAGTATATGTAAACATTAGCCAGCTCCTTATTCTTTGACCTGCAAAATTGCACGTAAATATTATCAACCATTTTCTTGATTCACAATTTGAAAATGTATTAATAATTCAATACAAGAGTAACGTACTGTATGAAAGCAACGGATTCACATATAACACGTATTAGTACATAATGATCTTCACAAAATTCACCAATATTTGTGTGAATTAGATATAAATTTCCCAAACTTTTGAAGCTTCCTCTCCTTATATTTCGCAAAATAACATTGCAGTTACAAATCAAAACTTACAAAAAAATTCTTGTCCCATACAAATAAGATGCACCCTAGTAATTCTCAGTTTATTTTTGATGTATTGAACGATAGAACCTACAATAAAATTATCGATTCATTGAATATTTTTTAAGGCAATTAAACGTTTATGAACACAATTTTATTAAAATTTTCCATATTAAAAGCTTATAAGACATTTATACATATTTATGAATATGGCTTTTTGTTTCTAATTTTCTTAATACGAAATGGAACCTCTACGCTTCACTATAGGTACAAAAAGAGATTTAGTTTTGCAGACTATATGCATTAAATATTAATCAAGAGAATGTAGCTGAAGATAATTTTAGCAGGGATACAAACCATATTTCTGGCTCACTCTTCAGTTACCAGAATACCTTTAATCAGTTAACAGCCACAGCGAATCATATAAAAAAATCAGTTAACAAAGCAGGGACCAGGTTCATAATAAATTGTCCCCTCACTAACATAAATATTAAAAGGATAAATTACAAGATTTACCATATAGAAATATAAAACGTTCAATACCTAAAAGTCTGCTTTTTTGTACGTTTATGAATACAAACTTTTAAGAATTATTTATAAGACGAAAAGTACTTCTTAACAATTGTGTTTTTTAAATCTACAATAAGACTTTTTTTATAAATGCAGTCGTATGACTATAAGTTAAATGAAAAGTTAGTAACGACTAAGATTTTACAACTAAATTAAGCAAAATAAAATATAAAAAAATTTAGTTTTTATAACAAGTACAAACCGTACAGCCTCTTTAGTTTTTTTTTAAATCTTTTTTTCTTCAAAACCTTTGGCGATTGTCCAATCCTAATCCTTCAGAGTAATAGTTTAGTGTATTATAGACGTGTTGGTCTAAAACATTTTCTTGTTTAATTAATAAAAAAGATATTTACTACTCTGATTTAAACAATTTAACTCTCCTTAAGAACGGAGTACTCTTTTCCAATGAGTTTGCTCTTACTAAAGAACACAACATCCTTTTTTTATTTCTTTTAAAAGGGCAAACAATTTCGTACCTTTTTACGAAAACGCCCTATATTAACAACAGTATTTTTTTGTTCATAGTCATCATTCATTATAGAGTTCCTTCCCCATAAAATTATATGGCTATGTCATTGCTTTTTCCCCAAAAGGGAAAAAGCAACGTAAATAAAGAATTGAAAGAAACTTTGTTTTCAAGACACATTTTTCTCGCAAACATGTCAAACATGCGGTGTTACAAAAAGTTAAGAAAAACAATTTTCGCACAGATTTGTTAGCATTTGCAATGAGTTCAATTTAATAGTAAATTGCAAAACAAACCCACACACGTACGAGTATCCTGGAATTGATAAATTTGAAAAGAAATTTTATTTGGAAAAAAATTTTTTTATACTATATACATAAAGTATTATATTATATGACTTAAGTTTAAGATAATTTGATTTTTTTTACAAAAAATATTATAAATATATTTTTATAATTGTTTTTAATTTCTTATCTATATGACAACTTATTTTCTATCTAAAGAAAACTTTCTTAAATATTTATTGCTACTGAATATTTTTATATTGGTTTTGTTTCTTTAAGGTCAATTGCTAGTTTCAATAAAACTTCGCGCTCAATACGTGCCTGGTCCGATTGCACCGGTGAACGTGATCACTTAATTTTTTACGATGGCAGCTCCACTAATGATCCAGTATTGGCGAAATATTGTGGTGGTGATTGGCTGCCAAAAGTTGTGTCGCGGTAAGTAAAATATAAAGAAACTCTTATGCATTTCTTTTTCAGGAATTCTAATTGGAAGCTTGAACATAAATATAAAATAATGATTTAATTTTAAAAAGAAAGTTTTCTTTTATGTTTAATAACCAAGTGTTTTAGAAAAATATTTAATTTATATTTTGCATAAATATTTGCAAAGTAATGAAATGCTTCAAAATTTACTCATGATTAAGTCTCTCTGCCGATAAGTGATTGCAACTAAAATAATTAAAAGCTGACAACTTGGTGCTTGCAGAACTAGAATAACGCGTTCAATAATGCATCAAAGTATAACGCGTTACCATTTCTCAATAGTATTCAAGAGAGAAAAGGTAGGCTGCGTAGATTTCGCTAATCTTGTAAAGAAAAATAAAGTAATTTAACCCGTTTAAGCACAATTGCTATGTATTTAAATTTCCGAAAAATAGTGTAGTTCAGTTGGGAAATGCAGGAGATGTAATGGAAATTTATCGATTTTAAAACTAAGGCTTTAAAGAAGCCGGATGCACTTTCACTTTAAAGTATCGTTATTATTTTTTACAACTACAATAAATAATAAAACATACTGTAATACCGCAGCCCGATATCTCTGCCAGATTCCGCAGAAGTAGGCTGCCAATATGAGTCGTTATCTCCAGCGATACAGTAGCTGTTTAATGCCTTCATCTTCGTCCTCGTTCCGTCAGCTCAACTCCAGTCTCCTGGCATGTTCCCCTATATATCAACGTCCATTCAAAAGCGCAACAACTGTGCGCAGTCGGTCCCGAGATAAACCCTCTAAAACCACAGATTTCTTGCAGTCATAAAGATGCAATCATTTTAAAAGCTGATAAGGATAACACAACTGTAGATTTGAATAGAAAAGAACAAATGATATTGTGACAATTTTTGTGATATTCTTCCGACGGGGTTTGTTTGAATTTGGAACGATTTTCCGTCATCCCACGTCAAATTTGGTTTATGAACAGACCGGTTTCGGCTTTGTGCCATCTTCAGTGTTCTCGAATACTAAATAAATAAATTGTGACAACTTATCAGGTATTAAATAATGTTAATAAAAGATGAATAATGAGTTTATTGGAAATCTTTTAGATTAAACATCATTACAACTTCCGATAAGAAAAAACTATAAAAAAAACGTTGCAACTGCTCCCAAATTATATGGGTTGCCAAAAATACATAAAGAAGACATTACAAATATTCTTAAGGAAATATGTAAGTGCTGATTCCAAGTACAGCTTAAAGAAAAGATAGAAAAATTTAATAAACAAAGTAATGAGAAATTCATTTCTATGGATTTAGTGTTGTTCTCTGGTATACCCGCAGACCTTTCTATGAGTGTGATAGAAGACAATAGGAGTAAAATATAGATAAGTATAGATAAAGATTAATTTTTGCGCATCCTTAGGCTTTACATTATTGATAATCGATGTTTTCAATACAAAAACAAAATATATTCCTAACTAATATGACTTCCAATGGGGTCTACGGCTTCTCCAATTGTGGCAGATATTATCATGGATAAATTATTCTCCCCTTGTGTTATTAACACTTACACCACAAGTTGTTACAAAATACGTTAGCGTCTTATTTTGTACTATTTCGAAAGATAAAATAAAAATAATATTTTTTAGCAATTAGAGTTTGATATGTAAAATCTTTTTCCTGTTAAATATTAATCTCTTTTTCGACGTTTGATTTAAATGTTTTCGATATTTCCATCATAGATAATGCCGTGTTGTGTCCTTATACCGATTATATTACATATCGAACATGTTGACGAACATTTATGTTGGAACAACGGATTCGCTCATGTTGTAAGGCAAAAATACCTGTTGTCGAGAATGCTCGCGTTTTTTAATTTTTTAAATTAACAAAATATCTTCCTTTTGAGATCTCAAAATCTTTTGCACAAAGAAAAAATTTATATTTTGGAGAATTTTAACTTTTTCAGTAGCCTAAAAAATATTGCAAATTCATGGCCCAGATCACAAGTTTGGTTAATGCCATTTTCAAAATCATCTAATCTTATTGTTATTCTGGATTTCGTTGGTTTGAAATATATTATTTACAAACTGTGTTTCGTATGCAATAGATGTTAAAAGTATTAAGTACAGTTGAATAGTTTTACATTTCGCATAATGACATTGATTTATGACAATTTTCATTTGTGCTGACTATTTCCAAATTTAATTTTAGTTCATCCCTTTATAATAAATTGTAAACTATTGTATCGCGACTGTAATTTCCATAGTACACACCGTCACCTTGTATTACACATTCCAGTAGTTATTTTTAAGTATATGTACATATAAACATATTTAAAAACTAAAATTTTTATAACAAATAATTAGGAATATTGTTTAATAAATATGTATTGTTATTAGAAATTTTTTTTCGCCGAAGGGCGGTTAATTGTGTAGAGGTGTAAGAAAAACAAAACAACGAAAGTCGATTATAATTTTTTTATGTGTTGTTTTTTGCACAAAAGTTGTCTGAAACTATTAGGGCGTTTATTAAAACTTGCCTTTGAAGTTCCCGTTAGATAAAGGTAACGTTAGTGAAAGTGCAACTATGAAAGTGGTACATCTGTAGGTAGGACTTGTTGTGGGCTGCCACATATGTATGTATATACGAATGTGTATACCAGATATTTGCATATGTACATATACGTGTGTATATTTACAGTGGGTATATATGTATATACATATAATTATTTTTTGTTTTCGAATTCTACGATCACAAGACGACAAAATTAAAATATCAATAGATTCTATAAAAATTTTGATTGTACATGTATTTTGCAAGAGCAGTTTCTATTTACTTAATAAATTAGTTTCATATCCTTTTTTTAATTGATTATTTATGTGGGTAATTTTACATCAAAAAACAATACTTCAACCAAAGACTATAAATATATAATCTACTAGCGGACCAGGCGAACTTCGCCTCGCCCCAATTTTGCCTTCAGATAAACTTTCTATTTTTTCATTTAAAAAGCCATTAAGGAATAATTTCATACAAAAACTCGATTTTCGATTTTTCCAATTTTCCGACTTTTCCGGAGGGATTTTCCAAAATTTTCTTCCATAAAAACCTTCTCGAAAATACGAACAACTGACAAAAAGTTTTACAGAAATCGGCCAAGCCGTTCTCATTTTATGAATTATTGGATTTTGCCACGATCCTCCACCCACAGACCGAAAATAAAAAATCGGACTTCACAGTGTCACCAGCCAGAGTATTCTGAAGGTCAAAATCGGCCCAGCCGTTTTGGAGCCATTACGTTACATACATACATACATACATACATACATATGTACATGCACACATCCTATTTTATATATATATATATAGATTCTATAGTCTTTGCTTCAACCCACTCTTTAGGTAGAAGCAGTTGCCCATCGTTGCAACAAAAACAACGAACATAATTTCCTTCTAATATACTTACGAGTATTATACCCAACAAATAAAATTTTGTACATACATGTGAAACTGACTTCCTAGGAGTACCACTTCAAATCAAACCCAACTTTAAAAATCACTCAAGAGAATTATAAATAATTCTCTTGATTTTTTCATTTGAGGCAAATTCGCACATTCACACATGCATGCATCCATTAATATGAAACCACATATAAGAGTTCAAAAGAGATCTACAAAACTACAAAGAGTTAAATTCAGTTTGAAGAAATATGTATTTGAAGCGTTCGCATCGTGTCTCGGCAGAAGTTTGTGTTTAAATGGAAAGTATAATTTAATTAGAATATAAAAGTGGAAAAATGCATTATTTATTGTGAAAATGGGAAATATTAAAAGGAAAGAGGCAGATGCCCACGAAGAAAAGAAGCAATTTCTATTCCCACAGTGTTTTACAAACAAATGTATGTATGTTTGTTTGTTTGTATGTATGTATGTATATATGTATGCATATAAAGATGTGTATCACAAAGTGTATTGAAAAAATGTAGTGTTAAATATTCTGAATTTGTTATTTATTCCTTTTTTAAATCCACATAAAATATCGGTTCGGTTCGGTATTCAATTGATATAATAAAACTTCTTTTTTGTTGGTCATTTGTGGCGTGAGGTGTCCTAATTCAAGGTTAAGACACTTCGATGCAAAAGTCTCGCCACACATCTCTTCCGTCAATGTAAGTAAAATAGTCGATTTTATAATTGTAGGCAGCACAAAAGTTTTGCCATCATGTGTTGCTTTTGTTTTCTATCAATATTCTTTGGTATTTAAAATATGTACATACATATGAATGTGTGTATGTACACACAACTGAACACATATACGAGTATTACGAGTAAGTACATAATGATGGTGTTTTGCTTTTGCATTATGATTTCCCCTTCTTTTATATGCAGCATTTGTTTGTTTATTAATAACTTTTCTTTGCTGTTGTTTGTGGAATTTCAAGTTTAGCCGGCGAGTTTTCAGTCAAAAGCAGAACGCTGGCAGAACAATTTATTATTTTTATTTTCGTTTTTGTTTAAGATGCTTGATGTACAAAAACTAATTGCTGAAACCAATCCAAAGAAGGCCCCGGGTATTGATGGAATTAGTAACAAGATGCTGATGCAGTTGCCTCGTATTGCTATTAGAATCCTGTTATTTATTTTTAATGGCATTTTACGACTGGAGTATTACCCACACAGCTGGAAACTTGCCATGGTCAAAATGATTCCAAAGGCGGGTAAAGATCTTACCAAGGCTGAGTCATATAGGCCAATAAGTTTGCTGTCAACAATTTCGAAGCTCTTTGAAAAACTTCTCATGACAAAATTGTCCCCAATTCTAGCTGATAATGGATGCATACCGGACCATCAATTTGGTTTTAGAAGTCAGCACAGCACCATTGAACAATGTCATAGATTGGTTCATTTCATAAGAAGAACATTTGAAGAAAGAAAGTATTGTTCTTCCCTATTTATTGATGTCTCTCAGGCATTTGATAAAGTGTGGCATGAAGGCCTAATTCTAAAATTGAAGACATATCTACCAATAAACATTGTAAATCTTTTGGAAAATTACATTATTGCCCGGAAGTTCACTGTCGTGGAAGGAGACTTCATGAGTGTGCCCGAAACCATTTCATCTGGGGTGCCTCAGGGGAGTATACTGGGGCCAGTTTTGTATTTGATTTATACCTGTGATATGCCTTTGAGCAGTAATATCCTCACCTCTACATTTGCCGATGATACAGCCTGCCTTAGTATGCATGAAAACCCTCACGAGGCATCCCGTTATCTTCAGCAACATATTAACCTGTTGGAATTGTGGTTGAACTTATGGAGAATAAAAGTAAATGAACAAAAGTGTGTTCATGTTACATTTACCCTACGAAGAGATACTTGTTCCCCCATTCAAATCAACAATCAAGTTGTTCCTCAACATTCACATGTGAAATATCTTGGTATTCACCTCGACCGACGGCTTACATGGAAACACCACATTGACTCTAAGCTGACACAAATGAAGCTTAAATTAACCCAGATACATTGGCTGATTGGTAGAAATTCTACCCTCAGTCTAGATTGTAAACTTTTAATATACAAGTCGCTTTTGAAGCCGATATGGTGTTACGGAATTCAGCTATGGGGCACTGCTTCAGCTTCCAATGTAGAGAGAATCCAACGAATGCAAAACAAAATATTAAGGTTAATAACTACGGCTCCATGGTACTTGAAAAATTCTATTTTACATCGTGATTTAAATATGCCACTTGTGACCGCTGAAATTGCAAAATATGCTGGAAAATATTTAACAAAACTCGAGTTCCATCCTAATCCCCTTGCTCGTAACATCTTGAACTTTCCTGGACACATCCGCTTAAAAAAGAGGGACACTACGGCATTAATACGCAACTCTCCAGATGAAATTCTTTGAAAATATTTTTTGTGCGTAACATGAATTTTATGTATTATTAATTATTATCACTAAGTTTATGTCCGACACTGGTTGGGCCTAATAATTATTTATATATTTAAGATTTGAACACTTATTGTTAGTTCAATTATTTGAAGATACAATAAACATATATTAGCGTGAAAAAAAAAAAAAAAAAAAAAAAATTTTCGTTTTTGTTGTATGTCGCGTATTTCATGACTGAGTAAAACGATGGCTCGTCAAGGTGGTGTATATTCAACTTCTTGATGTTAATTCTCTTGCTGCTCTGTGTACTGCATGAATATGTTGTTTTTGTTGTTTATATATATTTATTGGAAGTTGTCACTATTCTGTTGTTGGTGTATTTTTCTCTGGAGCAGTGATTCATATTGTCTGTTTGTAGGAATTTTTGTGTGCGATTGAATTACTACTGTTTTGATATTGTTATTGTTAAGGAATATTTACAAGCACAAGTAATTCTACACAGTTTTGGAACGATCAAAACATTTTCTTAAGAAAGAATATTATAATATGCTTTTTTTAAATTGCCTTATTATTTTGATACATCAAAATGTTTGTGTAGTTAAAAGTCTTAAATAAACTTAACTTGATATTTTATAATACCTGATACAAAATACCAGATGTTCCAATATGTGAAAATGAATAGAATATATTGTTTTTTTTTAAAAGAGAAAATTTAAATAGCACATTAAATTTGTGCTTCATACAGAAATATTTACATTTTTAAGTAGCTGCACGCAGGTTGCAAAAAATTTGCTTGAATGATGCCATTTGCATTTCGGTTTTTCTGTTTTCAAAAAATTTATGAGAGGAAAGGAAATTTGGAAGGATGTTTTCATTTTCCGTCAAATTTGGTTTCTAAACAAGCCGGTTTGGGCTAATATGAACTTACAGTGTTCATTTTCACACTGAAAACAATCTTAGCTTTTCTAAAAATTAAATAGGTAGGTATAATGAGTTTTTTTTTTTATTAATTATACATATACCTTCTATATTTGAATCATTCATATTTTGCATACACCTGGTATACAATAGGTTTCCAATTCCAGGTTGACTAGGCCGGAATGTTAGAGTATCAAGTTTTATTCCCCCATATTTTTCAAAAAAAATTGAAACGTGCATTTTGCAAGAATAGTTTTTGTTTTGCTTAATAAATGACAAGGCCTTATCCCCTTGTTTGTATTTATGTACATATGTATGTATGTGGGACGCATTTCCATACCATTCCTACAAAAAGGAAAGATATTTTCCTATCGTGTATTCCTCGCCACCAACAAAATGCTCGTTGTTATTGTTGTGCAACGAGTTGATCTCTTTGAAAACACCATTCAAAACAAAAAGCACAATTAATCTCATAAAGAAGTAATAATTCTCTTAATATTTAATCACTCAACCCACAAACATACTCGTTCACCCACACACTCATGCATACATACGAGTAAATATCGAACCACAAATAAGAGTTGAGAAGAGATCGACAAAAATACAAAGAGTTAACTTCAGTTTGAAGAAATTTTTGAAGCGTTCGCATCGTATTTCGGCAAAAAGTTTGTGTTGAATTAGAAAATATTATTTAATTAGAATATAAATGGGGGAAAAATGCATTATTTATTGTGAAAAGTGTTAATAAAATTGAAATGGGAAATATTAAAAAGAAAGAGGCAGATGCCCACGAAAAAAGAAGCAATTTCTATTCCCACATTGTCTTACAAACAAATGTATGTTTGGATGTACTTATGTATATATGTATGCATATAAAGATGTGTACCACAAAGTGTATTGAAAAAATATAGTTAGATATTCTAAATCTGTTATTTATTTCATTTAAATCTACATAAAATCTCGGTTCGGTTCGGTATTCAATTGATATAATAAAACTTCCTTTTTGTTGGTCATTTGTGGCGTGAGGTGTCTTAATTCAAGGTTAAGACACTTCGATGCAAAAGTCTCGCCACACATTTCTCCCGTCAATGTAAGTAAAATAGTCCACTTCATAATTGTAGGCAGCACAATAGTTTTGGCATCTTGTGTTGCTTTTGTTTTGTCAATATTTTTTGGTATTTAAAATTTTTTATATATGTGTGTATGTACATATGTATGCATGTATGTACACACAACTGCACACATTTATTAACATGCAAAACAGTTAAGTCCATAAACCAGGGCTGCCAGGTACTTTTTTCCATTATCCCCAAATCTGAAAAAAATATTTCCCCGAAAATCCCTTGATAAAATTGAAAATCCCCAAAAGAAACCCCTGTAAAATATACACTATTGTTAACAAAAAAAATTTATTTTAATTAGGTTTGTACTAGAAGAGATCGTAAGAAAGTGCATATACATACATATTCATATCTATGCACAAATGTATACAGATATGTTCAACATGTATGTACATATTTCATATATTCATTACATCAAAATTGTCTGAATCGCCACCTTGTGAATATTTCTATTATACATATTCTCTGCACTAAAATTGCTTAGAATATCCTTTGTTGGTTTGAACTGTTTACAACAGATTTGGTTGATATTTAAATGAACTTGCACTCTCAGTAATGCCTCCAAAAGCTCATACTGCATACTATTTCGAAGTTTTGTTTTTGTGAACTTCCTTATGGAAAATACGCGCTCCACACATGCATTGCTTATTGGTATCAAAAGCATATAAAGCACAGCCTGAGCCAATTCTTTGTAGTGTCTTTTAACAGTAGCATCGTGGAAGTTGTAAACTTTTGGCCAAAAATTCCACTAAATTAAGGGGAATATTATTTTTAAAATAATAACTCCATTCGGTAAAAGGGAGCTTATTCCACTGAGCCTCGTAAACATCTAAGGAAATAGTTGCGTCCATGAATTTAAGCAAAACGTATTTGATCGTAGAAAATTTCGGCTACGATGTTGTATTAATACATTTTTGGCTGCTGAATTACTTATATTGTTTAAAAATGTAAAGATTTTCAGGTAAACGATTTACTATTTCAAACAAAAGTTTTTTTAAATACTGCAAACAATTTTTTTTAATACTAAAATCTCTTCACTTCCTAGGCAACAATTTGACAATTCAGCTTCGAACTCTGTTCCGAAATCTACTGCATTTAAGGGAAGCAGAGAATCTGGGTCCTTCAATATATCCAATATATTGTAAACATTTTTTAAAACTTTTATTTGGTTAAAAACCGATGGCTTAAATATTTTGGAACATAATACTAGAACAGTCATGTACATTTTGTCATATAAACTTCCAGCATAAATTGTGTCGCACTGAAAACCTAAATTTAAACGATTTATGTCGTTAATAATTGGATTAATCAAAATAAGGAACATTCGATTGCTATCGTCTTTCATTTCAATGTAAATCATCCTTGCAATGTGATAATTTTCAGCTGTTGCTGAAAATTCAGGGTACGGAAACAAGTATGTGGTTTTATTATTACTGATGAAACCAACAATAAATAGATAAGAAAAATATGTATTAATTTAACGAATATTAAATGATCATGTTGTTCTAAAATTCCCCAAAATATCCTATTTTGTTTTATCCCCAAACCCCAAATGAATAGTTTTGTCCTTTCAGAAACAAAAAAACCCTAATTTGGGGTCAAAACCCCAAATCTGGCAGCCCTGCCATAAACGATGTTCTGCTTTTGCATTATGAGTTTCCTATATTTTATGTGCTGCACTTGTTTTTTTTTTCATTTTAAGAACTTTTTCTTCACTGTTCGTTTGAGGGATTTCAAGTTGTCAGTCAAGAGCAAAACGCTGGCAGAATAATTTAGTAATTTTTGTATTGTTTTTGTTGTATGTACTCGTATTTCATGCGAGAGTGAAACGAAGGTTCGTCAAAGGCGGTGTATAATCTGTTTCTCAATGTTTATGCACGTGTAGTTGTGTGTACCAAATGAATTTATTTTGTTTTTTGCTTTAAGGGATGTGGGGAATTAGTTTTTGTGTTGTTTAGTCAACTCATGTTGGTGAATTTCTTAAAAAAAGTATGTAATTCATATACTTACATTGTTAATGTCAAAAGCTTCTCCAAGCCATTGCCATTAATTACTGTGATGTACAAAATTTGTCCCTTTAATTTTAAGATATATATATATATATATATATATATATATATATATATATATATATATATATATATATATATATATATATATATATATATATATATATGCTGAATGTTGCGAAAGCAACCTGTCGCACTTGCTCATAATGCCTAATTGTTCCGCCATATTAAAAACTCTGTTTCCTTTTGAGAAAAGATCAATTCTAGCGGTCTTGTTCTAAGAGCAGCCGAGCTGAAAGGTAACCAAGATTGCATCCAATAAATTTTTCATCCAAACCTCTAATTTGTTCTTTCATTTAATTTCTTTCCATTTATTTCCTATTGGGGTTTGGTGTTTTCTGAGTTACAAAACGATTAACTTTCTTTGTTTAATCGATGGGCTCGGAGATTGATTATAAATAATATTTCCAACCAGATTCCACGCAAAGGTATTCTCCCTGAGCGAAATATACATAGTTGTCCGTTTATGTATGCATATGTTGGTGTTTTAAATTTTTTTTTTGTTAGGGAATATTCAATAAATTCATTGTTCCACATATTCTCTATAATAATTACATATTTAAAAAATGCTCAGCGTTTTATTGGCGCTAAAAAGACGCAAGTCGGTTCTAATTATTTGTTGTGTTCTGTTTATAGGTACAAGAGTATTCTAAAATTATTATACTTAAGGCTGGGGCACATAGAATCCGTTATCCGTCATCCGTCGACTTTTTCAGCCAGCTTAAGAGACATATACTTAATTTAAATAACACTGTAGCCAAAGGTCTTTCTATTGCCTTTTATTTCTATGTTTTCACAAAGAAAGCAAATACTTTATTCCATTTTTTCTTGTTTCTGCTAAATATTCCATAAGTTTTATTACAACGTTTTGATCAGCATTTTTTATATTCTTGTGTGAAGTGAAAAATGTTACATATAAAAGTCAAATATAAAGTGCTGTTTAATATGCCAAGTATTCATCAATTCATCCAACGGCACTAAAAACGCCGAGCGCACAAATAAAAATTAAATAAAGCAGCAAACGAATAAATCAGATAAATAATGGATACCGCACAACAAACAAATACAAAATTAAATGACACACATACAGATACTAAAGCAACCTATAAATTTGAGGGCTTTCCGTATCAACACTACAAGCAAAACTTACCCCCGGTTCACACATTGCAACTATTGTCGCGCAACAAAAGTTGCCTTGTGTGAACCGGTTGTTATCAGACATTTTTCTTTTATTTAAAAGAGTAAGCTTTGAGGATAAATGAGTATCTCCCAACTATGAAAAGCATTATGCTGGAACCAAGATAATAGATTATGTGATGTTTGTAAACATTCGATTTATAATTTTTCTACACATCAAATTTAGAGGTTATTTTTAATAACCTGGCCAATAAACATTATAAGTTGTGCCTTTTGTCTTCCTTGCGAACGTTTGAAATTACTAGTATTTGTTATATAATTTGGAGAAACCTACAAGTGGTGGTGGTCCAAATAAGAATATATTTTTGAAAATTAAATGCGCTCTGAATGACAAGGTGATAGGCTGTGTGACATGGTGCACCAACTTCATATCATATGCTCCATTACAGACCATAAAAAGTCATGGGTATGTAGCAGTCACCATTGACTAAAATGGGGTGTTCTTCGGTTGTTAAAGGATCCATATTCATAAATACAAACCTTTCCATAAATAAATGATTTTTCACAGCTGACAGTCTTGCTATATAATGATATAAAACTCCTAGTCTTATTCCATTTCACTTATTTCATTCCATTTTACAATTCAACTTCCCCTATCGGGAAACCTCTTTTATATTGAAGTTGTCTTTTTATTTCACATGTTTGCTATTACTTACAGCTTAAGAAAATTTCATCTGCTTAATCACATTTAAGGTTATTGTTGTCGTTAACCTGTCTTCTTGCCTAGACTAATGCGTTAGTGCCTACATTTTTTAATTACTATTCTAACCGCCTAACCATTTAATAGGGCTTTGTGTAACCATATGTTAGTATGATGGATTAAGAAAAGCGCCTTAATAGGCGCTTATAGGTGAGTGTGCCTATCGTTTTGACCTTTTGTTGATATGTTTTTCTATTTATTTGTCTAACTTTAATTCTATAAGACTGTCGTGTCCTTTCAGGCGTATTATTGTTTGTTGGTTTCCTGTTATTTTCCATTCTACCAATCCCATCTATTTCAAATTGCTTTGTATATATCTGTTAGATTTTCTTCTTATTCATGTTTCCTTTGAAATTACTTGTGTATATAAACACCATACATACATACATATGTACGCACATATGTACATATGTATGAGTATCATGTTTCTTTATATATTTTTTAATCAAAATCCATAGAATTTTTTTTATACAATTTCTTTATAAGCTTAACTCCCTCCCCCTTTTTGATGTGATCCAAATATTGCAGCTCTTTAACTCACATGCAATTAAATTTTCCTCATCATTAGGAGTGGGTTAATGGATTATTTGCATGTTAGCGGTTTTCTTATTTTTCTATTAAAGATTTTTTTTATTAAAAAATTCTTCTACTTTTTACATGCCGATATAAAAATTTATCTCAATAGATGATGTGTGATTCAAGAGACCAGAAAGAAGCTTTAGAAAGTTTGTATGGTTGGGGATATGTGTAAGTCAATTACCCATCATGAATAGCTGGAAGGATTTGAATAAAATTTGTCACACAGATAGTTTATAGCCTGGACTGAGACATTTGATACTCTTTATAATTGTCAGGCCACTTATGGACTAATACCATAATTTTTATATTATAATACGTGCTTAGATGGATAAACGGATTGGAATAAAATTTTGCACACAGATAATTTATAGCAGATCATGTAAAATCTAGAACCGAAAATCGTTTAACCAGCAATTTGCTTTTCTGAAAATAAACCAGATTCGAAAAATTTATATTTTCCAACAATTCGGCATGCCGGTGTGGCGATTAATCGTTTATTTTACGGAAACTTTTTTTTATTTTAATTTTGTTGTGTTTGATGAAAAACACAAATACCTTTTATCACTCATATTAAAAGCGGTTCTTTGAAATGGTTACTTTTGAATTTTTATATTCCAAACACTCCCCCCCCTTACATTTTTACTTTGTCATGTTTTTCAACACCTGCAAAGTATATTTATGGGAGTATATTTAAGTAAACAACATGTCATACATGCTGCTTTGTTTTCTTGTCAAAATTTATATAAAAAATTCTCATATTGTACTTGGAATTTTTGGCATAAATATATCAGGATTGAATGTTTTCAAATTGCATAAATTTCACTGATGAATTGGTTTAGCGACCAAAGAAATGTCGGCATATGAATAGCTAAAGCCACAACAAGCAAGTTTTGAAACTCTAATTCTCTAAACGATTAGTTGGGGAGAATATCCCAAATAATAAATTTCAATACTAAGTATTATTCATTATTATTATTGTTATTATTCAATAAATATTTGGGGGATTCACACGATATAGTATGTTATCTCTCATAGAGTCATAATTTCGTAACATTATTCAAACAAAAGACAAAAACAAAATAATTAAATTATTTTAGAACATTAGGACACTATGATTGATGGCATATGTACCTTGTGAACCAACTGCCATTAGCTTTTGTCAAATATTTTAATTGACTCTTAAGAGCTTGAATTCCAGAATTTCAAAGGAATATGTCAGGTGTAGTCAGTTCTCTGGTCATTGCAGTAGGCTTTGTAGTCTCCGACTGCTCCGGCAAAATTTTCTATTGCAGGTAGACATCATAGGGTTTGCCATTTCACCTTTAATAGACTATCAAACGACCATCGCTTGCAAAACTGGACTGTAATTCTTCAAGCTCGATCAATATCGAAACGTTGTAGTCAATTTATCGATAATTACCCACTTTTTGGCCCAAAATGGATTTGGGTGACATGTACGCGATACCATGAAGTTATTGAAAGGCGATTTTGTTGGGCAATTAATCTCACGTTTTGCAGCAGCCCATTGGTCATGGAAATACCATTTGCATGCGATTTGACCCCAGTAGACAATATTTTGTGGGAATACATGAAGTCTCTAGAGTACAGAGACAAGCCAGCCATAATTCCACCCCGTGAGGACAGCATTAGAGCTGGTATCTCAGCCGAAATGCTGGAAAAAGTATGTCAAAGTATGAGCTCACGGATGGCCACCTACGGCGTAGTCGTGGGCACCATCACATAAAAAATAAATGGCAGGTATTCGTTTATCGTCGCAAATAATTATTTTAATATTCACTTTTGCACATTTTCCGTTTTTTTTTAAATTTTTAATACCCAAACGGTTAAAATAATCACCCATTACTGAAACAACAACAAAAGAAAATAAATTTAAATAATTTATTGTTTGTTGTTGGCTTATCTGAATATATGCCTGCATTACACTGTTTTTTATACCGGCTAAACCAACCTGTTCGAAAGTAAATCGAATGTATTATTATTCTAATAAATAACTACAGAAGCAAGCAAGAAAAAGCAATTAGTATTTAAAACTTTTTTTTATTGATTTCAATCCAATTATATTCACTTTTTGTATTTCATTTAAAAAAAATATAAGTTAAAAAAACATTAGGGTCATTCACACCGGCCTTGTTAATTCGTTAGTCGTTATTCGATAGTTTTTTACGTGTATTTTGTTTTTGTAAAATTAACAAATTATCGAACTGCCGAGTAACAAAGTACCAGTCTGGCAAGCTTGGTAATTTTCTTGTTACTCGGTAACAAAGAATTTTTTACTATTTTTGTTTTTGCACTTTCTCGAGGCATTTTTGCTTTTTAATAAATTTAAATCATCTGTTTTGTAGCAAAAGTTACCGCACTACTGAGATAGAACAAAAAGTGTGTTCACAGTAAAGTGTTTTAACAAATTACCAACTAACAAATTACCGGATTAACAGACTCGGTGTGAATTCCCCTATTGTATTTTGTTCATATTTTTGAAGAAAAATTCCTTGATTAGTTAAAATCACTTTTGTCAAAGACATAGAGACATCATAACAAAAATCACTTTTATGTAATTTTCATTACGGACAGTTGATTTATTGCCATTTCTAACGTTTTTAATGTTTAAAATATTTAATTGCAATTTAAGTTTGAAAGCACTAAATCGCACGATTCACAGATCATCAATTTATGAATTTTTTTTCTTTTTTTAAATCGATTTGATTTAAAAAACAAGTCGCATAAAACAGGACATTGATGATAATTATAATTAAATTTGTATTAAAACATTTTTTCGTGAATAATTTTAAAATAAGTTGAAGTAAGAAACGGAATAAATTTAATACTAGTTGCTTATGTGTGGGAAATTAGCAAGTCATCCCCCTCCCCTCAGTGAACCTTACTATTCTTAAATTGAATTATTAGATTAACAACAAGCAAAGGTGCAACTATAGGCCGCAATAAGGAAAAAAAAATTTCGTATAAAAATTTGAGTTTGAAATTCCTTGAAGAGGATTAAGTTGATATTTGGCACGTGAAAAAGTTCAGTTTATTTTTCTCCTCTAACGATTCTATTTTTGTTGCTTACCGAAAAAAATTAAATAAAATAACGCCAGATTTAATAAGTAAAGCGAATTTTAAGTAGATAAATGGGAAACAATATGCTAAACATACTTCGCATAGGAAAAGCTGTATGAGCAACCCCAGCAGGGACGATTTATTGCACTTAATTCACAGATAATATTGCAGGGGGTTGCGCTGCTATACAACATTTTTTAAATCTTGACAAATTCAAATATTTCTTGAATTTTCCAATAATCCCTTTGATATTATTTAAATTTAAGTTTCTTATTTCAGTCATAAACAAATTATATTTTTAAATGTCTTAGTTTTGAATAAAAATCTTTTAGGAATTATACATTAATGTATTTTTTTATTTGAATGCAAATCCATCACTTCTTGACTTATTGCTTAAATACTACTTTAAGACAGAAGAAAAAGAACATTAAAAGAAATAAATCAAAAACTCATTTACTGATCCTTGCAAGCAGTTGCTCTAAAGTCTGCTCATTTTCCAAATAGAGCAACCAAAAAAAACCCAAATGAAAGAAGTCATTTGGTTGTTAGTAATCGCTATTGAAGAGAATTACACCAACGCTAAAATGAATGATTTAATGAATGGCTGACTGACTTACTGACTGACTGAATGTCTGACACAATAAAAAACCAACATACAGTGTAAATACACAATTTACTTAGGGGGGGTTTTTTTGCAAATAGCAAACGTTTTTCAATTAGCATTTCTAATTTAAATTTTTTCAAGCGTCTTTCCCCATTTGCTTTAAATTTTCTTGTTCCTTTGAAGTTGTAATGAAAAATTTAGAGACAAAGTTGATTTATATAATATAAAAAGTTTTTAGTTAAAAACTTAAAAGAAAATTATTGTAATTATTCCTTTTCTTCTTGTGTTGCTGCATGACAATCGCTAACGTTTATTAATTAATGCGTGAAGGCAAGGAAATGTATATTTGAATATCAGAAATGAATAATTTCATAAATATTGTAGGACTCTTAAATGTGGTATTAAGCAGACGCCCAGTCTGTCTAAATATTAATGTGTTGGCAGTTCGTTGAAAGCCAAAACTGTCAGGCAAGTTAAACATTGTTATCCTGGAGGGTACTATACTTTCTTTGTTAGTTCATCCCTTAAAAATATTATTTTATCTATTTATTAATTCATTTATTCATTAATTCTAAGGAGAGAGCAGGACTATACAGATTAAATAGTTAAGAATTAACTTAACTTACCCTAGGAAGAAAAAAATTAAAGAAATTCTCAGGGACCGATTTTTTTATTGCTTACGTAAATCCATTTGAGCATATTTTCAACTTCCCAGGAAGTCAATTTAACAAAGGCATGATTCGAATAAATTCTATAAATCTGTAAAACTTTGTAAAGGATTTCGAAAATATCTTTTTTACATTAAAAAAATATTTGTTACATTTACACGAGAACATTACTTTCCTCTATGTAATTATTGATATAATTACTTCCACATAAGGAAATAGAAATCGTTTCTATTTTCAGTGATAAATAAGCAATCCTATTTTAATATAATATTATTTTTCTGTAAAGAAAGATAAAGATTTAATATTCACAACATACGCGGTTCTATATGTCAGGTTTTTGGATAAAAAATATTTTATTTTTGAACACAATCCCTTTGTACAACGTTTTTTCAGAATAAGTATTTGTTTCTGCTATTATATCATCATTGGAGGCAAATCTCTTTCCGCCGAACCATTTCTTCAAGTTTGGAAACAAGAAATAGTCACTATGGGATAAAACCGTAGAATATGACGGATGATGGAGCAACTCGTAGCCTAATTAATGGAAACTACACATGTTTGCATTGTCCTGGTGGAGAAGAACTTTTTTCGTTGCCAAATGCGCTCGGATTTTTTCTTAATCCTCATAAAATAAACTGAACAAGTTGCCATAATATTCGCCATCTATTGCTTTACCCTTTTGAGAGTAGTCAGTGTGAGTTTAACGCGTGCATTCCAAAAACGGACGGCATAACTTTACTGGCTGACAAACCCATCTTGGCTTCCTTCTTTGGCCACCATTCATCTGCTCTTTTAACTCTATAGTATAGTGGATACACGTTCCGCGGCACCCATCTCGCGGAAAGCCTTCGCATTCCCAAGTGCTCATTCGAAATTTAAACCACTGCGCCATGTAATATGCCTATGGCTGCCACAATCTCTCGCACTTTCAATTTCCGATCAGTGAACACCATATCGTGAATTTTTTCCATAATTTCGAACGTAAAGATCTCAACTGGGCGTCCAGAACGTTTGTCATATTCCGTGCTTGTACGGCTAGAATAAAATTAAGTAAATTACTTTTTGAGTGATTTTTTTTTTCACTTTTTTCCATTTTCTCCTCCAATCACGCGGTAGTCTGCTATCAATGGCTGTCAAACACAAGCTAAATGCCGCAGCTTGTTTAAATTTCACAGAATTCAACCGACAGGAGCAGTGTTACATTTACAGTTAAGAAGCAAGAAATTCTAAAAGTCAAAAAAGTTTAAGTAATTGGAACCATCCGAACTAGCACTAATTCCATACTACCATAATTTCAGCATTTTAATGACTTCTTTGGAAGCCGTTTTTTGGTGGATATATATTACCTAGTAGAATATTAATTCAAATTTTTTACCAGATGTAATCAAAGCTCAAATTATAATCGTATATAATATTCTCATGCAAACCAGCAAAAAATAGCACTGTGTAATAAAAAAAAAAAAAAAAAAAAAAAACGGAGCTCTGACAATTGATTCGGGGAGAGAGGACCAAAAAACTTAATATACATACGTGTATTGGAGCTTTGAAAGTTTACTTGTTGGGACTAAAAATCCTCCCTTTTGGCAAATGTTTATTGTGACGATATTATGAAAATGAACTTTCACATTCATGTGTAAAGAAATTTTCATGAAAATCCATTATTTCTTTGAAGATATCGCTCATAATACAACCTTCATGAAAGTACTTTCATGTCCAAATGCAGGATAAGAGGGGATAAAGTTATTGAAATTGGGGTTTTGTAAAATACACAGTAGCAGCATTTAACGAAACTAAAGTGGAATTTGTGGTTTAAGTTTGACAAAGCTATTTCCATTAGCAAGTTCTAATTTGGATCATTCGGGGCCAAGAAGCTTGAAAGAAGGCCTGGAAAAGAAAATCTACTCTAAAAGGAAGTTAATCGTGTGTATTTTTTAATTTTTTGTTAAAATATAAATAACTGTATGAATACTTTTGTCCCTCATAATTGTAATTGATCTGAGTTACCTTTTTTTCTATTAATGCAACATAATTATATTCAATGAATTAAGAAGTGAATAAATAATTTTGTTAAATACTGCAAAGGGCTGTCTTTTTATTCTAAAATTATAAAACATATAAAGTGAGAGAACCCGCTGTGTGATCAGTTTAGACCGGCACTGTACTCGTACATGCCTCCTTTCATAAATTCTTAGAAATATTTCTGTGTTCCTACAAACAAAAATGTTGTACCCATTTATACCAAGTATTGTAAAAATAATCTCTGTAGGACTTTTACAAATTTATCTTTGATTTCAATTTTTTTACGTCTTAAAATTGTTTCCGCAAATAATATTCACAGCAGCAAACAAAACAAAAAGAAGGATAAAATCCCCAAAACTTTTGTATGGTTTTTGTTTCCATCATCCACACACACACACACTCACTCACACACACACTCACTCACACACACAGTCATTACTCGCACACATAAAAAAGCCTTGTTGAAATACAAAAATTAATTAAACGCAAATTCCAAAGTTTTAAAGTTGTATTTAATTTAAAAGAATTTGTTTACTGGCACTTTGCCTGCACTTTCTTGTATTACTCAGGCTTCCTAAACAAACAACTGGAGCAGAAAACTTTCTAAGATTTACATATAGACTAAGAGCTTTCATTACGAATTTCTGATTTACTCTGTTTAATTCAATTGAGATTAATATTTTAGACCTTCAGTAGTTATGCCTTTCAACAGTATGGAAAGAATCGCTTCCACATACATATACTTATATATTTTTTTGCCAGCTTTTAATATTTAGTCCTTCTTATAAATGCCTTAAATAAACACACATTTGGCAAACATTACGAGTACTCGTATATTCACATTAAAAGAACAAAAACTTGTGCCCTGTGTTATTTAAACTATATATTTATTCTTAAATAAAACTTTTTGGGAAAGTTTTTAAATGCATCTTTTTTAACGGGGGGCATTATTTTAAGTGCTTAATTTTTGTAGTTTGCAAAAAGAAAAGGAAGTAAATTATCTTAAGTAGTTCGAAATAAGTGTTTAAGGAAAATGAAATAAATTTTCCAGCTGGTTGTATTTCCAAGAGAATGCATAAATTAAAAGGATAATACTCAATTAGCATTTTGGTTGGCTGAATTTTTAGTTATTTTGTATTATTTAGAGAAATTAGTTTTTGAAACTAACAAATTATTAAAAAGTTTTATTAACGCTTAGTTTTCTTTTAAAGCTTTTTTTTCTAAAATTAATATTACTTATTTATACGTTTCAGTTTTTTGACCATTTTATTTTAATTAATAAACTTAATTTATTTTTTAAGCTTGAGGTCTCTTAATTTTTTAATTTATATCGATATTTCGATAACACACAAATGGCACGTATCCGGAAAAGGATTCGAGACAGTTCAAATCCATCCAACTACCATATATAGAATAAGTATTTATAATATTTATAAAACCAAAAGTTATTACTATCTCTTAATTACAATAACATACTTTATAGTTTTATAAAAAATGTCCGCATAAACAAGGATGGTTTCTTGTTTTTGCTACAAAAACTGAGCACTTTTCTATGAAAGAAAACTCACTCTTTGCCCATTCTTTAATTTTTCAGTAAAATGATCTCATTTGTCCATGAGCTGTATTTCTGTTATATCCAAATAGCAGTTTGCTTCGGTTAATATCTGGATTAATTTTCGTAAGCTCAACCAGCTTTGCCATTTGTTTTTTATTTGTAATTTTGATAAGAAATATTTATTTTATTATTTAATTTTATATTTATTTATTTAAATTTTATTTTTTACAGTTCCGTATGTTTTGCAAAACAAATTTTATATGCATACTTAAATATTTTATCTATTTTAGATTTTCAACTTGTAATGTTAATAAAACAACACCTAATGAACTGTTGTAGATTTTTGACAGTGCGAATTACACATACTGACAACAGTTTTTTTTTTTGATAAAGAGAAGTTACACTCAGGTAATTAATGCCTACTACTTAAATTAAGGTGTTACTTCTTTTTGTGAAAGGGATAGGGTAGAGAGGACAGGTGGTGAAATTAGAATACAGAGAGAGAGAGAGAGAGAAAGGTTTTAATTTCTGTGTTACAACTCAGCTATTCCGCGTTGATTTATTTATTATTATTATATATATATATATTTTTTATAGCAGAGTTGTAGCGTCTCTGATGTTAAGTAGACGCATTTATTTTTTTAGTATTGCCATTTTATTAATTGTTTTACTTCGCCGACGGTTCTTGCTAACAATACCGACGAAGGAGGGCGCGCGCTTGATACAGTAAACATTAGCAGAGTATAAAAATTCTTGTTACTGTTAAAGTGACCAGTGTTATGCCTTCATCACTAAACAGTCCAACAACAATTAACACAACGCCACACTAAGTAAATCACAAAAACGCATGATATTAATTTATTTAAGTATTTGTCTAGAACAGGATACCAACTCAGGTTGTCAGTCATAAATTGCTTTGTAGTCAACGCGCTAACTACTTTAGCCAACAGCTTGGAAAAGCCACATTCCCATTATCCACAACACATTCCAGGTATGAGGACTCCCAAAAATTAAGGCTTAAATCCCCAATATCCCAGAAATTTCATGGCGCTCCATCGGGGAAAAAACGGCATCGCTGATATAACCGAAAACTTTCAACGACAACACCGATCGTTCGATTTCGGGTCACCTTCCCGTATATACACTCCAATCCTAATCAATTCATTCGTAGTTGAGTTACAATTAGAAAAATATGATTGAATTATAAGTATATAATTTTCATACAGTTTGTGTTGATTTTTGTATAAGTACATATATGAGCGTGAATGCTATTCAAACGAGCATTTGTGATTTGGCCAGCGCCAATGAAATGCAGGCATGTACTCAGGTAAACCAACAACAAAGAATAAATCGTGAAATTAAAAAAAATTGTTATACCAAAGTGTAAAAAAAACTATAATAAAAACATTTTCTGAAACATTCTCTTATAGTTCTCAATGGCTACTTCTGTCAGTTACGAGTAAATAGTCCTCCATAACATACTCATATATATCCCGGAAGCAAGGCTAAAACATCAGTTGAAGAGCATTGTTTTTTAAAAATTATATGGTGGGATACGGTTAATAATACCATTGACGTGGAGTTACATACCAAAGGTTCTAAAATTTGTATTAAAATTTGCTAAATCAAGTCTGTTCTCACATGGTGCATCACTTGGATTATAAGCTAGAAATGTAGTCCAGCGCCATATCTGCATCAAAAAGTTCGTTTTTCTTGAACTTAGATTTTTGTTTTTACATAAAATCAATCAATACTTCAGTCAAGCTTTAATATGCACTTCACAATTAAAATTAAAATAAATTGTACCAAGTCAAAAACTCAATGAAATCTTGCAGCAAACCCATTTTGGTATACGTTATTAAAATATGTCGCTAAACAAATCATCTGACTAGCTGAAAGAGTCTATAAAGCCTGCAATATAACTTGAAACGTTTAACGCTTATAAAGCAAAAAACGCATTAAAAAGGTAGAACGCGTGGTATGTAACCCCACCCTTAAGATTGAAATGAAGCCTTCTTCACGTATGAAAATGGCATACATTTCTGAAATGTTTATTTCAAGGTGGCTGCAGATTTCGCTGGTTACCTTTTCTAGTTGAGTTTCCTTGCAACTTTGCAAACATATAAGGTGACTTATAATGATGCCCAGTGACATAATCTCCATAGATATTCTGATAGTGTCCCACGGATAGAAAGCATAAACTATACATAGACCCGACAACTTTGAAAACGTGCATAAAGTTTGTGTGAAAGGGAGAGCTAATATAGTTGTTTTTATATAGATATCTCTTCACACAAACTTTATGCACGTTATACAAAGTTTATGCAAAATATGATTCGGACCCTTTTTAAACGTCAAAGTTGGGTATTCTGTGTATATTCTGTGATAGAAAGACACTTTTTAAAATGTTATAATCTGTGCTGGCTGTTTCTTTCTCAATTAAGTGAATGCCCATCTGCTGTATTTCACTAAACATCGTTGAATGACGAATGACGATTCGAGTGCAAATTAGTATTTTAATAATATAAGTTCCCCGGAAAGCAATCGGAAAACAACGGCAACGCTGGTCCCACCGAAAATTCGCAACGGTAACACAGATCGTTTGATTTTAAGTCACCTTTCCGTATATACACTCAAATCAAAAACAATTCATTCGTAATTGAGTCACAATGAGGAATCCCAACAGTTGAGAAACAAATCCCCAAAATCCCAGAAGTTCCCTGGGACTTCCCCGGAAAAACAACGGCAACGCTGGTCCGACCGAAAATTCGCAATGGTAACACCGATCGGTCGATTTCAAGTGATCCGTATGTACACTCAAAATCAATTCATTCGTAGTTCACTCACAACTAGAAAAATATTGAATTCTATATAATTCTCATATAGTTTGTATGGTTTTTTGTAAAAGTATATAAGTGTGAATGCTATTCAAACATTATTTGGCTAAAGAGCATTTTTTTTAATAAAGTGAAGTTACACTCAGACAATTAAATTAAGGTGTTACTTCTTTTGTGAAAGTGATAGGGTCGAGTGGACAGGTGGTGAAATTAGTAGAGAGAGAGAGAGAGAGAGAGGGAGAGGGAGAGAGAGAGCTTTTAATTTCTGTGTTACAACTCAGCTATTCCGCGTTGTTTATTATTATTATTATTATTATTATTATTATTATTATTATTATTATTATTATTATTATTATTATTATTATTATTATTATATTTTTATAGCAGAGTGCAGCGTCTCTGATCTTAAGTAGACGCATTTAGTCTCTTAGCTGTATAGCCGTTTTATTAATTGTTTTACTTCGCCGACGGTTCTTTCTAACAATACCGACGAAGGAGGGCGCTGGATACAGTCAACATTAGCGTAGAGAGTATCCAATTGCTGTTACTGTTAAGTGACCAGTGTTATGCCTTCATCACTTAAACAGTCCAACAACAATTAACTCAACTCCACAACTAAGTAGATCAGAAAAAACTTATGATGTTAATTTTTTTATGATTTTGTCTTGAGCAGGATACGAACCCGGTTTGTCAGTCATAAATTGCTTTGTATTCAACGCGCTAACTACTTTAACCATAATCGCATTTTATAAAATACAACATTAAAATAACAAATGTTGTAAACCATAATCAGGGCATATTTCTGGAAAATATTTAAAATTCTCTTTACTAATTTATGAAGAAAATGCTATCGATGTAATTTGACAAATTTTGCTTCACATTCCTGCGTGATCTTTTCTAATAAGTTTGCACTTATTAAAGAACACTGTATTCTTTTTCTTTAAAGGGCAAACAATGTCATACTTATGAAAAATTAACTTCATTGGGAAATGTGGAAACAATGATGGTGTTGTAGAATATTTAAAAACTCGAGCTACGTTTCAAAATTTAGAGCTTTCGACCTTTTTTTCACAAATTCGTAGTCTGGCTTTAGATAGAGTCCTGATTATTTCAATTTATATTAAAAAAATTTTGTAGTTCAGTTAACATGTCTCAAGTTCTAGTCCTGAATTTTACAAAAATAATACTGCTTACCGCTTAACTCCCTCATTTAGGGACCGATTTTGGAGAAAAAAACTCTAAGAAGGTATTTCAACCAATTTTCTGTGAGTAAAACATAAACTAAAAATGGATTATATCTTATTTTAAACTAACCAATAGTTGCTTTGTTTATATAAACTGTTCGAATAGCTTTTTCTCTTGAGGTGGGTTTTTTGTTGCTAGAATTATGTATAAATATTTTCGATTATTATGTCTGATGCAGTGTTTATTTTGTTCATTTCTTAATCTTCTGCCAAATGTTGTCTGTTTGCACATTCCGTTTGTCGTCCTTTATATTGTGAATGCAGCAGTTTAACCGCTTCTCTAATGAGTGCTGGTGTACATTTGTTGTCAAATATGTGGTTCTCGAAATTTGATTTTGACGTTGATGCTCGTTTTCTCCTTATATGTTCCCAAAATCTTGTTTCGAACTTCCCATCCGTTTATCCGTTTATTTAACTTGCCAGAATGTATGTTGTTTTACCTATATAGTCCAAATAATCCTATGCTGTTCCTTGTTCCATTCCTTGCCTGACCTAATGGCGTTTCCGATCCTGTAAAACAAAAATTTTATATAGAATCTTTAATATTTAAAGTTGCGTGAACCAATTGAATATTTTATGTGAAAAGTTGGAACTTGTTTAAAAATCTTTGCAAAGACTTGCTAGACAGAACGTTGATTTTCCTTAATACTTGCTTGCAATGTTCACATCATTTCAAACTGGATGAGCTCATCCCGCACATGGATGCGAAAGAAAGGAATTTTGTTATGATCTTTTGTGTATGAATAATCGTTTGGTTCTTTGTTCTGTGCTGAGACCGTCCATTATGAATTTCCCAAGAATTTCAAAGTTAATTCCTTAATAAGTAAACAAAAAATGTATTCACTAAAATAAGTTTCATACACAATTCCTTAGATCCCTCTAAGACCATAATTTTTATTAAATATAAAAAGAATTTTAAGAAAGTTGTAATTATAAGAAAAACTCTGTTAACTAGAGAATTTAATCACTTGATGTTATTAAATTTATGATAATTCTTTTAATTTTTTGTTTTGTTGAAAGAAAATCGATCAAAGAAAGTTTTAGACAAGTTAGACCATGAATATAATAATTTGTTCTAAAGCTTTTAATAACATTTTAATTGATATTTTATTTGTTTCTTGTTTGGAGAGATAAAATTCCTTTTAATTTCTTAGCATGAATAAAACACTATATTATAAAATCTCTAAATTTTATACGCATATTTTCATTTAATAAAAACAATTCTTTAAAACTCTCCATTAACCAATCCGATTTTAAAATAATTTTATATTGCAAATTCATTTCATACAATTTTTATTATTTTTTTTTTAATATTTTTTATTTCAACTGATAAATAAACTGTAAGAGTTGAAAGAATTTAGTCAGCTTTTTAATTTATTTTTTTATACACATAAATTTTTTTCTCTCAAAAAAAGCAAATTTTACGATACTTCTTTATGCAAATACTGACCATATTTTTGTTTAGCTCCCGTATTCATGAAAAAAAAACTAAAAATAAAAATATAAAAAATCAACTGCGAAAACAAAAAAATCACCGAAAGTAATTGTAACAACAAAACTGAATTGAAAAAAAAAAACAATGAAGGATGCATTCCATTTCCGGTAACAGTCAAAATTTCAAAACGTTGCCAAGTAACCATTTACGAAAAAGAAATGAATACAAATACACACGCAAAAAATTTGTTCTATAATAAATGACTGAACAGACACACATTCAAGTCAACATACTCGTACATACATATGTATGTATGTATGTATGTATATTTACACTATTCTTATGTTTTTTTGTTACTCTTTTTCTAATAGTGGTGAGCATTTGAAATGGCTTGAAAGCCACCAAGTTTAGCTTTAAAATGCATGACATAGAAAAAAATATTCTACTGTGGATAAAAATTACTGTAAATATCGGGTCACCTACCGAAAACTAATCCTCAGGGGAAAAAGTGCAACAAAAAAAAATAAACTTTGAAAAAATATACACTGAAGAAAAGCTACAAAAAAATTCTGCACCGTGCACGTTACAATATTGTGCAACAAACAACTACATAGACTCAGGCATGTACTTGCTTATGTACATATAATAGAGTGAGTATCTGTGTATATGTATATGCATTGGTAGTCGAAAAAAAGCTAACCAGCACCCAATAGAATGTTCACATTGTAAACAAACCTTAAACCCTCTACATTTTTTATATAGTCGTGTATTTCATTTTCAAACACAAGTAACAACAAAAAATTTTATTTAGGTTTTGAATCTTTTATTTTGTACGAGATACTTAGCTTCCGGATTTTGCTAATGCACCTTTAGGTTACTCTCGCTAATAGATAAACGAGGGAAGTACCGGAATTTTTGAATAAAATAACTAAGAATCCTATAAAAAAAAACAATTGTGTTAAGCGAATTAAACAAGGAACTACTAGTGGTATGCAAACATTATAATTTTTTTTAGAAAACGAAGAACTTTTGTCTCAATTTGCTATAAAGCCAATGAACAGTGTAGTTGATAGTAATTAGTTTTTCAAACTCTATCCTGTTATGCTGTAATATAATTCAGAGATTTTGTTACTTTAAAAAAAATTATTTTCGTCTTATAAGTACAAATGTTTTAACAAAAAAAATCCTAGTTTTTTTTATCGCATTGAATCGCATCATCATGGACCAAAAATATTCTGCTCAATGACAAGACGTAATCGAGGATTTTTTTTCTAAAAAATTTGTATTGAAACAAAATGCTAAACGTAAATTTTTTATAAATTGCAAATGACGCCAAGTGTCACTGTGCTCTGACATTCATAATGTAAATATATTAAGTCCTTAATTGTCAATATGCCATGGAGCGATACGCACCTCATGAACGTGGAATTGTTGTCACTGCTTATTTGATAATTTCAGTCTGTTATCTTAATGCAACGTGAATTTCGTCTTCATTTTCCTCGTCTAGGTCCATTACAGATGTCACAAGAAGTGGCCGGCCTCGTATAGTTCGTTCGACCGAGAATAACGCTGATGTTATCGACGACGTCAGAGGGAGTCTACAAACATTAATGATACGACGATGCAAACAATTAGGCATCATTAGACTTTCGTTGACAATGAATTTTGATCAAATGTGGGGAACAAAAGGCAAACTGTTCACGAATTGGTGACTGCTGACCGGCGTACATTGTTAATAACCCGTAACCGTAAATGGTGGGCGTTACAGGCAGATGCTAAACAACTTTCTTTTTAAAGAGGACGGTATACGACGAACGATAAAGATTTTGTGGCACCAAACTTCATTCTTTTAGGCGTTTTTAAATCCTACGCTTACCACAACAAGCAATAAAATTTTGCAAGTCTTGAAAACCACTCGTAACATTGAAGAAGAAATCGCCAATTTGCAGCCAGATGTTTTGCCGTATAACGAGCTCAATTATGCGTCGACTCGGGTGGTAATCATTTCAGCGATATAATTTTTTTCAATTAATTCATTTATAACAAAATGATGGCAGCCAGTTCAAATTACGTTATTACTTTCACGCCACCTTGTATAAAAAGATGTGGAGAGTAGCAGATTCTTTGAACAATGACAATTGCGTGCTAAAACCTTTAAGCTTGTCTTGATTTTAAATGCAAATGATTTTCAAATAATTTATCATAATAGTTTTATAAATAAAACAAATTTCTATATAAAATTTGTTTCATAAATAATCTGTTTTAAGTAAGACTTTTAAAAGTATTATGAATACAGCTTTTAGAATTTATATCATTTATTTTATTTTAAAGCTTTAGAGAACAAATTTTCAATTGTGAAATAGAGCTTCTAAATCCAAGATTATATTATTCAAAATGTTTGAACTAAAATGTTTGAATAAATAATTTAAAATTGATGGGAAAAGAATTTATTGTTTGTTGTTGCTTTGCTGAGTACATGACGAAATGCATGCCAACAACAAATAATAAATTTTTTAAGCAATTATTTTGTAGAATATCTCGAGTAATTGATTTAATAAATGTTGATAGAATAAGTTTCATGATATTTATTTAAAAAAATGTTGTTAAGACACAAAGGTTTCTTCTCAACAAAAAGAATTTAGCAAGAATTTTTTATTGAAAAAAATATATGCACCGATTTTGTTGTTTATGTGAATAAAAACTCTTCTGAGAAAAGATTTTTAATTAGTTAGATAAAAGGATTATTCCATACCAGATGAATTTGTATGAATGTCAAACACAATATTAAAAATAAAGCATGAATTTTATATTACACTAGCTGACCCGGTCCGCGTTGCTCCCCCTAAGCAAACATTAGTGTTATATTACCACACGATTTAAATTGAGCTTTTAACGAAATTTACGGCCTTTAAATAAAAATCCATTGAATACCTATCATACAGTTTTGGAGTCCATACGTTACATATATATCCTGTTTTATATGTATAGATCTTTAACTTATTGTACAATGTTGCACCTTAGTAAGCGCGGAATATCATGTGTTATGGAATGATGTAAATATTTTGTAAATAAACCGAAAACTCGGATTTTTTAATGCAACATTTCGAAAGTTTTAAAATTTTAATATTGCATCATTATTAACATAGATTTTTTGTAAATATCTTCGGAACTACATAACCGATTTAAGAGTTTGATATCTCCTTTTGAAAAACATGATAACGGCTTTAAAAAAATAAAATAAAAAAAGCACAAAAAATAAATATATGTATATGTCATTCGTGGTGCAATATGAAAATTGGATTTTGCCACGCCCCTCCGCCCACAGGCAAAAATCAGACTTCACAGTGTCACCCGCCCGAGTATTCTGAAGGTTCCCTGAAAATTTCGTCAAAATCGGCCCAGCCGTTTTGGAGCCATTACATTACATACATACACACATCCTATTTTATATATAATAGACTAGCGGACCAGGCGAACTTCGCCTCGCCCTAATTTTAAGCCTTCAGACAAACTTTCTATTTTTTAATTTGAAAAACCATTAAGGAATAATTTCAAACAAAATTTCATACAAAAACTCGATTTTCGATTTTTCCAATTTTCCGACTTTTCCGGAGGGATTTTCCAAAATTTTCTTCCATAAAAACCTACTCCTCGAAAATACGAACAACTGACAAAAGGTCTTACAGAAATCGGCCATGTCGTTCTCATTTTATGGATTTTGCCACGCCCCTCCGCCCACAGACCGAAAATAAAAAATCGGACTTCACCGTGTCACCCGCCCGAGTATTCTAAAGGTTCCCTGAAAATTTCGTCAAAATCGGCCCAGCCGTTTTGGAGCCATTACGTTACATACATACATACACACATCCTATTTTATATATATAGATTTTAAAATAAGAAATTTGGCATTCATCATGATGCGAGTATCATTGCTTTTTCTAAGACCATGTTTTATAATGGTTATTGAACTTTTTAGTAAATATTGTAGTATTAAAAAACGTTTGAAAGTAATTGCGCTTTTAAGTTTTTCTAAAATAAAAAGGCTTTATTTATTTGTGTTTTTAACTTTGAAAGTATAACCAAACTCCCTCCCCACCCTCCATTCGTTCCCAATAGCACTAGTCGATTGAAAATTTAAATGTTATTTGAAAGGGAACTAAAATCCTAAAAACACATCCTTTGAAGCTTAGAAACGAAATACTCTTGCATATTTTCCTGAAAACTATACTTTATTAAATAAAATACTTTAAATTGCATCAGTATGGCTGCTTAAAATATCTGTAAATGAAGGTGTGTTGTTCACATCATTATGGAAGTTTTGGTTTAAAAAGGAAAGGTAGCGGAAAGCTTTATTAGTTTAAAAGAAAAACAAAGTAAAAGCTTATGTCTCACATTGGTGAGATTGAAAAACTCTGTTATTAAAAGCATCGAAATTTTGGAGTAGTCGAAGTATTTAGATGGAAAAATGTAGTAAAATAATTTTTACAAAATCGGAAATTTCTAGTTTAGGATTTTATAATAAAGCTAAACCTTTTGAATTTTATTAATAGTTAAATATTGGAGTCAGAATTGATTCAAACTCGAGTTAATTCAAATATGTTAATGGTATGGTTTTTATTAAAATTTCTCAAATTACTCAACATCTTATTACCTTTTCTTTACAGTGGTCCCGAAATGTTGGTGGCCTTTCATTCTAGTCCCTTTTCAGCGCCTCTGCAACAAGGCATACCCAATAGAGGCTTTGAATTGGATGTGGATGTACTCTTCACTGACTATGATTCATATGATTTTGCTCAAGGCTCAAAAAATCTTTGTGAATTCCATATAAATGCAACAAATCCTGGTAAGTACAATTTTTGCCAATTAACTTAAAACATTTTTATTATAACGTTAAAAGTGGCAACGAGGAAATTTAAACTAATTAAATTAAAACTGATCTATGGTTACGGTTAATAAGACTTTTAATTTTATCAAACCTTAATAAAATACATACAGATTTCTTAGGCAAATAACATTTAAGAAAATGAAAGCAAAAGAAAATGCAAAATATCCAGCAACATATTAAATGGCCTTTGGATAAAAGTCGAAAAAAAACATCGTTAATTAATTCCTATCAGTAAGATTTTCTTATGTATATTTTTTTGGTTTCTTTAGTCTTGCTTATACTTTATTTTTACACTATTTAACTTTTATTTCCAAGTGGCTTAATTTCAAGCTAAAGTGGCTAAAAGCAGTTGATTGCAGAAGATGTAAAAAACGGTTTTGGGAAAAACTTACAGCCGTAGTAAATTTGCTATTTTAATTTAATGAAAACTGACTGAACGGATTTTTTTCAACATTTTTTACATTTTAATTTCTTTCTACTGCTGCTGGCAAAATCATGAAGCGGCAGTTAATAAAAATTTTATTAATTAAACTTTTGTATTTAAGCAATAAATGATTATGAGGATGATGATGACGTTGACGATGATGATATTGAGGATGTTGTTGATTTTTTCATGCTGAACGTATAATAAATAAATCAAAAATAGGTTTTAGTTAAAACTAAGTACATTATAAAAACTAAAAAAAACCTATGCATGCATGAATTTATAATCACCACGAATATATGAATAATTAAAAACAGTGGGAGAGAAAAGAAAATTTAGGTTTTTGAAAGTATCAAATACTTCTATATATAATTAGTTCAAATCTTAAAATACTAAATTTCACAAAATACTGAAATATTTTACTAAAAGGTTTACTAGCAAAAATGCTTTGTATTAAAATTTCAAATTCCATATCAAAAGTTTTACATAATCTTCAAATATTCCAAGAATGTTTGATAGTATTTTTAAATATTATATGTTGACTGGTCAAAGTCTCTATTATAGGGATCGCTAACCATATCACTGACCCCCAATACAGCTAAACAGATGGTAATACCGCAGCTGTTTGTAAAATCCTACCCTGCGCCGTCGTCAAAGATGTCGGCTTTGTTTCGGCAATCAAGCCCATACTTATATATGTTACATATATGAACGAGGATATATTCCAATCCAATTAATCATATATTCTTAATGAATTTATTACCCACAAAAAATTTTTCTCTAGAATAAACAACTCCAATTAAAAATCATGGGGAAACGAAAAAAAGGGAGGGGCAAACTCGCGGCAGTTTTTACAATGACATTTAATTTTTGTAATTGCAATTACTGAAACTTAAAAATAATAAATATAAGATTTTTTTAATCAAAAGAAGTCAATTGAAGTGCAAAGTATTAACTTTCCAATGTTCGTGGAAAATATTCAGAAGAAAAACAGTTAAAAATCAATGAATTCATAGGAGGCAGTTGCGCATTGTCTTTAACCCATTTGATGTGTTGCCACAATCTTTCTGAGTATGAAACAGTTTCTTTTTACTGGATTGGAATTATAAATTTTTTTAATATCAGCGAGTGAATAAACGGACTTTTCTTTATTTACTTAAAGTGCTTAAAGCGCTTTCTCAACTCATATGTAATAAGAGGTAGAATTTGCTGGTTTTTATGTGCTTTTTGGCCTACAAAGACTATTGAAACCTGTAATACAAGCTGGAGAAAGTAACGCCATAATTTGAATTGGCTGCCATTTTTGCAAAGAGTCAACAAGCCATGAAATGATACACATCTCAAGGACGTGGAATTACTGTTACTGCTTATTTGATTAATTTTCAGTCTGTTGTTTTGATATTATCAAATTATGACATTACCTTTCCGCCACCCTGTATTTGTTTAAACTTACTTTTAAAAAATAAATACTTCCATTTCTATGGGAACCCCCTTGTAATTTGCAGTGAATTAGCAATATTTTCCCTGTGTATTTGCATGCCTAATAACTACTTTTAGCCACTTAACTTTATTCCTCCCGCACAAAAGGAGAAAACATAATCATAATGGAAGAAAAGGGGAAAAGTTAAAATGCACGCATGGACTAGAGATATATCCGAAAAATCATCAAATCACAAAGGGTCATCCATTGAATCCAACTCTAGCTGGGCAATAATTAATTATCTTCTGATTCTAAAATATGAAAATGAACTAGTACGGTTTTTTATGGAACAGTACTTTTTTCTTCGCTAAATGAAGTCGTTTTTTCTTCAAATATATTATATTCTTTAAACGTTTGTAGACTTGAATCGTTGACAATTTAGCCTCAGCGGAAAAAACATGAAGAAACAGATCTTGAGAGCATTTCGTTTAATTCAGTTGGAGATCTTAAAATTTGTTTATTTTATATCACCTGTCAGTCGCCAGTTAAGCAATCACTGAAGTAGAATCAACATTCTTAAAAAATTGAGGCCCTATGCTCCTTATGGGAACTACAGGATTTTTTTATTAATTAATTAACAAACACAAACTGCGAAGCTACTTGGCTTATCTGCAGAGAAACCCGGAGTCTGCGGCAGGAGTGGAACCTGCGACCTTCGGACTACCAGTCTAGTGCACTAGTCTGCAAAATAATATTTTAATTTACGAAATTAGAATTGGTTATTGTAACTAAAAGTATTTCGAATGGATAAAATATCACTTATAATAAAAGAAATTTAGTTCAATTTACGCACTTTCATAAGTCTATTTGTATTAAAAAATAATTTTTTTTAATCAAACGTTTGAGTGGTGTTTGTTATTAAATAATTTATGGACACAACACGATTTTTTGCTCTATATCAGATATTGAAATCAAATATATAATCGTACCTAATTTTATTTTTAATTTAAGGAAATTACGATAAAATTGATTTTCTTTCTCACTGTGCCAATATGCAATCGAATTAAATAAATAAGTTTCAAATCAAAACGTTATCTGTACAACATTTATATCTATGTGTGTGTGTGTGTGTGTGTCCGTGTGAACGTTTTCAATTTTCTGTCCCCGGCTTTGCATTTAAATAATCCAATCAAATATTTACAAGAATTTTCTAAATTGACAAAAATATTTTCAGATAGGAAATCAAACAAACAACACAAATATGTACAAACAATTGAAGTAATCAAACACACACATCTGTATATTAAACACACACACATATACTTACATACATGCATTTCTGGCATTAACATATAAAAGTAACAAATCATTCTGTTGGCAAGAAAAATAAAAATGAAATACACAAAAACAACTGCATCATCAGAAATTGCAAATGAAATAAAAGCAAACAAAAAACATCCTTAAAAGTAGAAGTCAGAGAGACACACAAATAGAAATTCTATGATTTATTCATCGATTACTTCAATTGGCAGCATATTCTTGATAAACAATGACAAATAGACACTCATACAAACCTTAAGGAAAACAGTCCCAACACATACTTATACACTAATAATTAAATACACAAGAATAGACAGCTTTTGAATAAAACAGGGTGTTATTTTCTCGTATAAAATTTTGAATGAAAATCAATATAGATTAGCGAACAAGATGCCAAAATCCTGCGATTTGACTCTACTAAACGTTTTCTAAAATACTTATCTCTACAATTTTAGAATTAAATTAACGTATTTATAAATGCTCGAACTTAAAGGGGTTTATCTAGAAGTCATTGAAAGTTTAAGCCCGTCGTGCTGCTGAAATTCGAAGCGTGGTCTATAAAATGAAATAAAAACAAATTCGTTAATTTCTGTAACAATTCATTGTTATTACCGTTTACATTAACAAGAGAAAGTATTTGGCGCTAAATAATAGAACACAAGTATTTGAGTTGCAAAATATTCGTGGTTCTAGTTACATTTTTGTAGACGATCTGTTGTTTAGCTTCGTTGATAATCTATTGTTTCTTTTCATATTGTAATCCTATGAGAGCACTAGCAGCCCTATTCGGCCTGTAAAGTTCAAAATGCTCCACACTTGCACTCCACACTTTGCACTTTTCTGCTAATACACTCAAAAAAAAATTATAATAATAAATAATGAAATCTCAAAAAAAAAAATTACTAGTAAAGAGTTGAAAAGATCTCTTTGATTTAAGCATACATTTCCCTAAAATTAGGAAAAATATACTTAAATCTAATAAAAACGTGATATTTGAAAAAAAAAATCATCCTTAAGCAGGCCATCCTCAACATTTTTTTTTTTACAAAACGTCATTCTAACTGAAAAAGGAAGAGCTTGAGGAGACTGGTAATGATACAGACTACCGGAGCTGAAATGAGGCTATCAAATGCTCAAAAGAGCTAAATTTATATTACGCAACTTCAGAAACAGACAATTCGCACTGGCGAAAAAACCAGTGTCATTAAAAAGGCCTTTAATAAATAGATCCCAATTGCGTCGCCTGAACGGACTGAAAAATAAAGTATTTTCATTAACCATTTGAAGAAATTATTCACGACAAACATGCCAGCAGTTGCCGCTGTAGTCGCTGTAGCCGCTATTCCCCTAAGATTTTATATTCGGGTGATTGAAAATGATTTTCAGGCCTGAAATTTAAGAAAGCTCCAGGTGATGTAAAAGATGTAAATCGTTCTTTCTTTCACTATATCATCAGACTTCCCTAGAATTAAAAAAAAAACCTCTAAAAGGTATTTCTTAGTTCATGAATAAAGACGAAATAGCAAGAATATCCTTTAAATTAAAATTTATAAGTAGTTGCAATGCTTATGTTGAATGCCCCGATTGACAAGTGGGTAGAGCGTTAAACTATTAAACGTAAATATAGGTTGTTCGGTTTCATCATAATCATTATTCCCGCAATGCATTCATCCTTCTCTAATGAAAAAAATAATTCACTTGTGAAAATTAAATTAATTCCTGAATTAGTGTTTAAAAAAATTACTTAATTTCAAGTATAAAGTGGTAATTTAAAGAAATTCTAATAAAAATCTTCATTGTATTGTGTATTTAAAAAACCAATAAAACATTGCGCCCGTGCACTAAAAATACCCGTATTAAGGAATGTCGTGAACTATAATTTAGACAAATTTACAAAATTTTTGAATGTGGCCTTTGTAAGTTAAAAAGTCTTTTAAAAATTTTCACCAAAAAAAATTATTAAATTAATTAACACCATTTTTTTCGACCTTTTTTAATGTATCTTTTATTTTATTAACGAGCTTTAGGGTTCTTTTTATGAAAAACAAATTTCATTTTATTTCAATACTTCGACGTCTTCTTCATTAAAATTTTTTTAAAAAATTTTTTCCTGAAGAAGACGCCCAAAGAGGCGTCCACATATTGAAATAAAATAAATTAGTTTTTTATAAAAAGATCTAAAGTTCGTTAATAAAATAAAAGGAAACAATTTTTTTTAAAGTTGAGAATATATACAAAAATGTCCACAATTCAGTAAAAATTTTACTAAATCTTATTATTTTATTGAAATGAGAAATTTTTCATTGGTATTAAGTAAATTGATTTCGATAGAAGCGAGCAAATTTTGTTAGAGAATCAAGTTAAAAAAAACCAGTTTTTTTGTCATACGACAACCATTTTAAACTCAAATTGCCAAAATTTTCATCAATTTTATATCATTATTTCCTTGAGTGTAGCCTTCTCGGTTTATACATTTTCAGGCCAGCACCTTTTATTATAAAAAGCATTAAAAAATTTACTAGTGTATGAGAGTGAAATTATTTGCATGTGTCTATTTGTCTGTGTTTGTATGAGTACATTTGATTAAGCTTTACATACCCATACATACATATGTAACTATCTACGATGGATGTGTGTGTGTGTATAATATGTAAATGTGTATTTGCATTCTGTTATTTGTGGTCTTTTGTATGTATTTGTAAATTATTTTGTTTACGAGTGCGTTTGTATGATTGAAATTTTCTTCTTCCTTTTTTTATAACTTGTACGTTGCCATCGAATGATTTTCACGTTGATTGCAATTGCATTTCAATGACGTTGCATTGCATTTCGCAAACCGATTTTGTTGTGTCTCTGCAATGATTGTCATTATTTCATTCCGTAATATGCACTATTGGAAAATGAAAGAGAGGGGGGAAAACTAAGAATTGGAAACGAATTTGGCAATAAGTCAATTAGAAGTGTTGCATATAAATTGGTTTTGAATATGATTTCTTTAATAACTACTTCTTTATAAACAAACAGATCAATAGGCAAAGTGACAACTTTCTTGAGGGAATAAAAAAATATATATAAATTTTTAGAATAGTAATTGTAAAAACTTGGCCGCATTGTGAAATGATAAAATAAAATTTAAAATTGAAATCTTGGACTTTCATAAAAACGCTTGTTACTGTTAGGAAAATTATATTTTCGCTATTTTTTTAACGAACACAACATTTCTAAATTCTCTTAACAGCATTTTTGGTTTGGATCTGTATTGTTAAGAGCTGCGAAACTATCTATAATCCGTCTATTCATTCGATATTTTCAATAGTTTGTTGTAAAACAATTGCTTTTATCTAATCATTCCTTATAGAGATTGATTTTTTAGGTCTTAATTAAAAGAACACAATTTACAGAAATGTATGAAATCTTTGTTTGAGTCGATAGAACGATCCATATAATACAATGTTTAAATATGATTTCATGTAAATGTTGACCGCGGCTACGGCATACTCTCTCCAATATATCGGTCGATATCTCACGAATTCACGAAATTCTTCAATATTGGCTTCCCGTTCGTCAACCGTTGTGGGCTTGTCCCTATAGACATGAGCCTTAACATAGCCCCACAAAAAATAGTTTAAAGGCGATCAAGGCACCCTCAAACATGAAATAAACTGTTCACCGAACGCGCCTATCAATTGGACCACTGTATCATAATATTGCTTATGGTCTTATAGATTAAAAAAAACTATTGATAAGTAAACTTACCTTTTGAGATCACCGGAACTCATCGTTCCACTCTCTTTAAATTTAAAATTTATCTTAGTTACACCTAAAATCTAGTGTATGCAGAGTTTTAGCGAAATCGCGAAAACTCTCGAGTACAGGGTAATGACGGGCTAATACATATTATAAAAATATGTGTGGGTGAAAGTCAAAACTTACTCCTGATTTTGAGCAAATAAATTAGAATGAGTATACCACTGAACTGTGGCCTGTCTGTCATTCGCGTTTTGTTGTGTCATTTCAAATGATTACAATTTTTCTTACAGTGTAATTTTTGGAAAATTCATTTAATAATTTGTGTAATAAGCCAGCAGAAGGTCTTATAAAGTTTTATTTAATTTATAATTAAAAGAAAATAAATAATTTATTTTATATTTAGATGCTTAAGCTAAAAGAAAGAATGGTATTAAAACTCAACAGCATCAAGTAGAATTATTAATTTTTATTCTAAGCATAGCAATGAAATCATTATTAATGCAGTCAAGAATTTTATAGAAAAAATATTATCAATAAGCGACATAGAATTTCAAATCAATAATAAAGAAAAGATTAGAAATATACTTATTGAGAACGATTTTCCAATGCAACTAATTTATAAATTAATTAATCAGTATCAAAGTAGGAGATAAAAAATAATTAATATTATTGCACCAAAAACTTTTAATAGAACTATTTATTATCAAGGATATCAGAAAGTTTGCAGAGATGGATGGATAATACATTGAAAAAATTCTTTGATAGAGCAAAGTATAAAATACATAAGTTGGATAATTAAAATAGGAACAATAGTAACAATTTTAACAAAAGACAAGATAAAAGTTAAAATTGCTGGACATAAATCTGATCAAAAGTATGGAAACAGCAGTTCACAGATTGTTATCAATGTAATCACTATCCAGACTATGGAAATTTTTAAATTTTAAACACTGAAACAAATTACAAATCATTAAAATGTATAATGTAAACAGAATTAATTTTGAGGCAGATACAGCAAATGTAGCCCACAACTATAAGCACCTTATACACAAAGAATAACACATTATTACATGTTGTAATTTTATATTTGTACATATGAATGTGTATGTAAATATGAATGTATATTTTTTTTAAATATTAAATAATTAAGTTTTTTATGTAAATACACATACATATGTAATATATACATAATTGTTAATAATTATTTTTGTATATGTTTAAAAAAAGTTTTATTGTTTTGTTTCCTTTTTGAAATATTTTATGTATGTTAAATATTAATTATTATAATTAATCAAAAACAATTTCCTTAAGATGATACTCAGAATATAATAATATCGATATTATTATAAATTACAAAAAAAGGAAAACTTTACAAAAGGACCTTGTGCTGAATTATTACACAAATTAGAATTGCTAAAAACGGTCGATATAGAGCTATAATTTTTGTTTACTTATTCATGGCTAAATTAAATTTGTCTAAATGAATCAAAATTAAATTGAATAAATTCATTAGTCTCCCTAATTAATTTGAATTGAATCTAAACCAATAACTTTCAATTTAATAAGCAATACAGTTAAAAAATAAATAAATAATCACCCTTATTCTATTTGGCGCCGGCGATTGTAAGACAACATCAATTTTACACAACAGCAACGCAAGACAAGACCAAAAATGTTTACCACAAAATCAAAGTCAATTATAGACAACATCAACGTGAATTTTGTTTCCGGAACACCAAACATATGTTAGAAGTTATTGATGAATGGCAATATTGCCAACTGTAATACCAATTTGCAACAAAAAAAAAAAAAAAAAAAAAAAAAAAAGGCGTTGTTTCTATTGCCATTGCCAAGTAGAATAAGGATGAATAATTAACCACACAATTATTTACAACACTATCTGCAATATCTTTTGTGGCAACAGAACTAAGTTGTAGTTGATTTCTCTAATACTAATATGTTCTATAAATACTAATAATTCTCTCCTTTAATAAAAAAAATATCTGATTGATAGCAGCTGCTACTTTTTATAGCCGGTTAATAGCCGGCTAAAAGAAGCTGTCGATATTATCGATAGTATAATCTATCGACCGTTTTGCAGCTCCTTCGCTCAACTGCGCTATACGAGACATCTTTCAATATGGATCGAAATTCAATAAATTTTTTTGATCCATATTAAATCCAGTCCTACCGCATGTGACTATGTCCTGCCTCTAACTGGAAAAAGATAAAGCTACCCCATGGGCATTACATTGTGATATTTGTCATGTGGACTTGCTTTTATCTGATGTCCGGACCTGGCCTTTTGCTTATAACCCTTGAAACCCAAATTTTAGTATCCAATTCCTGAAATAACAGGACAACGGGAGTACATATAAGAAATAACATAAATATGAAGAAAGGCTAATCTTGCTTGTCTGGGAATCAGGTGGTAAATTGTGGTAGTTGAGTTTCCCCATTTGGTGTTGGGAGCTGACCAGAGCTTTATTACGGGAACCATTAGTCCCTGGGTTTGTTCTAGACTGGTTGCTAGTGACTCTGAGGCTCACAAGGGGCGTGTGTTTGAAACCCGCTTCTTGGTTAAAGACGTGGTTTCATGGAAGTTCTAGGGCTGCCTTCCGAGCTCTCTTGATACCAAACAACAGAAGACGCTGCCTACAAGCGGTAAAAGTTAGATAGTTCCAGCTCTATAGCAAAGGGCTTTTGTATAATCAAGGACCGTCATACGGGGCCACTGGTGGACGCGTTAAGTTTAGCCATTAAGAATGCCGTTGATTTGGGCGGTAAGGCAAATACCCACGCATATCTTAGACATATCTGTACTTATGGTTTCTGCACAAAGCAACCACACCCTGTAATGGTTCACGAAAAATTTCATTCGTTGTATTAGCCATTCGGCCAATGCTAAGCCAACAATTAATTCATTTCTCCAGTCTATTCCAGTCAACTAAAGTTTTACTCGTTTATTATATCAGGCAGTTCCTTTATTATTTCTCTGATATTTATTTAGAGAAAGTTAAATAAATCGATAAAAATATGAAATAAATGCTTCATAATTCAACCATCTCGCCGACTTGGTATGAGTTGGAGCCTTAAAACCACAATTATATTTACTTTGAAACTACTGGGCTACAGAGTAAATAATTCGCACTTTTTTCAGCAATAAATTTCAATCTCTCCGCGTAGATAAAAAATCAGAATTTATTTACTGTGAAGGGAAACCACAGAATTATTTTAAAATAAATAAATGTTTTAAAAAAGCAAAAAGTATTCATTAAATATTAAAAAAAATGCAAATGATTTGAATAAAATACAGATATGAATTATTTGCTTAAAACGAAATCAATGCAACGATTGGCCAATTTATATCTGTATGCAGGATTAAATAAAGGAAGGATGTTTATTCTTTATGAAAGGGAAGTAAAAGTTTATGACCACAATAAGTGTAGGAAACTTCTTTGTTCTGATTGCAAAATTTAACAAAGTGTATCATCTTGTTGAAAAATTGTTGATTATATTTTTAATTTATGCAGTTGTCTATTGTTTTTGAATTGTAATTAAATTATGCATAAATTGTTTATGAAGGTGATACACTAAGAAAATTTTTTGCATAAAACTTAATCCATTTGCTAATAGAAGGTAGACTTGATGTAAGAAATGTAAAATTTTAATATTTGACTTCTGAAAGTTCTCTTTAAAAAATACATTTGCTTTTAAATGCTCATCAGAATAAGATTATTTATTATTTATTTCTGTTTCATTTAGTTGTTTTAAATACACTTCCGTTTAATTTAATTAATTTAATCATTAATATCCTCCATTAACCACAGATATTTATACCAACATTTATTTTTGTAAATATATAAATAAATTCAAACAATTTCATTTGCAAATCATGCACGTTAAACGAACACCAAATAGCAGCAGTTGGTCTTTTAAATATTTCATTATCATATTATGTATTTATTAATAAACATTAGTTTATATTAAAATTCTAGCAGATTATTTATTGGTTTTGCTGTGATAAATAATTTAATTGAAATGTTTAGTTACAGTCCGAGAATATGAAACGAATTTTTATATGTTTGCAGGCATATGTGGCCAAAAGTTAATTAATTTTTGTGAAATATGAAAATAATAAATAAATGTACCAGTGTCGTGATTTTATAAATAGACATAAAGTTAGTTAAAAAAAGAAGTATTCATAAAACTGACTCGCAAAAAAGTTAATAGGTTTTTATTTTTTTTAAACTGAACATTTATTATTCGTACTAACTTCTTCAATTTAGTTCAGTTACTTTTGTGGATATTTTTCATGGTTCAGGCAACACGGGAAGCTTTCAGTTTTCTCAGAAAGTTTTACTATCGTCCATTATAAAGTACTGTTGCACCTTTGGCTGTGTGTGTTTCACCCTTTTCAAGGTTTCTTATTTTTTATTGATGGTTCTTTCACTTGTATATTTTTCTTTTCTAGAAATATTCATTTGAATTTAATTTTTTAATTTAAGGAAAAGAAACATTGACATTTCTTTTGTTCTACTGCTCGTAAAATTTAAAAAAAAAATGGTAAAATAAACGAATAAACTTTTTAAATAAACATCCTTTTGAAATGTTTGAGTCTTATTTTTTTTTTGGTAATATTAAGAAAGAAATGTTTAGTAACATTAAAAAATGTATTTCAATTTAATTTTAAGAAAAAAATACATAGACATTTAGTTTTAAAGAAATTTCGTCAAATCCATTAAATTACACAAAAGATGGGAAATGCCCTGCCCCTTGTCGATGAATATTGAAAACAGAAAATAAACACAACTCTTTCTATACACGACATTTAAAAAAAAATCAAATAGTATGGTTCACCAACTTTTAAATTTTTATATTTTTTCACGTTTCTTTGGTTCCAGTCGGAATCTCGAAAAAGTTTTTTATTACACATACATGATTTTGACAATATAAATAAAGGTCTGTTAACGTTAACGCCCACTCATGTGTGGGTAATTTGGTCTACTCCACTGAGTAAACTTTGTATTCTGGAGTAGCCTGGTATTTCTTTTTTTGATTAATTATTTGTTTTTCTGTAATTAAGCGTGATCACAGCAAATCTTTCATCAGTGTAATAGGATTTTTCGGTTTCTAGGATATAATAAATAATTACAATAAATCTCTAATAGTTGATGTTGTTATATAATTCGATAGTGAAATTTCTAACGAGTTGAATATGTGTTGTTGGTAGTTCTTTTTACCGTTAAAAGGATAATAATGTGAGGAGCGTGGCTCATTGCTCCATATATTGACATATTCGTCCTAAACTCGGTTGGCAATTTTCTACTTAAATTTTGAAATTTGTTATTAACTTTTTTTATTTTATTTATTTTCGTATTCCAAGTAATTAACTTTTAAAATAACAAAAAATATTTTCATATTCTGCAAAATAATACTTGCTTGCCTTTTATAGATGCAAATAAATATCCTTTGTTTTTCCTAGATTTCACAATTTTCCTGAAGGTTATATTTGTATTTGTTGATTTTATTGTTTTTATTATTAAGATTTCAAACAAATTTTTAATATTAAAATAAAAATTAGAATAAATAGAAAATTAAATTAAACAAATGCTAATGATTTCACATGCATGCTTTTACATGTAGATTGACTGTGAACATAAATAATTTAATATTGTTAAAATATGTGAATTGAAACAAATAATTTAAATAAGTAGATCTAACAAAAATATCTCATATCTACCGACAATCGTATGAAAAATATTTTAATGAAATGCTTTTCTGTATTACCCAATCATAACTTTGCATATTTAATTTTAAACGAAGGCACAGAGGAAAGTTGTCCAACAAAATGGACAAATTTCTACAATAGATTCTGGCATATTGTATGTGTCTAGTAGCAAGAGGAGGTACACACACAGCTTTTTTGGTTCGGAACGCATGGACTTTTGAATTGCTTCCTTACAAGCTCAGGTTTATCGGTAGGACTGAGAAGGATAGAAGTAGGAGATGTGGCTCAAGAAATGAAGGAAGAACTGACACACTGACGGACATTTCAGGGAATTGCCATTTAGTTGCGAATGCATTCCGCTCTAGTTTCTATGATAATTGAACGCTGTCTCATTGGCAGACATGCATAAAGGTAAGGAGTTAAACTTATTGACCACTGCCGCAGCTGTCACGGAATAGAATATAGAAAACTTCAATAACTATTGTTCAACAACTATTAGTCGTCATGGGCTTTCCGGGAGATCCGTCCGATGTTGCATACATTAATCCGAAACGAATCACGATCACGCGCTTCATAGTAAGCTCTCACTTTAATAAAAAGATTTTTCGTGATATCACAATGAATTATTACGTCTAAATAATTCTCATGGAATTCCGGCTGCCGCCCCTACCCAACTTAATGTAATCAGTCACCTTTTTGAAAGTTTACGTTTGAAGTGTTAATATTATTGTGCTTCATTTTCTGAATGGAGGCAAACCAGCAGCCTATTACAACGGATAAAAGTAAGCGGAAATGGAGTTGGATAGGTCACACCCTCCGTAAACCAGACGGTGATATTGCCAAAAAAAAAAAATGCCTAAATTGGAATCCACAGAGAAGCAGACAACTCGGGAGACCAGCGCATACCTGAAAGCGGCAACTGATAACAGAACTGTCGAAATTGCTTATGAAGTGGAACGAAGTCAACCGTTGAGCCGAGATCGAGATGTTTAAACGAGATGTCTAAACGAGAACTGTAAACTGATTTTTTTCTTGCCAATTAAAAATAAAAATATTACACTTTGTTCAGAAACGAAAACGGTGTAAATAACATGCTTTGGGTTACTTTCATTTTGTACTTTTATTATTTGGTGTTGTAGTGGCCATTTACTCATATTGGGTGAACATTTTACTGATAATAAAATAGAAGTCTGTCATCGACGAACTAGTCTGTAGACAGCTCGATGGGCAGACAAGCGACTGGCAGACAGGCTGGCGGACAGATGAACACCACAAGTAAAAATATTAAATATTATGGTTTATTTCATTATGTTTTATTACACCCTTGAACAGTATGATATATCAATTACATAGTGTCCTGCTAAAGGCCTCATGCCAGGTTGTTTTATTTCATCTTCAAATCTTCTCTCATTAAAATATTTTTAAAACCAGAAAAATAAATTTGATACGAATAATAATTATATTTTTGTTGTGAATTTATATTAGCAATTGTTTATGAATGGCTGTGTGTTTTGTTTTTACTGTAGATGTGTTCATTACGTTCGACAAATATTTTCAATTTAAATGTATTTTTTTTTTTTGTATGTTGGATATTTAAAATTTTTAAAGCAAATATTAGTTACTAACACACACATACATGTATGTATATAAGTATGTATGTATGTATACACGAGTATGTATACGAACGTATCGAATGATGTGGTCGGTAGACATGTGTATTTGCCAACCAAATGGAAATAAAGTTTTTTTTTTTTTGTAAAAAAGTTAAATCAAATTGTAAACTATTGTGGGAGGTAATTCATTTGGAGTTGAGAAAATAAATAAATATTGTATATTATTTTATATTATATTATATTATATATTCATATCTTATTGCTGCCAGTTACTCCCTAACGTGGAGGAGCTCCCAACTGTAAATTATTATTCATTCCACGATTTTTCGATTTGAAAGAGTTCATTGTTACAGCGATTTAGAGTCATGAATTTAAATATATCCTTGAGGAGCTAGAACTTGTGGCACACTTGGACGATTCAATTAGTAGTTGTGCAACAAAACTTTGCTCCAACAACTTTTATGTTACTTGTTTGTAATAAAAGTCCATAATTTAAACTTTCTGGCATAAATACGGTAAGAATTGGCTTTTGTCTTGAATTAGTTCTGCTTGTATTCGACCTGATAATAAATACAAATTGGAAAATGAAAGAATTATATTTTTTGCTTACACTCTCTTTTTGCCCAATAAAATCTTTGAAAAATATACTTTCGATTAACAATCCGAATATATGATTACTATCAGGTTTACATTATTACAAACGGAAAGAATCTTAAAAGTATAAAAACTCGAATGCTTCATATTTAATCAACTCTCACAAACCGTTTAATCAACTCTTTCTATGATCTGTTTCTTCATTTCCGTATACCCCGTTAAGGCTGATTTATTCTTCAAGTACTTAGACGGCCCACTGGGGCGTATAACTGATATTCCAGTTAAATATTAAGTGTACGAACATTTTGTAATGCCTTGAAATTGGGGCACCTTTTATTTATTGTTAAAAAAAATCAATTTATTCTTACATTTTTAAATAAAAACTCATACTCGTATATACAGTGGATATCGGTTATAACTTACATCGGTCCTAACCAATTATCGTCTATAACGAACAACTTCTCTGGTTACAGAAGTTATTACGGTTATAACGAACTTTGACTTGTAACGAACTATTTTTCACGTATGAATACCAAATAGAAAAATGCTTGTAAATAAATTTTTACGCTTATAATGAACAAAACAAAATCGCAAAATTGTTTCTCAAATTTTTAAGTCGTTCAAATAATGTTTTACCGACATTAAACAAAATAATAAAAAAAATTATATATAAGAGAAATAAATCTTTTTAATTGGTGAAGAATAAAGGATGATTTTGTAGCAACTTTCTTCTTGGCAACACTGTTGCTCAGCTGTTGTCGTGTAACATGTTACTGTTAAGCATGTTTAGTTTGGTCCGTAATTTAACCATGAATCGACGTAAAAACGAACAACGTTTGCAGATTATTGAATTTTATCATAAAAATTCCTGCTCGGTTAAGAAAGTGCATCGGAAAATTGTGTTCCGCGACGAAGCTCGTTTATTCTTGAATGGATACGTGAACAAGCAAAATTGTCGTATTTGGTGTGAAGAGCAGCCATAAGCATTTCATTCCGCAAAATGCACTGTTTGGTATGGATTATTTGCCGGTGGCATCATTGTACAGTATTTTTTCAAAAACGACGAAGGCAGGAACGTTACTGTGAATCGCGAGTGTGGTTTGAACAAGACGGTGCCACATGTCACACAGTACGCGGAAAAATTGCACAATTGAGAGGCGAGTTCGGTAAACAGTTTATTTAACGTTTAAGACCTTTCAATGGCCCGCCTAGATTGTGCGATTCAACGCCTTTAGACTATTTTTTTGTGGGGTATGTTAAGTCTCATGTCTATATCAACAAGCCTGTACTGGAAGCAAATACTGAAGAATTTATTCGTGAGATACCGGCCGATATGTTGCAGAGGGTATGCCAAAATTGGACCTAGTGTATGAACCATTTGAGGCGTAGTATCGGTCAACATTTACATGAAATCATCTTTAAAAATTGAATTATTTAGATCGTTCTCTCAACTCAAATAAAAATTTCATAAATTTTTCTAAACTTTTCAGGTTTTTTAAAAATCAAATCCGAAAGCTCTTAAAAAATCACCCTTTACGTGTAGACTTATCGAAAAAAAAGTCAATCTATTTCAATGATATTTTTTGAAAAAATATTTATTGAAAAAATATAAATATAGACTCCTGTTATAACGAACTGTGTTTATAACGACCGATAATGACCTGCCGTAGTTCGTTGTAATCGAACTCCACTGTATATTTTTGTTAGTTTTACTACTAAACACATAAACTTCTCGCAGCTGCTGCTGCTACATTGATTGCTTTTGTTGCTACTATTAGAAGTTTGCAATTAAAATTAATTAAAAAGTTTTTATTATATTTTACCAAAAACTGTTTTACGATAAATTACTGCCAAAACAAGTTTTATTATACAAATACAAATACAAATTATATTTCGATATATGGAGGATATTTTGTAAATTATGGCAACTGGAAAAAAAATAATTGCGTGTTAAATGAAGTTCTAATAAGTTTTAAGTTTCGTGTTTATTATTGTTTTCTTTTTAAAGAGCATCTATTTTTCGAATATAAAATATTAAGTTCGGAGGAAATAATATAGTGTTTGAATGAAACAAAAGTTTTTGGAAAAAATAGTTTTATTTTTAACATAGTCTCCTTTGAGCTACACTCAAACCTATCTCCAATGATTTCGTCGTTGGTGTCAAACCTCTTTCCGCCGAGACAGAAGAAATAGTCACTCGTGGCAAAATACAGCAAATATGCCGCATAAGGGAACAATTCGTTGCCTAATTCATGAAATTATAAAACTTCAAGTTTCACAAAACAAACTTCTTAAATTGATATTTAACCTTCCATGGTTTTTTTCAACTACACGCCTTCATACACTGGCTGGTATTGAATTAGTGGATTGCAAACTAGAAAGACTGTTAAAAAATTTTAAACGCCGCTGTACATGTTCAGACTTTTTTCATATTAATGAACTTGCTTCAGTTTAATTAGTTTTAAGTAGGTTAAGTTTTAGTATAGGGACAGAAACAAGTTCAAATAGGTTTTGTAAAATTTTTCCTCCCAAATTATCTGAATATATGTATGTACATATATAGTGTTATATATTCTAAGTTACTAAAAATTTTTTTGTTGAATAAGATATATTCTTGAACTCATCATGTGTAAATACTGTAAATTTAGCCTGTAAATGTTACTATGGTAAATAAATAAATAAATAAATAAAAAAAATTCATGAAATTATTTCAATGGAAACTACACATGTGTGTACCCTTGCAAAATAATTATTATTTTACCATATGCAGCCGTCTTTTTAAATTCAAATTAAACCGACTCAATAAGTTGGCTTAATATTCGCTATTACTCATTCGCATAATATTCGCTATTACTTATTTGAAAGTAGTCAATCTGAATTATACCGCGTGCATCCCAAAAACGGTCGCTATGACTTTATTGGCTGACAAGTCCGCCTTGGTTTACTTTGGTATCGACTCACTTCAAGAAACCCACTGCTTTGACTGCTGTATGGTCTCTGGTGTGTTTTGTTGGATCCACGTTTCGTCCACGGTTACGAAACTCATCTATAGTGCGGTTGAACAACGTCAAACAATCCTAAGAAGCTGTCACATGACTGCAGGTATGGCTTATTTGTTGGCAAACACGCACCCATCGCCCGGGAACCCTTCTCAAACCCAAGTGATCAATAAAAATTAAAACCACTAAGCCTGTGATATGCCTGTGGCTTCCACAATCTCTCACATTTTCAAATTCTGTTCGGTCAACACCGTATATTGATTTTTTTCAGTTGTTTTTTCAAATGGACGCCCAGAACGTTTACCATCTTGTGTGCTTGCACGGCCACTACGAAATTCAGCGCACCACTTTTTCGCCATTGAAATTAATGGTGCACAACTCCGATTGTATTTATCAAGCTTAGCCTTAAGAGGCTTTTTTTGCACAAAACATAATGCTGAATGGGCACACGAAATGTACTTATTTCGAATCACATGGTAGTGTGCTATTAATGACTGCCAAACACAAACTAAATGACGCACCTTGTTGAAATTTTGACAGTAGTCAACTAATAAATCCTTTAGGTAAGAGGCGGGAAACTAAATAGATCACGGTCTTAGTGACCCGCCCCTTCGTAATAAAAAGAGAAGAATTTTGTGTTTTTTTTAGAAAGCAATTTTACATTAAATAATTAATAAGATATTTACTACTAGAAATAGATCTCTTGTCAATAATTACAATTTGTTTTTTCTTTATATAGAATTAATAGTTGCGTTAAAAAATTTTAGAAAAATTATATTTTTATGTAAATTTAGAGAAATAACTCATTTCAATTTAATCAAAATTTTCTCAACTTCTTAGGGAGTAAAAAAAATTAACTCAAAAGCTACTTTGGAACCAATGAACATTTTATTTCTTTAGAACCACTTCCATTCTTTCACTGGTAATTAATTGAAAGAATATCTTGAATTATATTAACAAATATTTTTTTTATTTTTCATTAAATTTTAGTAATTTTTAACATTTGAATGAAAACATACATATACCAAAAATAACGTAAAAATAACGTATATGCATGTATTTCCCTTGAAAAATATCTGGAATATTTTATTGTATAGGAAATTTTCTCACTCGAGCTGAAAACTGCGCCGAGTTCGGTTAAGCGGTAATTTTACAATAGAAAGATGAGACTTTATCAAATAAAATTCGAAAGACGTTGTTCCATTATCAATTAGAAAATTTAAATATAATTTTTTATTCAATATTTTTGTAATTAAAATATTATTTGAACACAATGTCTTCTCATTACACGGTTAAAAAAGTCTTAGTTTTATTTGTAATTGTCGATATTTCGATATTCTTTGAGTATCATCTTCGGGAAATTATTCTTGATTAATAATATATATTTTTTGTTAATCAATTCCAATGAAACATAAAAAAATGTTTCCTTAACAAAGTATGTATTTACATATTAGGTTAGGTTAGGTTAGGTTGATTGGAGGGGTGTGAAAGCCCATGTCATACGACCTACACTTAAGCCAGTGAATGCTTGTTGTGTGCTCCCTTTTAATTATCAGACACAAACTGCCAGAGTTCTGCGGCAGGATTCGAACCTGCGACCTTCGCACTACAAGTCTAGTACACTACCTACTAGTCTATGAAGGTCAGCTATTTACATATTAAATAAATTTTATAATTCGACAGCTCATAGAATAATTTTAACGAGAATTTATATTCACAATATGAGGCATAGTTTGTAAAACGAAACGAAAAAAAATACGCTGGAAGTCATATGGCATTGGATTTTTTTTTTTTTTTCAAACAAATTTCAAACACTTGGAAACGTCTCGTTCCATCAAATGAGGTTTACAAGTGCCTCAAATAAATTTTTTTTTTGTAGATTATTAGCATTTCTTTAAACAACGTACTTATGTATCGTACAAAGTGTAGTTGCGAACCTTTTCCACCACTCATAATAAATAATTAAAGGTTTTTCATAATTAGCAATTAGCAAGCACCAGGAGCGAATCAAGCTGAAGGATTTTGCAGATAGAAGCTTAAAATATAATATAAGTTGCTTATTAAATTTAGCGCAATGCAAACCAGTTAATAGATACCCATATTATGACAACTTGATCCACTTTAACACAGGACACATCAATACAATAATATTTGCAATTAAATCGTAATTTTATTCTCTTACATTTAATCTGATATATCTTAAAGAAAACTTTGTATTAAAAAAGTTTTTATATCTATTTTTATATAAAAAAATTATTGTAAATCCTTATAAAGAAAAAAAAAAAACAAAAAAGTTTTATGGCCCAACATACATAAATACAAACATATACAAGCCATCATACGCAGCCATACACCCATGTAATTTCACATAATGATAATCAGTGATATTAAATAAAATCAAATGGAAAATAAAATAAGAAAATAAAAATGAGCTGATGTCAGCGGAAATAAATAAGCGACCATATGCAATTGAACAATGAACGCAAAAATAACACACACTCGCTCACATTAATGTGCACTCACACTGTTATAACTCTTTTATACGTACAAGTATAATATTTAAGTATATATACATATATACATAGGTAATGCTACATAAATACCAACAGCGAGACAATGTGAATGTCCTTTAAAGGCGGAAAACGGAAATGACTATTTAATATGTTTATCTATATGATTATCGGCAGTGCAGGTCCAAACATAACACCTATTTTACACTTTATTACTCTTTCTCTCCGTCTCCCTTCACTTCCTTTTAACAGCCAATTTAAAGGCTGGCAAAATGCCCCACAGGTATGAATTAATTAATTGAATTCCAAATTTAAATAAAAATTGTAATACATTTGAATTCGGTGAAAGTATTCAGACTGAATGTAACCATTGAAATTTGTAGCATGAAATTAATTTTTTTTTTTTTTTGCCAATATAGAGTGGGATCCACCCCACTAAGAAGTAATATCATCGGAAGTAGTTTGAAATTGTACGCCGTTCCATATCCCGTTTAATATATAAAATTTAATATTTATTTTTTTTTTTGCTCGTAATATATTAGCGGTCAAACTGCGTATATCATGGCGGTAAAACTTTAAATATATTATATTATTTTAAAATATTTCAAGGGGATGTTGCACCTTCCATACAAACCAACTATTAGTAATCGAAAGTGTTACTAATGCTTCTCTTAAACCAAAAAACATATTTTAATGAAATTTGAAAATTTCATAATCTGCGGCAGGTACTCTCAGTAGCTAGTAGCAAATAAAAGTTTTAAAAGAGCTTCACGACTCTGTTACTATTCCGAGTAATGAGTTAAATTATGATTTGGAAGAAAAAAATTAAAAAAAAAATTATAACCACTTGAATCCATTTTCTTCGCTGTGAATGTAAATTTTTATTTAGAAACTACTACTTTGTGTAGTCTTAATGATCCTGACAAAGTAGTTTTTCAATTGCTTATGCTTTTTTTAAAATAAATAATTTAATGCAAACACCAGAACTGCAGGGTATTTTATGTTTGCTGTTCACTTGAAAGTATGAAATCAAAATAATTTTTTCCGTCTCATTTTATGTAAAATATTGTTATCGATAACAAAATAATTTATATTTCATGTTTCACTAAGATAAGACAACAAACAGAATGTCCTACAGTTTTCAAAATTAATTTTTATTAATCGACTTCAAAAAAAAGAAGAGATGGGTTGACCAGCCTCTGTTTTTTAACGTTTGTACACGCCTATCATTTGTGGACCGATTTTCTATTTTTTTTTTAAGTCGGACGTCGGATTCGTCTTAAAGAAATGCTAATTATCGCATAATTTTATATACTTATATTAACCCATTGAGGAAATTATTTTCAAAGTTTACGTTTGGAGTTGCGGTGTTATATGGAGAAACTAAGAACAACTACAGCTCCCTAAAATTGAAATTCTTTTTCAATAATGGTTGAACGGAGTCTCATTTGTAACCTTGCGTTTCAGTAGCCAGTACCGATTATTCGCAAGAGCCCTACTGGAATCACTAGCTGGATGTAATTAAAACCATTGATGCCAAAAAAAAATAATTCAATTTTTTTTAGAGAGTTTATGATCGTATTATTAGTGGAAAATAAACCCGGAGTTCGAGCCACTAAACTTTTAACTGTTAATTTTAATGAAATAGAAATGGCAAGTGGCCTTCCATATATGTGCTTTTTTTAATTTGGGGAAAAATTTATTAAGGAAATTCCATTTACAAACATGCGTGATATACCATTTTCTAAGTTCTATTTCTCAAAAGCTGTAATGAAACTAAATAAGTTCCGAAATTTACAATACCATTACTTACGATCCTATTATTCCATATTTACATACGCTTTTTTTAATGTTTGCCAATTTATTTTATTTAGAAAAAATCCGTATGTAATTATACTTTAGATCCCATTTTTTTACCTTCGGTTTCAAAAGGTTGTACTGATTAAGGCTATAAAACCTTTATAGTTATAAAATCTTAAATACAATGGCTTTCGACCCAAGTTTTCCACATCTCCGCAACATTTTCAATTTGTACCCTTTTTTTATAATAATTTGGCTCACTAAATTGTTACACTTACTACAATAAATATCCATGCACAAGAGCTGTGGCACCCCAAATCTTAAAAATTCAAATGATAAAGAGAAACTAAAAAAGGTTTACGAAATAATTCTTCAACAAACTTGCATTTTTTATTACATGTTTTAACAATAATTTTTTAATTCTTAGCATTAAAAAAATAAAAATAAACTAAAATATCAGCGGAACTCACAAGAAAAAGTTTTCGTACACAAAAGTAGGTTAGGTTAGGTTGATTGGAGGGGTGTGATAGCCCATGTCATACTACATAGACTTAAGCCAGTGAAGGCTTGTTGTGCGCTCCCTTTTAAACTGCCAGAGTTCTGCGGCAGGATTCGAACCTGGGACCTTCGTAATACGAGTCTAGCACACTACCTATCAGTCTACGAAGGTCAGTTACACAAAAGTAAAATTAAAAATTATTATACTTTTTTTTAAATAAATAAAAATTAATAACTTGTAGGATGACCATTTCGTTTTAAAACCTCAGCCGATATGGAAATTATTTTAAACTATTTATAAATGCAACATAGTAAAGTTTTCAAATGTCAAAATTTTAATCAGCCAGCAAAAGTATTCCTCGATGTCCTCTTCTTAAGATATATAAAAATTTTGCTTAAATTGCTCATCTAGGTAATTGACGCAATTAAGGCATTAATTGAACTCATTTTACCATACAAGAACACAATTAATAAATTGAGTAATTAAAATAAAATGGACTCCTTGTGATATTTTGGTGTTCTGAAAATCACGAGAATTTTAATTTTTAGTAGTGATTTTCATGTTCTAAATCACGAGCTAACAGCTGATTTGCTTTGTTTACATTTAAAATTTTTTATATTTAAGTGATTAATCAGAAAAATATAACAAATTTAAGAGTTTATTGTGAGTGTCGTTAGTTATTTCAGAAAATAAAGTGAAAAAATGCCTGGAGCAACCTTTTTAGCAATTTAGCAAATTCTAACAATTGTACACCAAATATAAAGCGTCTATCTAAATTTATAAATTTTAAAGTTTTTTTGTAAAATAATAGATTTTATTACTAAAACAAATAAAGAACCAATCATATTAAGTGTATGTAATCATTTTATTATCGAAATCAAACCAATATGCTAAAAAAACGCAAAGTGATTTGATATCGTCAGACATTAACCTGACCGGTTTTAAATCACGAGATTTCAAATTTTTTTGTACGCAGAACACCTTTTCAGTGATTTCAAATCACTTTAGGCTAAAGTGATTTTCAGAACATGCCTGTATGAAAGACAAGAAAGGGATTTGTTGTCCTAATAATTTTAAAAGTTTTGTTTTCCAATTTATTGTAATAACGTGTGTTTGAATACTATTCCAGTAACTTTATGATAGAAAATCTTATTTTGTACGTATTAAAATTTTATTTTACAAATTATGGTCTTCGTTAACAAGAGTATTGACCCAAGAAAAAATTCTTTCAATTTAATTTTAAATATTTCATTTTGCATACGTACAAAGGGAGCTATACATAATTCGTATTCGTTTTCGTATGCGAATATCTCAAAAGTGACATTCGTTACAAGACCAGCGTATACACATGTACATGAATATATCAAATAATTATCATTATACATTTTTGTTGTTATTATTATTCATGTACATTTATCAAAAGAAAAGTCAACCAAAAAAATTCATCATTTCGATATAGTATACTTGTACCATAAATACTATACATATTTGATCCACCCTCGTGTTCCTTATTCCCTTGTGATTATATTCATATAAATTATGCCTTTGGAAACTGTTGGCTGGTGATAAGTCAAGGCATTATGTATGTTGTTGTTTTATTTTCTATGTTTGCTTTATATACCATATGTATGTACAAGCTTATAGTCTTCTTTATAAATGTATTTATTTATTTATTGTATATTAATTGATTTTATTTGGAACGTAATTAATTTATTAATCCAGATTAATTTATTTACAAGCCGGTGCTCGTAGCATTTCAAAATTAAAAAAGAAATTTTTTGTAATTAGTTCCGAAAATAACAAAGTTGTTTTCTGAGAACGCTACACTTCCTCATTAGCATTTTAAGTTGTAATATAAACTTTGCAGGTTGAATGTAATTTAAATATGCAGGGTGTTGCAAACTGCGTGTATTGTCATATTTTGAACTTGCTGCCATTTTATTATAAAAGAAAAAATATCCCTGTTTTCATTAAAAGTTTATTTGAAAGTGTTAAATTTAAGACATTGATTGGAAATAAATTATATCGCTAAAGTGTCAAATTCCAGAGTTGATGCACAATTGCGCTCCTTTTACGGCATTTTGAATTGTTGCTCGAAACTATCTGTCTCCAAATTGGCGATTATGACATTAATTTTGCTCTACCTCGTACATATACAAATCATGAACGTGTAAGGGCATTCCGAGAATTTTTCTTAATCCAGTTTTATTTATTTAAAAAATCAACAACGTTCGAATTTAATATTAAGCAATTTAGATACAGACCTGAACTTTCCCATATGCTTAAGTATTCGAAATCGAACCAAAAAGAGTTTGATTAAGTAAAAAAAATTAAATTTATCAAACATTTCCTTGAGAGGACGAGCTGCTGTACTCGTATGTGACAATAGTAACATAAAGATAATTTAAAATTCTTAAAATTTTAAAAAAATTTTATAAACTAATTTTTATATTTCATTCCTTTGTTGCGATCTGAAATTTGTATTTGAACTTTTTTTTTAAAGATTCTCGTATGATTATGAACCTCAACAATTCAAGTTTCACTCACAAGTTTTATTTCTTTTATTTAGCAACCGTCTATTTTTAAAAAATAATTGTTCATATGCATGTTAGAGTGGCTTCAAAAGGTATATTTATTCCTTACATAAGGAATTAATACAAAATATTACGATATTCATAATTATGATTGCTTGTTGAATCGGAAACAACTGTCTTATTCTTCAAAATCTCACACTACTCCCCTTTTTAAGTGCACCTTATATAACCCCACATTTGAGATAAATACAGAAAATGCTGGCATTTCAAAGCAATTTTCCAAAAAAAAAAAAAAAAATTATGTTAGCAGCATTCCTTATCTATGTAATTAAAATCAAAATCTTTTTTAAGTGCACACCCCTATATTTCTGCAGTTTTTGACCATTTTCAGCTTTTAGTTGCACAAATTAAGAAAGTGGTGCGAACTTATCATTTCTTTTGAATTTCTTCGTTGTAATTTGTCCTTCCTTTATTCCAAATATGAAAACTTGCTCTCGTCAGAAAACTTTTTTTCAATTCTCGTTAACAAAATCTAAACGTTAGGGGTCATGATCTGGGTATGCATAGCAGCTGGAGGGGTAGACGTTTTTGAATTTAAAACAATGGATAATTTTGTCTATTGAGATATACCAAAGAATTTGCCTCTGAAGTCTTTAAGTCAATAAAAAAATGCCTAGACCCTACAATCTCCATTATATACCTCACCAAGCTCCTTTGACCATTATTGGAGAGGAAGGTCCTTCAGCGAGCAATAGGAAGCAAGGCAGTGATGCTTTTATTCTATTGTTTAAACTCTGTGTTTTTGTATAACTCTTGTCATTAATTATTGTTATTAATGTTGTTATTATCACTATTATTATTTATAATTTTCTTATATGAGCAAACAATATAGCACCTAGTATGTAAAGACCAATTTATTTTATTTACACTTTTATAACACCATATTTTGACAGATAAATGCATTTAAGACAATAGCATTTTGGAAAAAATATCGTAAAATAATTTTTTTTGTAGCAGTCAAAATAATATTTTTTTTGTAAAATAAATAGTATATTAAAAATAAATAAAAGTCCATAGTTTGTTGGTGCTGTATTGCCAGTTCATCAGTAGATCGCCAATCATTATATTTGAAAAGCCTTAAACTTCCTCTGCGAGATGTATTAAAAAAATAAAGTGACTTTTTATTTAACTCTTATAGAAATTGTAGAAAGTCAATTGTATGTTTTCCATGAAGATCAAAAAGTCATCTTATTGTATGACCGAACCTCCTATAAAAAGTAAAAAAAAAATGTGAATTAAAAAAATTTTAACATATATGAATGTAGTTAACGACTGTTAAAATTTTAGAGCCATTAGATTGTGTGAGAACTTTGTTTATGTTGGTGTGATATAAATTATCGTATAATTTGTATAAACGGCCATAATTTACATACAATCATCATCAGCTTAAAAGTAGTGAAAACATGAAATACCCATGAAGAGTCGGTGTAGCGGTTACTGAAAGTAGCGTTCTATTATTCCTTGTTCACTTATGCTCGAAAGTGGCCTCACGCTTATTTCTTTGTTAATTATGAATGTTGCTGCCAACACCAGCCAACTAATAAATTAATCTGGATTAAGAAACCACTTACGTTCGAAATAAAATCATTTAAAATTTATAATAGCATGATTTTGAAAATACACACAAGAAAAAAATATAGTTGGAAACGATCATTAAAATCTTTTTTTAATTAATACCATGTTCATACACATGGTACATCTTAATTGAGGCAAATAAATTTTAAATTGAGTTAGCCACTCTGGTGTTCACACAAATTCAATTTAGCTTACTCAATTAGCATTCGACAGTTGAAGATGTTTTAATTAAAAAACTTTATCTCGCTATTTAAAAAAGTTAGCTGTTTATATTGCCTTTAGAAAATATCTTTGCACTTTTTATGCAAAATATTTTTCCAAGAGTCTATTTTTTTAATTAAAATATTCATTTTACACAATTTTTTCTTCTGACATAAAATACTTCACAAGCGTTGCATGGAGAGTTTGGCTTAATTTATGGTGCAATTGAAGTGAAGTTTTAAAATAAATAAAACTACATAATAAGGAATTAAATTAAAAAATTAATAGTTTCAAAAGTAGATGAGTGCGCGCTTGAAACGTTTACGTGTAATTTGTGTATTTACTGTTTGTTTGCAGAATGGAATAGATTAGTTCTAGGTGGCAGTCAGAACTCCATAAGACTCACTTAGATTTTTTTGGAAACTCTGGTTAAGCGGAGTCCACACCAAAACAGCCGAAGCTTAATATGAAGCGAATTATATGTTGCAGTTTATTTTCTGCAATGTCGTAGAAATCGTCTAAATTGAAGAGATTCCATTGCAACCATTCTTCTTTCTAATCAGGGACAGTGACATAAGAAGAATCCAAAATTTATGAAAATATATTTTCAACAAACACAATTTTTTTGATTTGAAGGAATACTGTTTTGTTGAGTAAATTTCGTGTTGATTCGAATAAAAATTTCGGGTGACTTATTAGGGCAAACATATTCCAAGAAAATTTTATCAGGCATGTTCTGCAAATCACAAGATTTCAAAATCACTTGTGATTTTAAAATCACAAATGTGATTTTGTGGTGTTCTGAAAATCACAAGAAATTTAACTTTTCGGTGTGATTTGACTTTTTCGAAAACAAGAAAACGGCTGATGTTTTGCTTTGATTTGATGAAAATTTTTTATGTATTGAAAATTAGTAAACTAAAATTATTTTTTAAAATAAAATTTAAACACAAGTTGATATGCCTGGGGCTTTATTGTTGCCAGTAATATATTTGAAAAGAAATTTATTAATTTAACAACAGAAAGTATTTTCAAGAATACAGACCGAAGTTGCCACCACAGATATAGTTAGTAATCTATGGTTGCCACTGTTCTTAATATGTAATTATCGTTGCCATTTTCTACTACTTTATGCGTAATTATTTTTAAAATTAGGCAAACAATTGATAGTTAATAAATATTTTGAATATAACTTAACAAAAATAATTAAGTTTTATTGGAAATAGCTTGTTTAGTTAAAAAAAATTAAATATATTTCTCGTCGAAAGTAATATTTATCTACTATGGCAAGCATCGGTGTATGTTCAAAGAACAAAAACACCTGACAACTAAAAAGTAAATGCAAATCACAAAAAGAAAATGTCAAATCACAAAAGCAAATAACGACATTTGTTACAATAGAAAGTGTTTGCAATTTTTTTATATTTTAGCCAATTTTTTGGTACAAAATCATCAATTTTACTCTTAAAATAAATAAAAAACAAATAAATGTGTTCAATTAAGGAGTTTTTATTGAGTTAAATATAAAATGCCGTCCAAAATTAAGAAAGTGATTTCAGATCGCCAGCCACATAGCTGACCGGTTTCAAATCACAACAGTTCAAAAAGTTATGTGCGCAGAACACCTTTTTTGTGATATCAAATCACTTTCACAAAAAGTGATTTGCAGAACATGCCTGTATATAAAATTTCGGTTTATTCAACTCCCAATTTTCTTACATTTTCGGAAGAAAAAATAAATTCGTCTTCTAGACAATCTTCCCCCTTTACACAAATAAAAAGTAAATAACTGAAAATTAATGTACGATTTTATCGTATGTAGCCGTATATCAAAGTAAAAGCAACTTTTCAATATTAACAACTTTTCCTTGACTTCCTTTCTTTAGTTTTTGAGATGTAACAGTTGAAAACATTTTGTTTTTGACATCCTTTTAATAAACAATTTCTTACTTGACATTTTTTCTTCTCTGTTTTACTTTTTTGTACAAATTTGTAGATTTTAATCGTTATAAAACTAATTTTTAAGCTCAAGGGAAATAGGTTGACTTGCAGCAATTTAAGTCTTCTTTTTCTAGCTCTTGTTCGTCGAAATTGCCCTAAACGTAAGTGTCACATTGTTACACTATATATAGTATGTACTTACAAGTACATACATATATTATGTGCATCAACTCCTTCAATTACCCTGCAGTTGAGGGAATTATATAAATGAATAGTCAGTTTATTTTAAAGAAGTGAAAGCAGAGTTTGTTATAGAAACAAACAGATAATGCCTGATATAAAAGACTATATCAGTTGCTGGTTAATTAGGCAACAAATTAAAGATATTATTGCATACTATATATTGCTCTGGGACAATTTATTTAGATACATGTCAAAGCCTAAAATGTTGGTAACCAAAAGTGCTGTTTAACACGTACATCCTACCTACCACGGGAACCAATTAGCGGCCAGGATTTTTTCTCGAACTTAGACTTTTCATTGTAGTATGTTCTATTTTTCGATTCATATTTACCGATTTGGTAGCTGTCTCTATCATGTTAAGAAACACATTCTTTTTATATGTTCTTTCTAAAGAAAATAATTCATATTAAATTAGGATTAGTTATATACTACTGGGAATAAACTTCATATTTAAAAAGTTTACAAATTTGCAATTCGTCACGATTTGAAAGCAATTGTATCAATTACATGTGCAACATGAAAAATATGCAGAGGTTCTCATATACCGATTCTTGTTTGTTAGAGTCCATAGAGTACCAAGATACTTTAAATTTTTCTCTATCACTCCGTGGCCCGAAATTTCCTTTGCTTGAAAAATATGAGCTTTTTTCAAAATAGAATTCGTTTTTCAATTAAACAGGGGATCAATTTAATACATCTTTTTGGCATAAATTGTTGCCATCACAAATACCTATATGCCTTGAAAATAATTTTATATTAAATTAGAATTTTTTTATTTGCCACCGGCAATAAGCTCTGCTTCTGTTAAACGTAAAAGTTCGCCAGAAGTCACGATTTCTTTTCCCTTATGTGAAAAAGAATGTGTTTTATGTAGATTTAAGAAAATTAAATATAATTTTTTATAAAAAAAATATTTTCAATTAGATTTTCACTAATTTGTACAAGTAATTCTCATTTTAAATTAAAATTGTGTCAGTTGGATCCTAGGAATTCGAAAAAATGCACTAACATATCCTTTAGAGGCATTAAAAATGTTACTACTTGAGTACAACTTGATTTTTTCACTGGGGTATCAGCAAAAAAGAAATAGAAGTCAATCTCAAAGAATGGAAATTTCATTGCATCTAAAAATCCAATAGAGCACTTTTCGAACTTCCTAGGGAAGTGAATTTTACAAAATTTTCATTACAAATGGGAGCTACTTTCACAAATCTGTAAAACTCAATTTAAAAATGATTTTTTTTAGAAAATACATATTTCTTAAAATCCACATGAATTTTTTTTATATTTAAAATTTTACAGAAGAAAAAATAATCGTAACTACAGGCAAATTGTGTGCGCCTTCCAGATGTGAAGTTTGTACCCAGTGTTGGTGAATAAACAAATCCAATTTAATATAAAATTATTTTCTTTCCACAAAAAAATAACAAGTTTACTTTTCTTAACATAATAAAGATAGCTTCTAAATCGGTGAATAGGATTTAAAATAGAGAACATCCTGCAAAAACAAGCCGCCATTAAAATTATTGAAAATCATATTTATTTTCATGACTTTTTTCAAATTTCTTTTTTACTGGTAATGCTACATATTACTTGCGAAATCGATTTCGGATCATCTGCTAAATAAACTATTAACTATAGATTGCCAAATCGAACTGTACTTAATGAAAAACTCTTTATATACTATGTAACATTTAACAGAAATTCGCATGCTACGAATGAAGGATATTGAAAAAGGTGCCTTTAGCTGACATATACTCACATAACACACATTTCTTCCTATGCTCTTGCACTAGTTCTTATTCTAGTGTGAGTACGTGTGTCAACAATTTTGTTGTTAAACTTTCCTTCTATTTTTTCCGCTCTCGTTTTATGACACTATCACATTCAGTTCATTTATTATAAATATTTGTTGCTTCAGCAACTAATTAAACATTTAATAATAAAAGAAAGTTAATTTAAAAATCTTAAATGATGGCAGATGACTGATAAGAGATGGCTAACCAAACTTTTATCAGTTTCCTCTTTGAATATTTTTGTTATTTGTAAAGGAGTCATCAGATTTGTTCCTCCGAACCATGATAAAGCCAAGACATGGTTCTTTTTTAATAATATCTCAGTGAAAAAAATGGAAGTTGCTCTTAAGGAATGGTATTTTCATCGCTTCCAAAAGATCAATTAGTGAATTCTTTGACTTCCTAGGAACCAATTGACAAAATTTTAATTTAAGATAAAAAGAATTTGAAAATACTTCCTTTTAAATCTTATAAAAACATAATTTTATTTTCAACAAATAGTGCTAAAATTACTTTTGCATAAGAAAAAACAATCGTAATTTCTGGTCAATACGAGTATGTAAGTATGTCCTATAAATGTGGGGTTTATTGTCAGTGACAAATACGCAAGTGCCTTAGTGAGAGTCCTTAAGCCAGATCACATATGGTCAACATTTGTATTAAATGCTTAAGAAAGTTTTTTGTTTTTTAATGGTAAATGGTATATACTGACATTTCGCTTTTGGGGTAGAGATCGGGAAATTATACTAATGCAATATTGATACGATGGCAGATGGCTTTGCGTGGCTTCATAAATTAACTCCGATGCAAGATATACAACGTTCAATTTTGCAGTACAGATCTGTCTTGATTTGGGTGTTGAATCATGCAAGATACTGGATAGATATTTCACTCTATATTTCATGGTTTGAAATGGTTTCATGAAATCTTTTATTCAAGAGTTTACATAAAAAAAATTATGCGAAACAAAAGAGCCAGACTTCAACTTCTTATATCAAAGTGTTACTCTATGTGATTTTTGAGAGAAGGCTCAAAATTAAACTGCTGATTGCACTAAGATCAGCCATTCTTCGAATTCATTGTAGGTGTATGAAGTAAAAAGGCAGTAAAACAACTTAAAAGTGAACATGAATTAATTTCTTTGGTTCTCTACATCCGATTTAGAAAATCACAATTATCTAAAAATGGAATTTATAGGGAGCTCTATGTTCAAGACTCATATAAAAAAATTAATTATGAAATCTGATATACAAGAGAAAAGATAAAAAAATTTTAATATTAGAAATTGTGTGTTCCAGGCTTAAAATAGAAAATATCATTCCGCATAGTATCGCTTGAATTATAAGCCAAATATCTAGTCCAAAACCACTTCTGCCGTAAATCAATTACATATATATTTCTTGGATTTCTGTTTTTGTTTAAACTCAATCCTGGAGCGCACTTACCTTACTTTTGACACCGCTGTGTCTTGTCTAAAGTACGGATGACTTAATTTTTGTTTTGAATATATGAATGCAAAAGAAGAGAGAAAATATTGCTGATTCCTTGCAAATTACAAAGGAATTCTCACAAAATTTATGTTTTATTTTTAATTTAGTATAAACAAATAGAAATAATCTTCTTATGATAAAAATCAGAAATAAGCAGCAGTTCCGCTAGAAGTTATATGCAGCTTGAAAGTACGATATGAGCACTTTAAATATATAAGGAAAATCTCCTTATTGACTCAATGAAATTTTCTGAGTTTTTTTTTGCACACAGTTTTTATCGGATCGTGAAATTCTGGTAGAACTCCTTATTAAGCTCAGAATGGCAATTGAATTTAATAATCGTACAGCAACTATCAGCTGTCAAATCGGTTGTGAAATAAAACAGTGTCGCCAACTCAAAGATGTGAATGTGTAAATAAAACACATTTTAAAATGCTAAATAGTACTCTCACTGAACCACATCTCAATTGTGAAAGTTTCCCTGGTTATATGGTATTAAGAAGTGATTCGATCCTCCACAGACCATCAGTTGTAAATAGTGCTACTAGCACATACCAGGTAAAGACATTAAAGCCAATACTTAAGGCTAAAAAGTTTTATTATATTATTTTTTTTTTCAAAAACGATTTTAAATCGTAATGAAAATTTCAATAAACACTATTAATTATTTTCTCACAAGCAAGGCAAAAAGTTTAAAGACCTAAATTGTGATATTTACAAATAGAATAAAAAGAGATACGCTTTTGTCATCATAATAGTAACAAAAGTTTTCTGAAATCTATTTTTCACCGAAATGTCTAACGAATACTACGAGGGTGGAACTAGATATTTTGCAAAAAGGAATAGCGAAAAGATAAAACTTTCGCGTCCTTTAAGAAAATAAAAGCTTAAAGCGCTTAAAGTTTTTGAAGTGTTAGTTTACATATCGAGACTTTTTGGTTAAAGTCCGTTTTAACTTTAGATATAATTTTGATTTTCTTTGTTGCAAATAAGTCCCTATTGTTATTGAACTGCTCTAATTGTTTAATAAGGTGCTATAATATCTTAGTACAAAACAGCTTCCAAAGAAGTTAATAAAATGCGATGTTTGCAATCGTCAATATTGCAAACATGAAACATCAAGAAGTAATTTTATTTGAAAATTTTATACTGAATTAAAAGCTAATGTCAATATGGTAAAAATATGTAAATTTTTTAACATTAAATTATATGCTTTTGAGAAAAGGTTTCCCCCATTTTTTAAATCGTTTTTTTTTTTCCTATATAAAGTTGTAATTCGTGTATAATTTTTGATTTTTTTTTTAATGATTTGATTAAAGAAAGATCGTTAATGAATTATTATTCGGGGTATGTTCCCAACTATTAACTCAATAGGCTGTTAAGCCTTATCAAATAACAACTTGTAGCTTAAAATAGCAATATTGTCTATTTAACTTCCTAAGATGACGAAAATGTTTACTTATTGATACTTCAGAAACCAAAAAAAAAAATCACATTACCAGGCAGTGATTTCTTGTTTTATCCATTTCATTTACACATGCTGGAACGACCCTCCTAAGTTAGTATATAGGTATCTGTTAGTATAACTACGAGTACCTTTGTATGTGCAACATGTTGCTTTGTGATGCCTGATAACGTTAAAATTAATTAACAAACGGAAATTGTGTACACTTCAATGCACTGCACCATTGATTTATAGTCATTAGTAAATTGCTGTGCAACTTTTCAATACGAATAGCAACTGCAACAATAACAGATACAACATCAATAACAACAACTTCAAATATAGTAAATGGTATTTATAGCAGCAGCATGAAAAAAGAAATTAAGGATATAAAAATTTTTCAAGCACTTTTCTTTTTTGTTAAACAGACATATAAAATGATGTCATTGAGCAATAGGATTAGTGTGATGACAATGACGATGACGATGGCGATGATTTGAATCTCAAGAAAATTAATTAAAAGTCATTTAAATCGTAACAAAAGCACAAAACATTTGTATGTATCTACCTACATCAATTTATTTTGATATGAATTGAGTAGGAAATTGAAAAGAAAGGTAAATTGTTTTAGTGTTCGTTTAGCAAATAAGCAAAATCAAATTAAATTAGAGATTTATGTCAATAACAATATAATTTTAATCTCTTCAAGATTTCTAGGATTTCTCAAAGCCCTCGATTGTATTGTTATTATGAATAGTACTCTAAAAAAGGGGAAAACGAATGAAATTAAAAGTTGTGAGTAAATTAGAAAAGTTTGTAAAATAACAGCAGCACCAAGCTTTCTCAAAAGACTTATAGGGAAAGCCATTTAATTCTCATTTAAGTCTTATTTCAGTACCATTAGTTCGTGAGGTTTCTAAGGAAAAATTCTATTAAATCAAAACAAATTATATGAGAATTTTTTAAAAGAAATGGTAAAAGCTAAACTACTTAATTAATTAAAATCAAGGGAAGGGTAGGACGGTATCGAAATATTTTAATGATTTGCTACAGTTATGACAGCTTGCGTTACTATTATTTTTCATTACTTATTCTGCAATGAAACGTTACCAACGTGAATTGGACCGTTAAACTTAATCATCAAATGATAAATTTGTATTATCAAATCCATAGCAATGGGCTTTGCGTGCAATTTTATCACTGCAATGGTGGTCCTACAGGGAAGATACTCTTATCTTTGCCAAGAACGCCAGCACTGCTTACAGATATGGGAACGAATGCAAATTCCATTACACATATTACAATTTGGCCCCAGTAAAATATTAATATTCCACTCGCAAATATCCATGCGATTCGATCTTCTGAGTGGTTCCTCCAGTTAATTATCTCAAGTTTTCCTCTATCTGGTCTTTCCAATTGAGTTGGAGCTTTTGTTTTCTTCATCATAACATATCCCAGCCATCGTCTTATTTGTGTCTCGACTCTTTTAGCTAAATAAGGCTGCTAACGCAAGCCTACAGTAATCCTTACTAACTTCACTGCATGCCGGTTTGCACATTTTTGCGCAATGGCGCCTGGAAACGCTGTCTTCCATACGCGGCAAGGACATGATATGAATAATTGTGCGAGACAAAAAACTCCATGCTCAGCGACTGATCTCAAATAAACGGCTGCAACGAACTTTGAGAAAAAGAGAAAAAATATGAAACCTGATACTCTGAAAACGCATCCTTCTACCGACGTAAAAGCTGCAGTGAAAAAGGAAACAATAAAGGGGACCACACTAACCAGAAGAACTGAACTCATTGCGACTGTAATTACCAGGTGTACTATTATTTTGATTAAACCCGATGTAGATGCATATACCCTATTGTCTTATTGTCCTGCAATATGCAAGCGATCCAGAATATGAGAATGAGCCTGATCGTTTTCGTTTGCAAGTTGCAAGGCCTTAGATTGTGCTTAAGACATTTGATATCAAGTCGTCACTATATGATCTCATATAGACTTTACAATGTAAGATTGCAATAAGGTATTTGACTCCTTCAAGGAGTTATTCAGTTTTGTAACAACAAAAAACGACATTTGGGTCTTAGCGAAATTTCGGCTTAAAATTTTGTTGCCACAAAAATTGGACAGTTATTGTGTAAATTTTCCTAACTACCATTAACAAACATTTACCCCTGATAAAGATCATAACGTCCTTATAACTAATTTTTCTATTAATTTTGCTTATGACACTGTTTACCACAAAGTTTTATAAGACAATTTATCGTTGTATTGTGCCCTTAACGACAAGCTTATTTTCACAATTATTCGCAAATAAAATTAGTTTTTATTTGCTAAAAAAAAAAATAATAAAATATAGCGCAAACTCATTAAGAATTCCAATCATTTAATTGCCATCATACTTTCACTTTTTATCTCCTAACAAATACATCAATTCATACAATCCTTAATAAATGTAATTTGTAATTACTCCCAATACACTCATTACAGACGGTCCTTTATTGCTTAGTGGCATTACTTAAAAAATTAAACTATTATTTAAATAAAAGTAAAAAAGCAACACTAATAAAAAAAGAAGAAACTTTCTGAAAAGAGTGATCTTCATATTGCCATTAATTTAGATACAAAATCCTTTTTATTATGCTCCAAATAACCACTATTTCTATGTGTATTTAACTCTTCTGCTGTATTGGAAGCAGTTTTGCATTTTCTGCACCTCTTTCTTTATTTTCATATTTTTTTGTATCGTTCCAGATGATGTTTTATTTTCACGTCGCGGAAGGATGGGACGCATTGTTAGTCCGCGTCATACACTTCCTCCAAACACAACGTGCACATACCATTTTCATGGTTATCCTGGCGACCTAATTTGGTTATCATTCACCAGCTACAATCTACAGATACTACAGCAAGCCATACACGATAACAATACGCTGGGTCGGGTAAGTAACTTGTAACAGATAGTCATGCCATAACAGTTTTATTTATAGTCACGAGAGTTGCAAACATGCAAATAGTTTAAGGGGAAACATTAATGTTGTTACTATTGCTTCAGTTACAGGAAGGGATAAAACATTTTGAGTTTAAATTAAACTAAATATTTTAGTAAATAGTTACCACTTAGAGGAAACAAAATGTACAAATTATAGATAACCAATTGAAAAAAAAATATTTATATAGATAGTATTGACATTGAAAATTCTGGCAAAATAGTAAACTTTTGCCAAATCAAGTCCAACAAATTATTTTCAATTCATACTTTAAATGAAAGTACTCTTAATTGTTCTCATATATAACTCTAAGTAAAATATAAGTTGTGTTTTCCTTATATTGCGGTATTTGAATTTGAATAGCTTACCGATAGCTTCCTGATTAAGAGTAATCAAGGAACTATAACCCATTTAATAAAATCTTCTTCGGACGCTTTCAAAAGACAGCCTTTAAACGAACTTTCAGAAACTATAGTTCTTTCTAATTCAAAACTTCTAATAGCCTTTAAATTGCTTCGCACTTTAAAATTTGGGAAAAAAGGACTTTCAATGCTTATAGCTTTGACTCTGGGCAAAAAGGAAAATACTTTCATCTTTCATGATAAAGACTGATTCGAGTTCCAACACTTTGCATGAAACTGCTCTAACACTTTAACATGGCTTTGTCACAGCAAGGAGAAATTGTAACCATCTTTTGATAGGTTACTATCAAAGAAACTGGCTGGTTATAGTCAGAAGTAAACTACTCAGCAGTATGAATTTGTACTATATCAAATTACTTTTCTCTTTGCAATTCTACTTTACCGAGTTAGATCCTAAAACCGAGTTAGGTCGTAAAACTAGCCGACTGACGTATACGACGTCTGTTCAATATAAAAAGTGAATTTTAATTTTTCTCCAAAAAAATATTTATTTATTCATCATTAACGTCATTGAACATTTCCTAAGCGTTTCCCATGCCGACATCCTCGGCAACTTCTCTAATAGTGATTCGACAATTCTCCATAACAATTATCCTCACTTTCTCATCATTTTCATCAGTTTTTAATGTCTGATGAAGCTTCCAGGACGAGCGTCTTCATTCACATCTTCTCGACCACTTGTAAACATTTTTCTCACTCAGAGTACAATCACTTTATGCCACTTCCAAAATTTTAGGTTAGGTTGATTGGAGCGGTGTGATAGCCCATGTCATAAGCCAGTGAAGGATTGTTGTGCGCTCCCTTTAATTATCAGACACAAACTGCCAGAGTTCTGCGGCAGGATTCAAACCTGGGACCTTCGCACTACGAGTCCAGTACACTACCTACTAGTCTACGAAGGTCAGTTCCAACATTTTAAGTGCTAAAAACATATGTTCGAGACAAGTGTGCCAACTTAAAGAAAAAAATTGCTAATTGAATGCACATAGCCCGAGAAATTTCAAAATCCACCTTTTCCATTGATAAAAAAAATTACTAGTGAAAAATGAGCATATATTTTAAGTTTCAAGGTGTTAGATTTCTTAGTAATATTTTCTGGAGGCATCAAAAGTAAACAAACGATCTCAGTAAACATGGAAAAAAGTTCACCATAATGTAATTAAATACTTTCATATCAAAGGACTCAGTCCAACCAATATCAAAGCTGGGCTCTGGGAAGTCTGCTCCTTTATTTAAATTATATTTCGTGAATAAGTACCACTCTTTACAACTGCTTGCTATTTATTATTCATCCATAAATCTTTATTTAATATACCGTTTGTCTTTACAATTGTCTCTTTTTATTTAATTCTTTTCCAATGGATGTTGATAAATGATTTTACATCTTCACTCTTAGTTAACTGTATTAAATATTTTTAGTACAAATTAAATTTTTGAGAGCAATTCTACTCTTTACAATTGACTTTTTTTATTGAATTCTTTTTTATCAAATATTAAGTAACGGGGTTATTAGTTAACTGTATTAAATATTTTCAATGCATTCAGCTCTGTTTTTATTAAATAACCAAATTCAAAATAGTTTCGAATTTAAAGTTTGTATTTTTAAAATTTAATTTAATTTCGAAATTCTTTAGTTCGGGCTTCACTTAACCGAAATGTTATTTTCTATTTAATTCAATGTTCTTTGTTTTCAATGTTTCTTTTTAATTTTCAATTTAATTTTTCTTTTAAAGTTCGAGCTTCCTATTATTCTTAGGTTCCTTATGATACCTAACAATATTATTTATGATTTTCTAAATTATCTTATTTTACTTATCTCTTATGCTGGAAAATGTTCTTTGGCGATTTGGGCTTCTTGACCAATATTTAATTTTAAGTTCGGGCTCACAATATTCAGAGTGGTTGTAGCATTAAATTTCAAAATTTTTTACATATTATTTCTTATAGTTTGTAGAGTTAAATTTTATCTTTTATTATATTTCTAATCTTTTAAAGCATCAGGCTTCAATGGCCAATATTTTATTTTAATAGTACTTTTAATATATTTAAATTTAAAATTTGATTTCTGTCTCTTTGAGTATTCAACTCATAACTTCTATGAAGTCCTTTCACTACTTTGCTACTCAGCAGATCGGCTACAAAAACTTAACTAACTTAAAAGTAATATTCACAAATTGAAGAAACCAAGAACTTTTTTTCCTTTTTCTCTTTTATGAAAAACAGAATGCAAAATTAATATGTAATGCTAAGCCAGCGTTATTTGCGACGCAAAAGTAACATTAACTACTCCCCCTTTTAAAATTAAGACGTCCTCGTCTTCAAATAATGAAGGATTTTTAATTATATCGGTTATTAGCATTACACTTCTCTTTACATTATTGAATCATCAAAACAAAGTTCTAGACTTCTTACAATATCTTAACCTAAAATACGTTTTTTCTTTTAACAACTTAACATAATATACGTCTGTTCATTGTTTAGATTCATCACTATTCATGTTTCTTTACAAAAGGTAAAAAAATTAACGTTAATTTTTTTAATGGAAAAAATCTGACACATTAAATAGCTCTTGCAACTTAATGAGCTCTTTCAAAATAAAGATATTTTCAACGACTTGTATTAAAAGACATTAAAGACATAAATGCAGATATTATGAGCCTGTCATTAGAAATCTTATATTGTCCTTATGAACTACTCTATTGTCAATTTTGAGTGTGGTTCCTAAGTCTTCCTGAACTATTTTCTCTGCAAAAACTTTACTAAATTTATTGCCTAAACGCTTATTAGTCTTCACGTAAACTTTGTCACCGGGATTATATGTCTTCACAATTGCCTTTCTATTATGAAAACCCAAGTCAGACTTCTGTTTAGTCTCGATTTTAAGGCGAATTTTTTCTTTAAGGTCCTCTGGTGTAGTCTGAATAACATCAATTGGTCTCATTCCAGTCGTTGAATGAATTGATCTATTGTATTTTGATACTGCAAGTAGAACTAATTCTACTGGATCTGTAGAGATGTCATCAAGTTTAAGACATCTTGCAATTTCTGTCAGCGTGCTGTGAAAGCGTTCAACTTGACCATTGGATGAACTGTGGAGAGGTGGGATGGCGTAAATATCGGCACCAAAGTGATTTTTAATAAGCGTTCTGACTGTTTCCGAGTTAAGAGATTTCTCGTTATCGCATACCACAACTTTTGTGTCCCCAAAAAAATTTAATGTTTCAAGAAGAGCGGGTTTCACATCGATAATAGCCCTTGAGCTTATTGGTTTAACAATAGCGAATTTTGAAAATTTATCCAAGCACGTTAAGAAAAACTGTTTATTCGTATTGTAAATATCCATATGGAGTATTTCACCAATAAAAGATGGAATTGGCGTTTCTGATATTTGCTGCTTTGAGGGGTGTCTCAAGTACTTTGCCTCTCTACATATTTTACAACTAGATATAATTTGTTTTAGTTGCTTCTTAATGTCAGGAAAATAATAATCTTGAAGGATTTGGTGGGCGTTTTCTTTTAATGATCGATGTGCTCTGTTATGTTCAGTATTGAGTATTTCCGTTTGGTCATTTGGGTTAAAAACATCAATTACGTATTTACTGGTATGTCGAAACTTCACTGAAGGATAATTGGTTATCAACGAGTGCTGAAGTTGTGCCAAAATATGCATATCGCAAAAGATAGCATTTACAACTCTAGGATTTATGGACGTATGAATAGAATCAATTAAATCTTCGAAGGTTCTATATGAAATTCGATGGCGGATGCGATTCTTAAAAATAATTTTCGTTTCCTTCTTTACACAATTCTCCTGCACAATGATAATTTGGTTCCTAAAGCAATTTATTGGGTTCTCAATACTTGGTATGACTTCAGTCAGTGAAAGTTCGCTAGCACAGGCTTGAATTGATGACGAGTCTGTAATTACGTTTAAAAATTGCCTTGACAAAGCGTCCGCAACGACATTTTCTCTGCCTGGCTTGTAAAAGAACTTAGGAGAATACTCTTCTATAAAAGCTTTCCAGCGTTTTATTTTCGAATTGGGGTTTTTGTCTGATACGGAAAATATTAGAGGCTGGTGATCTGTAAAAATATTTAAGTTCTTAACACCATAGAGGTAATGCCTTAGCGTTTTAAGTGCCCATACGATAGCTAATAATTCACGCTCGTTTGTAGCGTAGTTTTCCTCTGCGGGAGACAATGTCCTTGATATCATCGTAATAGGGCGATTATTCTGAGATAGAACGGCTCCAATTGCATGGGACGATGCATCCGTAGTTAGGTCAAATGGTTTTTCGAAATTGGGATATAACAGAAGAACATCCTCGGAAGAAAGTAATTTTTTTAGCTTTTCAAAAGCGGCCAGAGCTTCACTATCTAATTGTATCTTTACCAGCTTAGATCGCCGAGTTCCTATGTGCCCATTCTCCCCACGTAGATATTTTGTCAATGGCTTTGCAATAGATGCATAGTCTTTGACAAACCGCCTATAGTAGCTTGCCAGGCCTAAAAATGACCTAAGCGCCCTCAAGGTGGAAGGAATTTCAAAGTTTACTATGGCTTCGACCTTACTTGGACATGTTTTTATGCCGTTAGTAGAAACAATAAATCCGAGATATTCTACCGAAGTTCTAAAAAATTTTGATTTTTCTAACGACACACGCATATTTGACCTCAAAAGCTTTTCCAAAATTCTGTCGATATCATAAATATGGTTCCGCTCAGAGTCGGAAAATATAATAATATCGTCTATATAGACATGACAGGATTTCCCAATTTCCTCACGCAAAATGTCGTCTATAGCCCGTTGAAAGATGCTAGGCGCATTTTTCAGTCCAAACGGCAGACGACAGAACTCGTACTTTCCATTATTAATGCTGAAAGCAGTTTTTTCGCGATCGCGTTCAACTAAGCGTATTTGGTGGAAGCCACTTTTTAAGTCTAGGGTCGTAAAAAATTTTGCCCTTCCAAGGTTTGACATAATAACAGATGGATCAGGTATAGGATATTTATCACAAATAGTCTTTGAATTTAGTTTGGTAAAATCGATTACGAGACGTTTGTTAGGCCTACCATGCTCATCTAATCCCTTTTTGTCTACTACCCATACCGGACTATTATATGGAGAGCGCGATTTCCTAATTATGCCATCGTTTAGAAGCTTTTGTACCTCTTCGTTTACAAAGTCGACCATTGAGATTGGGTATGACTGGTATCTGGAATAAATGGGCTCATCATCCCTTGTCCTTATTGTTGCCTCTATGTTGGTGTTGTACGGAAGTGCTTCGGATGGGCTTGCAAAAACCGCAGCATTCTTATTAATTATATCGTAAAACTTCGACTGAATCGCCCTTGGAATTGTTTCGATTGTCAAATTATTAACTGAGTCTAAATTTAAGTACTCTAGCCTTTCCTGGCCTCCCTCAAAAAGGAGAATATTTCTACTGATGTCAATTATACCGTTAATCTTTTTAATAAAGTTGAAACCTAAAATTCCATCGAACAATGGTAAATTATGTAATAAAAAAAATGTTTCGGTTTTACCAAATACGTTCACAAGCGTTGCGTAATCAATTTTGCTAGCACCATGTACTGATTTCACGAGAAAAGGCTGGGATAGTTTTTTTATACCCTTCAGATTATGGAATTTTCGTAAATAGCTTTTGGTAGACCCAGTATCAACTAAAAGCTTTATGCTTTCTCCTCCTATTGTTCTCTCAATGTAGGGGAGAGTGGAGTTTCCCCTAAAAAATTTATTTCATCCTTAAAAGATAAGTTTTCTAAAGGCTGATGTTCCTGAAAATCATAATCACAAGTAGTGATGGTGTTTTCTTCGCATGTATGAAGTCGTGGAAGATCGTGTCCTAGGTGGTTAATCCTCTGCATGTTTGAAATATTACGACCGCCTGAATGTGCGTATTTTTGCGGTCCCTGATGATTGTTGGATCTCATAGTACGCATACTTATATCCGTATCTAGAGTTAGTGAAGGTGGTTGAAAACTGTTACTGCGAGTGTTTGCTGGCTGGGAATTTGCTCGAAAGTGGGGACGAGTTTGGGGGTGAAATTGTTGTGAATGATTAAGAGGTGGTCGAAATTGATTTGTAAAGTGTTCCGCTGTTTTCCTTGGAAAAATGTTAGACGGCTGATTATTAAGATTTGATGAATGGAAGGAAAAAGGTCTTGACTGCATGAGAGGCAAATTAGTTTGTTGTACCTTACCAAGCCCGTTGTTGTAAATCGTGGCAAAGTGATATCGATTTTGATTTGTCTCAAGCTCCTGTGCCAACGCCAAAGCGGTGGGCAAATCATCTGGTTTACAGGAAAAAAGTGTATCACAAAGGGGTTTCTTAAGCCCTGAAACAAAAACTCTTAATGCATCCGTTCTGTACTTTTGATTCAGTGATTGAATCAGCGCAAAATTTCCCTCGTGAGACATAATAACCTTATTGACGATGGACGTCAACTTACTCTCAACATCACTATAAAAATTTATGATAGATTTTTGACCCTGCTTTAACGTAGAAAGTTCCTGCTCTAATGTATAGATCGATGTCTTATCAGAATATGCAAAATCTAATCTTGCAATGATGGCATAAAAATTCAGAACCGTGTTGTAGGTGCTCAAAACAGAGTCGGCACTTCCTATAACCTTATTTCTCAGAATTGCGACTGCCTGATAATATTTAGAACTACCAATGTGAGGTTCAAACAATCTGTGAGCTGTTACAGCCGCTTGACGCCAAGATACATATTTAGAATGATCTCCCTTGAACTCGGGAACAGACTTAACGATGTCGAGTGGTTCGTCACAATAGACACCGTCAACTATTTCAATATCCTTGTACTCTGTAACAGTTGTTGGGGCCTGAAGTGCAGCAATTTTCTCATTAAGTTCGTCAATTTTTGCCTGAAATTCAGTTCGAGTTAGATCAGTTGCTTGCCTAACAGCTGTATCTATAATTGTCCGTAAACTAGCTTCGTCCATTGTTTCTTGTTCCGTATCTCTGTCGCCGATTCTAAGGTTCCGAAGTAAATTCAAGGTTTCGTTGATCTCGTCAATAACTTCCTCAATATCACTCATAAATATTTATAGATATCTTAGCGGGTTAAAAAGTGGCGAAATGAACAGAAAATTGAGAATTCAGTCTATAACCTGCTATTAAAGTTAATTTTTTGACCTAATAAAAAAACAGACGTTTTACATTTTAAAGAGTTACTTATAAACTAAATGAATCACAATTCCAACTACAATAATCTTAAGAATTATATTACCAATACAAATCAACTAAATTTAATATTGCTATTATCAAATGTTACGATTTAACATGAAAAAAATAATGTTATTTAAATAATGTTACTTAATAATTTGATGACTGCAAATACCGTCCAAGTGATCCTAAAACCAGGCACTTCATAATATGTTGCGTTACTTTCGTTCGTGTTCGGATGCTTTCTTTTTCTGCTCACCAAAATTTATTTTTATTCCATCACAATTAAGTTATTTTTCTCTTAAAGATGTTCTTTATAAAACCAAACCTTATTCAAATTCAATTAGTTTTTTCAGCTTATGTTGTCGTTGGGCGCCAATTATATTTCGTGAATAAGTACCACTCTTTACAACTGCTTGCTATTTATTATTCATCCATAAATCTTTATTTAATATACCGTTTGTCTTTACAATTGTCTCTTTTTATTTAATTCTTTTCCAATGGATGTTGATAAATGATTTTACATCTTCACTCTTAGTTAACTGTATTAAATATTTTTAGTACAAATTAAATTTTTGAGAGCAATTCTACTCTTTACAATTGACTTTTTTTATTGAATTCTTTTTTATCAAATATTAAGTAACGGGGTTATTAGTTAACTGTATTAAATATTTTCAATGCATTCAGCTCTGTTTTTATTAAATAACCAAATTCAAAATAGTTTCGAATTTAAAGTTTGTATTTTTAAAATTTAATTTAATTTCGAAATTCTTTAGTTCGGGCTTCACTTAACCGAAATGTTATTTTCTATTTAATTCAATGTTCTTTGTTTTCAATGTTTCTTTTTAATTTTCAATTTAATTTTTCTTTTAAAGTTCGAGCTTCCTATTATTCTTAGGTTCCTTATGATACCTAACAATATTATTTATGATTTTCTAAATTATCTTATTTTACTTATCTCTTATGCTGGAAAATGTTCTTTGGCGATTTGGGCTTCTTGACCAATATTTAATTTTAAGTTCGGGCTCACAATATTCAGAGTGGTTGTAGCATTAAATTTCAAAATTTTTTACATATTATTTCTTATAGTTTGTAGAGTTAAATTTTATCTTTTATTATATTTCTAATCTTTTAAAGCATCAGGCTTCAATGGCCAATATTTTATTTTAATAGTACTTTTAATATATTTAAATTTAAAATTTGATTTCTGTCTCTTTGAGTATTCAACTCATAACTTCTATGAAGTCCTTTCACTACTTTGCTACTCAGCAGATCGGCTACAAAAACTTAACTAACTTAAAAGTTAAGAAACCAAGAACTTTTTTTCCTTTTTCTCTTTTATGAAAAACAGAATGCAAAATTAATATGTAATGCTAAGCCAGCGTTATTTGCGACGCAAAAGTAACATTAACTTTTATAAAGATGACAGAGTTTGAACGAGGCCGTACGAGCTGCCAAAATGAACACTGTAGAGGTCGACCAATTGCGATGTTCACACCAAAAAACTATTGAGAAAATCCACAAAATGGTATTGGCTCATCGTTTGAATACGGTGTGTCAACTGGCTGAAATGATGGGAATTTAAAAAAAGTGCTACACATTACATATTGACCAAAAATTTTAAGATAAGAAAGTTATGCGTAAGATCGGCGCCGCGTATGCTGTGAAAAGTAAACTTTTTTCTTTTTGCAAAGGAAAATAATTTTATATTAAATTAGGATCGGTTATTTACCACTGGGAATAAATTTGACATCTGGAAGGCGTAAAAATTTCTCAGTAGTCACGATTTTTACTTTTCTTCTTATTTAAAAGAAATTTTATTACTTATTAGTTGAACAAAAAGAAATATTTTAAATGTATATTTGAGGAAATACAATTATTTTACAACAGAAAGTATTTTGAATTCGGGGTTACAAATAGCACAACAAACAATTTATACTCAACATGAGTCTAATTTTATTTTTCTTGTGGAGCTGATGGCCTTGGTAACTAGCGCTCATAATAATTAATTTATAATAATTAATTTATTATTAAGTTATATAATTAATAATAATAATAATAATAATATTTTTCTTGTGATATTTCAATCTCAATATTCAAAATTTCAATTCAAACTATTTAAAATAAAGATTTAATTTTTCGTTTTGCCTGATAAATACAATCATTGACTTCACTTACGATTTGGTTTGGCGACCTAATGACGACATATGAACAGCTAAAGCTATAACAAACAAACTTTAAAGGTTAAAATATGTTGTATTTTAAATTTAATATAAATATCAATTTCATTAAACGAAGTTCTGCCAGTTTTCTTTTTAATTTTTTTCCTAAAAGTCTACGCGTAAAACATGTATGTACTTATGTGCTAATGTATATATGCATAGTTTCCTTGAAATGAAGCTAAGAAAAAATAATAACGATAACAAAATTCTGAAACTTTATTTGTTTTAACTTCTTTTTTTCTCGTCTCATTTTAACAACTTTAGAAATTTGTTGGCGCTGCTGATATCATTGATGTTGTGCCACAGATTCAGCTGCATTATATTTTCTTTTCAACCTTTGGAGAATAACTTAAATATCCTGTAGGCACAAAAATTATGTTTATTTGTTTAACGGAAAAAATAAATATATTTTCGCACATAACTATAACAGCCATTCTCAACAGTGAAGCATAAATTTATCGCATAACAGTGGTTTGCAAGAATTAAGTGTATGAAGAAAACTACTGTCAATTTGGTGCACGAAAGTTTTCTTCTCTGGAGGAGAATGAGCTTAAATTTGCGCTTGGTACATCGCTTTGTATTTTTTTATTAAAAAAATGTTCTTCAAACAATCAAGTTTATAATAAATATCCTCAAAAAAAAAAACGATGCACGTATGTGTAGACCTGACTTCAACCCAGAAGTAAAGATCCTCAGATTTTTTTTGCTCAGTCGCAATTTTTTGGTGTTCCGACTAAAAAGCTTATTTGACTTTCCTTTTTTCGAAACTTGTAGAGATGAGATCTTGATGAAGAGGGTATGATTTGAATTCCAGGAGATGCATTTTCATCTAATTAAAATGGCAGAGAGACACTCACTTAATGGAATTGTTGAAAGTAGTCAAGGAGTATCAATTGAATAATACGGAGTACTCAATTAACAGAATAATTTTTATGTTGATAGGAAAATATCTTGAATGTCTTATGGGCAGTGGCTTCTTAATTGTCACTGATTTAAAATTGAACATTATGCTTATTGCTTTAGCCATTTTACAAGTACAGAGCTTTCCCAATAAGTACGAAACCAACGCTCCGCAATAATTGTGTTCGTAATGAATTGTAGGGCTAAAATTGTCTATTGAAAAGGACCAATAGCTCCTCCACCTTTCCAGGACTTTTACTCATAAGTATCGTAGTATGGCCAGACATTCATAGTTTAAGGATCTGTAGAAGATATGTGCATTGAGAGTTTGAACTAACAAAATAACCCCAGACTATCAATCATCTCTCAGTTAGACAGCTGAGCAGTTTAATACAAGCATCATTAGGGTCACATGGCATAGAGGCATCCGACCGAACGTTAGAACTGAAAGCTAGTTAGAAGTTGCACAACCTTACAGGTTCGAACGGAACTTAAATACATGGGATCGCCCTTGCTCTCCTACGAACTCAGTCTAAGGCGTAAGACTGAGGACGAAACATGTAACAAGTAGAGCACAGAAACTACTGCAGATTTACCAGGCACGTGTGGGCTAGTGTAAGCATGCAGATCACAACCTCTTTACTGTCTGGAATTAGGAAGCAAATATTAATAATAGTGCCTGTGATAATTGACAGCGTGGTTTTGGCACGTTAGGAGCTAAACCCAATAACTGCTGCTGCCACTGCCATGTTATAGATGAAGAAGAGAGTATAGAATACTTCTTATGTTACTGTCACGGAAAACCCGAACAAAGAATGGACACCACGAATTCTATTGGATTTGGGAATAGCTCCGCTTCATAGTAAGTCCCAGCAGATTGGACGGAATGGTATTCTTGGTATCCCGATGGACCGAATGATTTAGGTGGGTACTTCGACAACCAAATTGATATAATCTAAGCCAAGGGGTTTACCTCAGTGCAAAAGCTATATGTAAAGCTTTTTTATAGCTTGTGCAGAGTTGGCACATAAGCCTTCATGTCCACAGTCGTACAGTCGTAGTTGGGCGGGCCGCAAACCCAAATGGAACTGATTAGCCTCATCTGCAATTAATGTTTTACATATGGCTGAAACCAGATTTTATAATTTATCCTAATATAGTTTTATATAGTGCGTCAACCAACCATTAAACACTTACAGCCCACTGTACCAAAAAAAAACTTCGGATCTCTTTACTTTCACAATATGATGTTTAACAAAATCCACAAGGTTTGCGAGATAAAAACGAATAAAGTTTCATTTAGGGAAAATACCAAAATTGTCCATTTGAAAATTAAAATATTTAATTGCTCATATGAGAAGGTTGTTGTGTACTCCTTCAGCATTAACTATTGATGTCACGAATATCACTTTTTAGATTTCCGCGAGCACAAATACGAATATGTAATACAATGTTTGAGAAACGAGTAGTAAATTTCAAAATTAGGATATTTATTTATGACTGATCATTTAGATTTCCACACTGTGCTGTCATCATTTGTAGGCATTTGATTTTCAACAAGCATCAATATTGCGCAAGTGCAAACCACACGAATTCACAGTGATTAGTAGAGGCTTTTAGATAACCATTTTGAGTTAAAAATGAAGTTTATTTTGTTAAAAACTATTACAAATAATTTTTTTGTGTGCCATTTACTTAAAATTTTTTTTACAGTTGATGTTTTTAGATTAAAACATTCGACAAATATTCGCCTGAATTGGGAGAATACGAACACAAATTTGAATGTTACGAAATAGTCGAATATTCGGTACTACGAATAAGAATAATTGTTGCATAAGTAGTAGCTGCTGACACTAAGAGAAATGTTTGTTTTTCTTTTGCCATAACTGAAATTATCACTTCAGTTTAGTTGAGCAATTTTCTATGACTGACAACACCCAACGCAAGAAAGAATTATGGAAGCGGGTATCTCCACTTCGTTTGTGGGGCCTCAAATATATCCTCGATTTCCTGACAACGAACTTAAATCGACTCCTCAGTTTTGCACTACTGTAAAAGTAGTTTTTAAACGATTTTTATAAATTGGCAAATTTATTGAAATATGTATGCCATATTCTGTGATCCTTCAAAAATGTTTGCTAATTTCGCCTCGCCTAGTTTTAGACCCTAAAAGTTTAAAAAATTTTCGCTTTAAAAATAATCACTTATTCCCCTCTGCCATCGTTGCGCCAGTGATTTGGCAAATGTTCGACAGTACTCTCGTGTTGCACAAATTATCAAAAAAAAAAAAAAAATCAAATGGTTGTCCTTATTGTTATTGTTAGTATGTACGGGTATACTCGTATGCCAGCAACCTTTATTAATGGCAATATTTTTTTTAATTCTACCCTTATACTTTTTTCTGCTTATTTCTTTTTTCTACATATATAAATGAACATGCTCACACATACTAACACACACCCTTACAAGCATCCTTATGACTGCATATGATTGTCCTCATTTGGTGTTGTATTTTTTAATTTTTAGTTGACTTCATCGTCGTCATCTTCATAAAAAACAACTTCATGATTGTCATTTTATAAAGATGACTATGATTCCGTACATCATCAGCATATTGTTTTTATTGTTGTATTAATAATAAAAATAATAATAATGATGTTAAACATAAAACGCACTTTTTCATATGCTCTTTGCTTTCAAACATGATGGTATGACTAGCTGTCTGTCTGACTGACGGTCTCGATGAATAACTGACTGAATGACTGACTTTCTGATGCATTGAGTTTGTCGTTGGCATCATAATGTGTTGTTGTTTTTGCATTATTTACTCTTTCATTTATTTATACTCACACTTATTTCACTTGCATACGTGAAACTTGGTGAAATAATTTTCACTTTTCTTTTGAGAGCAAAAAAAACAAGACTAATTATTTTTTTCTTTTATGCACCTTTCATTTTTGATTTTAACTTTCATCTTGTATGCAGCATTTAATATTTCATAAAATTTTCTTTTTATTTTTGACTTTTTTCTTACATTTTGCTTGTGTATTTCTTGACCTTTTTTCCAAGTATTCGTTTTAGTTTTCCTTTCCCTTTTTCATAATTCGTTTGAAGCCTCTTTATATAATTTATAGCCTAGAAAAAAAATTAAGAGGGTCATGATTCAGAAAATAAAACACTAGAAAACATCATTAAATTTTAAGAGTCAATGACTAAAATCATTAATTTTGAATAAATTTATAAATCGAAAGAAACTGTTTTAACGAAATGCAAGACATTATGATACCGTATAGTAGTAGGAAAAGTCGATAAAAAAAGGAATGAGCAAAATCAAAAACATATCATATAGGCTTGTCATTATAAGATGTTTTCTTTTTGTATGGTTACTTATTCAATTGAAAGCTGTTTTCTAAATTTTGCAAAAAATTTATTAAAGTATATTAAAGTATATTAACCTGCCAATAATTAAATAATGTTTCCTTGTAAATAAAATCAGAAACCAATAGTTCTTTTTAGAAAATTTGATTTTTTTTAATGAGAAAATGAATTACGCAGAATGAGTAATATTTTGTCAACTTAAGCTCCTAAGTAGAAAAATGTCTCTAATTGATATTCTAGAAGCAGTTAAAATGTCACACGTTTAGAATTTCGTGGAAAATAGTCGCAGTTGGCTTAAGGGTTCTACGAATATAAATAGTTAATATTGTTATCAGATCAAGGGCTTGTCTTTTTTTTCAGAACTGCAACTATATCCTTAACCTCAGCATTATTGTAGAAACTGCCTCAAACACCTTTGGTCTCTACAAACTATATCGTGTGATTAATGCCCTTGAGGCCCTATGCTCCTTATAAGATCGATGGGAACATATATAATGCCTTGCATTTCATACAAAAATCCCAATATCGCTGATCACGTGTGCTTAGGCATAGAAAATCTCTATTTCCTAAAATCGTCTTACGTTACCTCGAAAGGTCTCCAATAATTGCAATTGCTTCTGACAAATAGGCTTCAAATAGACTTCATTATAAGTAAAAAAAAAACTTTTAATATTAAATAATATTTTGTTTAATATCAAACCTACACAAAAATTTTTAATCAATGATCGTTTTTTAGACATTCTACAAATAAAAAATAATATTTTTTCCACACACGTAACAAAACTCTCAATGACAGCTTAAAACAGATTCAACAAATTTTAACTGGCATCTCTGCTTTTGTCAAAGCCAATTTAGTTTTTACTTTTTTATTATTATATTCTTGTTAAGAAAAACATGTTCCAAACCGAGAAGTTTTCATTGTAGCAAAACGAAACTTACCACCTAATTTTATCAAAAAATAAAAACAGGTATCAATAATAATAATTTCAATGTTACATAATATTCTTTTGTAATGTCATTCTCAATTTTAGAAAAATGTATTTATTATTTAGCCATAGTTTTTTGCCATGCAAATAAATAAACGTACCAGAGGACAGGCAGACAGAAGGACATGTGAAACCATACAAAACTTGGTATTTTAACATTAATGTCAATGATTTAAAATTTATGTCTCTCTCTGACACAGACTTGATACAATTGCATTAACAGTGCGTATACTTAATATTTTTTTGTTAATATCACTCATACGGCCCTCATGAAAACGTTTGAAAATTTTTTGGCGGCATTTTCTTTTCTAAAGAATTTTTTTTAATATTTTGTCCTTTTAGTACTCTCTAATAAGTGCAATCTTATTAGGGAAGAGCATGTAATCCTGTAATGCAGTTAAATATTTTAAATTAGACCGATATATTTGAAAATGTTGTATATTTTCAGATAAGAAAATTTTTTTCTCTATTGCGAATTAAAATTTTTATTTAGTATAAAACAAAAATTAAGCTCTTTGTACCTTTATGAAAACTTGTTTGAGAGAGAACTACCAAGCGGACTCAGAAAGCCTTAACATTATTTTAGTAGGGCTTAAGTTAGAAGTTTAAAAATTATTTTTATTATTAAAAAAAAAATAAAATTACACCAACGTGAGGAAACCTGATACATTCGCATCCATATATGCATATATATTTCTTCGTAAATAAATTTTCTGCTATTTAGCTTAATTTCAAATGATAGAGAATATAAATGTTATTGATAAGATGGAGCTCAAACTTCATCAAACTCCATTAGAGAATGATATATAATATTTAATGTTATTTACGATGGTACAGGAAGAGTACTCCTAAATTTGACTACTAGATGGGGGAATATACGTGTGTTTCCGGTGCTGTCATACATCCCAGCGATTTACTCATCATGACTATTTAAATATATACATATAATATTCATATAAACATTTGCTTATAGAAGAATGTTTTTTGAGTACGTATGAACAAAGTTTGTATACTCATCCGAAGCTTCCAGTAGTTTGTCTTTTTCTTCTTCTATTATCCATGTATTATTACATTGCAACATCTCTTATGTACTAAGTATTTGTTAGGATCAGCGCGGAAGCGGAAATTTTTTTTCAATGGTGACCCACATTTTTAAACTATTTAGCCTATTTTTACTTCAAATGATTATATTTTTTGGTAGGACTGAGTTCAAATCTCATCAAACTTCATTAGAGAATGATGTTTATTTTTTAATATTGTTCATGATTGGAAAAATTTCACTATTAGCTTTTTACAATATAATAATTTTTTACACACTTCCCATGAATTTTGTATTTGTATAAAAAAAATGTTTAGGTTGTTTTCATCTTTTTTTATAAATTATCACATTAGTATCCTGGCATATTATTTTCAATCATCGTTGAAGTGAGATATGTCAATTGCTTTTATTTAGTGAATTCCAAAGCCAATTATTGAAATAATTAATTTAATTATTTTATTAGCTTTTAGTTCAAAGTTTTCCAATATCTCAAAATAAATAAGTTGTAGTTAGAAAATAGAAAACACAATAATATTTCAGTTATTATATATCAAAACTAAATTTATTTAATTTATTAAAAATATTCTTACGTCAATCAAACTTTCTCTTGATTATCTTTAACAATCTTTATAAATAAAAAAACCACAGACATATAATAGTAATTTAATATTAAATGCTCAAATAAACAGGGTTTATATGTATATAAAACATGATTTAAAAACAAATGAAATTATTTTAACTAGCATCCTAAAACTCTTTTCAATTTAATAACAGAAAATTTAAGTGTATATAGCAAAAACATATTAAGGATAAAAGGATCAATTCCTGTAAAACAAAAAAGTAAAAAAAGTAAAACAAAAACAAGTAAATTCGAAAATAAAACCATAATATATTTATATAAAAGGGATTTCCTATAATATTAAATATTGATAAAATATGTACATATATTAATACACTTTAATGGACAACTAAAAGGATGAAAAATGGAAATGACAACATAAAGTTGTCTCTTAATTTTCTACTTTTTATTTTTTCAGTAAATTAAAAAAAAACTTGTTCCCGTCTTTCAAACTCTCTTAAAAATTTTATAAATTTTATTTTAGTTAATATATGAAATATTAAAAATTGTTATGTTTCTTATGAAAGGAATAAATGCTGCTCAATAAGGTATTCTACTTCTTCTTGATAAGGGCTAGAGAAGAGAAGGCAGACAGTTGGTAAAATAAAAAATTGAAATGAAATATACAGCATATATGTGGTAGTAATGTGATGGCTTCGTGTTGGACTCCAAAGTTTATTCTAAACTTTCATTTTGCTAAGGTCATCTAACCACTCAGCAATGATTTTTTAGCACTAAAGTTCCTTCTCTCATCGTATTCCGAAAATTGGGGAAATGTTTCTTTTCTGAAGTACCAAAAAAAAAAACATAACCTTATCGTTCTTGTTTAGGAAATTTTGTACTCTTAAAGCATTACAATACATTTTAAGCAAATTTTGCGTTCACCAATGAACACCTAAATGTTTTCTTTCTCCTTGAAAGGACAGAAAATGTTAAAATATTTTCACAAAAGAAACATAGACATCTGATATAAAAAGAAGATCATAGCCACCGTAGCCACCGTTTACTAAATGCTTGTAAGCTCTGTTGTTTCCCCTTTCCTATTTCTTATTTCTTATTATTTTTTTTTTTTTTGCAATGACCTTCTCTGTCAAACTTCCTACGGAACCCACTCTTTTCGCAAATCATGGCAGAATTTGCGATCCATAATCATTCAGGAAGAAATAAATCCTGTCAGAGATTGGGGCCATTAGCGAGAGAGAGATATGAATAATACACTTAATCACACATTTCGTTTGTAAAAATGAAAGACTATATGCAGCAAACATCACTTAATAGAAAAAATATTTATTTATCACCGACAAAGCATCATGTCGTGTCAGTTGATTTCAATCGTATAGAATCCAATTAATAAATCTGAACCCATAATCTGCAGCAGCTCTGGAGACCAACCAAGTATTTGTATCTGCTAAAATTTTTTTATATTACCAACGTTAATAACGTTACCTTAAATCCTTTTTCCCATCCATAATTTGCTTACGGGGATCTTAACCATTTTACTTTTATCTTTGTTAAGGCTGCAGGTATTGCCATTTCAAGTATGTAAAGGATATATCTTTTTTGAAACCTTTACACCATTAGTTTCTGTTAAAATATATTAATATTCTTATTGCTTTATTTAATTCATTATTCACAACACTGAGAATATTTTATGATTTTCATCAGATGTGTAATCACTTGTAAAGTTATATTTGGTGTATTTTCCTTAAAAGTCTATAGTTACGTGTTGTACAAGCTTTTCGTATTCACTATGGAACCATATTTGCTTATCCACTACCACATGTTGCAGTAACCTTTCTGTAACATATCCTTTCAGGCAAACTGATATGTTTATTCCGCTTGTAAAGTGGGAGATAGAGGTGTTTGTTGTTTGCACGTTTCATTCATTAAAATCTTTTTTTCTGCGAACTCCTTGAGTCTTAAAAAAAAGTAATATATTCTGCCTTCACTTAGAGCCTCCGTTTTAATGACAACACATCTAATTAGACCGAGTTATAAGCTATTAAAACATCACATGTTTATCTATATTAAAATCCAAATGTTACATGTTAATAGATGTTAATATTAAATCCCTTAACATCTGACATACCTTTTTAAATAAACATAAATAACAGAGTGAAACATTAATACACGTGGGTGTACATTTAATAAAGGATACATACATTTTTACAGCCGCATGTCGAAAATGACAAACTCACTGACACAATTGGGACTTTCGTTATTTAAGCACAGAAAAAAATAACATATTTGTGTGAAAGGAATCTACATGAAGTATATAAGAACGACACTGAAGTGGGTATACGAGTGAAGAATCGTAAGAAAAAGCCCAGGCTAATCACTCATTTGTAATAAATGAAACTTAACATAAATGTAATTAGTAACGTACGCTGAATTATAAAAAAAAATTAATGCCAACACATGTTCTCATAGTATAACTGGTAATAATTCAAACAAGTTTTATTTATAGCAGCGCTTTAGTAACAAAATCAAAAGATAATTATGGATATATTTTTCTGTTAGTGGAAAGTAAAAAAAAAAACATTTTGAATTTATACATGATACAGCAAAAATATGTTGAAAACCGCAAATGAGTCTATTCTTCTTATAACGAATATATTACATAAATCTGATATTATTAAAAAAAAGGACTTTTGAGTAGTGCCAAGTACAAGAAAAAAATGTGTGGTATTTATTTAAAAAATAATTTATTTAATATTTTATTGTTTTTTGTTGGCTTAGCTGCCTGCAATTCATTGGCCCTAACCAAATCATCAGTAACCTTTAGCCAAATCATGATTGAAAAGCATTCAATAACAAATTTGATAAATATTACAATTTATTATTTGGGATATTCTGCCCAACTAATCGTTTAAACAATTAGAGTTCATATGGCGACATTTCATTGACTAATCCTTCTCTAAACACAGACAAAATTAAAATTTCAAATTAAATCAATAAATATTTTTTGTATGAGGAATTACAAAGAATTTTAAAAATTCTGATATAAATGTTGTACAAAATTTAATTAAAAAAAGAAACAAGTAGAAAGATTCTTCTAAAAACTCCAACTAATAATTTACAAGGGCAATAATAAAAATTTGACTGAAAATAAAATTTACTTTAGACAAAATATGTGTTGGAAATGTTGTTGGCAATAACTTTTGTTGCGTATTAATAATTTAATGCAGTCCTTTGGTAGCTAATTGATTCACTTCAAGTTCTCTTAACTCTATTTTTTGTATTTATGCATATAGTATTCGTTTTCACTCTGTAAACTTTCATCCAAAATGATGCTACAAATTACTGCACAACATAATGGTTAATGACTTTGTGTCAAAATCATAACAACACGTATACAATAACAAAAACTACATACACTGCCGCTCAGCTGAGTAGATTTACAAATTATTAAATTTTTAATTTTATTTCTCTTCATTATTAATACTTTAAGACAACATAGTATTTACGATCAAATTGAAAGATATTTTGGATGAAAATAATTTGGTACAAAAAAACTAACGTTGCAATAAAAAAAACTTTTGTAATTTTTGTTTTTAGGTAAAAAATTAAAAAAAAAAAAAATACATGTAAATTTTAACTCACTTGAATAGGTTCATCAAAAAAATAATCAGTTTCCTGTTAGCAGCGGATACTATTAATCTCAATTTAAATGTTTGTAAGTCATTAAATGAAGAAGAAAATAGCAAAATTAAAACGTTTGTAGAAACCGGCCTAAGTCATAAAAAAATTGGACGTAGACAGCAATTAGATTATGGAAAAAACATGAAAGGGGGTGCGCCCAAAGTCTCAACAGAAGCGGAAAGAAGAGCTATCATAAGAGCTGCCTCCAATTCTAGTGATTCCGCTGCAAAAACAAAAGAAAAAACAAGCGTTACTGCTAGTCAAACCGCAATGAAACGCAATGAAAAGAGGAACGTTACCTTAGCCATCTGCATAGCTATGTGGGTAGTGTGATAGTGTGGTGGGGAGCGATCTCATATTATGGTACCATTGAGCTTAAGTTCCTTTCTTCCAAAATGAACGCAAATAACTATAAAGCAGTGCTTGAGACAGCGTTTGCACATTTTTTAACTCTCTTCGGACCTGTTCCAAGGAACTCCAACAAGAAATTGCCACGATCCACACTGCAAGAACGTATTCGTGGACAAAAATTCAATGTTTTGGAGTGGCCACCGTATTCTCCTGACTTGAGTATTATAGAAAATAGTGTGGAAATTGTTTCTTCCTAAAGTGTACGCGGCAAGCAGACAATTCGTGGACAAAAATTCAATGTTTTGGAGTGGCCACCGTATTCTCCTGACTTGAGTATTATAGAAAATAGTGTGGAAATTGTTTCTTCCTAAAGTGTACGCGGCAAGCAGACAATACCAAATAAAAGAAGCCTTAATTGAAGGAATTAAAGAAGCTTGAGCCGAAACTTCATTATCAATAATTGAGAATCTCTACAACTCCCTCCCAAATCGTATTTTTGAAGTAATATTATCAAATAGAGGATGAAATACTTCTTATTAAATTTTTATTAAAACATTATGAAAATCTTTAAAATTAAAAAAATAAAAAGAATAAAATTTTTCGCAATGATTTTTTTCAATTAATTAACCTATTCAAGTGAGCCAAAAATATCATTTTTAAAAGCATGTTTTAAATATTTACTAGAAAACAGTTATCGATTATTGAAGAATTTTTTGCTTTCCAATCATATATAATGCCAAATTTTACTATTAAAAAATCTAAAACAATTAATAAATTTATTATAGTCCGAAAAAATTCAATTTGAATGTTAAAAAAATGTGAACCTATTCAACTGAGCGGCAGTGTATACCCACCCACACTTTATCTACTCATTAAGGTTATCAAATTCATAACATACACATACACACACATGCACTCATATGTATTAGTAACTATAGTCTGTATTTTATAACTTTACATACACGTTCTTTTATATATGTAATAAATTTTTATCTTTTTGTTTTAGTTTTTTTTTTACTAAGAAAAACTTTACAACTTTGAATATGTATGATTGTATGTAGGCTTTGTTATAAATATTTCTTAATACAGATGTGTGATAAAATATAAATGAACGTTACCCGTATAAAGACCCAGTTTGCTTAACATTTTAACGCCTTCACATTAACAATTCAAACAGATACAACACTTGCAACAATAACAATGGCTCTAGCAACAACAAAATAAAACAATGACTACAACAATAGCAACAACAAATAAATAGTGAATACAAAAAAATCCTTTTTCTTCATTTTTATGTCAACACTCAAAAACGTAAGAGAAGTAAAAGGGCGCGATAGAAGAAATAAGACTGAAAAAATGAATAACAACTTAACTGTCGCTGGAGGATGTCAGAAAAAATGTATTTAATGCCCCGATTACAACACTTACAACGGTTTACAACACTTAAATGTTGTGTTGTTTCTGCTACAACACAACATTAATTTATTTTCTGATTATGGTTTACAACATCTAGGTGTCGTTTATGTCACAGTATTACATTTTATTCGTAATACATATTTCCGTAAAAATACATACCTGCATGCCAAAAATTGTTAAGGAAAGATTAAAGAAGCGTACATTTTTTTAGAAATAAATAAAAGGACAAAAAAAAACACACACAAATGCCACGTATCCGGAAACGAATTCGAGACAGTTCAAATCCCTTGGAAATACCATATAAGAATAAGTATGTATTATTTTTATAAAACCAAACGTTATTACAATATCTTAATTTCCGCATAAACAAGGATGGCTACAAAAACTGAGTACTTTTCTAAAAACTCTTTGCCATTCTTTAATATTTCCAATTGGCTGTCCCAAGCCATTTAATTGTTCAGTAAAATGATCCCATTTGTCCATGAGCTGTATTTTGTTATATATATAAATGGCAGCTTCCCACGGCCAATATCTTGCTAAGAAATATTTATTTTATTATATTATTTTATATTTATATATTTGATTATTATTTTTTACAATTTTGTACGTTTTGTAAAACAAATTTTATGTACATACTTAATTTTTTTAAATCTATTTTCGATTTTCAACTTGTAATGTTAATAAAACAACACCTAATGAGCTGTTGTAGAATGTTCACAGTTGTGAGCCATAATCGCATTTCAAAACATACAACATTAAAGTAACAACTGTTATAAACAATAATCGGGGCATAAAACAAATACTACCACTACGAAGTTGTGACACTGTAAATTATACCTTTTACTTTCATATACTTGTTATTTCTAACTTGTACTTCTTCACACATCTAACGAAAACAGTGATTAAAAATGTATATTTTTCTATGAATGTAATATTTAGATATACATCTTTGAGATTTTACTAACAATGGCTGTAACATTTTGTAGAAATATTTTCTGTTTTCCCTTTCGCCTAAACAAAAATAATCCCTTTAATATATGCCGACGCTAAACAAAGCTTTTCAACTAGAACACGTTTTTTTCTGAGCTTCTGCTTTAAAAGTAAAAAGAAACACGATAACATCAGAAAAAACAATAAATATACACTTGTCGAAAAGCGACACATTTCGCTTGTAAAGAAATTATAATACTTAGTTAAAAAAGAACGAGGAAGTCAATAAGTTTCAGAATTCGCCAGCCGGAAGTGGTGCAAATTCGGATAATTTGTAATGATTTTAATATGCTCCAGTCAATGCAAGGAGTCATGTTCATGGTAAAAGAAAAAAATTTTTTATACCAGTACCTTTTAGTAATTTATGTTATTATTATTTCTTTTATTATTGGAATTTATTATTTGGCATATTCTCCCCAAGTTATGTTAGGTTAGGTTGATGGGAGGGGTGTGATAGCCCATGTCATACGACACACACTTAAGCCAGTGAAGGCTTGTTGTGCGCTCCCTTGGGTTTAACCATAACATATTGACCCAAAGGTCTAGAGAAACTCCGTGTCACTTACAAAGTTCCTTAATTTCCTCCAGCATATTCCCTGTAATCGGGTTATGTCCGGTAAGGTGTCACCCTCAAGATATCGGGACCTTATTTGTGAGAAGGCGGGGCATTGGCTCAAATAGTGTTCGAATGTTTCGCTCTCCTCCCCACATGCTCCACATTCATCTCCTCATCGTTTAAACTATTACAGTTTCAAGTATATGGCTTTAGCTGTTCATATTTCGACATTTAATTGGTCGCTAAACTAAACCGTCTGTGAACTTTAAGCAGTTTAACAACGTTCAACCTCATATCTTTATACCACATAAATCAAATACAATATGAGAATTCTCCATCGTATATTGATATTACAAAACAAATACTAATAGTAGTAGGCTGAGCATGATTTTATACAAACAACACAACAAACAATTATAGTCAACATGAGTCTACCATATATTTTATTTTTCTTGCAACATGTGTACATTTAAACGCACGGGCGTTTAAAGGGCGCGCCCTTTGGATGTTCATGATTGCATTTATTTATTTGTCTTTGAAACTCCAATTGATTAAACGATTAGTTGGGGAGAATATCCGAAAATAATAAATTTTAACATTAAGTATTTAAAAGCGGCACAAAACTCGTCCATATTGCAATTAAACAACGCGAAACTTTCCTGCGAAGGTGTCACACGATAGCACCCATCTTGCGGAAAGTTTTTCTTCACACCCAAGTGATAAAAATGCAACCACAGAACCATGTGATATGATTTTGGCTTCAACAATCTCTCAGACTTTCAATCTCCGATCGGCCAACAATCACAGCTGCAACAACAAAAAAACCAAACAACACCAATTATCTAAGATAAACATTAAGTAAAATAGCACAGCAACAACAACAAAAAAATTATAAATAAAAAGTTTCCATTCACACAAGTTTCCATTCACACACAGAGCACAGTGTAACGTATTGGAATTAATATGCAAAAGGAAAGCTTTCCCCAGAAAAATCATAATCAGCAACAAAAGAGATTTATTAATGTGCAAAAGAGAATGTAACTTAAGATTTTTCTTTATACGTAGATTGTTAATTTCTGACCTGGTTTACAAATATGGCTTAATATAACCAAGGGAATCGATAGGGAAGGAACTCAGGCAAGTTTTAATAAAAAAAAAAATAAGAAAAATTCAGAAAAGCAAAAATAAGGACAAATGAATTGTAAATGAAAATAATTAAGCCCAATTTTTTTATTATTTATTAAAAGAACTCAAATATTTAAAAAAATATTTATATGAAATTTGCCACCGTACATACTAAAAACGACTAACTCCAAAATAAAAATAAAAAATACAAACACATACATACAAAATCAAAAGCATGTGTCTACCAAGGACGTTTATGACTTGTTGTCTTTCAACTTAAACAAATACACTGACTTGTACATCATGAAAAGAGTTTGAAAGTATTCTGTATTCATTCTCATGTTAACGTGGCTGGGTAAAAGAAAATTTTTGCCTTCGTTTAACTTGAAAAAACACACATATACATCTCTTAATAATTTCTTCTCTTCTGTTATGTTTGCAGGCGGATTTACCACCCTGGATAACACGGCTACGTATGTGGGACAGTTATGGCACGTATGTCCCAATAAAACAAACAAGTGTTACAACCGGTCAACCGCCACCTCCACCGCCCGTTGCCTCCTCCGCTGATGGTGGCAAGCCCACCATACTAGATCAAAGCAGCCATGCCAACAGCTACTACTACAGTCCTCAGAATCCCAAAATGGGCAAGAATTTACGTGTGAACATTGATAATGCCTGGAATCCAGTGGATACATATATTTATGGTCCCACACAGTCAAGTATATTTAATCAGGAAAATAAATATAGCGGTTACCAGCAATCTGGTGGCAGTGGAGGCTCATCAGGCAAACATGGTGGTAGTGGTGGTGGCTTGAGTTCTGTTAAGGAAAGTTTAAATTATATATCGAGCAAAACTTCCAAGGATGGCCAACAGCAGCAGGGAGGCGGTGGCAATGGTGGCAGTGGCGAAAAGACTGCTCTAGCCTTGATGAGCACCAAGGGAAAGCGACGTTTAATGTTGGAAATTTATGATTATGAGACACCTAAATTGTGCGATCATACAGCAATTAGCAGCACTGGCAACACATTGGGTCTTAATCGACTGCGACCATGTAGTCCACTGGAGAGTTATGTTAGCACGGGCAGAGATTTGGTAAGTGGTTGGAATATAAACTACATATGTACATGTTTTTGTTGCGTTTCCCTTTTGTGTTTTTAAGAAGAAACATTGTTACAAACATAATTTGTTGTGAATTGAGCAACAACATTTAAGGAAGGGCATGACCCAGTTAAAGAACTGATTTAAATAAAGAATTTTTAGCTTTTTAATTAACTGATGAAAATTTAAGATAGAAACTAAATAATATTTTAAAACTGAATTATTTTACATTAAAATAAGTTCTGGATATTTTACCACTTTATTTATAAACTAAGAAAAAATTGTGCTTGAAAGCAATTGGTGCAACAGCATACGAATCTCTAATAGAACCTTAATTTTAATACTAATTTTAGGTACAGAACAATGCGTAAATTAAGAAATATTTCATTGATTATGTCCTTAACTCCGCGGAAAATTTCATCTTATTCGGTGCCAGGACATACCTATGCAATATTTTCAAATATTAAACATATATGTATATGATCAGTGTGTAGCAAAATTTAACTAATGTCCCTAAAACCGCAACTTTAAATTTGAGGGGAAATTTTTTTCTATTCCGTGAGAGTCATGTGACTACTTCACATGTATCATTCACCTCTAAAAATAAAATTTTAGCTACAACTGTGAAAAAAAAAATTGGAAGTGTGTTCAAAGCTATATTTTTTAAATCTATTGCAAGGACATCTGTGTTTTCCTTATATCCTTTTTTCAAGTACATATTCAATTTTATCCACGTTTATGGACAAAACGCAGCAAAGATTTAGAAATAAGCCTGAAATTGTACTATTGGACTTTCTGTCAAATTTTGTTTTATTGTGTATAAAGTTACGCTTCCCTCTAATAAATGTTTCATCTTAAAAAATTTAATTTTCATTCGGTTCGAGAACATGTTCGCTGCATATTTTTCAAGTGTTTCTAATGTTGTGATTCTAGCAACATTTATGATCATAATACGGCAAAAATTATTAAGGACTAGAATTTAACCGCTAGAAAAGTTCAACTTCCTTGCTTAAAACAACTGGATGAGGAACGTTTAATGCTTTTTTGGCTGTGTTCACTTTTATAGACAACGCTCTTTACTCTTGAGCAGCAGCCATAAAGTTGGGCATGTGATAAGCAAAGAGATCAAAAATTAATTGCTGCCACTTTCAGCATATCATCATGGGACTTATCAATAGTCCTTGTAAATGCCTATTTTAGGCTAAATTTCATACTCTTAAATTTCAATGGTAAATTTTTTAATATAATAGGATTCGCAGGATCAAAACACGCTTATTCTCTTCCACCACTAGGTGAGAAAGAATATTGAAAAAATTCAATTTCTACTATACCCTTCCCAATTTGAAACAGCTATGATGTAGATATAAACACCTGATTGCAAATCATTTGAAAAATTAAACACGTAAGCTGAAGCTTTTCAACCGTTTCCCACAGTGATGATGTCTTCAGAAATGCATTCATTTCATCTACCGGTATACATTAGTGATCGAATTGAGAAAAAATTTCTTAAATTTTTTTTGATTGTGTTCCGAAGATTATCACCATAACAAGAAGTTGTAAAATTTTTAGGATCAAGGTTTGTTCGGAAATGATTTGCACCAAGACTTTTAGGGAGATAAAAAGTATTCTGTTCATCAAATTACTTTTTAAGATTTCATTATGGCTTATGGCTGATATCCAAGTATAAGAATTATGTCATTAGTTCATAAGTGGTTAAACCAAGTCCTTTGTCGTGATAAAAGACTCGACGCTATCTGTACGGCAAATTTTATTAAAATCCTTTAGTAATTTTCGCGTGATGAAGTGAAAATATTCAGATAACAATTATGTAGTCTATAAGTGGTCAAACCAAGTCCTTTCCAATAATGAAATATAGGCATATCTTAATCTAGGCGAAAAACGATTTGTGTGCCAAATTTCCTTCAAATCTTGGTATCCTTCTTACAGTTGACTTTTCTAATTTCAATAAGTAGCAAGATCCTTAAGTCATATTATTAATATTCTCGATATTATAAATTAAAAAATTTAATTTATTTTTTGTTATTGTTTATTTTTATTTAAAGATAAATTTAAAATAAATTTCGTTATACTTATGAAATAACCGCCTCTGAATGAACTACTAAAATTTTGCAGTACACAATATTATTTTCAATTAAGTTCTTCCCCAATCTCTAACACAAAAATAATCCATATTCATTTCCAATTAAATTAATAGAAATAAATATATTGTTTAGTTTTTAGCGCAACAGCAATGACATTTCAAAACTTTGGACATTCCATAAAATTTTCACAACTTTTCTATAACAAAGTTTACCTCAATAAAATGGGAAAAATATGTTTTTTTTTTATTAAGCATTAATGTACAGGAATAAATTGGCAAATGTGTATAAAATACACATGTATAGTATATAGTATGTAGCATATGTACGTACATATGGACATACAGAAACGAACACACTTTTCATTAGATGTATAGGAAAGTTTTGCCAAATATTAAAATACATACACACATAAAATGTTTTTTAAAGCTTTAGGGTGAGCAGAATTTTAAAGAAATTAACGAAGAGCTTTTGTGGCTCATCTATATATATAAAAATAAGTCCGTATATGTACGTCGCCGAACTAATCATAAACGCGTCGAGCGATTTCAACCAAACTTATACACTACGTAGGCAGTGGCCCATATATGGTTTATATGAAGTTTGGTTAAAATCCGATAACGCATGTGTGTGCGGTGCGTATGTGAAGTGAGTGTGTTTTTGGGAACAAAACCAACTTTATTAAAAACAAGTGTGTTTCTTTTCTTATTTTGTTTTGCCGTGCGAAGCAGGCAACGGGCCCGCTAGTATTATATAAATTCATTAATAAATAAGTTGTTTGGAATTTACAAAATCAAGGAACGAGTGGTAAAAAGTGGAATTTCAAATAATAGAAATTCAAAATAAATTTTCAATACAGTCGCCACAAGGCACAAGGCATAAAAGACATCTTTCAAATAACAAGGAATATAAAATAATAACTTAAGTCAAGCGAGTTCGAAAAAAAATAATATATTGACAACAATCCGGCCAAATATAAACACCAATTCAGAGGAAAAAGTTTTCATTCACTATTTCACTGGTAAACCTGCTATGAAGTTGTTTAATGAGGTCCTATTTACAACAATTACTACAGGACGATTTCTTGAAATACAAAGTTGAAATTTCAAATGCAAGGAAGTCCTTGCCGATACCATAATCCATTGAATTAAGTGCACTTTCTTTCCAAAGCCGTCACTACATTTACGCCGAAATATACCATCATTTCAATAGGAAAATAAGTATTCCATATGCCGCACAAGCGAAATCCACTCTAGTTGCGTTTAAGCACACTGCCGATTTTTAAATAGTTTCCCATTATTTTAGAAAAATCAGAACAGTAGTAGCCTCTCTAATCCTCTCATCGGGCATTGGTTGAATCTTCCACTTGATTAGAAAATAACAAGCATTGCTTGCCCTAAAAAACCTCCACCTCTGCACAATATAATATTATTTGGCTTTCCAAAATGGAAAAATTAAAATAAAGTCATAAAATTTTTAATAGCCTTTTTTCTGTGGTCCACAACATAATTTGAGGTTTTCGTCCTTTTTTTTTTTTTTTTTTTTTGTTTTTTGTCCATACAGTAGCTGAAGTTGATAATATGGGATGATGATGGTGAAGACCAACTGAAATGACGAATGGTTAAGTGAAAACTTTGTTGTATTATAATGAGACATGACCCAAATCAAAGTTGCACATACCGGAGGGTTAAACAAATAAATAAAAAAGAATTCATACATTATTGAAGTATGTGGCATGTATATAAAATTTATGAACTGTAAACAAAAAGAGCAAAAACTTTGCGTATACATATTAATAAAAAGAATACGAAAATATATTCCATTTAATTAAAATGTTAAGTTTTTATGGATAGAAATATGCATGCAAATAGAAAGATGATGGTTAACTTGGACTTTTATTATATTTTAAGTTAATGGCATGGGAGATGCTAAAGCAATAAAAACAAAGTTTTGAAAGGAAATTAACTTTTGCCATTTTTATGTAAAACAACAAAAAAAAACATAATAAATTGTAGTTAAAACTATTAATACAAGTATAATTGCCTTTGAAACTAAGTTGTTAATTTTAGTTCGATATTAAATTCAATATTTAAGCCTGATATTCTATTCAATATTTCAAGTGAAATATTCTCGAAATTCCTATGAAAACAATTTTTATGAAATATCTATAAATATTTTTTCTTCAACAGATCTGAACTTTTTTTTAAATTAATGTCCAACCCATATTCAGACAAATGGGCAATTGCCTGATGTGGAAAACATGACGGTACCATCAACGACCAACCAGCTTGTTCCACCATCTTTTTCTTCTCACAGTTTTTATCCAAGTGTTGTATGCCAGAAAGGTATACAAAATATATCCTATATAATAAATTAATCTTATTTTGAATTTCATTAATCTAATATTAGAAATTACAGAAACATACCTCAGTTGTCCAAGTGACCTTATTTAAGTCCATCACAACAAATGTGGGTCAGCGTTTGTCGCAAATGCGGCCAGACTAGCAGTGCTAAGAATAAAAGTAGTTTAAATATATACATATATTTGAGAAAAATAATCGCCCTTATTCTAGTTGTCAACACCGACAATTAACGATGTTGTCTAGTGTTGCCTACTTCAATTTGTCATTCCAGTTGTCGTTATCGGAAATTGTCGTTCGCTATCAATATGAGTTTCGCATTCTATAATAAAATGTGACGGCGATATTGTGTTGAGTCGGCACTGATTTTGTCGTCGCCATTTTAGATAACGACTTGAGCTGTTTTGAAGCAATAAAAACTTAACTATGGAAAAACAGGAAAAAATTAAAGTAACAAATACAAATCGGTTTGAAAAATTAGTGGAAGAATTACAGAAAAATCTCTCTCTTGTAGTGAGATTTCGTAGAGGCACTATTCCCAGCAATTTTAAAGCGCAGTGGGAAGAAATAGGAAAAGTATTAAATTCGTTGGTCCACCGATAAGATTAGGAGATGGATGGCAGAAGGTAAGAAAAAATGGGCGCATATAATGCATTCCTAAAGGGAGTTTTGAATGATCAATCCGTAGAAGCGGAACATGCATTACAAAGAGAAGCGGAAACGCAAAAAGATTTCAAGTGTTCTACGGATTCAAATAAAAAAGTGCACAGCGAAATAATACAGCCTTCAACGCCTCCGCAAAAGGAAATCAATGCTCAGCTGGACAAGAAAATAAAAATAACACTAAAAATAATTATAAAAAGAAATGTGACTGTATTAGTCACAGTGAGTTACTAAATAAGCATAGTACTGAGCAGGCAGAGCTGTTGACGGACACTTCCAATTTTCTTTCCAATACCAGGTTTTTTTTTCTCATCATCGCTGGAAGCACAACTTGCTTCACAAATAAAAAACATTTTTAATTATTAATTTAACTTTCCCTCAAAATATCAAACTATATACGTCAACTGACTTAAATATATAGAGATGTGTTTTTTTTTTTTAATCAAAAAATCGATGAAATGGCAACGTCGTTGCAGGGTTGTTACAGAATGCAAATATTTTATTGAATTGATATTGATCTCGATACATAATGATGTTGACTTAAAAATCATGACGATGTTGCCGACACAAAATAAGGGTGAGTAACTGTCGTATAGTCCCAGAAATATTATATAATTTCTTAGGGGAGGTTCCAAGTTCTGAAAGGATAAACAAGATATTATATATATTATATTATATTATATTATTAACTCACAGTATCTGCTTATTTCACCATATTTTTAAAGTAATGAAAACAAAAGTGATTCATTGGTTATACAGACAACGAAAATGGTCAGGAGGGTTAACAGAAGCCTTATTTTTCGACAAACTGCTGATCTGTTCAAGTCAAGAGCATCATAAATTTTGTCTATTAGACCTTGGATCTCAAACAGCCTCACAAGAATAAGCCTATCAATGGGTTGTCTCATCATCTAGGTCATAATATAACTACCACACGAAATGAACTTTTAGAAGCCCATTTTTGCATATAATTTGACTACACGTTGATAGAACAGCCATATGTTGTTCATTTCTTTGTTATTGACCGATAGAAAAACGTTTGGCAATTTGAGACTACTTGATCTTTAGCAAACACAAGCTTCAAAATCATATTACCTTGTATTCAGAAACACTCAATATTTAATGGCGTTTTCGTAACTGAAAAAAGTGTAACATTTTATATTGTTCTGCCTTTATATTTATATTTATTTATTAAGCCAAGTTATTGTGTCGATTTAATGAATATTTGAAGAAAAAAAAAACAAAACGATCGCATTTGGGCAAAGAAAAAATTCTCGATAGTGCAGGGGGGTACCCATGTGCAAATTCCATTACAAAATTCCATGAAATCCCAAATCCCATTACAAAATTCCAAACCATAGTTATTAAAATCGTTTGCTATTGATAATCGATCAGAACGTTTGTGCATTTGTATTTAGGCACTGACACTACACGTGTTTGTTTCTTTTTCACACGTGAATAATCATGAACAAACCTCTTTTAATAGTCAGATAACTCATTCAAAATATCTAAGCCGAAGGTCAGTATTGAAGATCAGCCACCACAGCGACACTTAGAAAAGCTGTTGTTGTTGGTATTGATTCTATGAATGAATTAAGTTTAAATTATAGTCTCCCAAAATATATCCTGTTTTCTGGTTTTTATTTTGAATTAATTTACTTATTGAATAACACTAACTTCTTTTTTTTCTTCTGTGAAATGGCATAAAATGTTGCCATTTAATGTTACGGCCGCAGGGACCAGTGAGGTTTCCGTCTAGCTCGCTATCCTGAGAGCAACTCTCAGCGGGTTCCAACCCTTCTCGTTGGGTGCACCGTACACTAAAAAATTTAAATATTTTTAATTGAAAATGGAAAGAAAATCGCCTTAAAATGTTTTCGGGCTTATTCGGACAGTTTATAAACTAAAACCCATCAGAAGAAAAACACAAGTCTTGCTTACAATTTTAATTTAAAAAGTCATATTACGATTTTATGCAAAATATTATGACTAAAAATTTTAAACAACAAATACGTGGACATTTTGTTTTAATATACTTTGATTTTGTTGTTAAAAAATGCCAGGAACAAATCTTTTCTGGTACTCTTTTCTCATACGCATAAATAGATGATATTCCCAAATACCAGCAGCCACTTAAAAATTGGTAAATGGCAGACACATGAACGCTGACAGTACCATCCTGTTTTGCTAGGCTTCTCTTTGCTTCCTCCTAAGAACAAAATTAATTGGACAAAATTAATCTTAATTGTGAAATTTAATTTAAACTCGAGCCAGACTAATCATCTTTAATTAAAAAAGTTATCAATATTAATTAAATTTACTTAATAATAAAAATATTATAACATCAAAAAGTCAGCTAGTTGCTATTAGTTTTAGTCAAAATCACACCGAAAAACACGAAAACAAGAAGAATAAATCGCATTTGTGATTTTTAAACGGCAAGTGATTTGAAATCATGTGACTCGCAGAACAGACCTGTATACATATAAATTCTAAACATTAATTGCCTTTAAGATTCAAATTGTGTAACAAAAATTATATAATTTACCTAATAATTCCCTAGTAAGTAATTTATTATAGGCATTTAGCTAAGGATGCTTAAATTCACGTTTTAATTCACTTTACTCTAACCTTCTTCATTATAAAAAAAATCTTCCTCCCACTCGCACTTATGTACCTTCACTTTCAATTCAAATAGCCGTAACCTCAATTATACCTGGGGAAAAAAATATCATCAGTTATCCAAGGCATTACAAATATCCTTAAAAAAATATTCCTTAGAAACAAAATAAAATTTAAAAATTAGTTGCTTCAACTAGTACTTGTATACGCCATTTGTTGTTTTCCCACAAAAACGAAAGTTGTAAAACGGTGGAAAGTAGAGGGCATGCAACGAGTCTGAATAATGAAAGCCCTATTGTATAATTTAGCATTAAAAATTTATTTTCACACGAAAAATTTATTTCCAACAAATACAAATTCACATATACATTGAAACACAGACACCAAACCAATTGCATCATTTTTAACTAACATTTCAATTGCTCCAGATCTCCATATTGACACATACAATCACTTACCTATACACACAAGTAAATTTGGCTGTCATAATAAAAAAAAATGCCCGGAAAAAGGAGGTAACAACGAGTGAATATGCAAATGTTTGTAATAAAATGACAGAGAAAATCCACAACAAGGGAAAAAATAAGGACTCCTATTTTCTGGTATAAAGGAATATATAAATAAAATTGTAAAATAATTTCAAATATATATACATATGTATATGTATGTATATGTACCATCAACACCATGGAGCAAGAGGAAATTTTTGTTAAATAAAATTTTGTGCAAAAATATATATTTAATATATTTTATATACCTTCAAATATAAAATTGTCCTGTTGAGCAGAAAGTCTATAGACATGGCAAATAGGCAAACAACCACTAAGACTAGCTGTGGCCAACACAACTGCAAAGCAACACTCATACAAGCACATATTTGCACACGCATTTGATTGCACTACACTGTCACTGCTACTGCTGAAGGCGCACAAAATTCAACAGCACCATAAAAGTATATGCAGCTCAAGAGTCACTCACAACTTTCTAATTAAATTACACGAAGGAGTTTTTTTCCTACATTTTTAGTGATTGCTACCAAGGAAACTGCCACTAGAAAGAAGTGTGTTGCAGATAACGATGCGAATCTGCAGTAAGTTTTAGCGACAAATGTGCAATGTGACCAACTAAATGAATCAGAAAATTTTGAAAAAATTGTCACTATAAACAACATAGATATGATTGCTATTGGCCATTTTGATTTTTACTAAATTTTGTATCCTTATGCTGCTCTTCCCGTCGCATTATTATGTGATGCATTAGCCAGCCAGTCGGATACCACTTATGGTTCTGAAGCTTTAACCCGCCGAAGATGGAATCTATCGCAAATTTTTAAGAGAAATTAATAACATTATAGACTTAATAACTTTGGAACACATCATCATCATCTCCTCGCTTTAAACAACGAACTTAAATGTCCTACATTCTTGTTGCAAGGACCTCTAAAATAAGACATGTACTTTATTCTTAAGTATTTTTGAAAAGGATCTCACGATTCCTTTTTTTTTAATTAGAAAACTTGTGAAAATTTTCAAGTTGGGGTTTCAATTAGTTTAAAAGTTGTCACTGATTTCTTAAATGATAATAAAAATTACTCTATTCTATACATATTTTATTTAAAAATTTCTAATGCAATATATGATTCAGATTCCAAAAAATATGTTAATAAAACTCCTCCAGCATAAAATATTATTCGAATTCTGAATCATATACACTCGAAATTTCAAATAAATACTGAATCCAACAATTTATATAAAAAAAATAATTCAACAATATGCAACAGCCTGAACTTTTATTACCAATTTGAAAACCAAATTTGAAAATTTCAGGAAATAAAGTTACGATTGTTGTTAACTGACCTTCGTAGAATAGTAGGTAGTGTACTAGACTCGTAGTGCGAAGGTCCCAGGTTCGAATCCTGCCGCAGAACTCTGGCAGTTGTGTTTGATAATTAAACGGAGCGCATAACAAGCCTTCACTGGCTTAAGTGTATGATGTATGACATGGGCTATCACACCCCTCCAATCAACCTAACCTACCTACGATTGTTGTCTGTTTTCTATAACGCAATGGCATTATTATTTCAAGCTCACAATTAAACCAAAGAAGTTGCTAGAAATATTTAAGTCTATTTATTTATTACAATATATCACCTTTTTTTAAATATTCGCATAAAACAAAACTATAAACAACACAACCTTAAGGATATAAACAAAGCATCTAAAACAGCATTACAAAAGGATATTATCTAACCCTGAAATAAAACAGAGTGCTAAACATGCAACATATTTACAAATTTTATGTGAAACATATTAGTTAACGATCATGGTTATTATTGCTACTCCTTATTTTTCTTGAGTCAAGTCTAGTAGGTGTCTCCAGCAACCAAGTTAAGTTTTATAGAGGCTGTTGTGGAAAAAAATAGAAACCGCTTCGCAGTTTGCCCGGCTATTGCCTACTGTAGGTTAAAAAACCCCCAGCTTTTCAGCCCCGTAGCAGCCTTGCACAAAAACTGCCATCTGTGTGCGACGCTAGAACACTAGTGAAGGGGCATGCAGGGGCTGTGGTGGATGCTCCACACTCACTAGTGTCATCACAATAATGGCTTGGGCCGTCAAGACGGGTATAGACCAAAGAATGACAAAAAATGGTTGCCTTGACATGCCTGTCACAAAATTCAACAACTCGGTACACATAAACCTACACATACGTCTTCCTTTGCCATTTATTTGGTAGAACTCTTCCCTGCGTAAGTGAAAACTCTTCTAATTTTAAGACTTTGCAGTAAAAGACATTGGCATTTATTTCTTAACCAAAATGCAAGAAGAAAAAGGCGCCAGAAATCGGTAGGATGACAAGATTTTTAAGTTATCGGTCGTGCTTACGGCAGCTTCGGAAAGTATAATTTCTATTATAATGATCGCTGTGTCGCAAATGCCGGTATCTTGTTGGAACCATATATGAGCCACATGCACTTCACTTAATTCAAGCGAAATTAAATTTTGTACCGTTTATCCTTGTTATTTTAATCGGTCACATTTGCTTCTATTTTCTCAATAAAAATATAAAGACATTAATTTTATGCTTCCAGTTTCTTGTACTTTTCTATTTTTTATTCTGTTTTTCATTTATTTTTCACATTCGGAAAGAAGATAAAATGCAAATAACACTGTTGAAGTAGGAATAATAAAAAGGAAATATATATAGAAGTAGATTGTTAGGCAAAAATTCTATGAGGTCAAAGGAAACTGTAACTTTATGTGTGTAAAGCAAATGGTATTTCATCACTAGGTACGATTGAAATGTTTTTAAGAAAGAATTTATTGCATTATATTTCTTTATAGAAGAACCCTGCAAGGCACAAAACATAGAACATAACTCTAAACTTATCTTCCATAAAAACCTCTTCTTATACGATATTGTGTGCACCTTCTTAACATAATTTTTTTAAGAAGGAGTTTTGTATGAATATTAGGTACTTATATCCGGTATGAAAAATTTTATATACGGGCTTACCTTTTTGTCATTTTTCTTTAAAAAAGGGGAGATATATTCACATAATTTTCCATTAAAGAAATTTCTGTCAAGAAAACTTGAAACCTTGTTGTAAATTACTCCTTCACTAGATGTCCACACTATATCATATCTGCTCTGGTAAGAGTGCATTCTCAACTTGACTGATCTGCTTTTATCTCTAAAAGAGAATGATAGGCTATTGCATATTTTTTAAACAAAAATTGTAAACCTCCTTAGAGTATATTAGAACTTTCTAGGAAGGACCAACGCATCAGGCATCAAATTTCATAAAAATCGCGATGCTAAAGCATATGCCTCAAATTAAATGGAACTATGAGCCTACATGCCTAATAGCTAGAACACTTTTAGTCTCATTTTTATGAGTGGAGAATGACGCAGCTTGTGGGCACAAACACTGCAATCATATCAGAAGAGTAGGTCTCCCGTACAAAGACTATTGCTTAAGCTATCATGATGAACACTAAGAGAAGGCGGTGTACCATCTCCTATTGTTCTGTATTGGAGAGCCTTTCGTTTGCTCCATTGGCGCAACGACTGATTCAGTTGCATCTAAGCTACTGAACAACGGGCTGTTAAACATCTTCATCAGGAGCGCGGTAGCGAACGCCATTCACGGTAACTGCTTGAACGACCTCAATTTCGAAAAATTACGGCACTGATGACGCCGCCTGCCCATAAACCGCACCAAACAGTCACACTTGTTTATTCTCATTTGCCCAAATGCGGCAATTCTGCTACTTAGCGAGTCCACTGAGGTGAGATGATGGAAGTATTTTATGCGATTTTTTAGGCAGTTCTCCAGGATGGTCCTGTTTAAATGTCTTACAGAGAAGAGATTAATAAGAACATTATATTATTTTTCGTTATTTCATTATTTTAGTACGATTGTATTTGTTGTTTTAAAAAAAGTTTAAAGTTGAAGTATTGCAAGGGCTCTCATCTAAGTGAAATACAAAATTATACCCCAAACCGAGGCATCCACTTACTGCGGGGAAAATGTATAGGACGTATAGGAATGAGTAGGACGATTAGCTTTTTCCACGAAATTTTAATACTGAATATTAATCTCGAAGTCTTTTTTTACACGATATATTCATTTTAACAAAATTCAATATTTCTACACCCTGCGTGTGTTAAAAAAATAAACAACTACTGAATTGAAAAGATTGAAATACATGAATGAAGATCTCTAGTTTAATATTAATATATAGAAAGGTTGAATAATATAAACAAATAATTGTCTCTCTAAAATTAAACACTAAATTGGTTTTTGTAGCAGTCACAAAGTCTCCTGCCCTTAGGTTTGATTAAAACCTTCGATTATATTAGTTGCTCTGGTCAATATTAAGTGTTTTCTGGTATGAACAATTTGATGTTTAAAAGCAAATTTCCCCAAACGCCTGCCTAATCACCATACAAATTTAAACAATTGTGTAGCATTTCCAAATGATAAAACTTTGTAAAACAAATATAATTGGTCTTTAGTTCTGTCTTTGCATGTATTTTATTAATTTTTTGACATTTATTTTCTTAAATTTGAGAAGAGCTTTTCAAACCACAAATTAAACATATGATTGACAATGGATACCATTAGCATCGTTGGGATCGAACTGAGAAATGCTACAGCTTTCCAAAGCTGGATGCATTGACTTTTACAAAGAAAAAAGTTGAAATTTTTTTATATTTCTTTAAGATTTCCTCCCTAACAGAACCATTATTTTCAAAGCCGATTTGCAATATTTTCTATATATGAAGGTACAGCCCTAAATTACAGTTCCATGAAACTGATTTTTACAACACTTTGCACCCACTTTGAATTCCCGTCCAAAAAGGGAAATGATCTTCCTCAGTTGCTTTGTACAACGTTTGGTACACACTTTCGGATTAGTGCTGTTGCCTTTTTTTCCTATGGGCAGACTATGCGCATTATTAGCAAATAACCTTTGAAGGTAAATTTCCAGGAATTCCTCATCTGCTTGTTTTAAAGTGCGTAGCTTTTCACAAGACACATCATTTATTCTTCAAATTACCTCCAAATAAGTCACCCTTATTTATGTCTTTATTTGCAACTGAAGAGAATTTCCGAAAGAAGATTTTCTGTTAAATATACATAACAAACTTATATCTTTTCCTATATTATTCGTTGGTGTTGTGCAAACGACACTGTATATTTTTGTATGCCAAACAGCAAAAAAAAAATATTGAAAAAAAAGTTTCGTTAGTTGGTTTTTCTAATTTACAATTGGCGTGTTTGTGCTGTTACTTTTCTTGGCTGCTGTAAACTTTCCACGTTGAATATTGAACCAAAAATTAAAAAAAAAATCGCTTTCCTCTCTCCTGGCATATGCAGCAATATTCTTAGATTGCGTCCTTAAGTGCCATTTGCTACGTTTAAAATAATAACAACAACAACAAAACTAAGTCATTATTGTATTACGGTTATATGACGTCTGTCCATACGGTATGTTTCCAATTTACGTGTAGCGCATTTTGCCAGGCGTAACATTTTTATATTGCCATGTTGTATTTACGCTCTTTTTTTATTCTGTTGCTACTTGAATACCTTGCAACTTAGAGATTTTGATTTTGGCAAAGTAAATGCCGCATGTTATGTAATTCCCGGTGCTTGTTATATTGCTTTGGGCCTTAAAATCAAGTCAAGTGTTTAAATTTGATTTACGTGTTAAAAATTAAGCACAAAGTGCTCGAGAACTCATTTCAATAGAAATCGCAAATGCAATAGCGAAAAACATGTAATTTAGATGGTTAAGAGGGTAAACGGTTTAAAATGAATTGAAAAAGAAATTGGATTTTAATTATAAAAGACCTTAAGATATATTATAAAAAAGAGAGGAAAACATATCACTTAAGGCCAGAAATTTAATAGGCTGCCAATATGATGAGATTTTAGTGCGTAAAAGGATATATTCTTTACTTAATTAATACTTGATAAGGTTTGACTTAAAGGGGGATGTATTGAATGTGGTTGAATGTTTTCAAACTCCTTCACCGACAATTTGGCTCAGCGACCAATTAATTATCGACACATAAACAGCTGAAGCCATAAAAAAAATTTGGAATTCTATTTTTATTTCACTTATTTGCAGGATATCTCGCACTGCTTTTAAGCAAATTGTAATTGTATTTAATTAAATTGAAATTGTAATTAGTATAGAAACGGCAAAATGAAATTTTAATTATTCTTATGATAAATAAATGTAAATTAATTGAGGGGTCTCTACACATTTGGAAATTTTCATGATATGATGTTGGCCGATCGGAGATTGAAAGCGCTAGAAATTGTATAAGGCATAAGCATATCACATTTCTCAGTGGTTTCAATTTTGAATGATCACTTGGGTATGAGAAGGTTTCCAGAAGATGAGTGTCGCATTTGCTTCCAATCGACTATAAACGCAATCGTGGGATCCACCACAATACATCAGACACAAAACGGTAATCAAAATAATGGATTTCTGGGTATAAATCGGCGCCAAAGAAGGCCAAGGTGGTTTCGTCAGCCAATACGGTAATTTACAACAGTTTTTTGTGATGAATGCGGTGTAATTTATATTGACTACCTTCATAAGTTTAAAGGAGTCAATGCCAACTTATTGTGTCGATTTAATGAACATTTGAAAGAAAGCCGACCACATTTAAAAAAAAGTTCTTTTCCAGCCGGGCAATGCAAGAGTGAACACACTCGTAGCTTCCATGGCGAAATCCCATAAATTTGGCTACCAATTGCTCCCTCATCCGCCCTAGTATCCGGATTTAGCCCCGATTAACTATTCGTTTTTTCTAAATCTGAAGAAATGACTCGGCCAAATGCAATAAAATCATCCAACGATAAAAGTCATCTCACAAACAAATACCTAAAAATTTTATTTGTTGGAAGGAATAATAAAATTGGAGAAATATTGGACAGAGTTTGTGTTAAAAAACTTTTTTTTTTTTTGTTACAAAAACCTGTGTTTCCTTCAAAAAGTCACGGACTTACTGAGCTGCCCTCGTCCTTTACAACGTGTCTTTTTACACGATATTCTATGGAACGTGTGTGCCGAGTAAACATTTTTTGGCATAGTATACCATAGTTTTTAAGCTCGTACGTATGAGTAATATTAAATGTTTGACCGTAAAAAAATATTGCTCATACGATCTTTTTATCATTTGTGAGTGGATATAAAACTTTAGCTTTCAGTGGTTGAAAGTGGGTGATTTTATTTCCTAAAATTAAAAAAAAAAAACATTCTCTGTATTAGAATATAAACTCTTTAATTTTTTCTTCTTTACAGAAGCTGGAATTTCATACTCACACAGGCACTGCCTTATTTCCTGCACAATTTTCTCTCAACTATGAATTTGTGGATACCGAGCAGGGTGGTGAACCTTGGCCTGGACGTCGTGGAGAAGAGCCTGTACCTTTACTATGCTCCAGAGTATTTCGCAAGCGTAAGGGAAATATACAGGTGCCACGTAATGTTTTTCTCTATGGCAGAGGAGGTGCTAAAAATCTTACTTGTCTGTATCGGTTTGAAGCTGGTCCCTCGGAGAGGGTTAGACTCGTGCTACACAATGTTTCGTTTGGTGATGGCACCGCCTGTACAACTGACAATGACTTACATACTGGCAGACCGAAATGCAATCAGTTAGATCCGGATGGCAGAATTACTGAACTTAAACTATTTGATGTACCATTTCGGGATGTTAAAATACAAATGGGTTGTTTCTGTGACAACTCCAGTGCTTTATATAGCAATGCCCCATTGACTTTTGTCTCGAATTCAAGAATAATGGAATTGAGTTTTACGGTGACGAAGCTGAATATATCAGAAGATTTTGCTGATGTGAATTTCTTTGCCTCGTATGAGTTTAAACGGGTGACTGATTGTCGCAAACGTTTGAAATTGAAAGGAGCTGGTGGTGAAGATGAGATTAAGTATCCAATGAAATCTCAAGACTCAAGTTGTGAGGGCTTGTCCTGGTACATAGAGGCCCAAACGTTAGAAAAATCCTTATTTGTACAAACTTGGGGCTCATATCTGCCAGTGGATCCTACATCGGAAGATGCTATGAGATGTCATACGAAAAATCGTCTAATGATTTATTCGGGCCGGCCATTAAAGCCCATGCGAGTGGTGTGTCCGGCGCAGAGTGGACCACGACCTACTTCTTTGCATATATTCTCAGAGGATTGGACTAATGGACAGCCACTTTTTACAAATAAGTGAGTACAACTTAATAATATATTTAAAGCCATATAAAAGAAAATTATAAACCCAATGAGGTTGGTTTGAAATTGATTATTTGCAGAACCCACTTTGATTAAATAGCGCATATGTCAAATTGTATTCTAATATCAAGCTAGTGGTCCCAAGTGACCAAAATTCGACGAATTTTTTAGTTTGAGCCATTTTCAACAGAAATTATACATTTCTATGTTTTAAACTTTCGTCTTATTTGCAAGTTCTCAATTGTTAGTACTATTTGCAATATCAGCAACATTTAATTAATACCAGTGATTGTTTTAAACCTTTTATTAAACGTTTTCGTTAATTTTTACCATTTTCGCGATGGAAGTGATCTTTTGTCGAGGTTCTATTTTGGCTTCATAAAGATCAGCGCCTGGTATACGCGAATAAATTTTTAATTGTATATAATATGAATATATATACATAATAGTTACTTCAAACTCTATTTCGCATGCTTGCGAGTCCTTCAGGTTAGATGTTAAAATTATGGCTGAACGGAGTTGGAACGGGATAGTAATCCCGGAAGAAAACTGGAATAAAGCAAATATAACAATGAATATTCTTCATAGTCTTACGACTTGTCTCGAGGTGATCCAGGTTGTATTACGATCGTACGATTTGATTTCGCTAAGTTTTAATGTAGTAGTCATTGGTTTTTATTAAAGAACTGTAAATATTTATTTCTACGGCCATAATTCAAACGAATCGTTACAGCAGTGTAATTGAAATATATGTCTCGAGTGATGCTTCCTTTTCGCTGCTCTTGAGGGGAAAAGTGGTCGCGCTCTCAGTGTAACTGATTTTTTTTCGACCTGTGTGCAATTAATGGCTCGATTATAGATGGCAACCGAACACAGTTTAATTTATTTGGTAGACTATTCTATTAGATTTTAATTTCTTACATTACCACTTTGTATTCTGCATTATTATTTTTAGCAAAGACATAAACGTTTGGCATTCGGTTTGAAACTCAGGTGTCATTGATAACCGAGCCATAAAATAGATTTTTTAATGATATCATAATTTATATATGAGCCTTCCATATAACAAAACACACATAAGCGATACAGATAAAATGAAATTTTTCTCGTTGCAGAAAATTTTGCCTAAAATAATTTTAAAAACTACAAACTAATACTGTGCCAAGCGAAAAATATACACTTTGGCCTAAAAATATCCTGCAATATCCACAACTGCTTTGAAGAACATTTAAAATTACTCATGCAAACAAATAAAAAAAGAATAAAAGCAGCACAAATTATATTCCTTACTAAATTTATTATCCTTTGCACGATGTATTTAAGCCAAAAATGCCTAAAACGGTCAAAAAGCAAACACATCCTTTTCTAACAAAATTTCTACCTTTTTTGGCAGTTTGCAACTCGTGCAACATTACTAATGCATGAATAAACGAAACATGCAAAAAATCGAAAACTGTTGTATTTTGTGCGTAATGGAACTGACAAATGGAAACATCAGCCAACAAATATAATACTTTTTTATGCCACCTTGTGTCGAATCGAATTCCTGCAGCCTTTACTGTGCGTTTGCTTAACCATTAATTTTGTAATGTCTATTTTTTCCTGGAAACTTACTGCTACCTATGGCTATTGCGTTTAGACGTTTAACCCTTAAGGTAGACACTCATTAAAACCGATGGTATCTTTCACTGGAGGGGATATAAACATAAAACACCTAGAGAATGTTTAAGTTTGATACGAGTTCAAACACAACAAAAAAAGTTTACCACAATACGTTCATGTTTAAATGGGTTAGTAGGAGGTCAGTTTTAGTACTCACATGCTTATCGTCTATAGTGAGTAACAAAAGTGTTCAGAAACAAGATTTTAATTAGAAAAACAGCAGACGTTTATTTCAAACAAAGGAATTTTGCAATGAAAAATATGAAAGTTTCATTACAGATGAATAAAGATTATTAAAGTTCACAGTTGGAAATCACTTCAAATATGAAGTGTTGAGTTTAATTTATTACTTTTAAGAAACTAAACTGAGGGAAAAAGGCAACAAAAGACGTTTTTAAACTGTCAATCGTTGCCTCAAGCACATCGAACATGTCCAGTAATGTTTTGAACTTCTTTTTATTTGGAAATTGTGCTGAAGGTAGACAAATTAAAATTTTTTTGTTCCTTTTCTGAATAACGTATTACAAAAAGCTGTCCGATTCAGTGTGTAATTAATAATACGCTGGCTTGCCATTAATTATTATCAAGTCTAAAGTAGCTATGAGTATTTCTATTTAATCTCAAGCTTTTCTTACCACCAGGTGAACTCAATGCATCTCCCTTACCGCCTTAGAACCTTCCAATTTCTCTCTTCACACCGTGTCTCTGTTGAATAGCAGCTGTTAGAATAAAAATATTCAATACGAGGGCGGCCAACACCATATCGTGAAGTTTTGCAATTGCTTTTGTGTGTAGAGACCTCAGCTGGGCGACTAGAGCGTTCCGTACACAGTGAAATGTAGTGAACCACTATTTCATCATTAAAATTCACTTTTTCAACAGAGGTCTTCATAAATTCCTAGTAAAAAGACGTTTGCTCTTCAGCAATTGGGGGTTTATAGTGACGACTTTCCATTGCATTTAGACAGTGGGGCATCTGGCAAAACGTGGTCTTGTCATGAATTTTATGTGAAAGTTTCACATAAAGCATTCAGCTGCGCATGAGCAAATTAACCAAATAGAAAAGATTTATATAGAGACAATTAACTTCATTGTCTTGGTTGAAGTAGGTAGCAATTTATAACTGAAAGCCTAGGTTTGATCCCTGATCGGGAGTTTTTTCCGATTTTGATTAGCGTGGCGTTGCATTAGTTGTTGTTGGACTGTTTAAGTGATGAAGCCATGGTGCTGGTAACTGCACAGTACGGACGGCGATTGATACTATTCTATGATAATGCTCCCTCCTTCGTCGGTAAAATTAGCAGAATGGTGGGCAAAGTAAAACAAAGTAAAAATGGCTGCAACAGCACATACAACTTAAGAACAGTTAAAGCGTCTACTTAACACCAGAGACGCTGCAAGTCTGCTGTAAAAAAATCTATAAAACCCGCATCAGTAGAGTTGTAAATAGAATGTAGCTCTCCCTTCAGATTTCACTTGTCCTCTCTACTCCATCCATTTCTCAAAGAATTAACACCTTAAGTAGTAGGCATTAATTGTCTGAGTATTACTTATCTAAAAAAAATATACTTATATTTCAAGCTGATGCGAAAAACGACTTATGTGAAAGTAAGTAATGCGATACGCTCGATATTTTTGTCGCTGTTAATTGTTGCGTTACTAAAAACCATAAAAGGCTTTAATAGGTCTACGATGTGGATAGCTTTTCTCTTTAAGGCATTGTTCTTGCCCATTTACCATTCCACTAGTCAATAAAATGGAATCGGTCTAATCCTGCCTCAAATGGGTTATTAACATTGCGAAGTAAGATGCTCCAATATTTTATTATCGCTAATATAAACTGAAGCCATCACTTTCATAGCTCTGGTCTCTATATCGGGTTACCATACAAGTATACTGTTAGCATCACTCCAAGACCCTTAGCACGATCGTTGTTATTTCAAAAAGATCTCAGTTTGATAATAATATGAATTCAATACAATCGTTTATGTTAGAACCAGTTACATAAAATCTACTCGTGTTATGAAAACTAAAAGATTCATTTATTTTATCAATGTAAGCACAAAGTAGCTGATTATTTTATTCTTGTCCGAACTTACGATAAAAGAAGGGTTATAGGACCTTGGGCACGAAGAGAAATGAAATTACTCTCTCTTGACTAATGTCTCATAATACATTTTCTCCTTCTTGAAAGTTTTTTGGCTAGTTCGTGCAACTTTAAGTAAGTTTGGTATTCAAAATTTTGTAGTAGAAATATATTCGTCTTAAACTGATCTTCGTAGACTAGTAGGTAGTGTACTAGACTCGTAGTGCGAAGATCCCAGGTTCGAATCCTGCCGCAGAACTCGGCAGTTTGTGTCTGAAATTTAAAGAGAGCGCACAACAAGCCTTCACTGGCTTAAGTGTATGTCGTATGACATGGGCTATCACACCCCTCCAATCAACCTAACCTAACCTATTCGTCTTAGGTATGGTCACTATATCCATGAGTCCACTTTTTCGTAGACAATCCAATATATGATTTAAAATTTGATCTGGTTAAAGGAACGAAATAAATCGTGTTTTCTATCAAAGTGATTAACATATACTTATATTTATATTACGTTGCTAAAAGACTGTGTAAAGAAAAAGTTGAACTCACGCCTGGCTATACGAGAAGTTATCCATATTACGAGTATATTGCAACATTGCACCATATGTAATCCTTCTGAATAACGCTTCATTTCTTATTTCAATCCTCTTTCTCCCCAAGTCTCATAATGGCAAAATAAGGACAAACTAAATTATTAAATTGTTTAAAAGAAATTTATCAAATATTCTTTACCGTCTATTTTGTTCTAACTCTAACTGTTTGTTTGATTTTATTACACTTGAAAATGGTATTAACTTTGTTTTACGATTATTTCGTGCATGTTCTAATGTTAGATTTTTTCTAAATCCTTGTGTTCGCTCTCATGCTCAAAACTTATCATTTAGTTACTTTAATGTTAGTCCGAAAACTTTGTTTGGCACTACAGCAGACTAAATATCTGCAGCAGTCCTTTTTATGTTAATGTAGTTTCTGTGTATGTTGTTAATTTCCAAAAAAGAAAAAAAATCTCTGAATCCTCAAAGAATTCTGAGGGCTGATAAAAACAAGTTCAAATGACTTTCATACATTTAAGAAACCTTCCATTCATTCATTCGTTTATTCATTTTGGGTCGCACATCGAATGTACGAGTACTTGTACAAGGATGTGAATGTTAAAGTCGATAATTTACTGAACATATACAAACATCATCAACAGCAACTTACGCATGTTATTTGGTTGTACATACATATGAGTTAATGCGAATGTGTATTTTACATAAATAGATTCAATACAATTACTTGTGTAAACATATACACCCATCTACGCACATATCAACATGCAATTTACAAATATCCTTACACTTGGGCCAGTTTAAATTGTAAGGAAGCAAACAAGAAAGGTTTTCCAAATGGCAAAAAGCAAATTTTGCTCTTTAGTTGATTTTTTTGAACTCTTTAGTATAGTGAAATAGATTATTTATATTATTATTGATTGCGCTTTAAATTAATCAGGATAGATATATAATAAAAAAAGCTGTTTAAGGTGCCTTTTCGATGGGTTTAATAAATGAATCTTAAGTTGCCCGTGAAAATGTTTATGATAGAAACTATTATCTGATACAAAATGGCAGATAATTTTTTTACAGAAATTAATTCCATAAACAATTTTTGTTTTTTTTTCTGCCAGGAAGATACTACAGCATAACATGGAGTTTGAGCCCATATTCTTCCTAATTCCTAATTAGAAATTTAAATGACAGTCCAGACAATTGCATTAAGTGATTCCTTGCCATTCCTGTCACAAAATACACCATCTCCGTAAACTTGAATTATACTCGTGGGTGTACTCATGTGATACTCATATGTGAGCTTTGCAATAAAAAAGTTGTAGAATTATGATTTCAACATCAGCTCATTCAGCAGTAGTAAGTCCGTGTTATTCTCCAGTGTCAAGCTACTCACACACTACCTAGTGCCTCATTGGCTTCAGTGTTTTGTATAAGCTTTGCTGATCTCTTTTCGTTAACTGAAAATTTTGTACTGGCTTTATCGTCACTTACCTCCTCACCGAGCATCCTGTAGAAAATTTATGGATAATTGTTAAGGTTTTTAAATTTAACTATTCATAGTTCTCAATTTAATCCAGCCAGTTGTCCATACAGGGCCTCTGCCTCGGTTACCGTATAGTAAATATGTAGATCAGATGAAGTCTTATTTTGCCATGTCCAGCCATGATAGGCACCTTCATTGATTATATTCAAACCAATTTTTCGCTGTCCTAATGAAGAGTCCCTTAGGCAGTTTCCCATCTTGGCAATAAGAAAAGGTCACTTTTCGTTTTTTAAGTTTGCAGAATTGAATCAAAATCATCCAATTATCCAATGAACAGTATATCTGCATACTACCCATATGTACTTGCTGACTGCAGCACTAGTGAAGTGGAAATTTATTTTATTTCTTCTTAAATGTAGTGCTTAGAATTTCAAAACCAGCTCAGCTTGGCATAAGTAAAGATACACCTATAGACCCACAACACTACCACTTCTACTTGCTTTGACATATGAAATCCCTACTTAAAGTGATAATCTAAGTTGTTGGTTTGATTAACAATCCCTAAAAAGTTCCTACCGTACTGCATCCAAGCAAGCAAATGTTTTTCGACCGTTTTATCGGAGTGGGCTAATAGTCTCCTGATTTAGTAGGCATTTTTAACCCTTCAAAGGATGCAATTAATATGAAATCATTAAGAAGTCATTTAAGATGATATAATTTGAAAAGAATAAAGTTCAAACGCAGGACAAATCCTCTTCAGTCGGGCCTCTTATTGAAGCCTATTTACTTACGACCGGCCCTCTTTCTCTAGTATTAGGAAATATGTTTTTTCTGTTTATTTTTTGGAAAGAAGTGTTAATGTCAGCAATTGAAAAAATTTGGACGTGTATAGAACAATTTTCAAAGTTTGTAGTAATTCCTCCCCTCATTCGATTCATATTTCTTTTTTTTTTTGTACAATTATATTTTTAGGTCGTTAATATTTGTTTATAATTCCCTCTCCTAAATGTAAAATTTTTTTGTTGTCTGTGTATGAGTGGGTACGTGTACCAGCCTACATGTACGTGTTTATGCATGTGTTTTCCGTACTTTATTGTCTGCGTATGTCCTAAAAGCATTTATTGTCATTTTTCTTTCATATCTGTATATGTTCACTAAACAACGACATGCCAAATACAGAGTCAATGTTAGTTTAATGTTTTTATGGCCAGAAGCGCAATTACATTTGGCAAATAGAGAATATTACAATTTAATGAATAATTCAATAATGGAAATTATGTCAACTAATTTATCAAATGGCATTTTTAGTTTGATTAGTTGACAAGGTCCATTAAATAGTTCTACATAAGAGTCCAGCCAATATAGAAGAAAAATGTCAAACCATATACTTACAAAAAAATTTTTCCCAATTGTTTAGATTGATTTCGACGGCTGAACTTTCTGGGAATATGCCTCTTTACACTATGATAATGTACTTGGATTAGTAAAATTTCACTTAGGGCGAATAATATTCAGGAAAGTTTAGTTAACCAAAGATTAAATCTCTTTTCATTTAAAAAATTGCTCATTGAAGTTAATTAATTTTTTTAATGTGCTTTATCTCGTTAACTGAGTACTCGTACATACAAAACATGGTCAAATATTAATCATATTAGATTAAAAAAAATTATTGTGGTTTTAGCTGTCTCTACCATATGCCTGATGTTTCGTTGACGCTAAGCTTGTTATTTATGCGAAATGCTGTCCATAATCCAAAAATTTTTAATGAAATATTTACAAAATAATATTGCAGAAGTTGTACGGCAAACAAATTTTACCTGCCACATTGCTTAGCGGAACGGCACTATAAACGTCTACTAGCATCCTTTAACGTTAGAACGTTTGTGCCGTTTCAGGACATTTAAACACGTGCCAATGTTTTTGACGTCAATATAGGAATATTCTTGTGCTTGTATTGAAAAAAGTTTAATTTCATTGGACTCGGAAGAAATATTTGTTGGCTTAATTGTTTTTTATTGACATAAAATGTATCAGAAAACTACAACACAACGAAGACACTGCTCTAGAAGGTGTCCGCAAACAATGTGGTCGTTGTGCGTCTAATGTGCCAAATTGCCACTTTTTGAACTGTCTTGCCACATTTATTGCTTCAACGGCTAAACTATTCATAAATGTCAAAATGCTGCGAAATTCTCTTTTCTACAGCTTGCTACGTTTCACCTACGTGGCATCTAGTTTAAGTAAACATTTTTAAGGCTTTTCTTAAGCATATATCAGCTGGTTCGTTTTGTTAAAGAAACAATACAGGACGCTTCGCTAATGTGTTCTTTTACGTATGGAAAACGCTGTTGTATAATTCAAAAGCACAGCATAACTTGCGCTGAAAAGTAATAAAAACAAGAGAATTACACTAAGAATTATACTAAGTCATCAGATGGATATTAGATGTTGCATGTAAAATTTTTCAATTGAATTAATATGTTCTTCAACATTTTCCTCAAATTCTAATGGAATACTATTCTTAACTCAACAATAAACTTCAAATCAATATGTTTTATGGCGTTTTAGAGTTTTCTGTAGCAAAATATAAACAGCTTAAAGCAAAACAAATTAAAAAATTTAAAAATAATTGATTAGGATAATATCCTGTATAATTTTTAAAGAATTGCTGTTCACTTCATAGTTGTCGGAGACAATGTCTAATCGAACAGTATTTAAAATTATAGAAAGAAATATACTGGAGTGACTCTAATAGTGTTTTCTTTTCTATCAAAAGTGCAACACTTTTCAAAGAGATGAAAGAGGATTTAGTGTTCTTTAGTATGCGAAAACTGATCGGAAAATGATCGTACATTCCTGGAAGGGAGTTACATTTTGTGAACTGTAACTTTTTTTTTTTTTTTTTGTTAACAATCGATCAACAAAAATGCTTTTCAAAATAGAAAATGTAAAATGAAAATAGAAAATGCTCTGATGAGGTAAGGGGACATATTCCCGAGATCCGCTCTTACTTACGAGCAACACGTTCCTCATTAAGAGCACATCCATTTGTGGTCGATATAACAGCGAATCGCACTACGCATTACAGAAATAATTCGTTCTTTGATCGAACGGCCGTATGTTGAACGAGCTCCCGGCAGATATTTTTCCTGCCATACCCAGCGTTGAGCGATTCAAATCGAATGTCCACAAGCACTACTCCCGCTATCCTCCTCACCCTATCCTATTTTCATGATTCCAGCACAATGCACTGCATAAATAGGGGTACTGGTCCAATTGCAAAAAAAAAAATAATAATAATAAAAAATAAGGTAAATTTTATATCGATAAACACATAATTTTCTTGTCAATATTATGAATTATGTTGCTATTGAAACAAGTAACAAATTATGGACTCGAAGACATAGGAAATTTTCCATAATCGATGATAAACGTATTACGATGATATTATACACAAGTTATCAGATCACATTATATATTAAGGGCTCTTTTTTATCGTTAAGTCCATAATAAAAACTACTATATCTGCCTAAAAGAAAAGTAAAAAATTCAATTGTTCATAAACGCAGACATATTATTGTATTACAAAGTTGTAACATGATTATATTATTATCATAATTATGGCTGTGGCAGGAATTATATCACTTAAATTTTGAAATCGTTTTTTATCTGTTTGAAAAGGAATTAATGCGAAGAGATCAGATAAACATATTATGATTGTATTACATAATTATAGCTTGTTTATATTATTATCTAGATACAGCTGCCGTTTGTACTATATTGTAGTTTAAATTCATTAAAAAGTTAAAGGATATTCATATTAATGTCGCTTCTTTATTGCAAAAACGTAGTAAACCAAAGTACACGATTTTTAAGTTAGAATTGCAGAATTAAACATCTCACTGCTCTGCAGATTGTGAACAAGTCTCCTGTAAAAATTTTTTAAATCACCTATTGAAATGAAATTATTTTATTTCTCCATTAAGTTTTGTTTAAAACTAAAACTTTGCAGAATAAAACAAATTTTTTTTTTTGTTATAAAAGCGTCGTCAGTAACTATTTTAATACATTTCTGTATTATCGCAGAGATCATAATACGATGCAAATATTAGGCCCTTATCTTTTTTTCTAAAAAAAGGAAATAATTTCTTAATACTCGTACTATCCCCTTCAAACCTGTGACTCTGTTTAACAAACTCATTGTTGTTTTGTTTCTCTTCCTTGAGTTGTTGAACAATTTAAATCCTACATAACCATAAACATCAATGAACTGGCACGTTTGAGAATGTTGAACATTTTAAAATTAAAATTTGAAGTCCATGAAATAAAAAAGGTAAATAACAAATTTTAAAGAGAAACAAAAACAACAAACAAAAATGGACAACATCATGTCATCAAAATGGAAAAAGCTCCGACTTACTTCAAATATAATTTGCTAAGGGAAACAATAAAATATTTTAAAATCAAAGAATTATATACAAGAAATTTGTACACAATGTAATTTCGCTTTAACAATCAATTGGGTAGATGATTTTTTTAAACAATCTAAAAATTGTCTTCTTGCAACAAAATCAATTAAAGTTGTGTACTTTTATTGTTTCATTCCAGGCCGGTTAGTTTAGTTTTGGAGCCCATACTTAAAGAGCCGGGTGATATTGCCTTTACCTGGCTGGAAATACATCGCACCAAAAATGCGTTGTTGCAACAATTTGATTTACAAACTAATAGCAGCTCGACGGGAACAACGGCTGGAGGAGTTGGAGTTGGTAGTACTGGCGGCAGTGGCATTCCAACAACTACTGGTGCAAGTGGCAACGATACGCTAAGTGATTTTGGATTCTATCCAAAAGAGTCAGACTGTGAATATAAGTGTCCTGAAATTGATGCATGTATAGCAGCCTCATTGTGGTGCGATGGTGAGTAGTAAGAGGTTTTGTTAAAATTGTTTTGTTTTATAAAAGAATACATTTGTTTGAGTGCAGGAGCAGCAAAGTTAGGAATTTGGTTCTGTTTCATTTTTGTTGGAGTGATGTTAGTATTTTTTTATTGCGTGAAAGCCATATTGGTGAAAAATTAATCCTTTGTGGCGAAAATATTTCTTTATGGGGTAAAGCACTAATTATTGGAAATTTCTCAACTTTAAGTCAAGTCTTAAGTTGGTCATATGCCGACATTTCATTAACCTGTAAACCAAATCGTCAGTAAACTTTAAGCAGTCTGAAATCATTCAACCTTATATGTTTATGCTAAACAAATCAAATACAAAATTCTCTATCGTATGTTGATATTATAACACACATATTAATAGTAGTCTTGGAATGATTTTATACAAACAGCACAACAAATAATTTATACTTCGCATGAGTCTATTTTATATTTCTTGCAACATATATACAATTAAACGCCATTTGTGTGTTAATGTTTAAAAAAATACAAAAATTTTGCTGATTAACAACGGCTCGTTTATTTAATTTTGTAAATGCGCCAATTCAAGCCGCTTTTTATACGCGAATTGTTCAATAATTATAAAGCCTACAGCAGCAGGCTGTAGGCATGCAACAACGGAGTCTATATAAAACTGAACAAATCTATGGGAACATTGAAATCGGATTAGTGGAATTTTTCTATTAATTGGCATTTTTAGAAGCCGACGTATCTTTATTTAAAATAATTTTCCATAAAAACAATTGTCATTCAATTCTCTTATGTTTGAAAAAAATTTTTAAAACGTAAAAAATCATTTCATTTAGAGAACTTTCTGCTCTTATTTGAGAACATTAAATGAGAAGGTGAGTTACCTTTAGTATAGAATGACAGCTCGAGTACAAGACTCTCTCTTCTCAGAACAAAAAAAATGCGAACCGATAAAATAATAAGAGGGGTATGAAAAGACATTTGGTTGGTAGTTGGCTTAAGTTGTTGGTAGTTAGCTTAAGTAAAGAAGAAAGCCTTCGTCGCTTCACAATGGGTTAAGTGTCATAAAAGCACTGCATATATTACAATGTAAACCTGATGTAAGTTGAAGTTGATTTGTTTTATATTCTTTATGTTTTTCTTTCATCTTTTTTTTAATTTTTTCATAAGGCACAAAAAATTTATTGCATGTTTTGCTACTGAACATCTCCTGTCGTAACCGTACTATTTGCTCTGGTAGGGACTGCTGCTACTGCTCCTGGTTACTCTTGTTCCCAAATTTAGGTTAAATCAACTTGTAATAGTAATGGAGCATTGTACGTGCTTCTTGAGTAGAAAATTTACGAGGCGTTTAATAATTTATACGTCTTGCTGTTGGGTTTTTTTCTAACTTTTTGTATTTTTTTTTTTTTGTGATTTTACATTTGTTTCTTCACCTTTGTGGAGTTTGTTTTTTTTGCATTTTTTTATCATTGAAAAGTTGATCCTTTTTTTAATATTGAGTTTACGTTGTGTTAAACGAAATGTTTTTACTGTAATATATTCAAATATTTGTTGTGGCATTATTTTGGAAAACTTTTTCCAATTAAGGAAACAAAAGAAAACCTTCTGCTCTTTATTTATTCAGGAGCCTATAATATTTGTTTTTTATATATATTATATTAACATGTTGTGTGTTATTATTTATTCAAATTATTGTAAACTGTGTGTGACCGACCCAATTGCTTCGTTTAACAAAATTGTGTCCTTTGAAATTTATATTATTGAATTTGATAATAAAGAATTGGGATTGTCCAACATATTGTTGTTTGATTTTTAAAAAGTTTTTTTTGTGTGCTCTTTCTATTGCCTTAAAACCAAAAAGCTTTAAGCGCTCTGTGGAATTAATGGGGAAATAAATAAAATATTTTTCATTTCGTTTTGAATTTTTTTTTTTTTTTTTTTTTTTTGCTTGAAAAATATGTATACAAATATTCAGCAAAAAGCACTTGCAGTCTTTAAGACTTTTAAATACAACAAAAAAGAAAAAATCATAAAAATTATAAAATAAAACTTTGGAAAGGTACATTTTGAAATTTCTCGGCCTGAGTGCATTCGATTAGTGATTTTTTTCTTTTTGTGTTGACACACTTGTCTCGAACATATGTTGTTAGTTTATTTTGTTTGTGAGAGGCATAATAGTTAGACTTATTTTGCTTGTTGGGCGATTCCTTCCTTTCATATGTCTCTTAAATTTTGGTAACACGAAAATGTCGCAGGGTTGTATGGTAGTCTTTTCGTCAAAAAAAATTACGAACAAGCAATGACGAGTAAACAGATGCATTATCGTGATGCAAAAGCCATTAATTGTTTTCCCATACGTTTTCCGGACGTGTTTTTCGTATTGCTTTTGGCAAGCGACGGATAACATCCAAATAATAATTTTTATTAACCGTACGACCATGTGGCAAGAACCCATGATGAACTGCGGCACGGTAAGCAAGGAAAAGAGTGAGCAAAACCTTAACATTTGATCAAACTTGGCGTGCTAATGTCATAACCATACGTCGTTACCAGTTATGACCCTTTTAAACAAATCTGGATCGTCGTTCAGCATTTCCTGAATGATTCCCATGCGACGGTTTTTTTTTTTTTTTTTGTTCTAAATTTAGCAATTTTATAACAAGCTTCGCTGCCACATGCCCATAATTTGCGAAAAAATTGTATGATATGCCGACATCCTCTGCAACTCCTCTAATAGTGATTCGATGATTCTCCATAACACTTTTCCTCACTTTCTCAACATTTTAATCGGTTTTTGATGTGATTGGGCGTCGCGGACGAGCGTCGCCTTTGAAAAGCTTGTGCCCCTTTTAAACATTTTTCTGACTCAGAGTGTAATCACCAACTCTCAACATTTCAAGTGCTTTTGAGCACTTAATTCCGTTTTTTACACAAAATTTGATGCAAATTCTTTGATCCATTTTATTCCACAGCAGGAAATCACCGAACAAGCAAAAGACAAACGAACTAAACACCCCAAAAAAAAACTCAATTAAGAACATATGATGGAGACAAGTGTATCAACTTAAAGTAAAAAATCGCTAATGGAATGCACGTAGACCGAAAAATTTCAAAATTCACCTTTTCTATTGAATAGACCTCGCATATTCGATGAGCTTGTAGTTTTTGAAAGTAAATGTTTTCGATTTTGCGTGTTACAGTAATATTCTAACAATATGTTGCTATATCCTTAATCTTTCAACCCACTGTAATTTTAGTTAGACAAATATTTTTGTCATTACCGCACATAAAACTTATATGACCAATATCAAAACATCACTGCTGAGAAATGAAAATATAATAATAAACTTTTAAAGCTGATATAAAAACTAAAATTCTTAGTTTTCCTACACCCATTTCTTATTTTGCAATAAAACCAACATTATTCAGATGCACAAGGATCTCATTTAACATAAAGACAGACAGCAAACACATGCATTCGTTTAGTCCTTCAAACTTGAATCATTTCAGTGCAATGCATCATTTAGTTGTTTCAACTTATATTTTGTGTTGTTTTTTTTTTCTTTTGGTTTCTTTGTTGCAGAAGTTTGTGAGAAATACAATTTGCGACGTGGTTCTGTGGTTATTACACCATTAAATGTATAAAAAAAGAACAGGCAAAAGATATTGTAAATAAAAAATGTTATTTTTTAAATATAAAATAGTAACATAGAAGCTGGCAAAGATACGATAAAAAGGATATCACATACAAATATTCGAAGGACCTTAAAGTATAAAGTAATCCAGTGATTAGTCTAAAAACAAAATTTTTTATTAGTAACACTACTGTATAAAAAGCTAATTTCGCCTTGAAAAAACGCCACTACACCAGTGAAATTGAATTTAAATCATTCTAAAGAAATTAGATTTCCATTGCCTCAAAAAATCCATTAGTGCATTTTTTTCAACTTCCTTCAAGATGACAAAATTTTCATTAAAAACTTTAATTGTTGCCACCGAAACTGAAATCTATTCTTGATTTTAAAAATGTTTTATTTCTTAAAGAAAAAAAATTTCCTTACATGTAAAAGGAGCGGCTACAAACTTTCAAAACAAAAAATTAAATTAAACTCTCAAAGGAAAGCACCGAGGGAGGGCAAATGCAATCATTTCCAGGGTTTATTTCGTTTTCTATCTTCATTTTTATTGCGGGGCATTATTTCGTATGAAATAGCACCTAAAAAATTGAATAATATTTTAAAAGTATTTGGGGCACATCTAATGCCCCAAAATTTTCTATACAAAGGGGGGACTTGTATATAGCTCCTTATTTGATTTTTTAGGAACAATGTAATTTTGTTATATTATGAAAATACCTGAAATAAAATTGCAAAGAAAGACAATTGTTATTGAAATGTTATTTTGTAAAAAAATTGGTGCTGAATTATTACATTTTATTTGAGACTTATTTCACTTTCTCTAACTTAATAATTTCTCATTAACAAGTGCCCAAGCAAGGCTTCGCGTTCTAAATTTTTTTGTTTTGATGGCCTCCAGCCGGCGGTAACAGCTTTCTCCTTGTGGTATAAGAGGACGGGTCAATAAGTCCAGCTTTTCGTATAAAACTTTTTTATTATTTTTAAAAATAGTCTCATTTGAGCTCTACTCGTATACACTTTCTGCAACGTTTATTTATTTTTTTTTTATACCTTCCAAAAAAAAATTATAATAATAATAAAATTTGTCGAGTTCATCAAAATAAGTTTTTATTTATGAGATGATTTCATCCTTGGAGCTTAATTTCTTTAGTCCAGCCATTTCTCCAAGTTTGGAAACAAGACATAATCACTTAGGCTTAAATTCAGAGAATAGGGCAGATGAGGGAGCAATTCGTAGCCTCAATCATAGAATTTTGTAATGGAAGCTGCACATGTATGCACTCTTTCATTGTGGTGATGAAAAAGAATCACCATTGACTGTTTTACGCTTTTGAAGGTAGTCAATGTGGATTATATGCGCCAACGATCGTCATCACTTGATTGGCTGACAAACCCAACTTGGCCTCAACCTTAGAAACCCACAGTTTTGAAGGCTGTTTGGTTTTTAAAGCACACAAAAACTCGTCCATATTGCTGTTGAACAACGCCAAACACTCCTGCGTACTTTTCACACGATTGTGTTTGTGGTCGTATGTGAGCAAACGCGGCACCCATCTTGCGGAAACCTTTCCCATACCCAAATGATAATTAAATATTGAAACCCATGAGCTTAACCGATTATATCGTTAATTAAAATAAATATGTGTTTCTTTTCCAAATTTGATTCTTTACTTCATTTCTATCTGGAGTGTTTTTTATTGGAGCCATATTTCATTTTCAAAATGCAGGTGTAATTGCATTTGATGCAATACCCCAGATTTCTGGAGACTTATTTCCTTATTTATTTTGGGAAGTTATTTTCTGGGGGGTATTATTTTATGTTACTACATGAAAACAATATCTTTTTTTCGATTAATGATCGATACAATTACATTCCCAAAAGTATGTACACTATCCATTTGTAGAGAATCCATAAGCCATCGAAATATGTAGATGACACTCTGCAATGAGAAGCTGATGTTAAAATCATTTAAAATGATCTAAATCTTAGCATTTTCATGAATTTTTTCTACGATATTATATAGTTTCAAGCTAAAAAGGGCTCACCAAAATCTGGCGGATCGCTTGATTATATCATCATTATTTTAACGGAACAGAAATCATTTGGTCCACAATCCACTTGATAGAAAAGGACACGCATAAATGTACTTATACGCAGACTATTATGCAAATTGTATCCCCTTACAGCCTTTCTTTTTTTGCGCCAATTTTGCTTATAATTTTTCATTATGTTTTTCCTTTTTTCTCAATTCTATTTTGCAAATACTTTAAATAACCCATACTAGTTTGCTCTGTGCACTAAGCCAGCCCTAAGTAACCATCCCTGGGGGCAACGAATCATTTTAAACTATTTGCATCTTTAATATCTTAGTCACTAATAACATGCAAATATGCATGTCTGCTTATAAGAAAAGCAATCTATAGCCAAAAAGGATATCACGAAAACAAAGGCGATAAAGTTTAGCACACAACACTTTAAAATACATTTAGGAAGTACTTCTTCATCCCAGCATATGCATATGGGGGAGGTATTAAAAAATTTATGGCTGAGTACTATAAAGAAAATTGGAGCAACATTATTGCTCGTACTTTTTAGTGCACATGCTGTAACGGGCAGAAAACTAGCAGCAAAACATATTGTAACTAATATTGTAGCATATTTGTAACATATTGTAGCCAAACCTATAAGAAAAAATATTGAAGATGTGAATTAATAGGCTTGTTCACTATAAATATTGGATCTAGCTGTTGAGCTGAGGCTGCAGAGATCTGATTACATTCATAAAGCAACTAAGAAACTAATAGTTTTGTAAGGAAAATACAAATGTGAAGGTTATACCACTATTTACCATCTAATAAATTCCTGATTATTTTCATGCAAGCAAGTTTTTAAAATATTTCCGTAAGGAAAAATTCATTAGTTAATTGTTCACTGCTCACAGAGTGCTCTCAACTATCGTTTAACAATTTATCACAAACAACTTGCCACAACATATTGCTTACACTGAGTGACTTACTGGGGATCACAGAGAAGGAAAATGATGAAGATGATGGTTTCATCAATGAGTATGAGCAATGTTGTCGTTGCTGCTCTTGTTGTTGATGATGCCCCAAGTTTGTTGCTTTAAATTGTTTGTGCCCTTAATTCTTATGCGGCAAAACTCTTTATACACTTTGCTATTGCTGTTTCCCCTCCATCATTTTGTTTTACATTTATTTAGTTCTATTAAAATTGTTAGAATTTCGAATTCTTTTTTTCACTTGAGCTTTACGTTAAAAAGTTTCATGAATAAATTTCCGTTGGTTAAGGATTATTTTAATTTTTGGTTTTTATTTTCCTCATTTCTATTTTTTAGCCGAACTATTTAGTTGGTTGTTCATTAATAATTAAGCTTTTTGCAGATAAATGAAAAACATACAAAGTAATTTATTCTCGAAAGTTTATTATAATTTACGAAAAGGATTGAATATTTATTTGGGGAAAAATATAAAGAAAAAGAAAACATGTTGAAAGTTTCTAAGGGATTTTCAGAGAAGACTTAAAGTAAATCAACCTGCAGTCATAACAATTTCTTTGTGTCTTGTATTAAACTTTTTGTGAGATGATTTATTTCATATACACGCTGCAATTGGAAATTTTCAAATACAAACAGGCGAACCACTTCTTTGGTCCCACGACCAATATTTGACGATCTTCGTTTATAGCAAATTGCCGAAAAACCCATTCCAAAAGTTCTCGTAAATTTTTACGCTGTAATAATCCAAACAAAATCGCAAAATATCATTAAACGTCAAAATAATTTTTAATTTTTTTTTTTAATAATTGAAACTCTCGAATAGATATACAAAACGAGGGTGGGTCAATCATTCCTTTTGAATTTCCCGCCTTTTAACTGAAAGGCAACACTGCTTCTGTGAACAGGCATCCACCATTTGACTCCCGTCAAAATCTGAACTAGTTGCATCATTTGTGTTTGACAGCCTTTATAGCGAACTATCCCGTGATTTGAAGAAAAAATTTAAATAAATGAATATCGTGTGCCCATTAAATATTTTTTACATAAAAGAACTATTATTTAAAAAAGGGCTATTTTCAATGGTAAAATGTGGTTCATTGAATTTCGTTGTGGTAATACAAGCACAGAAGTTGCCAAACTTTGTGAACGCCTAGCTGAGGTCTCCAGGCCCGAAACAATAGAAGAATTCACAATATGGTTTACCACAATCGGTGGTTTAAAGTGCGAGAGATTGTGGAAGCCATACGCATATCGCATGTCTCAGTGCTTTCAGTTTTGTATGATCACTTGGGTATAAGAAATCTTCCTGCTCACTAACGACCACAAACGCAATCGTGTGACAACTTCGCAAGAGTGTTTTGGCAGTGTTCAACCGCAATATGAACGATTTTTTGCATCGTTTTGTAACCGTGGATGAAAAGTGTTTCCACCACAACGCACCAGAGAGGTGGAATTTCAGCCAATCAAGTCATGGCGATCGTTTTTTGGTATGCATGTGGTATAATCTATATTGATTTCTTTCAAAAAAGGGTAAGGCAATTAATGAGGATTTGGAAAAGCGACCACATTTGGGAAAGAACAAATTTCTTTTCCACAAGGACGGTGCGAGGGTGCATTCCATTTTAAAATTATATGACTTAGGCTATGAATTGCTCCCTAATCCGTCCTATTCTCCGGATTTTTATTTTTTGTTTCCAAACCTGAGGATGTGAATCGGCGTACGTAAAGTAGTTTGCGCGTTGACTACAAAACAATTTATAAATGAGGGGCCCGTCCAGGACAAGTCATCAACAGCATGACTTCTTTTTTTATTTTTTTATTTATATTAGTGTGTCGTTCTGTTAATTGTTGTTGGACTGTTTAAGTGATGAAGGCATAGTCACTGAAAAGTGTCGGCAGCGATTGATACTCTTCTACGTTAAAGTAACTACATCATGGCGCCCTCCTTCGTTGGTAATGTTGGCAAAAACGTCGGCGAAGTAAAACACATACAGCTTCAGAAACTTAAACCGTCTACTTAACACCAGAGGCGCTGCAAGTCCGCTGTAATAAAAATAATATCCCTTATTAAGATTGTCGACGTCACACCAAGTCGATATCAATATATTGGCAATTGTGGGATCGTTATCGAGAACTATTAAATATTATTGGTGGGATATTACTACTGCTATGGCTTATAAAATTACAATTGGCCATCAATATTAGTTGATTATTGCCTACAACGAGTTCAGAACTGCTGTCTTTTTTTTACTGTCGACTTGATGTGACGTCGACGCGACAATCATAATGAGAGGGAATAGTAGAGTTGTAAAAAATAATTTAAGCTCTCTCTCTCTCTCTCTCTCTCTCTTCTCATTTCATCACATGTCCTCTCTACACTTTTCCCTTTCACAAAAGAAGTAGTATTCAGTAGACCCCACAAAGCTCAAAGAGAAATTCGTACACCCATGCACATGTTCATTCGTCTCTGTCCCATTGACGACTAAATGGTATGGGATGGGCGTCATTGTTTTAGTTCCATAGATTTTAATTAAACCTAATGACTTTGCAGTCGTAAATGTCAGATGTCGAAATTTAAATAAATTTGTTAATGGATCTGAAACTTGTGTATATAAAAAACAAAACTAATTTATCAGTAAATCTTAGTGAAACTTCGCTTGATTTTTTTAAGTTAAATAATACCAACTGCGAAGCTACTTGCTTTATCTGCAGAAACATGCAGAGTCTTGGGCAGGAATCAATCCTGCGTCCTTCGGATTACTAATGTACTATACTGGCCACCAGTCTTCGAAGGCTTCATAATATTAATATTATTGCTTTTCCTTAGGCAATGCCGAAGATGTTTATTCTACAATTAACCTTCAGTATGTTGATTTTTTGAATAAATTTTCTTTTGTTTATATTTTCTCTTTTCAGGCCATCACAATTGTCCCTCCGGCTTTGATGAGTCCGAAGAAGAATGTGGCACTGCCCGCAAACTGCTCGAGCTGCCTGGCGGCGTCTTTGCCGCTCTCGGTTGTATAGCAGCCGCCATTACGGCCTGCCTGATATTCTGCATATTTGGTTTGCTGCGGAAACGGAAGAAAACTGTTTTGCAAAAGTCCATCGTTAACGGCGGTGGCACACTGAAAAAAGACTTCAAAAAAGAGTCCCTGTATATCGATCCGTCTTCCTGACACGGGCTGCAGCCGGTCGAGTACATACATGTTGACCGGGAGACCACAGTGTGATATGTTGTCGAAAAAGAGTGCGGCCTGGATGAGAGACGAAGAATTGTTTTATTAATTTTAGGATATTTGAAGTGTTGTTCTCTGGGAGACTAAATAAATGAATATAAAACATAAAGACAAACCCTAACTGCAAGAAAAGTGTATACTATTAAAAAAATAAAAATAAAAACAAAACAAATAAAGAAGAAAGAGATTAAATGACAGTAAAATAAATTGAATAACATAAAATGATAAATGAAGATTTTTCTAAATGCTTAAGAAAACCCCAAAAACAAAACAAACAAAAAACTAAAAACTAAAAAAAATTAGACATCTATTGTAGCGTAGTAATAAATTAAGAAGTGAATTTGAATTTATATTCAAAGCAAAAAACTAACAACAATTTACTTTAAATTAAGAATGTGTGAACGTTTTATGATAATTAAAATAACATTTTATTTAATATATATTTTTTATGTTTTAAGGAGAAAGAAATCAACACAATCACTGCCTTACAACCAAATAATTTTTTTTTTAGAATTCATTAACTTGTTTAACTTTATAAACCAAAAAACTATACGCTTAAATTTTAGTTTTTTTAACAAATGATTAGTACTTATTAGTTTTTTGACTGTTTTATTTTAATTAATAAACTTAATTTATTACCATCTGCAGGATATTCCTTTACACAAATATCCTGAAGAAGGTACTCATTGAGTGCCGAAATATCGATAACAATTAAAAAGTAAATTAAGAGACCTTAAGCTTAAAATATAAATTAAGTTTATTAATTTCAACGTTATTTAAAGTTAAGGGTCAGAACTTTTATATTGTAAATTATTTAATGGCACACACGTGCATAGATTTAAGTATAAAAGAGTTGAGAGAAAATGTTAACTTTATTGAGAGATATTAGAAAACTCATGCTCTCATATTTTAAGATGTAAGATTTCTTTTTAGAGAAATATGAGAGAACAAACGGAATCTACAATCCGCTGGTACTTGCGAGTCGCTGATATGAGCGATCATGATCTTAGGAGAGTAAACTGGTTGTAAACGAAACGCTCGTATATCACAATCTGTGGCAGATGCTGGCGATTGTCAATGACCCATTAGTCTGCTTCTAGGATCCAAAATCAATGCGTTATGTGACATTCCTCTTTCGGCTTGGATGCGGAAGGTAGCCCACAGTCTGGCTTAACAAGCTTACCTGCAGATTTTTTAAGCTGATATGGTCGAGCTCGGACACTAACCACACTAGGATTCTCACCATTTCACGGGTCTCTGTAGGTTTGGCAATCACGCCAGTATTATGGGTCTCATGTTGCACGATTTAAGTAGGAATTGTCCGGACGAGGATAAGAAGACTATACTAAATTTTTTTGATGCATCTGTTGCTTCAGCAGAGCAACTTGACTCGTCGACGTCTGACCTTATGCGACTTAGTTCCTCCGTGAAGACCAGTTGATGGTTCCAGTAGTACGTCTAAGGAAGTGAGCTGCTACTACTACTTTCTCTTTTCCTTACTTCTCCATTCTCTTCACTCTTCTTTTCCTCTAGCTTTTAATTTTTTTTTAATTTTTTTTCCTTTCCTTATACCACGCAGGTGTCACAAAAGGACCAAATAAATTATAGACCCAAACTAATGGAAGCTGCTTGTTAAACCTATCAGTCAGAAACTAAGGACCAGGGAGAAAATGAATTTATATGTAGACTTCTATGTCTCATGAACCAAGTTGAAAAGGCCACCGGAAATCAATTCCCCACCTGCTTCCACAAGTGCCATAATGTGTTAAATGTCATCTACATGTACATATGTCTGGAGTACATGTCACTTTCCACTGATGAAGCGTACATTTGGTTTTGAAACTCTGCGATTTATCAATCACAATTTGTTTTAAGAATTTTTTATACACAAGTATCCTCAAAAAGGATCCTTGAGAATTCTAACGAAAAAAATGTCTCAGCCGTTAGTATTTTAAAAAGTATTTGAAAACCTTTTTATGAAAGAAATATGTACAATACTTAAGTTTCTTTTTTAAATGTCAGGCGATTGGACCAAACAAATTTCTAATGTTAAATTAATCTGAAGCATATTTCTATGCCCAAAGAGAACGAAATTGGAGTGTAAATGTGTTAATGTTTTCTAAATATGAATTATATTGAATGGGAATTTTTCGATCCTTATCTTATTCAATTGTGCATTGAGATCTGCGCATGAGTTTTTCTGGCTTAAATCGCTGGTAGGCAAAAAGAAATGAATATATTAATAAATACTTTTAAGAAATATTTTTATTTATTGAAAAATAATTGGAAGAATGCTTTAGCAAAATTTCAAAATGTTAGTGCATTATAACCGAGGATGCTCCTGCAACAAAGTCAAGCTGCATGAATTAGAGGTGTATAGAAGTATACGAGCGGGGGAGGTTATTCCCCATTGCGATGCGTAAGCTAGTTCGATGCGTTTGATATTTTGTTAGCGCAAGATATTTAGTTTTAACGAACGATTTTGATCTACGCTTTCGTATTACCGAGTGCACTCATGCCAGATTTGCGAAAGTGAAAAAATTAGAGGCGAAAGGAAAATGCGTAATCGCAATAAAGGGTACACATTATCCGATTAGGTACAATTTTTCTTACGCATCGCAATAGAGAATAACCTGGAAGTATAATTTCTCTTTTTCTTACGCTTTTTTTTTTGACTGAACTTTCAGATTTGATAAATTTATTTATTTATTGAATTAATCAAGAATTTTCTAGTACTGCCATTTTAGCAAATTTTTGATTTATTTTCAATATTACAACAAAGTTAGTGGGCTTATGGAAACAATTGTTCAAAAAAAGAAAAACTTCCGACGAAAAGGTCATAATATAAACTCGCGATTAGATTGTAAAATGGGAGGGGCGCCTTTCTTCATGCTCGTGTTTTGCATGAGGGAAGCATTAGTTTATAAAATTTAAACTTTATCAAAAGGAAATATACTTGTCCTTGGAAAATTTTCCAAAATGAATTCACTTTGTTTTGTCCTTTAAGATTTTTAACTGTGCGTCATCTGATAAACTTTTTTATTTCAACTCTTTGTACTACTTTTAAAAATTGAAACAAAAGCTGACCTTAACTTAAAAGTAGTTTATTTTTATAATTTCAACTTTTTATCTTTGTTATTTTTTTTCCCCCGTAATAAGTAGATTAAGTTTATTTGTAAAATTTTTTAAATTTACATATTTAGTTTTAAGTATAATGAGAAATAGGCAAAAATAATCAACTATTGTGTAAATTAGGTACCTTTATGAAAAATAATAAATGAAAATGTAACGTAATTGAGTGTCAAAATGTTAGAAGACGATGAAAAAAAAAACAATTAAATTATGTATTATTAAAATTAGTTTAATTAAAGAATAAATAAAAATTAATTAAAAAACAAAAACTACTTCTAAGGTAGCAGCACAAAAATAAGTTAAAAAGGCACTTATGAAAAATAAAACAACAACAAAAATATTTACACTTAAATAGACTTATTTTACACGATAAAATTTTTCATTGAATTTGTGGCAAAAATCTTTTTTATTTTTTTTTAATTTTTTTTTATTTTTGACTATTAGAGTTGCAGTAAATTACATGTAGTTCTGTTGCAAATGCTTCGAAATAGCATGTCCTGTAAGCCTTTTTTATACCCCGTCATTCAATATCTTTCTTTTTTGCAAAAAAAAAAGAAAAAAGTTTTTCTGCCACAAAATTTCTTGCAAAATTGTATCGTTTAGATTTAATGATAGTGTTTAATTTAAAAGTAGTTTAAATTAAAAAAAAAATGATATTAAGTGAAATCAATTATGTGCATAAGTATTTATAATCACAAAAATATCTCGAAAGCGTTGTGACGTCGTCTAAAGATTCACACTTTATTTAAATCAAATTTTAATTCTTCATTAGATCTCTATAAAGTTTTTAATAAAACTGTTAATATTTGGTTTTTATTTAAATCAATTCGTTTTACTAAAATGTTTAATTTTTATTAAGATTTGCTCTTTCTATTCTAAGGATATAGAACTGAAAATTATTTATACTTTTCCTTTATTAAAAAAAATTAATAATAATTTTTTGAAATAGAAATAAAAATGATATTTTGCATAATTTAGAGAAAAAATTTTTTTAACTACCGTTAGCCAGACTTTCTATGAAAAAAAGGATATTCTGCATAATTTAGAAAACAAATTTAAACTCTCATTAGGCAGACTTTATATAAAAATAACTGGACCTTCTTAAAAAATTTAATTTTAAATTAAATTAAAATAATTTGTAAAGAAATTCTCATACAAAATTTTCTTCATAAGCCATTTAATTTTAAACCTTTCTTATGATGTATAAAAAAATAAGGCTTAAAATTGAAGAACACTATGAAACACTTAAGGTTTATAAGGCCTCGAAAATGGTATTTCAATGATTCTATATAGATAGAGAAGTTTCTAAATTGTTACTGGTGATGCTTTCGCCAGGAGAATTACTCAGCAGTAGTTCCATTAATGTTTTGCACACCCAATAAAGCATTTAAATCATATATATGGTCTTCAGATCCAAAGGAACGGGCGATGTCATGATCCTGCAAATTAGTGCCTTCTATTCGGTTACTTAAGAAAATTATGAATTATATTCCATTTTTTTAAGATTATTTATAAGATAATAAATTCAAGAAAATTATTTTCTAACTTGGCGTTTCTATCATAGAATAATAACTTCATTTGAACCAAAAACTTCTCTTACAAGTTGGAAAGGACCGGCAAAAGGGTCGTTAACTCAATATTTTTTAAACCATAAAATATCAATGACCATAAGATTTCAGCAAAAATTAAAAACAAATTACAATAATTAAACTCTTATTCAACTTTAAAAATATACCGAATAATCATATATTTAATTAATTAATATTTTGTTTTTAATTATGAATTTGAAAATACCAACAAAATTTCATTAATATTCATCCATTTATCACTAGAATACGGCAATAAAAGCCTTTTACATCATCAATCGCTCTGTTTCTATAAAATATAAAATTTAAAGCATACTTAATAGGGCAACCAATTTGGCATAAAATTTCTTGCAAATGAAATGAACTGACGCATGTGTCTTAAGTCTTCTTCGTTTAGCCTATAGTAAATGCATATGGGTTGTATGAAAGACTTAACACACAAGCAGATAATTTATGAATTTTTGCAAATTTCATGTTTTTTGCTTTTTTCTCGGTAATTTGTGGGCGGAGAGGGCTGGAAACCCCTATACGTCTCAATCCCACCCGCTGAATCCGAAAATGACACTTAAAATTTGATACGGCGAAAATTTGGGAAAATTGCGGAAAATTCGAGTTCGTGTCTGAAGTCTTTTGATTGTTTCTTAAGGGAAAACATAGTGAAAGACTTAAGACACAAACTTGAAAAATGACGGAAAATGTGGGAGATAAGCGCTGGAACTAAATTTTTGGATTAGATTTAGATTCAGCAGGTGAAAATTACCTCTGTTTATAATTTTCAGCCATATCCAACAATAATTTGCAAGATATAAACAAATAATAATGTATACACTGCACATAACTATGTATGTACTTACGTGTTCTGCTTCTGTCAAGGTAATTATTTATATTTTCAAAGTTTTTTAAAATTTTCATGAATGCAAGGGCCGTTCAATAATCTATGACTTTTTGAATAAAGAAATAATTCATGGGAAAATAAACTATGGAAACTGCAAATGTGTGCACCCTTGTATTGCACTGATGGAAAACAATTTTTTTCTTTGCGAAATGCGGCTTTTTTTTAATACTCATTAAATCGAATATTCGCTACTAACGGTTTACCCTTTTAAAGGTAGTCAATGTGGATTATATCGCGTGCTACCCAAAGAGCGGTCGCCATGATTTTATTGGACTTCTTTGGCAACGATTCAATTCAAAAAGCCACTGACTTATTGACCAGCCCTCATTTTGCGGAAATACCTGTAATGAACTCGTCATATAAATACTGAACTCATATAATTCCGATTTTAAGATATTTACCAATAAGACATACATACATGATATGGCGTTCAATGCGGTACTTCGAGGGCTCGAACCCCTCCTGCAAGAAATAATGTCACCTATTGAAACCGAATAACAATGTCAAATATCAATACACTGTATCATCTTAAGAAAAACTTGGTTTCTTTAAGATCTCTGAACTGTTAATCAATATATGTATAAGGAAAGGCGATCGATAAACTTATAAGTTTGGGTTTTTTGTCTACTACGACGAAGTCATACGTATTCGTTGACCGTCTTTTTTAATTTATAAGAAAAGTAATGTAAATAAGAAGTCACCAAAAAGAAAATTAATTAATGTTATTCATATTAATCTTTAAAATGTGCAGAGAAGATATTTATTTATTAATAATTGCTTAATTATTAATAAATACTAACAAAACCTAATAATACACATGCACTTAATGCTAGAACAAGGCAATGATAGGCTTTTACATCATCAATCAGTTTGTTTCTATAAAAAGTAAAATTTAAAGCATACTTAATAGGGCAATAAATTTGGCAAAAAATTTCCTGCAAATGAAATGAACTGACGCATGTGTCTTAAGTCTTCTTCGTTTAGCCTATAGTAAAATGCATATGGGTTGTGTGAAAGACTTAACACACAAGCAGATAATTTATGAATTTTTGCAAATTTCATGTTTTTTGCTTTTTTCTCGGTAAATTGTGGGCGGAGAGGGCTGGAAACCCCTATACGTCTCAATCCCACCCGCTGAATCCGAAAATGACACTTAAAATTTGATACGGCGAAAATTTGGGAAAATTTCGGAAAATTCGAGTTCGTGTCTTAAGTCTTTTGATTATTTCTTAAGGGAAAACATAGTGAAAGACTTAAGACACAAACTTGAAAAATGACGAAAATTCAGGGAAATAAACATTAAAACTAAATTTTTGGATTAGATTCAGATTCAGCAGGTGAAAATTACCTCTGTTTATAATTTTCAGCCATATCCATACAATAATTTGCAAAATATAAACAAATTATATTATGCACACGGGCATTATGTATTATGTCTGTTGAGGTAAATGTAGATATTTAAGGTATATTTCCGAATGCAATTATTTGTCTTTAATTTTGAAAATTTTCAATACATTTGCCGAAATACTTGCAAATATTCACCCTTACCGTAAATAAATAATTTCATACCATTTTTTGTTTTTGTCACGCGAAATTTCTGTTTTTGCAGATGAATTTTGTTGTTTTAATGCGGAATTTTGTGAAACGGGGCTTGAAAGTGATAGTAGGGGGATCAGGTTTTGCATGGATATTTATGTATATTGATTTCCCAATAGAATAACTTGCTTGCAGTAGTTTAATAAAGTCTGTATTTCTGTTAGAAATCGCTTTCAGATCTCCAGGAATGGACGACGTCATTGTGCTGGTAAGCACTGCCTTTGTAAGGATAACTGAGCAAAGTTGTCACATTGGAAAACACTGCCAGGCTGTTAGGCATCTATAGAATTTTCATAATTATCGAGCATCAGTAGAAAGAAAAATGGTTCTATTGGATTAAAAGCTTTTCTTAAAATTTAGCGATGCTTAAATAAATAAAAAACATTACAATTGTTTCTTATACATCCAAGGATAATGAAGAGCCCGGATCTAATATTCTTATATTCTACGATTTTATTATATTATGGAACATATAATACATATATATAATTAGCTGATTATTTAGCGATCAGGAGATATTCTCAAAATATGTCTATTTCAAAAGATTTATTTGGAAGTATTCACAAAATGTCAATAGAATTTTTGAAATGCAAAATAACGATCTTTTGAAATTATTATGAATTAAAAAATTTAAATTTTTTATAAAAACCAACTTAAATTAAAACAGAAGAACTACTAAAACAAATGTACTATATACCATTAAAAGTCTTAAACAACATAACTATTAACTAGTTCTTAATGAGAAATAACAAATATGAAGTGGTATTTGGTTTTTAAATTAAATTAATACCTGCACTAGTGTCAAGACAAAAAGAACAAATTGAATTTAAGACGAAGAGAACTAAGCAAATTATAAAAGTTAATAATAAAATACCATGTCATATGGACATATGAAAAAAAACACATATACATACACATACCCGTTAACACATACACATTTTACTAAATAAACTACAAACAATTAAAATTTTATTTTTAAAACTTTGTTGAAGTAAAAACTAAATTATTTTTAAGGGGAAACCAAAAATATAATAAAGCAAAAGCCAAATAAGCATGTGCTAAACTACAAAATACATTAATTATTACAAGTATACAACAATACATACATTCGAGCATGTATTTCGATGTGAACTTAGCAAAATTTAATTAAATTTTTAAGATTATGATTATTTTATATATAAAAAAAACTAATTTTTGTTTTTCTAAACTTTTTTCTTATTTTGACCACTGTTTAATGTATATTTGCAACAGCCCCAGGGTATGCTTTAAATATGTAATGATGTTGGTTGTAAACAATTCAAAAACTACATTTGAGTGGCTTAACCAAATCATATGTTGTCACAACGAATTCATCTTTTTTTCATTGCCGACCTTAGGGGATTACTTTTTAAGCTCAAAATTAACATTCAAGTGCATGTTACAGTGATGCTACGGTGATAAACTCATTCATCCAATAGGAAAGTGAGTGTGGGAAAACTTCACCCGAAAATCGTTCCTGGCTATGAATTCATTTAGCTTATCAAGTTTAATGCAACTATCTTAAAAAAAATCTGAGTTATGGAGAAAAAAGAAAAACATTTTTTTTACCCCAAGAATCTAAAAAATGTGGAAATCAAAATTTACGCTCTTGTAAAACACCAGGTCAAAAGAAACTTGTAGTAGATGGATTTACAAAAAATAGTTGCTATTAAATGCTACACCCCCCAAACTGCAACAGCTATTGAGATGATTCTTCCATCTTTTGGGAGCTTAAAAAGGAGGCGAAATGACGAAGGCCAACATTTTATCTCTACTTTATGCCTACAAAGCTTGTGCTTTAGTTAAAATTACTTTTTTTTAAATATAATAGTCGGGGCTCAAACCATATAAAAACTGAGACGCGGTTTCCGAGTTATAAGATGTCAAATTTTTTATACTGCGGTCTGTTACGTCCTCTATTAACTCTGACGTTGTTGAAGATACGAAAGTTAAATTTCAAATGCTTGCAGAATGAAGCATGATGATTTATTTAAACTTTGCTTTGCAAAGTGTAGCACATTGGGCCAATAGGACTGCAGAAGAAATAGTCACAGGCTAGAAAAGCCATTTAATTGAAATTTTTTGGTTCAGAAATTGCGGTACTAATATGGAGGGCATCGGATGGTCCCATTTTCCGATCTATGTATTGTGAAACAATTATTGTAATAGTTGCAGCCGTTCGCGAGTTATAACGTCTGGAAAGATGTTTTTTGTGAATCAATCTGCTACCAGATTCTGTTGAGCTGGTGTTTTGCAACAATGAAAATGATAACAATAATTAATAATAGTTCATTCTTTATATACATATGTATGTATATGAGGTAAGAAAAACAAACCTTTTATGTTTTTTTATTCATTAAGGTTTTTTAAGATAGTTGCATGAAATATAATAAGCTGATAAAGTTTATAATGAAAAATAGGTTTGAGTAAGATTTTGCCACCGGAGCTTTTGTTTGTTGAATGTAAACTTTATTTATTTGTCCCTGTTTATATTTTTCTTATATTTTTTACTTAAAGAAGGCCATTTCATGGTAAAGCTGCGATTACTGTCTTTATTCCAGAAGAAATTTTATCGGAAAATGTCGAGCGTTACACGGGATACTAGATATGCAAATACATTAACAATGTGCACTTGTTGTACCATGGAAGGTGACGAAAGCATCACTGCTTCAAATTACATAATTGTTGTGGATAGCACATTTCAAATTAATTCCATGGCTTTCTTTTATTTCCTGGTAGTCGTGCAGCAAACTGTCATTGATTTCTTTTCTGTGCACATACAACAATTTTACTACATACTTATGTATGTACATATATTGGCGTCTTTTTAAATTGTCGCTGTTTTACAGTTCATATCATTGCAATTTAATGAAACTACAGTTACGCTAATTTTAGGTCTACACCCAACGCGAACTGATGGTAAAAAAAAATTACTGTGTAGCGCAATGGGCCAATAGGCCTACAAAAAACTAGTCACTGGCTAGACAAGCCATTCAATTGAAATTATTTCTTCGAGGGAGGCTATAGCCCTTCCCGGAATGACTCAAGATGACATAAATTGATATCTTTTACTTTTTTACGTCATATACATACTTATGTACATACATACATACATATGTACTTATGTATGCAGTTCATTTCATATTTTTTAGCCGTAGTAACACACAGCTTCTAAAAATTGAAAGTGTCTGACAGTTACAGTTCACAACTTTGCTTGGTTTCACATGGTATCCCGTTTTTACCGTTTGTTGTTGTTGTTTATTTACATATGTAAATCCTATTACAAAAGCACTGCACTATTTTTGTTGATATTTAAACAATTTTTAAAAGCAATTTTTACAATTTTTCTTAGTAATTGGTTAGATAAAGAAGTACACATAATAATTAACCTTTAATTAGGCGCATTAAGAAAATCACACAATTAATCGCATGGGGTCTCAAGAGTTGGGTTACAAAAATAAATTAAAAACGAGTATGTTTTGTTAAATTTTCAAAGTTATTTATTTTAATATTTCATAAAAAAACAAAAACATAAAATTTTTTTATTTAAAAACATAAAATATAAATAAAATTCAGTACTAGTTTCTTACAACTATTTTTAAACTTTAATTTCTCTGGACCCCATGCGCCTAATTAAGGGTTAAATAAATTTCAACATACATATTTAACAGTTGTTAATATTGTGGCTCTTTAGATTCCTTCCGCATTAAAGCATTAAAATATTTTGGGTGTGAGTAAAGCTGGAGAAGAATTTGCTATTTTCGTGGCCTTAGAAAATCTGTAAATGCAGTTTACTTTCCATTCTCTTTCTCTCTGTATTTTTTTTTTGCATTGATTAGCGGCAAAAAATCTGTGTTCCCTGAGTCTGTCTCCATCTCTCTCTTTCTCTCTTTTTCAGCTTCATATAGAAAAATATTTAATATGTATGTATGTATGTATGTACTTATGTATGTATGGATATTATTTACAATTTTATAAAAAACACATCCTCAAAAACAAACAAAAACAACCAATAACCCAAAACAGAAACTAAATAATAAAACAACAAAGAATAGGGTTGAGTACATAAAAACAATCAATAAAACATTTTAAATTACATTAAAAAATAGGTAATTACAAATTTATGTATGTATATAACAGCAAGTAAAATTTTATAAAAAAACGAGAGGAATTTAAGTATATAAAAACAGTTTGAAACACAACAGATAAATAGTATAAATTAAAAAAACATACATAAGTATGTACATACTTACATGCATACATACATATGTATGTACATACATATACATATGTATGTACATATGTATACCCAAAAACCCCTTTAACACCAGGTATTAACAGCAAATAAAATTTATAAAAAAGAAAGTAATTAAATATTAATAAATTAAAAGAGTATGAAATGAAAATAATGATAACAGCATTAATAGAACAAATGTATTATATGTACTTATGTATGTACTTACATACTTAAGTAGTTATAAGTTACGAAATAGAACCTCGTTGTAAATTGTAATGTTTATCGAAGAAATAAAATATTTTTATTTATTAGGTACACGCACACTAAAAATAAGTATGTAGATTTATGGTAGACTTGAAAAACATAATTTTGAATTGTTAAGGCATACGATTATTTAACTATGTATATAAGAAAGCGTTAAGAATATGGAATAGTAATTAGTAATTGTTTTCACATTATGTTCCTTTTTTAAGAATACATACATATGTACATATGTATGTATATGTATTTCAATATTAATTGTTTTGGCACATCTTGATAATATAAAAAATATGTTATTTTGAAGACTTTTCCGCAAATATTTTAAATCATACTTATTTATGTATGTATGTACATATGTACATACTTACATAGTTTTAAAATTACAAAGAACACAATCCGATACAATTTGCACGGAATTTTGCTTTGACATTTTTGTGGCCACTTGTTATGTGAGAGTTTTATGTACATATGTAAATGACTCCATTCTGTCAAATAGTTTTAAATTTAATAATAATAATATAAGTATGTACATACATATATATACTTATATATATATATATATATATATATATATATATATATATATATATATATATATATACATATATATATATATATATATATATATATATATATATATATATATATATATATATATATATATATATATATATGTATATATATATATATATACACATATATATATATACATACATATGTACATAAATGTATATAGTATACTTATGTACATATGTATGTAGATATTCCTATAACAATTTGGTTAAAATATTAATCAAGCTTTTTTTTATAAAGAGAAGTTACACTCAGGCAATTAATGCCTATTACTTAAATTAAGGTGTTACTTCTTTTGTGGAAGTAATAGGGAAGAGAGGACAGGTGGTGAAATTAGAAGACAGAGAGAGCGAGAGAGAGAGACTTTTTAATTTCTGTGTTACAACTCAGCTATTCCGCCTTGATTTATTATTATTATTTTTTTTATAGCAGAGTTGCAGCGTCTCTGATGTTAATTGAGTAGACGCATTTTTTTATTCTCTTAAGCTGTATTGTATTCTGCATAGCCATTTTATTAATTGTTTTACTTCGCCGACAGTTCTTTCTAACAATACCGACGAAGGAGGGCGCTTGATACAGTAAACATTAGCATAGAGAGTATGAAATTGCTGTTACTGTTAAGTGACCAGTGTTATGCCTTCATCACTTAAACAGTCCAACAACAATTAACACAACGCCACACTAAGCAAATCAGAAAAACTCATGATATTAATTTATTTAATGATTTGTCTAGAACAGGATACCAACTCAGGTTGTCGGTCATAACTTGCTTTGTAGTCAACGCGCTTACTACTTTAGCCAACAGCTTGGCAAAGCCACATACCCCTTATCCAAAACACATTCCAGGTATGAGGACTCCCAAAAATTAAGGCTTAAATCCCCAATATCCCAGAAATTTCAAAGCGCTTCACCGGGAAAAAAACGGCATCGCTGATGTAACCGAAAACTTTCAACGACAACACCGATCGTTCGATTTCGAGTCACCTTCCCGTATATACACTCAAATCCTAATCAATTCATTCGTAGTTGAGTTATAATTAGAAAAATATGATTGAATTATAAGTATATAATTTTCATACAGTTTGTGTTGATTTTTGTATAAGTCCATATATGAGCGTGAATGCTATTCAAACATGATTTGGATAAAGAGCATTTGTGATTTGGCCAGCACCAATGAAATGCAGGCGTGTACTTAGGTAAGCCAACAACAAACAATAAATCGTTAAATTAAAAAAATTGTTGTATCAAAGTGTAAAAAAACTACATTAAAAACACTTTCTGAAACATTCTCTTATAGTTCTCAGTGGGTACTTTTGTCAGTTACGAGTAAAGAGTCCTCGAAGGCTAAAACATCAGTTCAAAAGCGTTGTTTTTGAAAAATTATATGGCGGGATACGGTTAATAATACCATTGACTTGGAGTTACATACCAAAGGTTCTAAAATTTGTATTAAAATTTGCTAAATCAAGTCTGTTCTCACATGGTGCATCACTTGGATTATAAGCTAGAAATGTAGTCCAGCGCCATATCTGCATCAAAAAGTTCGTTTTTCTTGAACTTAGATTTTTGTTTTTACAGAAAATCAATCAATACTTCAGTCAAGCTTCAATATGCACTTCACAATTAAAATTAAAATAAATTGTACCAAGTCAAAAACTCAATGAAATCTTGCAGCAAACCCATTTTGGTATATGTTATTAAAATATGTCGCTAAACAAATCATCTGACTAGCTGAAAGAGTCTATAAAGCCTGCAATGTAACTTGAAACGTTTAGTGCGTATAAAGCACAAAACGCATTGAAACGTAGAACGCGTGGTATGTAACCCCACCCTTAAGATTGAAATGAAGCCTTCTTCATGTATGAAAATCGCATACATTTCTGAAATATTTATTTCAAGGTGGCTGCAGATTTCGCTGGTTATCTTTTCTAGTTGAGTTTCCTTGCAACTTTGCAAACATATAAGGTGACTTATAATGATGCCCAGTGACATAATCTCCATAGATATTATGATAGCTTCCCACGGAGAGAAAGACACTTTTTAAAATGTTATAATCTGTGCTGGCTGTTTCTTTCTCAATTAAGTGAATGCCCATCTGCTCTATTTCACTAAACATCGTTCAATGATGAATGACGATTCGAGTGCAAATTAATATTTTAATAATATAAGTTCCCCGGAAGGCAATCGGAAAACAACGGCAACGCTGGTCCCACCGAAAATTCGCAACGGTAACACAGATCGTTTGATTTCAAGTCACCTTCCCGTATATACACTCAAATCATAAACTATTCATTCGTAATTGAGTCACAATGAGGAATCCCAACAGTTGAGAAACAAATCCCCAAAATCCCAGAAGTTCCCTGGGACTTCCCCGGAAAAACAACGGCAACGCTGGTCCGACCGAAAATTCGCAATGGTAACACCGATCGGTCGATTTCAAGTGATCCGTATGTACACTCAAAATCAATTCATTCGTAGTTCACTCACAACTAGAAAAATATGATTGAATTCTATATAATTCTCATATAGTTTGTATGGCTTTTTGTAAAAGTATATAAGTGTGAATGCTATTCAAATATTATTTGGCTAAAGAGTATTTTTTTTAATAAAGTGAAGTTACACTCAGGCAATTAAATTAAGGTGTTACTTCTTTTGTGAAAGTGATAGGGTCGAGAGGACAGGTGGTGAAATTAGTAGAGAGAGAGAGAGGGAGAGAGAGGGAGAGAGAGAGAGAGAGCTTTTAATTTCTGTGTTCCAACTCAGCTATTCCGCGTTGTTTATTATTATTATTATTATTATTATTATTATATACATTTTGAATTTCTCCTTAATGGGTATAAAAATACATTTTGGAAGCCTTAGCCTAAAACAAAATATATTGTATTAATTTCTCTATATACATATGAACATTTAGTTCATGAAATTCCTGGTAATATGACAGGTATCGATGATGACTGACTTCTGCATGGTATCGATGAGGTTTCGTCGGAGTCCAAGGGTGTTCATGTTTGTACAGAGCAATTTGTCAATTACACCTTCAGCGCTTATTATTATTGGAAGGATCTTGATTTCCGATAGGTTCCAGTTTCGCTTGGTTTCAACTGCTAGCTCAGCATATCTGCTGATTTTTTCCGTGTATGTACGGCTCATGTTTCTGGTAGCTGGGATTGCAATATCAACGAAGAAGCATTTGCGTTCGTTCTTATCAAGGATCGTGATATCAGGGCGGTTATGGAGTCTCGTGTGGTCTGAGTAGATTGTACGGTCGTAGTACATCTTGACGTTTTCATTTTCCATTACTGCTTGTGGATTGTATCTGTAGTAGGGTAGTTCATATGCTTGAAGTTTATATTTGCTAAGTAGGTTTTTGTGGAGGATCTTCGCGACGTTGTTGTGTCTTCTTGTGTACTCTGTTTGGGCTAGATTCGTGCATCCTGATATTATATGATCAATGGTTTCAGTTTGACTCATACATCTTCTGCAGGCGTCATTAGTGACACTTGGATCTTTTATGACATTCTTCCTGTAGTTTTTTGTTGGGATTACTTGGTCTTGTATAGCGATCATAAAAGCTTCGGTCTCAGCATACAAGTTTCCATTCAATAGCCATTTGTTTGACATGAGTTTATCAACATTATCGGCGTTAATGGACCTGTAGAATCGGCCGTGTATAGCTTTTATTGACCAATTTCGTTCCCTTGAAGTTTTGTCTTCAGCTTGTCGGTTGAAGCTCCCATTCTGGTTGAGAGGTGTTAAATTTTGATCTGCTTCAGTTATAATTTTTATAAGTCGAGATCTGTCTGATTTAAGCTCAAAGTACCGGTGAAGAGACTCTATTTGGTTGTCATGTAGAGTTTGTAGATCGACTAGCCCTCTTCCACCTTCTCTTCTTGGCGCTACCATTCTCTCACAGCACGATTTTGGATGATGAAATTTATATTCTGTCAGCATTGTTCTGATTTTCCGTTGTAGCGTTTGAATTTCAGTCACTGTCCATTTTATTACACCGAAGCTGTACGCAAGGACAGGGACTGCGTATGCGTTTATGGCTTTGATGAGGTTTTTGCCATTTAGATTCGTTTTAGCTATTTTGTGTATGCGTGATGTAAACTCCCTTGTTAAGTTGTTTTTTACTGTTTTCTTGTCAATGCGCCTATTTTGGACCATACCTAGGTACTTATATACATCAATTTCTTCCATTTGCCCGATGTTTTCAATGTTTTGGTCTTCTTCACTTCTTGATATTTGTCCCCTCATAATCTGAACTCTTTTGCATTTTTCTAGGCCGAATTTCATGTTGATGTCCTTACTAAACATTGATACGATTTGTATTAGGTGGTCTAAGCTTTGTCTCGTCGAGGCGTATATTTTCAAGTCATCCATATACAAAAGGTGACTTAGTATTTCTTGGTTAGAACCGCTCTTTATTTTATATACATATTTACTATTTTTTAGGAGATTACTAAGTGGATTGAGTGCAATGCAGAACAAAAGAGCAGATAGGCAGTCACCTTGAAAGATTCCACACTCTGAAGTTTTTATCATCCCTGTATCCGTATAAACTTGAATATTTGTCTGCCATTGTTTCATATTGTACTTTAAGAATTGAATTATACTTGGATTTATCTTATAGATCTTCAGGACCTCTATTAGCCAGCTATGCGGTACACTGTCAAATGCTTTTTGGTAATCTATATAGCAGGCATTTAAATTTCTAGATTGGCTGAATGTCTGTTCTAATATGGTTTGATCAATGGTTAGTTGTTCCTTGCACCCTTTAGCATATTTGCTGCACCCTTTTTGTTCTTCACAGATAATATTATTTTCTGTTAAATGATTGTTTATTAGGTGGTTGAGACAAGCTGTCATAATCTTATAAATGGTAGGCAGACAAGTAATTGGTCGCCCATTTGAAGGGTTGCTTTTGAATCCCTTGTTTTTTGGAAGAAGGTATGTAACACCATTAGTGAATTCTTTCGGGAATCTCCTTGGGTTTTGAATGCAATCGTTTAGAAGCTCTGTAAGTTTTTGGTGCATCCCAGGAAGTCTTTTGAACCAAAAGTTTTGTAGTTTATCCAGTCCTGGTGATTTCCAGTTGTGTGTCTTCGATATAATTCTTTTAACTTCTTCACATGTTACGTGGTTTGCTGACATTTCCTCAAGCTGCTGGTATCTCCTTCTTTCTTCTTTGATCCAGTTTGCTTCAATGTTGTGGCTTATTTGGTTAGACAATATAGACGACCAGTAGTTTTCAGTATCTTCTTTATTAGGGTAAGTATCTTTATCGGGATTCGATGGTGTTGCCTTTCTGAGACCTCTATAGAAAGTTTTCTCGTTTGTATTAAACTTGTTATTATTTTCACGTCTTTTATTGGACAGTTTGTATTTTCTTTGCCTTGCTATTTGCACATTTAATTTTTGTTTAATGGTATCTCTTGTTAATATTGTGTTCGAGTTATTAACTTCGTATCTTGAGTGTCTATTGTGTTTTTGGTATATTTTTTGTATTTTGTTTTTGAGTCTTTTAGCCTTATTTCCTGCTATATAGTTATTTAATCTTTCTAGGTCACTTCGTAGGTTCTTAATATTAATTTCAATTCTTTGAATTGTTTTATTTTCTGTGGGTTCTTTACTTATTCTATTATTGCACATGTATTTGATCTTATATCCCATTTTTATTGCAGTTGTTACAGCTGCTGAATAGATAAGCGTGTGTAAATCTTCTAATCTATTAATCTCTGGAGCTCTTTTGGAAATAATTTCATTATTTATATATTTTATAACTAAGCTGAGTTTTCGACTAGAATTTATCTTTGGTATTGTAGGTCTCATTAGAGGGTTTATATTTGAATATATCTCAAATTGTTGTTGAAAATCGCGTTCGATATTTTCGAATTGGTTGTCCACTATTTCTGTTTGTTGTATCACTTGTTCGGTTCCTTGAACTTGATAATTTGCTTCCAGATCGGGGTTATCAGTTGGTATTGCATGGGATCCTTGAGCTAGGGGATGGTTTGTTGGTTGAATTATCATGGACTCCTTAATATAGTTACGCCTAGTCTCCGGTATAAGATTATTTCTGTGTATTGTACGAATTTGGTCCGCCAGACGTTGCTCTGATACATCGTAGTCGGGATGTTGTTCTACGAAAATTGTGCGAAGTTGCGTTCGATATCCTGTGAGGTTTGTTTCCTGGTTCGTTACAACGTAGTATGCGCGAAGGAGGTTTTCATTTATTTCGTTTGTCCATTTTCTGCGCTGTCGTGGTCTGCCAGCTGTTGTGAGAGCTACATCGGTATGTGTATGCTGTTCACTTTCAGCTTGATTGTTGCTATTTCTTCTGTTCTGTGATTCACTTATCACATTTGACCCAGGTACCAAGCCAAATGCGCGAGAGTTAAGATGCGATCCCGACGCGGTTGGGTTATTAGAGGTCCCCAGGTTATCTGTTTGATTTGCGTTTTCCATTTTGTTTTATTCCATTTTATACCTCCTGGCAGGTTTGCTTTCAAGGCCGCTTCTAACATGAAGAACAGACGCCCACCTCCATGCTGCCTGGTTGCCAGTTTAGGATGAAGGATTTTAATGTTATTGTTTGGTCCGCGGGTGGTATTTTATTTCCCACCTACCCGATATGCCTATCGAGCTTTCCCCGATCCGCCACCTTGGGGACGCGCCCTCTAGAGATACAATACCCTCCGAGGTATTATTATTAATATTATTATTATTATTATTATTATTATTATTATTATTATTATTATTATTATTATTATTATTATATTTTTTATAGCAGAGTGCAGCGTCTCTGATGTTAAGTAGACGCATTTAGTCTCTTAGCTGTATTGTGTATAGCCGTTTTATTAATTGTTTTACTTCGCCGACGGTTCTTTCTAACAATACCGACGAAGGAGGGCGCTTGATACAGTCAACATTAGCGTAAGAGTATCCAATTGCTGTTACTGTTAAGTAACCAGTGTTATGCCTTCATCACTTAAACAGTCCAACAACATTTAACACAACGCCACACTAAGTAGATCAGAAAAACTCATGATGTTAATTTTGTTTATTTTATGACTTGTCTTGAACAGGATACGGAACCCGGTTCGTCAGTCTTAAATTGCTTTGTAGTCAACGCGCTAACTACTTCAGCCAACAACATAACACCTCAAGCTTGATTAATATTTTAACCAAATTGTTATAAAAACGAACAAAAAATACATATAGAGATATTATAGTATACTTATTCCTTTCATATGCGTATTGTTTTTAGCAATGAATCAGAGAGAACTTTGTTCAATTCGTTCATCCGCATGTAGATACATACATATGTAAGTATGTATATGTACATATGTATGTACATAAGTATATGCACATACTTACTTACATACATACATACTTATATACAAACATACATTTATGTACCTTAACGATCAAACTTAATAATTGCCACAAAATGCATATTTTTTATTGATGACATATGTATGTACTTATATACATACATACATACATACATACATACATACATGCATACATACATACTTACTTACTTACATAAAACAAATGTCCCAACTGTGTAAATTGAGTTAGAAAATAATTTTTTAAATAGATAATAATTCTAATTTTTTATTCAAATCGTTTATTATAAAAAGTAAAAACGAGAGAGACATCATTTGACATAGTATGTACATACATATGTATGTACATACATATGTAAGTATGTACATATGTACATATATAAGTGTGTATGTACATATGTATGTACGTTTTATAATGTCTAAATTTTTGTAAGAAAAGTGTATTTCAGTTGTGTAAATATTTGAATTATTTTGATAAGTAACTTTTATTAAATTTGAACACAAATAAGTACATACATACTTACATACATAAGTATGTACCTACATATGTATGTACTTTTACGAAGTACTTATATTTTCAACCTGTACTATGTATGTATATTAATTAGCATGTACTTATATACATATGTACTTACATATGTACATACATATGTATTTATTATTAAATAAAACGCACTGAATCAAATAGATGAAAACCCAACAAATTATTAATATAAAAAAATTTTATTAAAATTAAATAATGAAAAAACCAAAAATAATACATAGTATTAACTAAAAAATAAATGAGTAATAAATAATAAATAAAATTTAAATATATACTTACATAAATATGTAATTGCTTATTTAATTGACTTTGGTAATGAAGAAAGTAAAAAATATTGAACTCATACACATAAGTACATAGTATGTATGTACATATGTACATATGTACTTATATACATACATATGTAAGTATGCATATAAGTATGTATGTACGTACATATGTATGTACATTCATACATACATAAGTATGTACATGCATTAGTAAGTATGTATGTACATACATATGTGTGTAGGTACGATTGGGGACGATAATAAATAAACACGGTGGTATTCATACATATGTACATGTACTTATGTATGTATGTAAGTACATAAGTAAGTACATCACGAATTGTTTTTGTGTTGTAAAAAAACTTTTTATGTACATATGTACATAAGTACATACATACATACATAAGTAAATATGTACATATGTACATGTAAGTATAATCATAAAATTTTACATTAAAATTTCAAGCTACACTGTCTATGATTTTGCACTTACTTATTAAATGGGGAGAAAGAATAACGTTCAAAAATCTACGTTTCATGTTATGAACTTTTGATTAAAGAAATTTTAAAATAAATTTGTATTTTTATACATACATATGTAGGCAAAAAATACAAATTTTACTCTAATACTGCAACAAACTCGGAACTTGGTAAGACGTATTTTCTCATCCCTCTTACGACCGATTTCCATTGTACCACTTTAAAGGTACATACATACATATGTACATAAGTACATATGTACATACTTATGTATGTACATACATACATACATACTTATGTATGTATGTTTGTATATTCTTCAGCATTTTGGATGCTATAAAAGTTTAAATTTGTTACTAACCCATGCACACGTATTACTGATGTATGTATAAGTACATACATATGCATGCACATATGTACATATATGTATAAAAAAAACAAAAGAAAACATGCATTTGTTTTGTCAAATCGTTTTTGCAAAAGAAATAACAATACGATTTTTTTTTTCTGCTTTTAGTTGAGAGAGTTATAAGAATGGCATAGGAACAAAAGTGAAGAGAGGTCAATAAATTGACACAAGATGAAGAGAATTCACCACTGTCCCCACCTCTTCAAGTTCACCATGCATAGCGTAATATGGCATTTGTTTGTCAAGTTTTTTTTTGTATATTGTTATTACAATTATTTTTTGTCAAATTCATTAAAAAAATTAAATTACATACATACATACATATATGTACTTATGTATGTACATACATTCAGATGTACATACTTACATATTTATATTAATTTCTTTTAATGAACGCTTTAACAATTTTTCGGACTGCAGTGTTAAGCATTATTTTTTGTTTAGTTGTGGCCATGCTGACAATAAAGATTCTCTTTTAATTAAATCACAAATAGCAATTCTCTGAATCTCCGCTGAGATGTCATATGCTTTTAAATTAAAGCATTAAGGTAAGTTTTATTTGTTTTTAATTGAAATTATATGTACATACATATGTAAGTCCCCTAACTGCTCTTGTTAACCAATAGTGGAAATTAATTTACATAGTCTTAGGTTGAAGATTTACAAATTGCTGCTTATGCTTGAAAGGAGTATCATGAAACCATCATTAGTTGTGGGAAACAAGGTTTCAAAGTTTATTTTAGACTGATATGGTACCAACAAGAAATCATATGTACATACATATGTATGTATGTATGTACATACATATGTGTGTACATATGTACATACATATGTATGTATTGAGATATTGAAAAAACAAAGAACCGAATTTTTTGATAAATTGAAATACACACATATGTACATACATATGTATGTATGTATGTATGTACATACATACATACATACTTATGTATGTATGTATATGTACATAAGTATGCATACCTTACATACATACTTACATATATACGAGTATATTTAGTAATACATACATAAGTTTGTGTATTACTGTTGAAAATCCCGCAAGGGGTGTAATAGGTCATTCCATTTACTCCAGAAACTTCAGCGATGGTGCATACACAGACACCAAAAGCCAATAACTGAGTCATTAATTTACTATATTGTTTTCACGATAGTTTTCTAGTAAAATACCACAAATTAACTTACATATACAAACACATAAATATGCATGTTATTATATAAGTATGTATTTACATAAAGATATACATACATACATATGTACATATGCATGTAAATATGTATGTATGTATGTATTTATTAGCCTTTTCGATTAATATTTCTCTCGTTAAACTCTTCATAATCTAAATTATTTTATTTTTAATATTCATGTTAAAATGTTATAGCTTATGTAACCGGATCTATTCACTAGCATTTATATGACAACTAGTAAATTGTTAATTAATCCAAATCTTTCGAAACCTAGTGTGAACCCAACAAAGTGAATATGTAACTTCTTTCAACACGTTGCATCGGTAGTAGCTTCCTGTTTATTTTGCTTTAATCGCACCATTAAACAGAGAGATTTTGAAGAAAACTAGTTTTGAAAACATTCCGATCCTATTAATTTAAAATTTTTCTGTGATTTGTTAATTTATAATTCCTTGTAATATGAGAACCCAAGTCTCAACCTCGTTCTTTTTTAATTATTTTATACTAAAAAATTTCCACATTAAGATGACGTTCATTAGAAAGGAACTTTAAACAAATTTTCTATATGTCTATTTAAGCAACAAAAAATAATTATACAAATATTGAATTACATTTAATACATTTTTTATTAATTCGTTATTACTAGCCATATAAATTTTTTTGTCATATTCTGGATAACTTCATCCCAAACTTATAGAAAGTCGGGAGTCATGAGCATCGTAAAGACGATACAACTCCTATTTTGACAACTTTACGATTGCTATGGCTAGTGCAGGATTTGCAGATAAATAAATAAATAAAATACATACATATGTACATAAGTATGTATATCGCAATAACGAACTGGGTTTTCAAATCACGAATTCTCATTTCGCTTCATATCAATTGCATTCGAAAATATATAAAAATTCAGATAATTACATGAAAAAAATTGTACATCAAATGCTTTTAGAAAATACACGTATTTACATATGTACCACCCTAGTGCAAGAACTAATTTTAAAAAAACGGTTTGTATTACACAGAAAATTGATTATCGCTACTACTGTTTTATCTGCTGACAACGCACTTGTAGCAGATGAAATAATCGACGCAGCAGAATAATAAATTGTCAAATATCCGCCAGTCTGCTAAATGCAGTTTGGGGAAGGCGACACCTAAAATAAATAAAACAAAAATATTTTGTATTCGATGTTAAAATATTTTCTATAAAAATTTATTTGTGACAAAAGTTTTTTCTAGAGAATTGATGAAGAGGACTTTTCCATAGAGAACTTTAAGATGAGGGAACCGTTCTAGAAAAATTGTTTAGTGATGTGAAAATTTTAAAATATATTGTTGACGATATTCAGGGATGATACAAATATTATAGAAAATTGATCGCTGTTGCAATAAGTTCCTAAAGAGGATTTATTGGTGAACGAAAAATTATTTAATAAAATGGAAATACTGTATAGAAAGCTAACAAGGGAAGAGATATCGAAAACAATTTTAAAATGTTAAAAATTTGTCAATGTAGAAGGATTTTCTAAATAAAATATATCGATGTTGAAATGACTTAAGGGAAGATTTATCGATATGCGCAAAGCTTCCTAAGAAAATTTATTGATGTCGTAAAATTTTGTGAAGGCAATTCATTGACAAGGAAATAATTTTCTTAAGAAAATTTATCAATGTAAGAGTATAATAAAAATCCTTTATAGAAAATTCACAGAAGATGAAAAGTTATTAATAGAAAACGACATAAATTTAATATTTAACGACGCCAAAAAATCGATTTCAAATCGATCGTTTTGAAGTGGCGTGATGAATTTGAATCGGCTTGAGAATGAAATTTTATATTCAAATTACAATAAATTTTTTCAACATAATCTTCTGGTTTCTATTTTGAATGAGAACAATGTGGAAAAGAATGAAAAATTATTCCATCACTTTTTGTTTAGAAATCAGCCGATTTTCATCATACATATATGTATATGAATATGAATATATCGAAAATAATATGAATATATCGAAAATAATATTATTATATTTACTGTACAACATTTTTGGCAAAGAAATTGCTTTTTAGAAAATTTTTCGAAATTGACTGTGCTAGAATTTGTGGCAATAGCGACTATTGGATTAACTTATAACTTTTTTAAACAACAATACACAAGCTTATACATTAGTATAGAGTAAATTTTTTGTCATTGTTAGAAAAAATACTTAAACTTTCAATGTAAATTCTTCATTACAATAGTTTTTGAAACGTTATCAAGAAAAAACAATTATTTTTGAGTTCGATAAAATATTTTGCTGAAAATGGGTGTAGGGTAACTAGTATTCGCTGTAGCCGCTTACAACACTCTTCGTTGGTTTTGTTTGGCAGCTTAATTGTTCGTAATTATTTTAACGATCAGGATGGTATGAAAAATCACCTGTTTTTTTATTAGTTTTTTTTTTTCGCTTACTGCACATATTTTACGATTTCGCTTGTTTTATGTTGGCGGTGCATTAATTTTATTTATTATTTACATGTGATTTTACAAACGTAAACAATGCAGTTTTTTTCAGTTTACAAAAGTGTTTTTTTTTTATTAATGTTTTTTCTCTTTTATAAAATTTCTGCTAACTATTGTATATTTTTCTGCAAAAAATGTCTGTATGTATATATACTCGTAAGTACAAGATATTTGTTAATAATTTTTTTTTTTCATTTCATTAAAAATGCTTACAGAAGTTAAATTGGTATTTAAATACATTAAAATTGTTGTAACTTGTTTATATGTAATTACTCTGTAATGAAATTGGAAATTATGATTTTTGTGACTGTTATGAAAAAGCGCATATACAGGTCTAAAAAACGAATATTTTTTGTGGGTATCGTCCAAAAACTTTTTATTTGAATATTTGGGAAATCTATATATGTACATATATAAAATAGGATGTGTGTATGTATGTATGTATGTATGTAACGTAATGGCTCCAAAACGGAGTAAAAGTTTACAAAATAAAAAAATATAACTACAACCACCTGTTTCCTGCATACTTTTTTGTTGTCTTTTTGGTCCTACATTTCAAATCAGATTTCAAATCTGCAAACAATATGTGTCATTTTTGCAAGTACCAAATACAAAATAAGTACCTATGTATGTATGTATGTACATATATGTATATGTATATGTAGGCAATAACCCACCCCAAATGTACATACATATGTATGAATGTATGTATGTACTCACAACTAAAAAAGCTATTTGTTATTAAAAATTTTTTTCATAAAATATTTGTTTATTTATATATTTTTTCAAAAAATTATTGTCATTCGAACACAAAATAACTGGTGCCTGATTTTGAAATTTGTGTTCGCAAAGTTGACAACAACTTCGAAATAGACAAACGCATTTTTGTATGAAAACACTTACGTTTTCATTCGAGTTGTCGTTCGAGTCATCGTTCGCATAGAACCAATTTAGGTAAACCCAAATCAGTTTTCTTTCGCTTAGATTGCGAAAGAATTTTTTCTTTCGACATCGGCAAACAGGCCGTAAATCCTAAATTTTCAAACGTTCAACGTCCCGTTTTTTTTTTTTAATTTAAAAACAAGAATAAGAAACTCAAATTTATTCTAGTTTTGAATACAAATAAATAAATTATTGAAGGTTTAGGCCATTTGAGCAAAATTTCTCTAAATGCTAGAAAAAAATATAAATAAATCTAATAAATGATAAAATGACTTAAACATAGTCCCCTTTCACACACATCAGGTTTTCTTGATCAAGTTTCAATTCAGCTCTGAGAAAGATAGAGAAGGTAGTACATACGTTCTCTATCATTCTCACAGCTGAATAAAAACTTGATCAAGAAAACCTGATGTGTGTGAAAGGGGACATAGAGTTCAGTTGGGAAAATTGAGGAAATTTATGAATTAGAATTTATGAAAAATTACTAAATTTTAATATAAAACAAACACTATACCTCGTAAACAAGTTAATTTTAAAAGATGTAATGTCATTGCAAAGGTTTTTGTTTTAACTAGAAAAATATTTAAGAAGAAGAATATACATAATTATTTTACTATTTAATAAAATTTATTAATAAAATTATTAAAAGTTCTATTAATAAATGTCGAATTTGGAAACACTTTTGTTTATGTATGAATACAGTAGAGTGATTCCCTTTTATTTTAATTTTCTTCAGAGAAATTCCTCCCCGATAGCCATGTCATTTGGGTGTAAAAAATATGTAAAAATAATGATCCTTCGCCATTTTGTTTTTTGGGAATGATTTCATTTCATTTTGAGCGCCCCTAATGGTTCCTTTTGTTTGGGACTACGGAATAAGGTAAAAACTTGTGAAAAGAGATCCATATAGATCGATTTTACGTCTCTTTAGGTGGTGATTCTCATAGAAAACGTTAGATATATATATTGTAAATAACGCTGAGCAGTTTTAATTTTTGAAATTCCACAACTCGAGTATACAATTAAAAATTCCATTTTGTCTTAAATTTTGTGCGACATGCATTGCAGCCGCTTTATACAATATGTTAAGATATATTTTTAAACCAAAGAAAAATCTTCATACAAACCGCCTCCGAATGATATAACTCTCTTACAACTTCAGGTACAATCTGCAAAATTTCTACAAGTAATTGAGAAGTCTGTGGTTTTTCGTAGATCCATAGGCTAGGTTTGGCTTGCTTACAGGACGCTGATAAATAAGGACATTATTTAGATCCATGCAATAAGATTTCAGATAACTACACTTGTTATCAGTATGTGGAAAGTGACAAAAGTTAAATTGCCCTGTAACCCATGATAATCATGGCTTAATGAGCATACTTCTTGCGAGATGTAAACAATTATTATTTTTAATTTTTTTTAGTATCGTAAATTTTATCTTTTAACGGTTTGTGAAATAAAAAGTGTTTAGTTTGAACCGACAAAAAAAACACTACATAATAAAAAAGGGCTAATGATAGCATTTTAATTTTTTATTTTACTTGTATATACATTTGTATGTATGTATGTATGTATGTATATATGTATGTATATATGGCTTCGTAGCTCTTTTTGTTTCCAAGTCCATCGGAAATTAACATACAATAAGCTTTAAAAGTTTTTAATATTTGGTAACATTTTAACAATCTTCTTAAATCCCAAATATTATAATTATATATTTTATATATATTTTTTTAGACAAACATGTTGAATTAATTAGTCAAATTGTGCTTAACCCTTTCATGCCCACTGTTGCCTATAGGCAACATTGTACTTATCGGCTTCTAAGTCCCGTTATTTTAATTTTAGCAACCTGCGGTTTTTTGAATTGTGTAGCCTTATGTGTTGTAAAAGATTATAGCGATTTGTTTTATTGCAAGCTGTGCACGTGTTCATTTAGTAGGCGTTCTCCGTATAGTGAAATTGTCAAGATCGTTTCGCGAAAAAAGTGTTTTTAAAAAAAGTGTTTAAAATCATTGAAATAACTGTTTCATTGTAAAACCAAGTGAACAATATAAATAAATAAAGGTAAGAGAGTTATTTAAAAAAAATAAATCAAGAAAAAAGTGTTTAGTTTGTTTATAATAATTTTCTAAAAGTGCTGTTACCTATAGGCAACATTGGTCAATTGTGGTAATTTCCGAACAATGTACATTTATTTATATACAGTCATATTTAGATACGTCCAAAAGGCCTTACACAGACAAAAATTTAAAAAATTGTTCATTTTGACTGGGATGATTCTGCGGATGAGGAAAATGAAGAAGAAGAGCAGGAAACAACATCAACTTTCGAAAACATCATCGAAGAAACATTGGAAAATGTGATTGATAAGGGCGAAATTATGGAAGTTGGTCTGATTGAGCAACTAATTAGCAAAGAAAATGACGGAAAAGAAATTGAAATGAAGAGGTTGTACAGGAAGTGACGGAAAAAATTGATTTGAAAAGTTTGAGGTGGAGGAGTGTAGAGGTAATGTAATACCAGTTTGAAAAGCGAAGTGCGCAGCAATGAGGTAAAATAACCAATCGAATTATTCACCTAGTTCAAAAGGGGCAACCTGGCTATGATAAGTTATATAAAGGTAATTAATTATATGTACACATAGATTTCGATATAATTCAAAATATATTTTTCATTAGGTCAACACAGTTTGAAACAATATCTGCCAAATAAGCTCCACAAGTGGGGCTTCAAAATGTTCTCTAGGGCTGGTGTTCTGGCATTATTTATGATTTTACCCTCTACATTGGAGAAGAATTGATTGATTGTTTGCCTTTTGGTTTGGAAATATCATCAGACATTGTTTTATATTTAGCATCCAATATTCCAAGGAAAAGAGGTAGCCCATTATCAATCCTTTCAACGATGGAGTTAACCCCATTATCACCGGGTTTTTTACCATTGGTTCCATCATCACCAACTCTTTCGACGGCCTCTGAATCGAGCTCTTATAAAAGAGCGTACACTGCAGAACCTGCAAAATACATACGATTTGACAAATCTTGGGAGCAAAAGGCAGATGCAGGCTATGCCCCACGGGTTATCCGCGCTCCAAATGTAGCAAATGCAATGTTTATTTGTGCTGCAATCCAAAAAAATTGTTTTGTGTCTTATCATACTTAAGTTTCAATAAAAATGCATTAAAAAAATAAAAAACATGTTTTTTTAATTTACCACCACTGCCCAATGTTGCCTATAGGTAACATCCTGTAACTAACGAACCAGGACACCAAGGACTTTGAAATTTTTATCATTTCATATCTGAGTCAAGACTAACACATATCTGTCCTCAAAAAATTTTTAGCTCCGCACATTTTAATTCGGGCATGAGAGGGTTAAGAAAAATGTGAAAATTCGTTATGAACCTCTAGTTTGATTCTGAAAGTTTTAAATTTTTAATTTACTTTTGAAATAAACTGTCCGCTAAGATGTTAACGATTTTACAAAAATGCATTTACATAAATAAATATACAATGTTAATTTTATTCCACAAATTAAAGTTTTCAATTATTAAAATAAACGATTTAAATAATATAATAAACTCTCTTTTTTCTAATGGATTGTAGCCCATATATAATTTTTTTTTACTTTTCTTTCGGCTCGATATATACGTAAACAAAATGGCAATTCCATAATTTCTACGAAATTGAAAATTTTCACATTTTCCAATTTGACTTCTCATAAATACCAAGAAACATCAAAATATTAAGTTTCTTTTTTTTTGTTTAAAAATATATTTTCTTGGTTGCACAGCTGGTTTGTTATTAGAAGGAAAATAAATTTAAAATAAAAGACAAGTAAATAATAATGGAATTAATTATAATAATATAATAAAAAAAGTGTTTTCTAATAAAAGCTTATTTATTTTTGTATAGAGGAGCATAAGGCCATAATTAGTTCATTGCATTCAGATCTGTGGAATGCAATGGCTTTAATTTCACTCCAGCTTTTACGAACTGTCGTCAATTCCACATGAATTTGCCGTTTCTTTGAATGAGCAGATCGTCCCTTACGCCTGCTTCCCTGCGGATTCCATTCGATTGCCTGCTTGACAATATCATTTTCATCTCATTATCAATGACACAATTATAATAAAAACTATTTTCTTTGCCATTTAAAATCTCTTTTAAAAACCATTCCGCGGAAAATATCAATATTATCGTTCTCCTCTAATCTGTTTAAATACATAAGTACATGATTGACGATATTAAATATTTTCATATAAATTTACAGAAAATGATTTATATAAGTATACTGATTTTTTTATTAAAAAAAACTATTCGCAAATCATATTTATTAGACTTGTAGCAGTCAAATATTTTTAATAAACATTTTGCCAATTTGACTTCGTAAAAAGTTGAAAAAATACACTAGTGGTTTATTGAAATCAATGAAAATGTCCTTCTTTGAGAACAACACCTATATTTTTATTTTTTTACTGGGAAATATTATCCCAAGAATTTATAATGAAATATTTTCATTATTTTATTAAATTAGAATTTCTATAATTATATGGCTAATTAAAATAAAAGTTTTTTTTTCAGAATCTTAAATGCATGTTGGAGAGACTTATGTACATACTTATTTCATATAATAAGGGGGCTTATTTCCAATTATTGACACCTCATTTCATATTAAAAACTGTGACATCAAATAACAACCCATTTCTAGAGGGGTAAACTACCATCGTTCCATCGCATCTGATATTGGCAAAGGAATCATGAAACAAATTTCATCAAAAAATCGTAAAGTATGTACATAAATCTCGTCTCAATAAAACTAATAAATGCATGACTTAAACCAAAATGGCGGATGTCTAGCAGCATGACAGTGTAAGTTGAATATACTTACTTATGTACATATGTACATATGTATAAAAATAAATATTTAAATATGAAATATGCTGTTTATGTTTATTTATTGATTTTTCAAAAGGTGTATACGAATAGAGAAGCTTACGATCTTCACCTCTTGAAGCAGTTCTATTTTCATTTAGGATCTCTGACAGGCTCGTGCTTGCTTGCATTTCAAAATATATTATAAAGACTAAGAGAGGGACACTCACAAACCTAATTGTGTATTGACACACGAAATATGAATATTTGTAACATAAAGATGACTACTATTGAAATTCCACTAATGCTTAACAGTGTGCTGGGCAAAGCTCAACAGGTCAGTACACGGTGTGTGATAAATATATTATGAATAAATTTTTAACAATAAATTATGCTCTTTATTTTATTATCTTATTTAATATAAATTTTAATTAAACAAGACATAAAAAGATAAACTTTTACTCATTATACTGAATTAAAATGTAGTCTTTGGCAGGAATCTAACCAAGTACTGGCGAAGTAATAGGCTAATGACATACTTATGTACATACAAACAAACTATTAATTTTGTGTACCGGAGCACCCCTTGTACAAATATAAGTATGTGTATTTCATTCTCTAAAACACATGTCGTAGGTAAATAAATACAATGCAAATAATACTGAACTAATTTGTACTAGTGGATCATGGGATGGATCGCTTGTTATATAAAACACATAAAAAGGGAAACAATAAAAAGAATTTTTTATTTATTTATTTTTCTTTCTTGGAATAAACTCAAGCAAGTTAAATAAACTGCCAGCCAGCATAAGCCAAAATGATCTGTTAACTCTGGCCAAAATGGAGAACGAACAAAACAGTTGTTGGTAAGATAGCGATCGTGTAATAAGTGAGAAATATTGTTTCAGAGACACTCGAACATGTTGTTTGGCAACTGGCTGACAACAGAAAAAAAAACTATTGTTTGGCTCAAACAGCCAGCTAACAATAGTTTAAGCTCGATCGTTAATTTCTTCGTTCATATACAACACGATCACGATCATATCATTTCTTTTGTCTTTTGGCCAAAAGTCTTTGCTGGTAAAACCTAAAAATTCAGTTTAAACGCGAACGTTTCAAGATCAAGACGTGTTTTACTCTCACCGATTTGAAATTTTTTACACCAATAACATTTGAACGTTCTTTTGATCGGTAAACTGGAAGGAAAAAAAATAGTCCACAAAGAACTTACAAGCCGGTCTTAATAATTTTATTTTCTTTTAGTTTCTAGGAAAGTTATTAATGCGGCTTACGAGATGATATAAAGAAAAGAAATACTAAGAAATTGTTGTTAATCAAGAATAATAAAAGAAAAGTAGTCAGTGAACGAGTGACACATACATATGTTTTTTTTTGTGTGTGTGAGAAAAAAGTTTTTACAAGAAAGATCAACTAATTAGGTTAAAATTAAGTATTTAAAGAGCTTGATGTGAGATTTTGAAGAATTTCTTAAGAAAAAAAATTTGAATACAAACAAAAAAAGTTTTAAAAAAAAAATTCAATTTATTGATTTTTGTGGTATTAATGAGTTTAAGTGGAGAAAGATCGCTCAAAATGAAAATGCGTGATGTTGAGGCGGCTTTTAAATACCGGCGCTTTCCCTATCCGAAAAGGTAAGAATGTTTTATTTGTGTCTTAAAAATGTTTAAGCCCTTTTGAAGAAGTGGGAGAGCGTTGTTCATTTGTTTTCTATTTTTTAATGTATATTCTTCAATTGTGAACCAATAAAAAAGTTATTTTTTCCAAGGATGTGCTGCTTGTAAGGTGAAGTTTACGTGATGGCGGCTTTTGCAAACAAATTGAAATCTATAAAAATTCGAGCTTTTAATTCTTTTTTTTGAACTTCTTAGCTCAAAGAGTTTTATTTATATAAAATATTTAAAAATATGGATTTAAAACATGTAGTACTCATTATAAATAAAAGTTGTTTCTGGCAACAAATTTGTAGTTGTTTTAAACAATATATTTTTTATTTAAACATTTTCGTAAGACGACTCAAATCAATCAGTATCACACATAATCGCAAGTGATCATGTGTAGTTTGTTAGTGCTATCACGTCAGTCTATATTTTTATACACGTGAGTGTAAAACCATGTTAAAGTGACTAAGTAGAATTTCAACTTTAAATTTGGAAAAAGTTTGCAAACTCTGACAACTGAGAATATACTGACAGCAAATCCTTAGAGATTAAATCCTTGAAAAAACTTTTCAAGATCATGGTCAATAGTTTTTCTCTTCTGTACATTCCCTCATTTATCGTGATGAATGTTTCTTGAAAAATAAAATAACAATGTCGTGTTTAAACGTATATGAGAGTTGTATTATTGTATTATTATGTTGTAAGTTGTATAAGTTGTATTTCTTAGAAGTTAAAGTGTTGCCGCGATCAATACAAGGAATAAAAATAATATATAATTTTTCTTTTTCATAAAACTTTTATTGTTTAAAATAGAAAATTCTGATATTGTCTTGCCTTTGCTTCTAGGTTTTGCTTCATGTATAGTCAGTATATTGCTCATTAAAATTGATCGGTTGCAACACTGACTTTTATAGTCAATGCAAATTTTATGAAAAATAAATTTATACATATTCTAATACTATTGTGGTACATATAACAGAAAGTTTCCACAGATTACAAATTACATACATACAAAGTGCTACAATGAAAATTTTCCTAATGATGTCGTTGGCACAATCCATATGCCACAGTTTGGTAGATCTATTTGGAATCGAATCTGTGTCGTACTTTTTTTATTTTAAATGAGTGTGCTTCTGGAACTTTGAAAACTATTTTGTAAAAACTAGAAAATTCATATATTTCGTAACCACCAAAAAAATCATTTCTCAAAAGGCCTGCTTGTGAACAACAGAATCCAGTCTTTAACCCAGTCTTTAAAGATCACAACCTCAACTTTACCATAACATGGACTTCTTTGATACATAAGAAAAACAAAATCGGAGCTTTGTGAGGGCGTATCCAAGCTTTCCACATTCTTAACTCTTCCTGCTAATGAAAAAGGTTCTTCGAGTAGTTAAAAAAAAATTTTTTTTATTTTTTTTGAAATCACTAAGGGATTGATGGCAAGTGTGACTCTGATCCATTTAAAGCAAAAATTTAAAGAAAAAAGAGAGCCAAAAGGAAAATAAGAAACATTTATATTGGGCTATTAAACATATTAAAAATAAAAATATTTTCTTTGAGAAGAAAAAAATGCGTAAATGGGGATTTTATCTAATACTGAGAGGACTTCTCACACTAAAGGGCACCTTAAAATACTCGTATATAAAAGTTTCTTCACTATGGCAAGAGAACACTAAAATCTGCTTAAAAATCTACTTTTGTTAAGTTAAGAAAGCCATGTTTCATGGTATATGATACACATTATGGCCAGAAAGTGATCAGATAGACTTCTTTAAGAAATATGTTAGAAATCGTTAAAAAAAATATATTAAATATCGTTGATAAATATGCGAGATATTCTTCAAAAATATTTACAATATGCTAAAATATGCTCAAATACGAAGAACTAAACATAAGCTGAAATATGTCAAGATAAGCCAAAACATAAAAACAAGCTAAAATAAGGCAAGACAAGCAAATATATGTAGTAAATTGTGCAAAATATTAAAAAAATATGCAAAATATAGGGGACACCAGTACAAGAATTCCCGTGGTAAACGCAAAACATACACAACTCATTAGCCAAAAAAATGTATGTATAGTAAAATCAGCAATGTGTGCTTTCAGTCGTCATATAATAAGTTTATATTTCCACAATTTTAATACAAATTATGACAAAATATGAAAAAAACTGTGTACGGTTTGAAACACACTTTATATACTAATATTTACCCGAACAGAAACAATACACTTTTGCACTGTACACAATAGAATTTGTTTATATCTTTCTTATTATTTCGTTTAAATTACTGAAAATTTTATATATGAGTATTTTTCACATGCTGAATCTGAATCAATTCCAAAAATTTAGTTCTAACGCTTATTTCCCACATTTTCCGTCATTTTTCAAGTTTGTGTCTTAAGTCTTTCCAAATGTTCTCCCTTAAGAAACAATCAAAAGACTTAAGACACGAACTCGAATTTTCCGAAATTTTCCCAAATTTTCGCCGTATCAAATTTTAAGTGTCATTTTCGGATTCAGCGGGTGGGATTGAGACGTATAGGGGTTTCCAGCCCTCTCCGCCCACAATTTACCGAGAAAAAAGCAAAAAACATGAAATTTGCAAAAATTCATAAATTATCCGCTTGTGTGTTAAGTCTTTCACACAACCCATATGCATTTACTATAGGCTAAACGATGAAGACTTAAGACACATGCGTCAGTTCATTTCATTTGCAAGAAATTTTTTGCCAACTTGATTGCCCTATTAAGTATGCTTTAAATTTTATATTTTATAGAAACAGAGTGATTGATGATGTAAAAGGGTTTTATTGCCGTATTCTAGTGATAAATGGATGAATATTAATTTGTATTGATTGGTATTTTTAAATAATTAAAATATTTGTAATGAATAAATAATTACTCTGTGTATTTTAAAGAATTCTGAATGTTGAAATGTTTTAATTAAATTGTGTTTTTTCATTCAGTTCTTTTTTTATATGAAGAAGAATATCAATGCATTTAAAAGAAATTTCGGGGATATTGGAGGTACTCGTGTGTATATTCATTCAAATTGTTACAATTTTATTTTTTTTTCTTTCTACCAAATTAGGGTTTATTATTCTCCCTTGTTCTATTTGTCGTCATCGTCATCGACGTGAAAATAAATGTCAGTTCTGTGACCGTTGATGACAAGAATTGAGTGTTATTGACGCCCATTTGCCACTTTGTAAGCCTTAGTAATAGTAACAGGTTATAAATATATTTAATTATTGTAGACATCGATTCTACAGTTGCCGAAATATTGGTGTCGATGTCGATAACGATAAATAGAATAAGGGCGATTATTATAAATTCAGAGTTTTTAAGCCGAGAAATTTACTTTCCATGAAGACTATACTCGATGAGAATAGAAATTCTGGAAAGCACGTTAACATACATATTAAAAAGACCATAAGCTTATATAATACACTTCATATTTTTTAATTTTCCATGAGAATTAGAAATATGCAATTTAGCGATTTGTTTAAATAAAAATTTGCATTTCTTATATTAGTGCTCTTGAAACTTTCCCTTTCTTTTCGTGATGAGTTGTTACAAAAATCGTCAGTTCAATTGAAATAAACTTTTATATAAATATTTTTTTACATTTTACTGTCTATAGGCCTCGATATTTTTAATTTAAAGAGGAATAAGTAACGAGAGTAAATAACGATAAAAATTAAAAGCATTTAATTATGTTTTTTTACTCCTATGCAAGTTGGCATTGAGTTGTATATGCATTCGCATCAAAATAAGCAAAGTGATCGCCTTATAATATTGATCGCCAAAACTTTTATACTAGAAAGACCTAAAAATGCCTTTCTCATGAAATTTCCGTGGAGAAAGCAAACTAAGTATATCATAATGACAAAATCCTAAAAGATTGTGTTTTGTCCTCATATAGGCAGTTTGTTGCAGCAATTTTAATTAAAAAAAGGTTTAATTTCGCTGTGAAGCTCTTTTTAGATATTCACAGAAACATCGCACATTGCAAATACATACATATGTATAATAGAATCTTTTAATATCTCGGAAATTATTATATGGATATGCTTGAAAATTTTATATATGAGTATTTCTCATATGCTGAATCTGAATCAATTCCAAAAATTTAGTTCTAACGCTTATTTCCCACATTTTCCGTCAATTTTCAAGTTTGTGTCTTAAGTCTTTCACTATGTTTTCCCTTAAGAAATAATCAAAAGACTTAAGACACGAACTCGAATTTTCCGAAATTTTCCCAAATTTTCGCCGTATCAAGTTTTAAGTGTCATTTTCGGATTCAGCGGGTGGGATTGAGACGTATAGGGGTTTCCAGCCCTCTCCGCCCACAAATTACCGAGAAAAAAGCAAAAAACATGAAATTTGCAAAAATTGATAAATTATCTGCTTGTGTGTTAAGTCTTTCACACAACCCATATGCATTTTACTATAGGCTAAACGATGAAGACTTAAGACACATGCGTCAACCCATTTCATTTGCAAGAAATTTTTTGCCAACTTGGTTGCCCTATTAAGTATGCTTTAAATTTTAGTTTTTATAGAAACAAATTGTTTAATGATGTAAAAGCCTATTATTGCCTTGTTCTAGCATTAAGTGCATGTATATTATTAGGTTTTATTAGTATTTATTAATAATTAAGCAATTATTAATAAATAAATAACTTCTCTGCACATTTTAAAGATTAATATGAATAACATTAATTAATTTTCTTTTTGGTGACTTCTTATTTACATTACTTTTCTTATAAATTAAAAAAGACGGTCAACGAATACGTATGACTTCGTCGTAGTAGACAAAAAACCCAAACTTATAAGTTTATCGATCGCCTTTCCTTATACATATATTGATTAACAGTTCAGAGATCTTAAAGAAACCAAGTTTTTCTTAAGATGATACAGTGTATTGAGATTTGACGTTGTTATTCGATTCCAATAGGTGGCATTATTTCTTAAAGGAGGGCGTTCGAGCCCTCGAAGTACCGCAGTGAACGCAATATTAAGTATGTATATCTTATTGGTAAATATCATAAAATCGGAATTATTTGAGTTCATTATTCATATGATGAGTTTATTATAGGTATTTCCGCAAAGTGAGGGCTGGTCAATAAGTCAGTGGCTTTTTGAATTGAATCGTTGGCAAAGAAGTCCAATGAAATCATGGCGACGGCTCTTTGTGAAGCACGCGGTATACTCCACATTGACTACCTTTAAAAGGGTAAACCGTTAATAGCGAATATTATGCCAATATATTGGATCGATTTAATGAGAATTAAAAAACAGCCGCATTTCGTCAAGAAAAAAATTGTTTTCCATCAGTGCAATACAAGGGTGCACACATTTACAGTTTCCATAGTTTATTTTCCCATGAATTATTTCTTTAATCAAAAAGTCACAGACTTATTGAACAGCCCTTGCATTAATGAAAGTTTTAAAAAACTTTGAAAACATAAATAATTACCTTGACAGCAGCAGAACACGTAAGTACATACATACTTATGTGCAGTGTGTACACTATTATTTGTTTATATCTTGCAAATTATTGTATGTATATGGCTGAAAATTATAAACAGAGGTAATTTTCACCTGCTGAATCTAAATCTAATCCAAAAATTTAGTTCCAACGCTTATTTCCCACATTTTCCGTCATTTTTCAAGTTTGTGTCTTAAGTCTTTCACTATGTTTTCCCTTAAGAAACAATCAAAAGACTTAAGACACAAACTCGAATTTTCCGAAATTTTCCCAAATTTTCGCCGTATCAAATTTTAAGTGTCATTTTCGGATTCAGCGGGTGGGATTGAGACGTATAGGGGTTTCCAGCCCTCTCCGCCCACAAATTACCGAGAAAAAAGCAAAAAACATGAAATTTGCAAAAATTGATAAATTATCCGCTTGTGTGTCAAGTCTTTCACACAACCCATATGCATTTTACTATAGGCTAAACGATGAAGACTTAAGACACATGCGTCAGTTCATTTCATTTGCAAGAAATTTTTTGCCAACTTGGTTGCCCTATTAAGTATGCTTTAAATTTTAGTTTTTATAGAAACAAGTTGACGAATGATGTAAAAGGCTATTATTGCCGTATTCTAGTAATAAATGGATGAATATTAATTTGTATTGATTGGTATTTTTAAATAATTAAAATATTTGTAATAAATAAATATTTATTCTGTGTATTTTATAAAGTTCTAAAAGTTCAAAATTTTAAATTAGTGTTTTTTCCTTAATTTTTTTGTAATATAAAGAAGAATATCAATGTATTCAGAAACGATTTCGGGGATATTAGAGGTAGACTTGTGTATCTATCTTAAATTTTGTTAAATTTTGTTTTAATTACTATTTTTTTTTGTTTTTTCTGGAGACTAAAATGTTGAATACAGAATAAGTTTATTTCTTATTGGAAATATGGAATGTGGAGTAAGTTTTTCAGTTTTATAGGTTTTGGGACGTCTTGATGTTTTTTGCATTATGAGTCGGTGGAAGAACTGTCAGCCCGTTGGAAATAATCTTTTGTATAAAATACGGTTTCCTGACATTTTATTATTTAATATAGGTTCCTCAGGATGTTTAATTGAAGGAGGTATAAATGTCATGAATATCTGTGGATAGAAATTAAATGCCTCTGCTTCTCTGATTTTATCTAAAACGATATTGTCGTGTGCATGTACTCACATCACAATTTTTTTTATGAAAATAAATAAAATCCTTTATTTTATATTCCATTTATTGATCTTTAAACAAATTAATTAAATTTTATTCAGTTTGTGTAGGATACAAAAATAACAATTTTTATTTCTTTGTAAATTTAATGATCCTGCTTAATATATATTTAAAGAAATAAAAATTAAAATTAAAAGAAAACACACTTATGTACATGTATATTGACCTCTTAGAGCTAAAAATGTGTCTATCGATTGATATTAATTTTATTTTCTACTGCTGAAAATTAAATACAGTGGAACTTAAAAAGAAAATGCTTTAAAAAAAAGTTGAAGATCCTTTTCTTCAATAAAAAAATTTCATCTTAAGCCATTATTACCAAATAATATAGTTTTTTTTATTTTATTACTATATAAAAAATCCAAATTTTTTGAATTTAATATAGACCGAAATCCCTATTTAAATTCCTTTAAAAAAAAGTATTGAAATATTGACTGATATTGACTGCCATATTTTGGCCCAACCGAATGTGATAAAAATTGAGAGGTTAAGAAAATAATTATTTTAAAAGGAAATATAATAAATTAATATCCATTTTGAGAATAATTTTTGAGTTGTGGTATTTCAAAATGTAGAAAAGCTGAGGAAAATTATGGCACTCGATATCAAACGGAATTTAATTTCACTTTATTGAAATAGAAATTAAAAATTTTGCAAAACAAAAATTAATAAGACTTGAAACTATTTCTAATAAATAGAAAAATAAACAAATAGACAATTATATATAGGGTGATTTTTAAAGAGCTTTCGGATTTGATTAAAAAAAGGCACAGACTACGGGTGTTGCTGGAGATGAGGCAGGTAGCTTCGCAGTTTATGTTTGTTAATTAAAAAAAATATATAATTTAATATTTAAAGATAATTTCATGCAAATGTTCACCGCGGTTACGCCTCAAATGGTTCATACGCTGGGTCCAATTCTGGTCTACTCTCTCCCAACATATCGGTCGGTATCTCAGGAATAATTTAATTAATATTTGCTTCCAGTGCGTTAACCGTTGCGGCTTGTCCCTATAGACATATGTAAGCCTTAATATTGCCCCACAATAAATAGTGTAAAGTCGTTAAATGGCACGATGAAGGCGTTCAATTTGCCAGGCCCACATATAAAATAAACTATTCACCGAACTCGTCTCTCAATTTTCACATTGCCTTGCGTGCTGTATGACATGTGGCACCCGTCTCGTTGAAACCACTTGTCAGCCAAGTTCTGCTCTTCTATTTTGGGCAAACAAAATTTTGTAATCACCGCACCGTAGCGCTCACCATTCATAGTAACGTTCCCGCCTTCGTCGTCTTTGAAAAAATACAGTCAAGCTGGCTGTAAGATCCTCCTTGTATGGTTGTGCGTATGCCTCGACCATTAGTGAGCTCTTAAAGCTAATAGCACTTTTGCCCGAATATTGAAAGGACCACTTCTCATACTATTGAAGGCTCTTGGATTGCCAGCTTACGATAGTGAGAGGTCTTCTTGGCTAAATCCGTAAGGAGTACTTCTTATTTTACTTCTGGATTTACCCACATTGAAAGAGCCTTCACTCCAACCATAGCCATTTGCCTGAGTATTACAAAGAGTACTTAGCGTACTATTTTAGGCGGTGTTACCTGTGAGAGATTTTGGTGATAAAATCCAAAAGGAGTAATTCTTTTCGGTCAACCTCCCTATGGATGTTAGTTATTTTGCCGGTTTGCTCTCTTGAGTGGTTGTTGTGACGAAATCCTTAAGAAGTATGTATTTCTTATGGGTTTATCCACTTCTAAGAGACTATGGTGTACGTCTGTGACAGTACTCTAGTTGTGAGGACCATACGCGTAGCTGAGCAGGCCGTTCGGCTCCCATACAAGCAGACGGCGTGCACAGTGTGCTCTAAAAAAAAGTTTTATAACGTTTAAGTTAGAATTACACTGTGTTTATACTGTACAAAATATAAAAATCCTGGCCACCGCTGATCTTATCCCAGCAACCAGCGGAAACGTGTCGTTACAGAAAATTACATTAAAATTGGAAACAAAACACCAATTTTTGTTTGAATTACGTTGTTGTTGCTGTCAATATATGCACTTAGATTGTGCGACAAAAAGCTTTGACTGAAGCATCACCACCTCAGCTGTTATTGGATAACCCTTTAACTGAACTACTTATATAATAAAATAATTTTTATACGAGCATAATTAACAAACTGATGAAATACTTGTAGTAGACAACAGGCCTGCTTTGTAAAACGGGTGATTTTAATCGAGTGATTTATAATAAATAATTTAACTAATGTTTTTGTTTGGAATTTGAAAAGCATTTGGTGATGAGAATTGTACAACTAATAATCAAATGATTTGATTATGATTATAATTATTATAATTTTTTCTTTCAAAATCGCTCGATGCAAATCGCCCAATTTACATAACAGGCCCCATGCATTTGTTTACAATTAGAGTTAAAAGTTATTTGGACAGCTTTGTATGCAGAAGGTCGGAGTTCGGAGAATGAACAAAAGTCATCTTCATGTTGTCCATCGGATTATTAAGAGGTTGTCACTTCATTTCCACACGGATGATGTCACATAATAAATAACGAGTACCAGGGTGGTCCCACAGTAAATAGTTCTTTTAAGAATTATGGCCTGAAAAGAAAAATTAATTAAGAATTAATTAATAATTTTTGTTTATTTTTATACAAAAAGCATAAAGTTTGTATTTTAATTATTTTAATTAATTTTAATTAAGCCGGTATTTTTCTTTTAAATTTTTTTTCTTTACACATTTTATGACAAAATATCATCTAAAGATTTTTTTATCGGTATTTAATTGCTTTGATACACCAAGAAATTTGCTTTGATATGAATATAAATGAAGATTTTAGTGACCATAAAATTGTCTATGATTACAAAATTATTTTAATATGTCGTTAATGGTTAAATATGATTGCGGGGGTGTGGTCGCCGTGCTTGGTGGACATATGATCTCATCTAAAGATGCCATTTGCATTAGCAATATTCACAGTAAATCAGCCACAATTTCCAACAATAACACGTAGACACGTGAAATTTTCCATCGCCAAAATATCCAATTTAATGTCATCTGGTCGAATAAATTTGACAGCACATTTTCGTGATATTAGACGCCTGTCAAATGTTTGTTATATTATATTGCGACAATATATTACTCAACTGGGCCGATTTCTCCTTGTCATTATATTAATATGATGATAATATTTATTGCTGCTTACATCACAAGGGTAAATCGAGACGAATATCGGCTAAACATAATTTAGAAAATAAATTTCATTAGAAAAAGTTTTTTGAAGTTTTATACGATCACTTTACCACACGCCCTCTGCAATTACTTTTAATGCTGTTTATTGTGTCTTTAATATAATTTAATAAGTCAGACAATTATTAATTGATATAGTACGGCCAGAGCACAGTGCTTCGTCTTATGCGCCACGAGAAAGTCTAAGAAAAACCAACTGCATAGGAACAAAGCACTATTCCCCTTACTCCTACGCCACTGGCCTTCGCGAAGGTCGCAGGTTCGTATCCTGCCGCAGAAGTCTGACAGTTTAAGCCTTCACTGGCTTAAGTGTATGTCGTATGACATGGGCTATCACACCCCTCCAATCAACCTAACCTAATCTAACCTACTCCTACGCCATTTGATTTTCTTGTGACTGCAAGCGCAGAGTAACCATACAAAATGATATATAATTGTCTTATATCTGGTTGGAACAGCGAGTGTTCAAAGTTGATATGTTCCAGAGTTGCTTGCGTTTTGACTAACGTTTGAAACGACTTCAAAAATAATCTCTAAAAAGTTCAAACTAAAAGCTTTTTAATAACAAAAAAACTAAAGCCTCCAAGAAGTTCCAAATAAATATATTATATGCGTTTTTATTAAAATATTATATAACTATCGATATTTTGATACTCATTGACCCTAAAGATGATACTCAAGTGGATGCATTAAATTTGTTAAGCTGATGTGTTGCAGCCATTTCATTAATTGTTTTATTTCGCCGACGATTCTGATAAAATTATCGACGAAAGAGGGTGCTGTGATGTACTTTAGCATGGAAGAATATCAATTTTTATAATAATTTTTTTAAAGGGTAGTATTAGTAGTAGTCGAGCAATTAGTGGCTACGAAGGAGAGGGCTGTGATTTATCTTAGAAGCGTATCAAACTTAGAAGAGTATCAAACGCTGGCGGTACTGTTCAGTGACGAGTGCTATGCCACACTAATGCACATCAGAAAATTGTATAATGTTGATGACTTGACTTGAAAAGGGATCGCAGTCACGTTTTCATTCATAATTTGTTTTATAGTCAACGCGGCAACTACTTCAGCCAACAACATCCTTAGCAGCATTTTTTGACTTCACAATTTCTAGATCATATAATCGATGCGGTACGAATTTTTTTCAGAGATATTTATGTATTTATGCAAATAAATTTATTAATTTTTCAATGTTAGCAGAAGCCAACAGAATCAAATCACTGTCTTTAAAAAAGTCCCTTAAAAAACGCCCACACAAAATTCTAATAAAATAAACTTAAATTATAAGGTTTCCTCCTTTTCCTGTAAAATATAAAGAAAAACGATAGTCTAACGCATATATGTCTGTATGCAGATAGTGAGTGGCATATTTCTTAAAAAATTTGGAGTCTAATTTTGTTAATCAACAAGGGGAAAATTTTTAGAATTTTTTTTTTTAATTTTAAAAATTCTAAAACTCTTGATGGAACGTTTGTTTGATGACGGTTTTCTATTTCTGAAAAACAATTACAAAATTTTAAAATACTTAATTAAATCCGCTTAGGACGTGATCTGTAAAGCAATGCCTTTCAAATTTGTCTTCTTCGAGTCGAAATGAGAGAAATACTCGATCCATGACATTAGAAAATAGTTGAAGCATCAACCACATCAACAACAGGAATGTCGACCCAAGTGAAAAAAATATTAAAAAAGTAATTTCCACAGAGAATAGAGTTCTAGTAACCAGCACTGATCACCCATTTCGTAGAACAACTGAATAAGTTCAATTGAACCATTCCTAAGCGAACACAGTGTTGAAGTGGCAAGCCCCGTTCAGGTTAAGTGTTATTATTATGTACAGGCCATTAGCAACGTGACCCAAAGGATCTTAACGTACAGTTCCCTAATACCTAAGAACTAGTCATGTGGACAGTTTTGGGTCAGCTAAATTCCTTTTACATAAAGGTGTGTCTGCATATTTAAGTGTTTGTTTTTGGTACTACAAACGATTTTCAGTTTTTTTTACGAGGTGGTACGATCATGGCTGTCCCTATTAATGACGAAAATAATCTTTTTAGGCGTTTAGAACCTCCAATGACAGAACCACAGCTGTACTAGAATTAAGAAAATGTATTGCGGAAAGAACCTGCGATTACATGGAGGATCATTCAGCAATATTCTATTTGAGAAAGGAAGTAAAAGACTTCTGAGGATATTTTATTTCACATATGAACTGTTGGATTGAAGAATGAATTTTATAATTATGCACATCGATCACAAATCAAGGTTCAATTAAGAAAGAACGTGTTTTCCCAAAAACGAATGGGGTTTGGGGAACAAGTTTCCCGATTTCATTAGATCACATCCAAATTGTTGTAACCCCATTGGGTCGATGCTCTACTGAGTCAATAGGTGTTGTTTGCACCATTTTTATATAATAGATTCTTGGTACGAAGCACTTGAATACTTATTTTGTGATACAAAAAAAAAAAAATAATAATAAGTACAGTCCACCGAATACTATAAATTATAGAGGCCGCACCAGGTTGAGAAGAAAGGATATTCTTTTTCTTAATCGATAACGAAGAACATGGGACGATGGGACACTCACAGAAGACGTCTTTGATAATAAGAATTCAAAATTTAAACTATAAGATTTGAATACTTATCGTTAGTTTGGTTTACATTAAAGATACATTAAATAATAAATGAAAAAAGTCTACCGAATATTACAGTGAATTTTGGTGTCAAGAACAGCATTGATGTTTAAATTTAAAATGTTGCCTTCCTATTTCTGCTTACAAACTTACAATTTTTTTTGTTGCTTTCAAATCGTTCAGAATACGATATATCTGTCGTTCCTTTGACAATATCCTTCACTGCAAGACATGTATGAATTTATATAAATTTATTTTTATTCAAATCCCCTTCACTTTGAAAGAAAATAAATATTTTTTTTAATAATTCATTACTGTTCACATTGCAAATTATTCTTATGACGTTTGCATAGAGTCTGCATATGATGATGAAAAGCTGCATGCGAAGCAACAAGTGCATTGGTAACCTTTTACACTTGTTAACAATGAGTGAAAAAAACCGAATACGAAAAAAAGAGATTGGAAGTCAATTTACATACAAACTATTACATATACTTAAATAAATAGTTGTGTGGCAATGTGAAATAGACAGTCAAACTGTTTGCTGCAATTTGATAAATCCAGTTAATTTTTCTGGTAATTTTTTTTTAGAACTTAAATCAATATTAGCATGGGAATAGCGGGAGAAGATGAATGTAGAGCATGTGGGGAGGAGAGCGAAACACTGGAACACTATTTGTGCCAATGCCCCGCCTTCTCACAAATAAGGTCCTGATATCTTGGGGGTGACATCTTACCGGACATAAGCCGATTACGGGGAATATGCTGGACGAAATTAGGGAACTTTGTGAGTGACACGGAGTTTCTCTAGACCTTTTGGGTCAATATGTCATGGTTAAACCCAAGGGAGCGCACAACAAGCCTTCACTAGCTTAGGTGTGTATCGTACGACGTGGACTGTCACACCCCTCCTATCAACCTAACCTAACCTAGATCAATATTTAGCAAAAAGGAATATGCTTTTATAAATAGAAACTTATTTAAATATTTATCATTTTGAAAAATTAAAAGGCTGGATTTCCTTGATAAATTAATATTTAAAATTAGATAAATTAAAATTAAATTTTTATTTATTATTAATCAACAAATACAAAAGACTTTTAAAAGCTTCACGCAATATTTGAATTTATCTCCCAAAATATAAGAGTTTGACAGCTGACAATTTAATGATACTAAAATGTAGCACTACACTAAGGACCAATCCCATTGCAAGTAAAAGGATAAATAAAATTTTTAAAAAGGCTGTAATCACGACGGCCATCCCATAACAACACGATCAAGTTATGATATCGAAGCATTTCCTGGGGAAGTTGATACCAGTAACATCGTTTAGTCGACAACATATTTAAAAAGTTCTTTCTGTTAAATTCAATAAATGTTGGCGAGATGTAGCGTGTATCAGAGCGCTGTAAAATACTGATTCAAATTTGTCTTTTTTTAAATTCACATTTGATGATAAAAAACTCAAATATGTGAAGTTAAATTTAAATTTGGGTAGCAGAGACAAGAACCAGTTTCTTCAACAGTGATCATTTTTCGGTTAACAGAGAACTTAACAGTCATGGTAATTTTCAAGAAATGTGGATATGTGGAGAATCATTTCTATATAGTGGTATATTTTTTCTCCATTACAACTCTTGGGAGCATTTGGCTTCCATAAAGCATCTCCATCTTACACAAGTTGTTGCAGTTGTTTTCCCATTGATATTTTTGCCTTGTATCAGTTTCGATAATCTGTTGTTGTTCCAGCTAAGTAGCTGATTGGTCTGCTGCAGCAGGACCTAGGATAATGGGGCTGCCACTTGTCTTTGCTTAGAAACAACGCCCTTTGTGTATTTTGGTGTCGTGGTGAGGAGCCGTGCTAATCTTTGATTCTTACCTTTTTTCCCCAGTGGGTGGTGGCTGCCTGACCTTTGTCATGATATTATCATCCTTTTCCAGGGAGATGGTTGGTCAGGGTGCTTTTTGGATGGATTTTTTGGAGGGGGTTGAAGATACTTAATTTTAAAACTCGAAAAATTTTTGTCCTCTGCCAGGGAACGCAAATGAGGTACTTGGTTTTGTAGACAAGCACTACAACATGCCACCAACACATATAGTGGAATATAACTATAACTTAATTTTTCATTAATGGCCATCAATCATCTTAAGAAATTTTTTTTTAAATAAACTCTCTATTTTTCCTTAATGGCCACTAATTTTCTCAAGAAATTTTTCCAAAATATCACTTCAAATTTATTTTTCTAAAATTCCAAAACTATTTCAGAAATAACACCTAATGTGCTCCTTAGAGGCCCATCTGAGGCAACATTTCTATGTAGTAAGATATACATACAACTGTCTATTTTTCCATAAATTCCACTTATCTCTCCGAGAAAATGTCTATAATATAATACTCTGGAACACATGTTCCATGTTTTGTCTTCTATGGATCTGATCCAACTTCCTAGATTATCCACATTTCTTGAAATTTACAATGACTGTTAAGTGGCTAACAGTGCTCCGTTAACCGATAATGATCACTATTAAAGAAATGGGTTCTTGTCTCTGCTACTTAAATTTAAATTCATCTTTCACACACATAAAATTCAAATGCATTCCTCCTCCTCAGTTTTTCACAAAAATAAAGGATCACCTCTCGAAAATTTCTTACTCGATAAACGTATTGTTGTTCTCAGTCATATTCCTTGGTGAGGTCGTTCAGTTTCTCTTCTTTCAAAAAATAATTTATCTTATCACAATAGTGAGGATCATTTTCTTATTTCCTTGTACTAATATTTTTAAATCGTACAGGAAATGTATTATTTGTGTCTATCGATAATTTCTGCAAATTTTTCCAGGCCAAAAACTGAAGTGCAAAATTGCCTTTTACTTTTATTTTACCATCGAAATGTTGCAGTAAAAATATTTTTTTGCCTTGTCTTTTATTTATTTGAGAAAAAGTAGGAAATTGTTGGTACAAAATTAACTTTAATTCAACAACACGCCTTAATACAGTTTTTTTTCTGAATTCAATTTACTATTTCTTTAAAATTTCCACACTCATTTAAGAAAAGCCTTGGAGACTAAAAAGCTGGGGAAAAAATGCTTAAATGACGCGAACAACTTGCAGGCTGTATTTGGTTTAAAGTAAAAATTGTTTTGATCTCAATACCAAAAATGGTTAAGAAAAATAAAATAAAAAATAAAAAACAAATTATAAAAAAGAGACAACGGCAAATATCTTGTTGTTTTTATAGGCTGGTGGCAGCTGAAGAAAGAAAAAATAAAACGGCTAAAACTAATTTAAAACTGGTCAGCATCGCTGCAGAAAATCAAAGGAAAAAGAAACCTGTAAAAAAACGACAACAACTAAACGCGTTTGAAAATGAAAATCACCCAGTTTTCATTTTTAATTGAACATTTTATGCACAAGTCTAAATGCAGCGCAAAAGCAACAACAGTAACAAATAAAACCGGTATCAATTGTTTTGGTAACAAAACTTTTTATTGTTGCTTTTGCCAATTTTCATGCAGCCATGCAGGCCTTTTACGTTTGCTTACTGTTGTTGTTTGCCTAATGGCAATTACACACAGTCATGTCCATGTATTAAACTCATGGTGGTTGCACCGACTGACTGTTGGACTCTTTGAATGTTTCAATGAATTGATGTGTGTTATTTTCTATTGTGTGGCAAGCTTCAACTTGACTGTTAGTTTAAAGCAAAAATTCTTTAAGAGAATTACGAGGGTGGTCCTAAAGCTACTTAATCTAAATAAATCTAAAAATCTTTGAAATCTTAAGTCTTCCAAATATTTTAGGTTCTTGGCTTGAATGTATAATATGGGCGAATTGTTGTTGGTGCCGCTTTAAATTTTTATAATAAAATATTTCTTTCCGTATTACTGGCAAATATTTTTAGCTTAATAAATGATGAATCATATTTTTCTATTACAGTGTTTTTCAATATGGGCAGACCTCTGATAGGAGCTTCAAATTTTATCAAATATTAAAAAAATTTAGTTTTTAGTTAAAAGTAACGTGCACGCCACTACTTATGGAAATGACATGATCCAAATGTAGCTCTGAGTTTGCACTGTGGCATGCAACAGGGTGGTCCAATTGCTCTACTACAAAAATACGACTAAATTTGAGAGAAGATCTGTTTATTATGGACTGTTAAAGCTGCTTATTAGATTAGACCCGAACATTCAGAAAAACCCAAAAGATAAAATCTAGATTTTTGTCGCACAGACCTGCGACTTAAGAAGAACTTGGAAAATAAAGTCTAGTGGGATATGAGTAAGGTGACGTACCCTGGCTAACGTATACACATTGTCGTCTGAGTTGTCTTTTTGCACACCAGAAGGAATTGACTTTTTTCAACTCTTATGCACATCTTCGTGGACAGATATGTCTAATATTAATGTGTGTACCTGCCTTTCGGCCTGGCTTCACGGTGTTCTTAGTACAAGCTGTAATCAATCCGTCAATGCGGTCGGCACTCACAGTCACAGATCATGCACAAGCCTCTTGCCTAGGATCTGGAGGTATTCAATATCCGCCGACTATAGACAGTGGCTTCTGTTGTAGAGCAACAGCACCTACAGGTCCAAATGATGGCAGCAGGAGAGCTCTGAAACCAGCCGCTATCACCGATCCCGCCTTTAATCAAAAAAATCTTCCCGTGATTTGGGTTTCAGCCATACCCACCGGGTAATCCTTAAGGGTCCTCACCAATAACCAGTCTAGGACAAGATTAGAGGCTATCAGTTACCATGATTTCAGATATGTCTCTGAAAGCCTGGGATTTGAGAACCCCTAAATCAATTCCCCCATTGGAGACTTCGTGCAGCGTATCCTAACTTTACCTTCACATTATTTCTTATGTGCACGTCGCTTGCCATATTATTTCAAGTACTGGGCAGTAACGCACAAGTGCTAGGAGTTATCAGCTATTGGCTAAGGTCCGGAAATTTGCATAAATCCAACCTTGAAGACAAAGCAATTCCCATGAGGGTATTTTCGCTACTCAAAAGTAGCCCGTAGCTACAGGTGGATGTTTCCAGTTGCTACCATAAGGCAAGGCACAAGCACATGCTATGGGATGCGGTATCTACCATGCTTGATAAACATTTTCACGGACAACAGTAATATTCCTGACCTAAATGGAATTCCTTTTCAATTTTTGGCTGATTCTTTTAAGCTGCATGGACTACAAACGAACTTTGTACCATTTTTTCTTTCTGTATCGTGTAATTCTACGTCTGACCGACCTCATACCACAAGAAATTTTTTAAGTACGAAAAAATGTTTTCAATTCCATCATTTCAGTTTTACTCATACTGAATTAAATTTTGTCTTACGTGGTCAGCACATTAATCAAGTTGTTTGACCAAATAAAAAAAATCTTCTGATCGACAAATATTTATGACTTAATTTGACAATTAAATTCGCCGACTAATAATGTCAATTATTTGCTTCTTTTTTTTTTGAAGGCGTTAGTAACAACATTTTATGGGTTCAAAAACTCCACATGAACGAAGGTGTTATTAATGTTGCAAATTGAACAAGTACTTCTTTAAGCAAGACAGAATATAAAATTTTAAAAGAAATAAAATCTATTTGAAGTGGTTTTCCGTCATCTCACGTCAAATTTGGTTTATAACCAGACTGGTTTCGGCTGCCTGACATCTGCAGTGTTCTTTTTCTTACTCTGAAGATGACACGTACCCGATACCGGTCTATAGACAATTCAAATTTGCTGTGAGATGACGGAAAAGTATTCCAAATTTAAGCAAACACCGTCTGAAGAAAAATACAATTCTCAACCTGTTACAATTTTTAAAGTAGAAATTTATGGAAATGTTTCTAATGTACTCGTAAGCATTTTGTTGATTAATTTATAAGAAAATCTACTTATCGCTTTGATTTCAAAATTTTCTCTTACAGAATTAAATGCTTTTTTCTAGTTTTAGTTCTAGGGAACTTATTAGAGAAGAGCACACAAAAACCCTGTTTTTCTCTGTAATGCGAAGTACGTTTCACTGACACATCCGCCCCATATGGATGAACTCTTAATGAATAACGAGTAGTTCTTCAGTCTAGTATAAATGCTGCAACGGCTATATATTAACAAGCAGAACTTTTCAGAACTTTCAGTACAAAGCTCGTTGCCTCATTACTGTGTCGAAAGTATTTGAAGCGAAAGTAATGTCAGAGACACGCAGGTCTCTAATTGGAAAACCCTTTTTCTAATTTAAATTCATCTTAATCGTAAAGCACATCTGTATTACAATACCAAATTTTCTGCTTTAGTATTTTTTATAATTTAAAAGATTTACAAAACATCCTCTTTACTTTATTTCGCAAGGAAACACTATTTCCTCGTCGTTCTCTTTTTTATTTGAAGTTTAATGCTGTTGCAAACAAATCCATATTTATTTTCTTGGTTTCTGATACAGTAAAATTCACACAATAGTTACTGCATATTTGAGATCAAAATTCAAAGTCACGTTCAGATGATTAAGCAATGCGCCACTGATAACAACATAAAAAATATACCAACTTTAAGTGCAACTAAATAGCAATTTCCATTTTAACCAGCAAGAACTTAAAATGATGTATACAACAGACTCGGCAGTAAACTTTTATTAAACAATATAAAAAAATGTTGATGTTAAAAAGGACGCTGAATAACAAACAACTTAAACAGATTGTAAGAATATTTTTAGTAACTTGGATTTTTTTTTACTTTTAAACTGCTTAATTTTCAACCGATTTTAAATAGGGAAAAAAGGATTTACATTCGCCGTGTTATTTATGTATTTTGTATTCTATTTCGGTCATTTTCTTCCTTATTGAATTATTGTATTTCATTACAGTGGAACTCGCCTATAACATACACCAGATGTGGCAAATTTCATAGAAATTATTACTGTTACAGCGAATTTAAGCTTTTGAGCAGTTTGCCCATCATTTTCAACGCTCATTACGAACACAACAGAATTGCGAATTTTATCAAAATCGTTAAAACAATTCTTTCACATTATTTGACAAGGTGTTGAAAATTGAGGGCAATAACATGGAGCTTTTTTAAATCTTCAATACAAGCTGGCGCAAGAGTAATGCCATAATTTGAACTGACTGTCATTTTCAATAACAGAATTGATAACAATGATCGTTCAAAACTCTTCCAATTGAAAGCACATGTTCAAATAAGGGTTAATTTTTAATGAATATCGTTTTAAAATGTAATTTTCCTAAAAAAAAATACTTCTCTAAGCAAAATGGGCCATAATCATAATCGGACACAAAATTTTGTTTGTTTTACATTTAAGACATGTTATTGATATTTTGGCATTATTGTAAAATTTTAACCAACGAGTTCGAAGTTTAAGTTTAGCTTTAGCCTGGGAGTAACTGCTCATATTGAAAAAAAAAAATTAAGAAGCTGTATAAAAAAAAATAAACAATTAAGACAATTAAAGAACTATTACAAAATCGGTTACTGTACCCCCTTTCAATAGAAAATTTTAATTTTAACCTTTTTTCTACTTTGATTTTTTACAAAATTCATATGATTTTCTGACTACTGGCGGCTCAAGCAGTAGCAAATTAAATTAAATTAATTGAACACAACTTAGGCATGTTTTAAGGTTAACGCAGACTTTTACAATACTTAATATTGAAATTTATTACTTGGGATATTCTCCCCAACTAATCGTTAGAAACAATTAGACCTTTTGCAAAATCCATAGAAAAAATTAAAAGTTTGTTGTGGCTTTAGCTCTTCATATGAGAGAAAAATTAAATAGACTCACGTTGAGTAAATTGTTTGTTGTGGTGGCTTGTATAGAAACATTTTAAACCTATTATGATTATGTATTTGTTGTAATTCATATGCAATATTGAAATTCTCATATTGTATTTGATTTATGTGGCATAAACATCCGAATTTGAATGTTTCCAACTGCTTAAACTTCACTGACGAGTTGGTTTTAGCAACCAATGAAATGTCGGCATATGAAGAGCTAAAGCCACAACAAACTTTTGATTTTTTCTATACAGACTTTTACACCTAAAATAAGCTTTTTCTTAAATATAATTGGCGAAGAGCATTTTAAAAGGGTACTTTTAAATTTAATGCTCCAAAATGTATTCTTCATATATTATTTGAAAGGAAACTTCTTGAAAGAGACGCATTTTCTAGAATTTTTTTTATTTTATAAAAAGTATGTACTTTTTTGTGAAGCTGCTCTTGTCGAAAATTACTTTTTTGAAGAGGTACTTTTTGCGAAACGTATTTTTTTTAAAGCTCTTTTATAAAAGTACTAATTTGAAACTGTAAGTACTAATTTTTAATTGTATCAATCCAAACAATTTTCCTAAAATATTTTTACAATCCCAGTAGTAAAAATTGATCCGCTAATGACGATTCCATTTTTATTTCCCTCTAGTTTAAGAGTCCCTATTAAACCACTTTTCGTCATTCCACGTCAAATGTGGTTTGTAAACAGATCGGTTTCAACTATATGCCATTTTCAGTGTTCTTTTTCTTACTTTATAGTCAATATTGTGTCAAGTTTTCTTTTTTATAGCTTTCTTAATGACAGTCTATAAAATAAAGCACATGCAAATGACCTCTTACATTATAATATTCATGTCTGTAAAAATTATTTCTGAGAAATACATAAAATGTTAGAAAATTTATTAACCTCTAGACGTTTTGTATAAATAAAGCCCAGCAACTGCAACTTTTAATCTGTTAAGACACAACACAATAAGCCTTTGACAAATCGTGCAAAAAACTAATGCATATAAATCTTAAAAGAGATCATTCATTCACTGTCAGTTGTAATTTTTTATTATTTTTTTGTTATAGATCTATTAAACTGTCAAATTTTTTTATCCACAACAATAGAGATGTCACAGTGTCATAAATTTTCAAAGTCCAAAATAAAATTAGTAGAAAAAAACCTTAACGAATAGTAGTCTAAATATTTCACATACTTGCTGCTCATTCAATTGCATACAGAATAAAATTTTTATGAGTCTTAACAGAAATTTTTTATTCAACTCTTTAACCATGACCAGGTATCAAAACAATTAAACAAGTCAATAACTCTTGAGTTCATTGTGTGTGAGAGCCTCTGTTGTATATGTTGCACACAAATGTGGTATGTATGTACGAATAGTATTTGGCATTTTGTTGTTGCTGCGTTATAAACATTTTTCCATCTCGCACTTATCCGAGGTTAGATGTTGTTGGTAAACACTCCAACATTAATCTAGTTTTTTTCCCAAACGCCGCTTCTACTCAGTTTGATTCATTTCATTATATGAATTTTGAGATTTTCGGCATGTTCTTTTAAATACGTGATGCTCTAGATTTTTCTGTGTAAAATATTTACATACACTAACAACAATATAATAAAGTATGAGTAATAAAAATAAAAAAAGATTTAGAAAAATCATTATATAGATCATACTTCATGCAATATGTTATAACAAATAGGATTTTTTGTTATTCGATTGCAGGAAGGCAATAACTTGGGCACGCCGCGGCACGCCAGTTCGAAATAAATAGACATTAAAATATTGATTTTGTTTTCATGGAAAATAAATCGCAATATCAATTGAATGCCTAGTATTTTTGAAGAAAATTTCAAACATTGTTTTAACAAAATGTGACTGCAAAACTTTAAAATATGTGTGATGTAAGTCGAAATACTGAAAAATTTTCTGCTAGAAAAGTATTGACTGAACTTATTAAATTTAAATTAGTTATTTTACCAATCAAGCTTTGTTGCTTCTGGACGGGCCTAACCAACTTAAATTCTAATACCAATTTCAAATATGATCTTGACCGTTTAACAAACAAAACATACGATTTACCTTATTTTTTTGATTTTTTATATTGTATTGTAGTGAAAATTTCTAAAAATTTATTGAGAAGAGTAAGCCAAAATGGAAGTCATTCCCAAGAAGCGACATTTTCAGCGCTTCTAAAAATCCATTTAGTTAAGTTGACAAAAATTTTTTAGAAAAATATGAATTACTTCTACAAATCTGTGAAACTTTATTACTATATTAAAAAAAGCTCATTTCTTTAAGTCTGAATGATGTTATTATTTTTCTGTAATTAATAATTGATGCAATTACTTTCACATAATGAAGTATAAATCATAACTCTAGGTAAGCTCATTCTTACTGATATAATCATTTCGAATTCAATATAAAATTCTTTCTTTTCTTTTCTCCTGATATTGAAGAGAGCTTCCAAATCGGTGAATGGGATTCGAAAAAGTGAGCATCAAAATCTTTGTCAATTATATGAATTTGAATCTCAGCATTTTCATTACATTTTTGGAATATTTTTTTTTAACTTGGTATGAGATTCCTAGACTCAACCTGGGGGCTTCAACGCCAAGTTTTTAAACTTGGCTGTCACAAATAGTCATTAAACTGGCATTATCATATGGCATGGTAGTCTTGAGTGAGACACTAAAATTCTTCACAAATTACACTTAAAGCAAATATACTTTGTTTTCTAGACATTCACATCATTTGCAGATCATTCGAATTTTTGTTGTTTTTTGTCTTAAGCAAAGCTCAAAGAAAACTCTCGGTTTCTGACAAGAGTTCAAGAGCCATTTTAAGATCTTTGAAAAGCTGTAAAAGGACTCATTAGAGTAGGTTCATTAAGAAAACGTTAAGCCTGTCACTTTTTCATGACAAAGAACCAATCCTTATAAGGATTCTAGGTTTTTCTGCACGCAAACCAACTTGGTTTCGCAATTTAGGTTTGCAAAGAAAAATTGTTTCTACGCTGAAAATATTACTGTTCTATTCTTTTTAAGCAACATGTTTTGTATCGTTCGAATTCTAAAGGTTGCATCTGGTATTTCGAAGGGTGACTGCTTCAACATCTTTCTTTTGTATGGGTTACGACTGCAGTGGCATCACATCGAAAACTTTTTTTCAACAAAAAGAAGAAAACATCCAATAAAAAAAGAACTTTCAAGGAAATAAAAAAAAATCCACAACTTATGATCTGGAAGTAGTGAAAATTTTGATATTTTTCTATAATTTTAACAAAAATTTGTCATTGGATCTGAAGGCATGTCCTAGATGTTATGAAAAATGGATTTTCTTGGAAGTTAAAAGTTCGTCCCACGGTATGTTTTACAACGTAATGTATATGAAAATCATGACTATTGCTTATTGGTTATTTAATTTTCTTATTAAGAGTTTTGTCGACTGGATTTGAACTCGAGCTTTAGAATATTATTTCGCCATGACAGATCTAGTAGCAGCCAACGCATGGTTAACGCCATATGAGCATATAAAACAATAACAAAGAGCAGCTGAGGGAGTTTTGAGAATTAAAAAGAACTTTGTAAGAAGTCATTAAAAAGCAGAGATTTTCATGCAGAAAATATGCAAACTTGGCTTATTTCCAAATGATTCCAATGCAGGCTTATTACAACAAAATTCCATTTTTTAATGTTCTTGACTCAATTGTATTTTCAAAATACAAGAATATCGTGATATGTAATTTTTAAGAAGATACTTTAAATTAAATAAGGCATAACTTAATTACTACCAGGAGCAGAAATAATAGGAGGATGTAATGTAATGTAATGTAATGGGGGTTTGGCCCAGGATGGCCCTTTGCACTGCGACCATTGTTGATCTATTGTGCTTCCCCTGTCCCTAGCAGTCCAATACGTTCCCAAATAGAATAATAGGAGGATAAAAGCTTTCCAATAGAGACAGTTTGTATTGTCTTATGTGAAAGTACTAGTTCCAATTTGGAACGATTTCTCTGTCATGCCACGTCAAATTTAGTTTATAAACAGACCGGTTTCGGCTTTGGGCCATCTTTAGTGTTCTTTTCCTTCAGTTAAGAGTTGAAGAAAAATATTTAAGTAATTGTTTTACTTCTGCTTGAAAGCGGATATATTGGAAGCATTGCAAATGCCATTCTATAAGAACAATATCCATTTTTTCACTCGGACATTAAAGAAACTTTTTCTCTAATAACAGAAAAACATAAAGTTTAAGTGTAAAAATAGTTTAGTCGGTTACCTATCAAAAGGCCCCTTTGGTTTAGCCTTTTTGCAAATACCAGCCACATTAAATTTTATTACAACTCAACATACTTATAACTGATGTATGATGGTTGTTGGCTTAATGGTTTTTGAAGTTTGAATTTTATGAATGCATACTTTTGCAATTGTAGGTACTTCAGAAAATATGAGCCATTTACAGGGATACACATTCGTAAAGGAACGCACACACACCCATACGTAACGCATACACGTTAGCCACATCGCATTTATCATAAGAATTGACAACACACACACTCTTGCCTACTTAATAGATGTTCATATTTGCGTTTGAATGCAGGACTGCGTTAAAGGGTCGTGATAAAATACGACTAAGTGTATATACTCGTTTATGGAAACTTTTTCGACACATTGTAAACGTTTTTCAACCAGCCGTTTTTCAACGTTGTTTGTTTTATTGTTGAGCCTTAAGTGGCAGAAGAAAAAAAACCATAATATTGAGTCTATATATTCATTTGAAGTTGGCTGATGTTATTGGTAGTTTGTTTTTAGTTGGAAGTAAATGAAGTAAATGAGTGAGTGACCATCTATCTACCTAATGGCATTGCCTTTGGCTGTTTGGGTCAGCAAATAATTCTGAAATATATTCACCCCGCTTAAACAAGCTGAAGTTTTCATTTTTTTTCTCTTCCGATTTGCTTTTAATGTTTTTGTTAAAGTCGGCATACACCCAAAACGAATGAGCTAAAATTGAGGAAAATTTCCTAAATTTTATTTAAAACGTCAAAGCCGTGTTTTCTTGCTGCTAGTACAAATCAATTTCAAAAAAATTATTACTCAATAGAAAAATTTAATTAATTTTTTTAATTTTTACTGAATTCTTGAGCTTTTTCCTAAATATTTTTTAAATAAAAAAAAATCTTGTGGGAATTTTTTGTAAGGTTTAAAATTACCACTATACACCAAAATTTAAATAATTTTCCTAGGTTCTAGTTCAGGAATTTTCTAAATATTATTAGAACATTTATTTGAAGGCAGGGCATAGATGGGCAAACACGGAATCCACAATACGACTTAGTGTTACTCCAAAACTTTTTTAGATTACAATTTCTACTTGAATCCAGTAATTTTTCTTAAACTAAAGGCTCATGAATTTCCTCAGTTTTTCTCCAAATGAATAAGTTTTTCATTAAAGTAAGAACGCATCATGGGAACATTTCTTTTACTAATTGCTCAAATCCACACCAGCAGAAGGAATTGTAAAAAAAACTCTTTTACCCCTCGATAGAATCAAATCAGCAAACTTCTGTTTAATAGTTTAGCACAAAAGTAATGAAATTATTTATTTAAAATAAAATTCCCGTTTACGAAAATTGTATTAACAGCGAATCAGCTGATATGGATGTATGAATTTTAAAATGTTTCTTATTGATTCAACGTCTGGCAATTTGAATTGAAATTAATTTTAGAAATTAATGAAATAAAATCTTAAAATATAAATGGAAACTACATATATTCATTTTAAATTGAAAATGATTGATTTAATTAATGTATAATACGACCCGTTTTCGTTTTTAATTGCATGTACGTTCTTGAGTGAACGTACATTTACTGATATCCTGAAAAATATCGGTTAGTTCACTTGGAAACTGTAGTGCTCTTTCCATGGATTCAGATCGATATTTGGAATTTCATTTTTTTATATATATATATTTTTTTCTTGAAAAGGGTCGACATTTTCTTTACTTTCGCAGTGATTTTCCTAACCATTACCGGTTCTAAGTTCTAAGCCAAACCTTTTATCACAGCGGCGTGATAATTACTTAGACTGAATTTATAAAATAAAGTGTATTTTCCATAATCCTTTACATAGTCAAACTTATTAAGTAAAAAAAATAATGTAAATTAAAAACATATAAATTTGATTTCTCCCAAAATGTGCTCCAGGTTTGGTAGAATGTCTTTTTTGGAATGAAGTGTTGTGTTTTTTTGCATTTATGTTTGTGGCAGGTTCACAAAACTTACATCTTTCGATAGTGCCCTACACAGCCGATAAAGGGGATTTTTCTATCTGATCCTAAACAGATTTTTGAAGTGGAGTGTATACGATTATCAAAAAGGATTCGTAATGCAGGTCAGAAAAAAGAAGAATTCAGTATTAATGCAAATTTCAATACGATTTAATTGGAATTATATAAAAATTTCAAACAATATCGAATACCCTAACTTGGTTCCAGATCCTGTACAAAGTAGACACCTTTCACCTATTCCAGATTTTCCTCTTCCTAGAAACTTCGGGTGCTATGATTAACCGAAGGAATTTTTTCGTGTTTGGTCCAAGGTGCAGGTATCATATGCGATACAGGACCACAAAATAGACCCATGGTGAATATTTTGATGTTTCAAAAATTAAAAACTCAGATTTTCTTTCCATGTCGTGGATATTCACACCGCCAGAAAATGCATATAAAAAATAAAACAAAGTCTATATCGCGCAATAAAGGAATGGGTGAAAAATAGTAAAGGTGGCCTTATCATTTTTGGTGAATTTTGCCTACGATTTTTGTTCTGGATTAAAGAACAATTTTTGCTCGGTATCTTCGATCTAGTACAAACTGTAGCATTTTCAGTAGAAAGACACTAAATACTTAAAAATAGAGTATATTCGGTCTCGTGACATCTTTGGTCTACAGATTTAACCTGTAAAGATTTTTACTTCAACTAAAGCCAATGTGTTGTATGCTTGCCCCACCGGAAAACTTCATTCTGTACGACTCGAGAGCGGCACATTTAGAATATCCCACAAGTGTATTTCACCTTTGTATTTTTCAAGACAGCAGGTTTAACAAATGACTCTATTATTTTCCCTAAATCAAATCAAAAATTATCCAACCAATAGCTACTGGTTCCCTCTAAACCACTATTGCCAATTTATTTTCGGTTTTGGTTTTCTGTTTTGTGTGATTCGACGATTTTTGGTTTGTACTTGTATACACATGTTTGCATAAATAAATTTTATTTATTCGTTTTTCCCCCCATTTTGGTTACTTTCAATATATTGTATAAAAAAATGCTTTACAAGCATTTTCCACATTCTTAAAATGTGTAAAGTAGTGTGTTGCCCCCACCGTCCAACCACATTTTAGAAATAAGCAACTATTTTTGTTATTGCTGTATTGTAGCAATTATTGTAGCCATTGTTTGTTATAGCAGCTCTTGTTGAACGTATTTAAACAAAAAAATTGTTTGTTGTTAATATTATTACAAATAATGTTGCTAGTGCTTGTGTTTTCTGGTTTAACATTGAGTTTATGAATATTGTGCAATTTTTTTTTTTTTTTTTGGTGGAGTTTTTCATTGATATGGTATTCTTTTCCTACAGTTGATTGTATAGATATTATCCAATTTCATTTCATTTAATACTTTTTTCTACTGCTTTGAAAAGAAAACATCCAGCACTAACATGAACAAAGAAGAAAAGAAAAACTCCAGCAACGTTTAACAATTTTCTTTATGTTTGTGTTACTTTGCAGTAAATTAAAGGAAAAAAAAATACAATTAATTTTCCAAAAAGCATTCTTCTTTGTTGCGCTTTATTTTTAGGGAATATATAGATATTCGTTTTAATAGTTCTGTACGTGAAACAGCGAAAAAAATTTCGCATAATTTAAAACTTATTACACTGTGTAACACCAAAAGTTTATTGGAAATATACGCAACAAACGCAGAAACAATTCAAATGCATTGCTCGTATAAAACATGTTACTGCGGCGGCAGACAACGCGATTTTGTATCGCGGAAGGTACTTCCTGCGGCGGCAAACTAGTACCTACGCCAATACGAAAGCAATTCTTTTATATGATAAACTGGCAAATTTCGTCAGATAGCAACTTAGAAGAAAAAAGCAATATATCAACAATGAATTTATTACATACATATATTATTATGTTATGAGGTTCTCTTTTTCGATTCCTATTCATCGATTTGGAAGCTGTCTACATGATGTAATTTTTTCATGTATTTTGGCAAAGAAGAGAATTGGTTATTTCCATTCCCATCTAGAAAGCAAACAAATTTGGACACTGTGGTTTCATCACTTATTGACTAAAAGAAAAATATTGTGTTCATACGGATGTAAAGAAATACGAATTTATTTAAAAAATATAAATTTTTAAAGCGATTAGAAGTAATTCATATTTTTAACCACAATTTTGCCAACCTGAATTTCTAGAAAATTAAAAAAAAAAATTATGCTTTATTGGATTTTTGGAAGCATTGAAAATGTCGTGGCTTGAGAGTGACTTTCACACCACTGGGTATGAAAAACATTTGAAAAACGATTTGAAATTATTCAGAGAACATATTATTCCCGTTCTCTCGTTGTAGTCATAGACAACATTAAAAGCTTCTATTTTTCTGGAATACAATTATCTCGAGTTGTGTGTTTCACACTTTTCCGGGTTTAAATTTCTTCTTATTGATATTTCCTTCACCAGCATTTTTTTTAATATAAAAGATACTCATTTTATTTTGATTTTTCGAATTTTCAAATGATATTGACATTTCTGGAGAAATTAATTTTAAGGAAATTCGTCATATCCGTTTACATTTTTAAATTAGATTTTACTTAAATAATTCTTTTTAATTTCATAGTTATAAATAAAGGGAGCGCACAACAAGCCTTCACTGGCTTAAGTGTAAGTCGTATGACATGGGCTATCACACCCCTCCAATCCAACCTAATCAACCTTATGCAAATTAAAATTTTTCAAGTTGTTTACAGTTCGTAAAATTAAACAACAAATTTTTTTTTTTTAAGACGAATATATTTTTTTATTTACTTTTTTTGGAGTGATAATTAAAATATTTTTATGTGTCGTTTCCTTTACGATAATTCAATACACTTTCACTACTGTTTAAGCAAAGTTTTTTTTTAATTCCCCCAAGGTTTTGAGGTAACATTTTTCAAAACTTTTTTTTTTCAATTAACAGACTACAAAATAAAATACGATCGAGATCATTTGAAGAAAATTTGTTTAAGTGAATAAATTTCATGGTGATTTAAATAAATATTCAATAACTTAGGTTAGATTAGGTTAGGTTGGTTGCAGGGGTGTGATAGCCCATGTCATACGACATACACTTAAGCCAGTGAAGGCTTGTTGTGCGCTCCCTTTGTTTATCAAACACAAACTGCCAGAGTTCTGCGGCAGGATTCGAGCCTGGGACCTCCGCACTACGAGTCTAGTACGCTACCTACTTAAGGCTTTACGAAAACAATCCGTTGAAATTAACTAAATAAATATTCTTTTTTACTTGCTTCTTTACCATTTGTATTAATACTTTTGTAACAATTCAAATCTTTTTTTAATTAGGAATCGTTCTCAATTGATTCAAGCATGATTCTATTAGATATTCATTTTTTTTTCGTGTGGCGCCTAAACAGAGAGTTCGGGCCCGAAATCAAGCATTTCAACCCTATTCAAAGCAACAAGTCCCATGAATTTTAAGCTTGTAGATCATTTATATGATAGTTAAGGTGAAATTTTTTTCTGGTCATACTGCGAAGCACTTCGTTATTGGTCTTCCTAATATGGATTCATCTTTTAAAGGAAAATCTCCCGTACGCATATTGAAAAGCTGATTTTTTAACACATTTCGGATTTAATTTAAAACAAACACACAAAATTTAGAGAAATGTATAAAATCTTTGTGTCGGTAGAACGATCTATATAATTCAATTTTTCAAGATGATTTCACGTATTTAAATGTTGACCACGGCTACGCTTCAAATGGTTCATACGATGTGTCCAATTTTGGCAACTCTCTTCAACATATCAACATAGACATGAGCATTAACATTGCCCCACAAAAAATAGTCGAAAGACGTTAAATGACACGATCTAAACGGTCAATTTACCGGCCGCAAACGTGAAATAAACTGTTCGCCGAACTCGCCATACGATTGGTTCATTGTTTCGCCTGCTGTGTGGCATGTGGCTCTTCTATTTTGGACAAAAAAAAATTGTAATCAACGCACGGTAACGTTTCTGCCTTCGTCGTCTTTGAACAACAACATAAGGGCACCTCTTTCTTCAACCATATTGATAGTTTTACCGAATAAAATACGAAAAAATAAGACGGATCATAATTCCTGCTAAGGATCTACATCCCCCTAATCGTTTTTTTCTGTAGCATGGTGTAGTAGGAACCAAATTATGCTCTTTAAAAAATGTTTTTTTTTAATTTGTTACATTCTCTTTCGCACAAAGTTTTTTATTTATTTGTATAAAAGATAAGAACTTTTTGTATAGATAACAAAGTAGAAAGGAAGTATGAAGCTTTTTTCCCTACAGGATTTTTTAATAAGGCAATTAAATGAATATTGTGCAGAAAAAAAATTATTTAAGACACTTGCATTTGAGGTACAACAAATTTTATTAAAATATACTCTGTAGCTATAATTTAGAATAAAATCTGATATATTCATGCTGATTGCAGCATGAATTGATTCAACTGCATCAGATGGAATACTGAGCGAATCGCATTAAGAGACCAGATTGGCGTTTACACCCCTGCCAACATAGTTGACAGAATGCTCGAATGCGAAAACGCATGGAATGCTGTGAGTAACTACATCGAGTATGTCTTAAGAAGAAAGAAAAGAGACCTCGATGCACGGCAAAATGAGTCCCTATCAACGGAGAATCAGCAAGAATGAGCCAGCAGCATGAAAATGACGGACCCAGACGTGGGTGTTACGAGCAAAGTCATTCTTAGGAGGATGAAGTTTCTGGGCCTTCTTGAAGTAATGTAGAAAACAGTCCCGGGAAGGCATCCCACCAGAAACGGAGGAGGGATTTTTTTAGTGGAAAACACCACTCAACGCAGTCGACGACGGTCACTGTAAGTGCGAAGGCATTTTCAACCCTACCTCGCCCGTCAAAAAAAAATTGCAGCAGCAGCAAACTATTTAAAAAAAATTATTTTAGAAGACTATTGAACTTTCCAATAAAAATATCTAATTTACTTATTTTTTAATAGTGAATAGTTCTTCTGGCCCATTTAGTTCAAGAAGTGTTGTTGTTGTTCTTTTTTGCTAATAAAATTTCAAAATATTTAAATTATATATTCTTATTTAAGGCAAATTTTTATTAATCGGTTAACCGATTAGCCCAATATTTACCGATTAAACCAAAACCTCGATTAATTAAACGAACTATTAACCAATTAAAACAGACACCCCATTAATTGAATGCTATAGTACTGTGACACACACAGAATATTTGCGTGTTAACCCTTTGTCACACTGGATGGTAATGGGCGGCCGTTTTGATTAGAGTGTATAGATAATCAATTAGAAGTATTTTTTTTTCTACTTTATTACCAGAACTTTTGAAACTACCAAACACAAAAACAATTTCTTTTTAAAATATTGTTTAAAGAAACTAAGAATTAAGTTGTAAGAAACACGTCTACACGTCAGAGAATCAAAATTGAAAGCAGTGACCATGAAAAAAAAATTTTTCGCAGTTGAATATTTTTTAAATGAAAAAAATTTATTAAATTGAAATCTTTGTGCCCAATTAACCTGGTTTTGAAACAAATAGTAATTGTGTATTTTTTATTTTAACTAGATAATTAATAATTATCGTTGTACACTTGAATTTTAGATTAAATATGTATGTACCCACCCACCAGTAAGCAATCGATTGGCAAATCAACTGTAACCGTGGGTGGGCAGATACGTTAAAATTGTACAGTGGTTAAAAACGTTTACTATGGGGAAAAATTTATAATTGATCTGGTTTTGAAAAAGGGAGTTTTTTTTGACAACCGACAACTGTGAATTCAACTCTTTTAAAACTCTGAAACTGACTCACGGTAAAATTGATCCACTTGTGAACACAAGAACTTTGAAAAGCCAAAAAAAAAAATTAGGAAATCCAAACGAAATTCAAGAGCAAATAAATAATAAAGTTATTAACACAAAAGTTTAACACCGGATCTATTGAGGGGGCCGGGAATATGTGTCTTATTGACCATCTACTCTGGCCGGGCAACACAAAGGGACCTATCAAGACCCTAGAGGATCTGGTATGCCTTGCACTGACGGGTGGCCTGTACAACCTAATCTAACCTTTGTTTGTTATAAGCGTTAGATTATAATTATAAAGGAAATTCACACGGTACACGGTACACGATCTACAGTGGTAAGTGGTCTGTTCCTTAAATCGGTAAAGTACTGTGATAAATAATAAACTTACAAAGCTACTTCATATATGTATTTCGCTTTAGCTCATGTCGTTTCGTCAGTAATATTTTGCGAAAGTTTAGAAAGTTGTATGTTTATAAAAATATTTCCACTAAATATTATTAAGTATTTTGATAAGAATACAGAACGTTTTCTTTAAATTCATTAATACTTATAAAAACTCCCAGTTATTATTAATTTTTTTTTATTTATTTTTTTTTTTTTTTTTTAATAAAATATTAATTTAAAAAATACTACTCCTAGTAGTGTGTTTTCCTAACGATTAAAGCGATGGTTATTGGAAGAAGGCTCAAGTTGCTGGGTGCTATAAGTGTTTTTCAATACAAATACTGTTTCATTTGTAAACAGCCATAAGATTTAGGTTATCAGTATGAACGTTATAGGTTCTCGATTCCCACCAATGACCACAGCAATAACTTTAATCAAAAATATAAAGCTTTTAGTGCCATTTGAAAAGAGTTTTTGTTAAGAAAAGTTTTAAATCTAGTTGAACGCTTAAACGCACCCGCATGCATAATTCGATAATTTAATAATTTTTGTCTAATTTCTTTAATGATATTGTTGTACAAAAACCACGATGCAACACCCACAATGTTGTAATTATAACCATGACAAATGCGAGTGGCAGAATATAAAAATGTTGTTAGTTTCTAAAAATGTGTTTTAAATAAACATTTTATATAACATGTTACTTAAACTTAAAACTGTGGCAAAAAGTTATTATTAATTATCGCAAAACAAGAGTTGGCCAAAATAAACAAACATGTTGGCTATGAGTTTCATAAAATAAATTCACTATTCATTTGGCTTTTGCGCTGATTTTGTTGCATAGATTTTGTTTTTGAAAACAAATATATACATAGATAAATATATATATATATATAAATATATATAAACATATACTATATATACATACATACGATTATACCATAAATATTTAATAAAGTTGCTGGGAAAGACTTTCACTTTAATGCATTTATGGTTATTAAACTTTGTTGGTATTATACATAATACATTTAAAGTATATTTTTAATAAAATTATAATTTTTTGTTTGTTTTTAATTTTTAACACCAACAGTTCAGTTTTCATCTCTACGACTCCATATTTAGACAACTTTTTTCTTCTTATTTTTTTTTTGTGTGGCATATTTAACAAACTAGATTAAAGTTGATTTTATTTTTTCTGTTATTTACTATTATTTTATTATTTATATGAGTTTCTGTGAAAAGTGAAATGTTTATGAAAAAATAAAATGCAAGTCTAGCCTTTAATAGTCAATTAGCATCATTAGGTTTAGACACTTTAAATGCTTGAGCTTATTTTGTTATTTAAAGATTTTTATTTTTTTTTATTTTTTTATTCATACAACAAAAAAAAATGTCTGCGAAAATTAATATCAATTAACAATTTGCAAACAAAATTTGTGCCAAAAAGTTGAAAGAGAAATCATAAAATTAGAAATTTATTATTAACATAACTTGTATATAATATTTTAAATGGAATAAATGCAAGACTGGCTAATTCATTTACACCTCCTTTGACAACCCACTGGCATTAGTGTTATGAATTAGCGTTTTGCTTTTGGATTTTCTATTGCTTATGACACAACCGATTTAAAAATCTATGGCACAAAGGGTGCCGACATAGTCTTTGATATAAAACTTATCAATATCAAACCTCTTCACAAATATGTTTGGCAAGAACTTGCTTTGTATAGAAAGCTCAAGTTCTTTAGTTTTCTAATTAAACAACTTGAAAGGTTTTAGTCATTTAAATTAAACAACACAAGATAGATAAATTAGGTACACTTACACTTACATACAGATATTTGCATGAGAAAGTATAATGACACCCATTATTTTTATGGCCCGACATTAAAGAAACTCCCACATATGTTACGCTAATTTATTACATACATCTTTCGCTTCACAATCATGCCTCTAACTTTAACAAACGGTCACAATCATCATCAGTTTGCGCACTTTCAAAACATTATTTGGCACTTAGTTAAATTTCACTATGCACCCATTCCAAATGGCGATGATGTGGTGTTAAGGTGAAAGTCTAGATTAAGTTGCAACAAGCTAGCACTTAAAATATAGCCGGGCGGGCGTCTGCTCACTGAAGCATGTCTCGGAAGTGAGCAGAGTAAAAAATATTTAAACAATTATTTACTTGAATTAAACATAGAAAATTTAGTAGAGATTTATCAACGTGATCGCATTTAAAAATGTCAGTGGCGTCTGTAATAATAATAAATTATAGACGATAAACATTTGTTAAAAAGTTAAAAGCCGTAGCTTAGATTTACATTTAATAATGGCTGAGAAGAGCAGTTTATCGCCACTATTTAAATTTGTTTCCCTTTTCTTATTCCATTTGCTTAACTTTGACGAAACGTCTGTTGCTCTTTTTGTAGACTTAATCATTTAATTACTTTTATACTCTATATAAAATCAGTCATTAACTTATCAATTATTATTTTCTTTTCAAAGTTAATTGCTGTTAACATTTATTTGAATTTTAATAAACAGTCATCACTAAAGGTCCATTGTATGCCGTAATAAGTCACAATGGGGCAGCATAGTGCAAAAATAGTGATAATGTATAAAGAATTTGCAAGACTACATAAACAAAAAACTAAATTTTTAGCAAATGCCAATTTTCCAATTAACACAAAGGTTGATTTTTTTTAGCAACATGTTTACGTGCAACATGTTACTGTTAAACATGTTCAGTTGGGTCTATAACTTAACCATGAATCGACTTACAAACGAACAACGTTTGCAGATTATGGAATTTTATTATCAAAATTCATGCTCGGTTAAGAAAGTGGATCGTCCACATTTTTATCGGAAAATTGTGTTCAGCGGCGAAGCCCATTTCTAGTTGAATGGATACGTGAACAACCCAAATTGCCGTATTTAGTGTGAATAGCAGCCAGAAGCATTGCATCCCGAAAAATGCACTGTTTGGTGTGGATTATTGGCCGGTGGCATTATTGGACCGTATTTTTTCAAAGGCGAGGAAGGCAGGAATGTTAACGTGAATGACGAGCGGTACCGTGCGATGATTAAACATTTATTTTTGCCCGAAATAGAAGAGCTGTACTTGGCTGACATGTGGTTTCAACAAGACTGTTCCACATTCCACACAGCAGGCGAAAAAATGGCCCAATCGGAGGGCGAGTTCAGTGAACAGTTTATTTCACGTTTTGGGCCGCTCATTTGGCAGCCTAGATCGTGCGATTTAACGCCTTTAGACTATTTTTTGTGGAGCTTTGTCAAGGCTCATGTCTATAGGAACAAGCCTGCAACGCTCGACGCACTGAAAGCCAATATTCAAGATTTTATTCGTGGGATACCAGTCGATATGTTGGAGAGAAAATGCCGAAATTGCGCCACAATATCTGCATTTTCTAATATTTAGAAATATATTAGAATTTCCAGAACTTTAAAACTTAGGGGAAATTATTTAAATGATTAATGATACCAAGGTTCAAAAATTCAAGCAGATCACAGACCTGAAAATTTTCGAATGATAATGAGTCTAAGAATTAACTTTAAATAAAAATTTTAAATTTTTAGATTACATTAAGGCTTTCGAAATCTTGAAATTTTTTAGAATTTGGTTTTTTTCATTGATAGAAATTATGTCAGATTTCGAAATGCAGTGAAACTTTTTTCACATAATCAACCTAATCGTGAATAAAATTTCTCCTGAGGTCTGCTCTTTTACCCAAAATTTAGAGCGGAAATTACGTGTTGTTGTTGTGTTTGAGTAGTATATCATTAGCTTCTCATAAGATTTTGTTCAAGGAAACTAATTCACGTAAAAAATATATTCCCCTTTCAATCACGACATGGATGAATGGAGTCTTGAAATTTTTTAGTATAAGAAAGATTTTATAAAGGAAGGGCTTTAACATACACATTCTACTTTATTTCTAAATTCAAATAAAACTCGAATTGTGACGTACGCAAGATACAAAATTTTGATTTCATAAAATTTTTAATTTTATTTTTTTAATTTTATGCTACACGTACATATATTTATTTTAGTTCACTCTAAAAACAATGAACTAAACCTAAAGAAATTTTAAAAAATTTACTCAATTTGAGTTTAAAATGGTTGTTTTTAATTTTATTAAATAAAATTGTTTACTTAATTCGTGGGAGAATTTTAAAGTTTTTCCCATTTTATTTAATTTTTGAAATTTCTTGTATTTTTCTAACTTTTAAAAAGAAAAATTTTGAACTTTTTTGTAAAAAAAACCTTTATATCTGCAGCTATACCGAAAAGTTTCGATATAAAAGCAAAAAAACATTCGAGGTTTTTATTTTGCATTAATGAAGCGACATGTCTTTTTATAGCCTGGAGCTATAAAATAAATTTCATATTTTTGACAAATAATTTTCTAGGGAAAGAAAATTAAAACGAAATTTATGTACCGTGAAAAAAAAAACTAACAGTTTCAATTCTATTAAATATTTCATTAGTATTCTTGCATTATTTGTTTCTTCAAAAATGAGATTTTCTGGAGAAGCTTCCACCAACGTTTTCATGCAATATTTTCTCTTCTGATTTTATGCATCAGGATCATTTTTTTTTTTTTTTTTTTTTTTTTTTTGAATTATATGACCTGGCTTAATGTGCTTTGTAGCCGTTTATTACACTAATTTTATACATCCTCATTGTGCAGCAACATTTGTAATTGTTTTCGTTAAACTTTTGTAGTAAAGTTTATTAAAAAATTTTACATTTTCTTTGTTTATCAATAATGACAGCTTTTTTTGTAATTCAAAATGCTTAAATATATTTTCATTCAGCAGTAAAAATTTTTATATGTCTATTTTTTTCTTGTCTACAATTTATAAAAATAACTTCTTTTATTGTAAAAGTTGTTGCATTTATTAATATTCCATTAGCTCCTGTTATTGACATTCAATTAATTATAATCATATTAAAAGTTGTTGGCGAAAAAAGATACAAAACTTTTATTATGTACATTTTTATTAAATTTTTGAAACGGCAGAATAAATTATGTTACTATATACCATTATACATACCTGCAAGCTTATGTTAATATGCTGGCAGGGATGGAAATATAAATAATTTGGGATTAATTAAAAAAAAACATTAAGAGTAATAGAGTAACTAGCGACGCTACATCTAAAGAATATACTCGTACGTTTTTCAAATATAATGGTTGAAGTCTACTGATGATTTGGTTAGAGCCAATGGAATGTAGGCTTAGCTCTTAAGAAACAACAATCAAAAAATTAAAAGAAAAAATGGATGTGTTATCGAAATTGAAATGCATTTAAATTTAGAAAAAATCGCTAAAATTGCTTGTTCCTTCCCGCAACCGAAAATATACTAAATTACTAAGAAACGCTTAAAAAGAAAAATTTTAAAGTTTTTTAAAATAAAGCACAAATTGAAGGGCGAAAACCCAAAAAATAAAACAATAAAAATGAGTCAGAAAGAACTCAGTTCTTTAATAAAATGTAAAGTTGTCACAAAAACAGCGCCTAAAGGATAAAAGTATATTGGAAACGAACACAGTATGAAAGAACTCAAAATGTTACACATGAACTGAAAAGTAAAGACCGAAAATTTTGCTACAGTTTAAAAGAACCAAAAAATTTTATATAAATCTAAGAAAAATATTTAAAAAATTAAGAAAATTATAAACATTGAACAGAGACACAGCATTGCACAAAATTATTTCCAAAATATATTCATTTAAATGTTATTAATGCAAATTATATTGTTGTAATTTGGGTTTAACGAACAGAGTAACAAAGATTTTTTCATTCGTTTGTAGTGAAGCAGATCAGAGTCTTAGATGGGGACTTATAAACTTCCCACTAGCCTACCGAGGCACCTAAACTTGCAAATCTCTGATAAAAAATTCACTTGAAATGCACTGAAATGACAATCTTTATTTATACGAGTAGTTTTCATTTCTTTTGTTTTCTTTAACCCTTCCACTGTCTTCTTTAAAATTGATGACATCAATTGTAAGATTATTTATGAAATTCTAATGGAAGAATATGGTGTGTGTTCCCATAGAGATGCAGTGCCTAAATAAAATGTTTGTTCATATATGTATTATGCTTTTAAAGCTCTCGCTTACCCATCCCTGCCTTGGTGTCAATACGCTCCCACAGATCAAAGTGTATCGGTGTGTTTGTGAAGTATATGTAAGTATTTTTGTTATTAAAAATATGTTACAAATAGTAATTTAATTAAATTGTGTTTCATAAAAAATAATGCATGTGTGTTTGAAAATTTCGTGCTGTATGTGAGTTTTTTTTTTTGTGAATAATTTCAAATAGATTATGAGGAATCTTTTTTTCCTATATGTACATACAAACGGATATTTTTTTGTTGAATTAACAATTTTAATGACAAGTTATTTTTAAATTACTAAAAAAAGAGGCGTGTTGTTAATAAATTGCTTGGGAATAATGTAGACTTAACATTAATTTTATATGTAAATTAATGTTATTGCAGCTACTGTTGTTGTAGTCTCATTTCATAATAATAATAATTATTATTATTATAATTATTATTTGTTGAAAGCTAAATTTGAAAATACTTTAATGATAAATCACACCTGTCTGGCAAATAAATATGAATTATGTATGCGTGGCAAATATTTGTGAGAAAGTGGCAGAAGCAGAGCGAAAAGGGGTTTAATTGTTTAACTGATTTAATTGTCTGCTATTATAGAGATAAGGTCACAAGCCACAGGCATTTAATCAAACAGTTTAGCATACTTGGATCCGTAAAATATTAGCATTTGAAGCAATTTAAAATATGGAAATGAAGTTTGTATCTTGATTATGTTTTTTTTTCCAAATTAAAGGCATTTGTGTTACATTTATCGCAGTAATTTAAAAATTTTAATTAGGAGTACCTTATAATTAGAGTTGCACAATTTTTTATAACCAGTTTGTGCTAGAACAATAAATTTCCTTTTTTTCTCCTAAGAAAGGGTAAATAATTTTACACTTTTTTTAGAGAAAATTCAATAAGATATGGAATGTGTTTATTTAAGAAAACCCATGACATAAAACAATGTTTGCAACAAAGTACCTTCGTAGACTAGTAGCTAGTGTACTAGACTGGTAGTCCGCAGGTTCGACTCCTGCCGCAGACTCCGGGTGTCTCTGCAGATAAGCCAAGTAGCTTCGCAGTTTGTGTTTGTTAATTTAAAAAAAAAAATAAAAATAATAAAATTGGAAAAAAATTACGAAGACAAACCGATAAATCAATTTCTTCTCTTTCATAATCGATCCCATTTGTGTTTGTTTGATCTTTAAAGATCTAGATCATGGGGCCTGCGTTCGAAATCAACCCGATTTTCAAAATGTAGCTTCAGCAGAAACCCAGCGATTGTTAGAAAAGTTATTGTACTCGTACCATTTATGTAATTCATCTGAATTTGGCATATACGTATATGAGTCAGAACGTCGTGAACTGGGCAATATGACGCAAAAGGAATGTCATAGTTTGAATTGGCTGCCAATTTGTCAATAATGAAATAAACAGCTCCGTTTTCATCTACATCATATATCTCAAATGCAAAAATGGCAGCCAATTCAAATAAGGACATTAGTTTTGCGCCGCCTTGTTTCACAAAAGTATGTTTTCATTTGATTATAATACCAATAAAAAAAATAAGACAGATGTATTTTTGATTAATTACAATGTTTTTATTTTTAACATGGGCGGCTTGTTATTGTAAAATGTTCTCTTCTTTAATTCCTATTCATTAAATTTGAAGTCATGTTCACAATGTTAGGAAAAGAAAAAAAAAACAATTTTTTGGAAGCACTTCAAATGCTATTCATTACAGAATATTATATACATTGTAATGTATGTAAGTATGTAAGTGATGAAAAACATCTTCAGCATTAATTGTAAACTGAATTAAAATAAATAAAACTGCGAATTGACGTATATAAAATATAAAAACTTGCATTTATCACAATTTCTGTATTCTCATGTGACAGTAATAGTGACAATTATATATTGATATATAATTAAATATTTGGTAAACCAGGAAAATGGCATACCTTGAGATTGAATTGCATATTTTACCAAAGAGTGATAAGCCCAAACGTTGTAATAATTATGCATAACAATATTTCAGTAGATTTTAAAAAATTATTTTGAATTAAATTTTAAATTGTTGCCTACTAAACTGCAGATTATTTGTTTAGATTATATTTTAAAGTTTAATATTCTCGCCATTGGCAGTCACCGATTTAACATTGAAAATCGATCGAAATTAATCAAACTATTTTAAAACGATCACTTTGAAATCAATCTATTTACATTGCACAATGGGATTAGTTTTAAAACATTCCTGTTTTACCAATAACATGGTTTCACTTTAATCATAAAGCTCAATTAGAATATGTAGTAACTATATTATGTTCAACTTAATCATGTTTTTCTTATGCGTGGGATATTAGATTTATTTATTGTACCACTAGAAAAAATTAATGAAGGCCGTGTCAGTGAGCAGTTGTTCATCTCTGATATTTAAGAAATGTTAGAAAAAAATTCAATAAATAATATTTTTCCGACCCGTTCAGTTCATATATAATTTCACTAACCGAGGTTTAGGTCACTTTTTTATAAAAACAAATATAAAAAATACATAAATGATTGAAAACTCTTATATTTTTGAAAAAAAAAAACTTTTTTATTATTTCTTCTTTTTTTAAATTTGAAAACATTCTTATTTGTAAAATTAATTGTTGTCTTTAGTCCATGATATATGAATGTCGAATAGCAAAAAATAATCATAATTTGTCTTCGATAGCAAAAGAACAATTAAAAAGAACTGCATTTTGATTCACACTAAATAACCATCATTTTTTATGGGGTCACACAAGATATTCTTCTTTTATTTATAATTTTTTTTTTTTTTTTACAGATATTTTGCGAATTACACAAAGAAAACATGTAGACAGAAAGTAAATTTTGTTACAAGAATTTTCTTTCCATTTGGTATTGGCAACAAAATGATGTAATATTTACACATTTGCAACTAAAGAAACTTTTTTTACACCCAAGACAGTCAGTCAGCAGCAGACATAGTACCCGGTATTTCTAAACAGAATACCACTATACTAACTAGTATAGTGATATTCTAACTAGTATAAGAAAATATTAGTGATAAAGCCGAAGCGAAGAGGAGTTTATTAGTTACTATCAGATTTTGTTAAAAAATATACTTTAAAAAAAATACCAAAAAGTGCCAACAAACATATTTTGAAGTAAACCAAGTGTTCGGTTGGTTTAAGAATACTTGATATTCTTGAATAATACTTGAATAATTGATATTCCTTTTCAAAGTACATATTTTCTATATTCAGTTCAGTTTTCAAGTGAAAATTAGTTTAAAAAATTAAATTAAAAATAGTTAAAAGTTTAATTTCTAATTATACATCTATATATCTGTAGCAACAGGCATTCATCGCCTGTGACGACTTAAGAAAGATCCTGTATTACGCCCCATTCCCATATACGCAAGAAAAGGATCACACGAAAGTAGAGTCATGCATATGAGGCTTTAAATCTCTTAGAAGTGGCGTAAAAACATCCGAAAAGCACTACGTTGCTTAAGTCGACTAAGACGATTATATGCTTATTGCCACAGATATGTATACATATACTATATATCTATCTATGTACATATATATACACATATATGTACGTATGAGGTAATGGACGAAATTTTTATCCCGAAAATTATATGGAAAATCACTTGCAACATTTCAAATATTGGCTCTTATCCGCTTAATTTATTGGAAAATCATATGGAAATCATATGTAGCATTATTCCATATTTGAAAGTTAATTAAATATATAATTTCTTTTTGAAGAAGAATTTAATTAGGTAATGGGCAAAACCGAGATAATTTTTTTGTGTGTTTAATGTTTGTTATTTTTACCAGGTTGAGTTGGGTAAACACACGTGCAACATCTGAATGTGACCATGGCAGTTCTAAAACAAAATTTCATATTTTTTCAAGTCAATATTTTCTACCAGCATCCTTATTTAAATTATTTTTGCTTATCCAGTTCGTATATTTTATGTTTATACCTAAATTTCCTCGATAAAATGTCTTCTTTTTGAGATCTCAATATGTTTTGCAGTTAGAAAAAATCAATGATTTGAAAAATTTTCATATTATTTGAAACAACTAAAAAATATTAGTGAATTATATGTGTATTTTGAATTACTTTTTTTTAATTTTGGCTCATCATCATTTTAATTAATTGATTTTTTGAATTTTTTTCCATTTTACTAAACATTTTAACTTTCCACTATGTGGCTCAACTTTAATCCAGACCAAAGGAGTAGGAATTCTGTCCCCATCTTCAAAATTAATAAGAAGGTTCAGGTTATTTTCCTGAATAAGTGTCTTGGTTTTTTTCGATTTATTTACAAATTGTGTTTCATGTAAAATAGTAAAGGTGAACCCATACACAATTCGCATACTAGAGCTTTGCTTTATGACATTTACAATTTTTTGTTGAACATTTCGAAATGCAACTTGAGCCGATCCCATCATAATAAGATTTTCGTTACTGTAATTTCGACAATCAACCCGCCTTACGGCGAATATTCTGGTACATAGATATAAAGAGTCCAACAAAAATGTATGTGAGATAACATTGATAAACATTGTTGCAGATATCATAATATAGTTTTCCCAATCATGTTGCAATCATATTTTTTCGTTGCTTATGGTGAGCAACATATGATTAAAATAAATCATATTTTTAGCTTTAAATGTGTGAAAGGACAAAATGCCAACTTAGATATTATTCGACGTATGGACTTACGTATTTGAGGGCACAGATGCCTATGGAATGCCTTAAAAAATTTTAAATTTTGAGAGTGATTTTAGCCCAATGGGCTCTGATGAAATTTTTTAAATGTATTCAATTGAAAAATTATAACCATATTAATCCGTACACGCAAAATTGTTACTATACAAAGTCCTTACGTCAAAACATTACTGACACGTTAATGTAAATGATCAAAAATATTTCTGATCTATTATCGAGTCTGAAATTATATGACATAACGATATCTTAAGATATGTTAGATCTGCCCGATAATCGATTTCTGCTGCTAATGTCTGATAATCCTCCAGAAACTCTTAACTTGTTTATATCCACTACCAGAACTACTGGGTACACATTTCAATAAATATTGTTGTAAAAAATTATTTCTATTATGAATTCAAGTGGGTGTAGAAAGTCAGAATAATAAAATAAAATCTAGAACAATGTCTGCTGTTTATTACTAAATATTGGTATCATAGAAAAGAAAATTAATTTAATTATAAATTTTCTGCTTATTACTGCAAAATATCAATAAACTATTATTACCAGACAATAATTACAGCTGAGAAGTTGCCATAAGGACAATTGCAGTGCGTAAATGAAATACAAATGAAATTGAATCATTATTTCATTATTATCAATCATAATATATATTTATGTAAAATAATTTCGTTTTATTGCATTTTACTTATGGGTTTATTCACACTTTTTTTGTGAATTAATTTTAATTATAGTTTGTTCCTGTATAAATATTTAAATATTGATTGAATTTGAAGGGCAAATAATAATTTAACACAATTAAAATATTTTGTATGTGTAAAATTAAAATGTGTGAAATTGAATTGTATTTTAACTATGGTAGATTAAAATAAAATATGCAATAAAAAATTCGTTTATTCAGTGAAATGAAAAAAGTAAGGCTGCACAGTGGTTTACTTACACACTTTAGATAATTATCAATTAAAAAAAAACATTAGGAAATTATTATTGACATTGTCCTTTAAAAAATATCTACGAGAATTGTGTAAAATTCGGTATCCTGATGATTGGAGGGGTGTGATAGCCCATGTCATACGACATACACTTAAGCCACTGAAGGCTTGTTGTGCGCTCCCTTTAATTATCAAACACAAACTGCCAGAGTTCTGCGGCAGGATTCGAACCTGGGACCTTCGCACTACGAGTCTAGTGCACTACCTACTAGTCTACGAAGGTCAGTTTAATTATCAAACACAAACCGCCAGAGATCTGCGGCAGGATTCGAACCTGCGACCTTCGCAATACGAGTCTAGTACACTACCTACTAGTCTACGAAGGCCAGTTCCTGATCTCGTAAATGTTCTGAGTCATAAGTCTATTCAAAGGCATAAAAAAAGTCCTGGACTGAACTAGTATTAGGCTACGACGTGTCCGACCATACTCACATCAGGCTAAGTTCGAAGGATTTTGCGGCAAAATGCTGGATGTGTATTGGGAGAGGTTCAGACGTACTCCAAAATTTCAACGCGTGCACAAGATGAGCCATAAAAAACACTTAGAATAGCGAATGAGGAATTGAGTTCAAGATCATACACGCACAAAAAAACAAAAGAGTTCTTGAACTTCGTAAAGCCTAGTTAGAGGCACTCGAACAAAAGTTCTTAACAGGTCAGAACGCCATACACACAGTGCGTATAGGCATCCCATATAAGTACTAGCGTCGGGGTCCTGCCACTGAATAGATTATTTTCTATGAATCCCCCCAAACAGCTTTTCTTAATATTAAAACAATTTGATTGCATTTCCCCAACAATTTTTAAGCTTTGAAATTATAATAACAATACAACTGTTTGAAGTGATGAGAGAGGAATTATACAGGCCATCAGATCAGTTTGTATTATGTTGACTTTAAACATATCAGTCATTTGCGGCTTATTCGTATAGACCTGCAACATCAATTCCAAGAGAAGCAATTTAGAGGCTTAAGAATGGTATATTAAGAAAAGCTTTAATTTTTAAGAAAATTGTTCTAAACACATAAATTTCATAAAATTCATAAAATTCATATCGTTCAGCCTAAAATCTACAAATATATATTTTTTAATTATATTCTTAAGCTTTGTAGTGAATTTCACCTCAATCAGTGCAAGGACATGCCTCGCTCTCACATATCCTTAAAATTCAAAAGCAAAATTTTAACTAGATTATTAATCAAAAATTGGTGTAAGTTTTCAGCTTTTTTTATAAATTTTGCCTCATTCGATAGAAGGATACGAAATCCTTTTATGTATCCTTAATTTAGAAAATAAATTGCTACATTTATATCACTTTTAAATTCCTTCAAAACAAATTAAATGTTTTTTAAATTTTATTTGCTGTAAAACTACATCATACTACAGATAATTTTTGTAAAATTAAAAAAAAAATTGTGAATGGCTGGCGGCACATTTGTTACTATGCTGTTAAAACTAATCATGTCGTCAACGGAATTAACATTAATAGACTTTAAGTTTGATTTAAATTTCATATAAATAAGCAGTGAAAAACTGAATTTCGTAATTAAGTAGAACTTAAAGATAAATGATATTTAAATCCAAAGTCAAAAACTGGCGATAAATCTGTCTAGGAATTCTTAAATTAAATACGAAATGTGTATTTCTATATGTGTATTGACCGTGTGCTGTTGATATTTTTAATATTGTTGTAGCTAAAGCAATAAAGACCTTTGCAACCGATGAATAGAGAGACCTGGGTTCACGACCGATATAAAAGCCAAAGAAAAATAAATTTTTATATAAAAAATTTAATTTTGAATTTTTTTAATTGGGATATTAAACATATGAGGTTTAATGCCTTCCAACTATTTTTCAAGTTCATGGACGAATGAAATGTATGCATTTGAACAGCTAAAGCCAAAACAAACAATAGAATTAAAAAATTATAAAGCAAAGATATAACCCCAAGCTATTTTAGCCATAAATATCCACTTCATTTTTAGTGGTCTTAGTATTTGGTAGTTGCTTACAACCAACTCCGAACATTGTTGCCAAAATATTTGGAGGTAAAACCTGCAAAAATCGAGAATTTGTTAATAAAGAAATCTGCTTCAGCATATCCTGCAAACATCTTTTACATTTTTTTTCTAGATTTTGTAAAAGTAAAACGTATATGGACAATAATTGCAATTATCTCTTATAAACAGATTTTTTCATAGAAACGAATTGCAAAAGTTACGAATATCTGGCGGTATTTTCTTCCGTTTTGATTTCGCTTTTTTTGTTTGGTTATAAAAACTTTCGAATCTAATGAATTTTCGCGTGAATAAAAGAAAATAAATCCAATTTTTCCAACTCAATTAATGGGCAAATAATTAAGGGATCGCCGACTACATTCTTTACTGTTCCGTATCTGGCTTTAGCCCGATTTAAATATGGATGCATGGATTTTTCTTTCCAGTGTATTGATGATAATTTTCTCTTCGCCTTAAGCTTACAACGTGAAATTATAGCAATCCAATTTGGCAAGTCGAGCAGCACAAATTTTCATTTTTTCAAATCCAATAACAAACTGTTACAAAAATTTGCCTTAAGGGTCTACAAAATTTGTTACATCAATAAATTTTAATTTGAAAATAAACTCATTTCACAAAACATATAAATTATCCCACTTAGTGGATTATTAACAAATTTATAGCCAAGATAAATCATAAAAATTATGCCTTATTAAGGTATTTGCAACATACCTTAACTTTTCCGATTTACGTACAAAATATTCTTCATGCTTTTGAATTTATGCTCTCAAAATATGAATCACGTAAATGGCAACATATTTGTTGTTCATATTTTATTGAATTATTGTACGTTTAGGAAAAATGTGCATGTTACTCGTACCTTAAAGTTAGTGGCCTTATGTGTTGTAGAACGCGCTGCGCTGCATGTTTCAAATATTTATTTTCACGTTAAGATTTACGATTTTCTAAACATGCTAAAGGCGTTATACTATAAAATACCTATTTAACGTATCAATGAATTTAAACCACCAAAATTGTACAGACTTATAAGTGTTATAAAATCCAAATGATGGCAAGATGTTTTTGGCAATATTATTGCCAGGGTTGGGGGACTAAACACAAATGGTATCAATTTACTTCGTTAGACCAAACAAAATAAGACCAGCATAAAGTGAGAAAACACATGTACTTACAGGAATAAAAAACGTGTCATAAAACACCTTAACAGAGATCAAAAAGTTGAGTCAACCAACCACCTTAACTCAGTGTGAAAGATGTGATTTTTTGTATCATTACAGATAAATGGATTTAATTATAAACCCATTAACAGTAGTTTTAGGCAAAACTTGTAGTTTTCATTTCAATTACACCATCCAACCACCAAAATATACAGAGGGCGTTATTTCTAGGCAACGGCAGATGGCAGTCTCATTATCCTAGACCTGCTACAGCAAACCAATCATCTACTCAGCTGGAACAACAACAGATCAACGAAACTGATACAAGGCAAAAATAACAATGGGAAAACAACTGCAACAACTCGTGTAAGATGGAGATGCTTTATGGAAGCCAAATGCTCTAAAGAGGTGTAATGGAGGAAAAAAAAACTCTTTTGCAAATGACAGCAGCATAAGTCATTCCCACTCATTTGACCCTAGGCAAAGTCCCTTGGAGATTAGGGCTATGAGGCAAAATATGGATGGTGCAATTAATCAAGACCTTGTAACAATCTCTAAATAGAGTCATACGAATCGAGGAGATTTTAATGCTCGGAAGAAACATGCTGCTCCTTCTGTAATTATGGGTGATATAAATAGTGAGCAATCAAAAGCTCTTGATGTTCTTGGCATGAAAATTCAGTGTGATGTTCGATGGACTGAGCACATTATTCATATCGCTATAGAAGCATTCAAGTGCATCGGCTTTTTAAGACGGTGTAAGAGACACTTCACCCTTCTCCTATCCTTCCTATTTATACCATCTGCATTCGGCCGAAAACGCTCATGTATGGGCCGGTGGTTCAAAGTCTATTTTGAAGCTACTGGACCGAGTACAGTAGAGAGGCGAACTCATAGAAAAGGTACTTGTAGAAATCACGAATAAGCAGTTGGAAAAAGCGATCCAAAACATCATTAATTAAGTATTTTCATAAAGGTCCTGCAGCTTTAAAGTTTTTAAAATATGTTTGATATTTATGAAAACTGTAGGATTTGCAAAACAATATTTTTTTGTCTAAGCAAAATTTACGAGCAAAACATAAAATTCAATGGTAATGAGAGTTTTTCAAGAAATACTATATAATGCGGATATTGTTATTCATATAAGATTTGAATGAAATTTGAAAACACTGCAAACAACAAAGTTATATAATTACAATTACTAAAACTAATACTGATTTATCACTTATGAATACTAAATTTCCTAAAAGGGGAAAATGTATTCCAAAGATTAATTAATTTGGGAAAGTTACTGACCTGTCAAAATTAAAAAAAAAATTTAAATGTATTAGTTATTTATTTTGTTTTTGAAAAAAGCTTTTCAAAAGTTTGTGTGTAATAAATACATTTTGTTTTTATAAAATAAGAAATTGTTAGTTTTATAAATAAAACAAAAAAAAAACTTTCTTAATGTAACATAATAACTCTCAATTACGAATCCATGGATAAAGTGAATTCAAAATTCAAGAAATTTCGGAAATATGGAATAAAAAACTTTGCATTTTTATTGTCATAAAAACACATTAGGCCAAATTAGGTAAATAAAATAAATAAATGTTAAATGTATTTGAAAAATTTACGATCGGTGCTTTGCACTCTTAACAATTTTTTTTAGAAATCAAAAATGTTCTTTTAAAAATGTCCAAGTTTTGATAAGGCCTATTTTTTATAGGCGAGAGGTATAATTTTATATTTAATTTTATTGATTTGATCTCTTATATTTTCATACAGCGCATAGAGAAAGGGATCTAAGGGTAAAAAAATAAATTTTCACTTTTTTTTTTTTGATGTGGACAACATCTGAGCATTGAATGAGACCGATCCCATGCCCCAGAGATATGCGCGTTTTATGAAATTGATGGTACACCAAAGATACACGTATTTAAATCTTTAAAATGGCTCTCCTGAACAAAACCGGTTTTTACCCTTAGGTCCCTTTCTATTTTGCGCGTCACATATATACATATATTTGTATTTACACTAAGCAATTTTTCATGTATTTCATCTATTGGTCAAACATGCGGTAGAGGGAAACAGTTGGGATAAAAAGTGAATGTAATTTCAGTCGAGTCTATGAAAAAAATTGCATTTTTGCAAATTATTAGAGAAATTAACATCATAATTGGTCAACTTTAAGGGACTGACCACGCCCACTTCATTTGCTATGCGATACGTTGCCATGCTGATTATAAAACCACGTCAACTCCGATTGTGTGAAATTTTATTGAATTTAATTGAGTACTTCACGAGATGCTGAATAAATAACAGTGTATTAGACTAGTAGAATGGGGGTGGCAGGTTCGGTTTCTGCCGAAGATTCTGGCTGTTTCTGCAGCTAAGCCAAACAGCTTCGCAGTTTGTGTTTGTTTTAATTAAAAATATAATAATAGAAATAGAAATAGATATATATATGTCCTATATGTATATTCACAGTCTCTAACATACGTTCTTCCTGTATTTATCTTGCATTGCTTTTACTCGATTTGAAAAAAAATTTAGTTCTTTACATACAACTATTTCGTCGTCATTTGTGAATTTTCTTTTTAAAAGGATGTTTTTTTAAGCGGGCTGTTATGATTTTTCTTCTGTTTCAAAAGGATGTTGATTCAATAAAAAAATTTCACTTGTTACTTCAAACGTGGTACTAAAAAAAATTTGCTGAAGCAAAAATTATCTATACTTGGTTTCTTTTCTCTATTAATTTTTAATTGAAATTAACTTTTTTTACATTTTACTAACTTTTATTTTATTTCTATTTTCTTTCAGGTATGTGTTTCTAACAAAATTGCCAGCTTTTATATTAATGCAGAAATGAAAATTCAACCAGCTTCAGAAGTAATTTTCTGAATAACGCCTTGTCAATTTTATTTGTTAATATATGGCTTTTTTTATTTACCGACTGCTATTTTGTTCATAGAAAAACTGTAAAAAAAGAAACATTTAAGAAAAAATATTAAAAAAAAATGTAAAACGAAACTCATGATTGTTGGCTGGATGGATGGATGGACGGATGGCTGGTCGGCTTTAAAGCAAAACAAACAGGCTGCTACGGCAGCAACTGTAAGAAATAATACTACTTGCAGTACAAAGAAACAAAACAAAACTTTTCGCTTTTTTTGAGAAGTTGTAAAAGTAGCCACAGACACGATGCTACTGCACACAGACATGTGTTCTTTGCAACGCACAACTATAGTAAATAATATGTTGAGAAGAAAGTTCTTCTGCAGTGAGCCTGGTAACCCAGTAAACCACCAACATTACCGCATTTGGTTTGAGAAAGTGGGTCGTTGGCTTCAAAATTCATTCATTATATACACAAACACATACACACACATGGTTGCAGTCAAGGAGAATTAAACATAATCACAACACGAAAACAAAAATCGTTTAAACCAAAAGGAATGAGCAATATATATAAAGGAATTGTGTACATGAAACAAGAAGTTGTAATGCTGCTTTAAGGAGCTCTGAATTTGAGAAGACGATGGAAAAATTCTGCAGGTTCCCTAAAACAAATCATTATGGCCTAAATTTGTCAATCTTCCAAACTGTCCAAGTGTAACATTTTCGATTTAGAGAACTTTTTAGTTACGATACTGTCTTTGTTGGTTTTTGTAAAACGAAACATTAGCGTAACTATAGAATTTTTCTGAATGGGACAGAGGTATTAGAAATTTCACAAAGAACGAATATATTATGGGGGAACCTAATTTATACTGGGTATAGTTCAGCTCTCTCCAGAGGGCATTGTATTAGTATTCGCGAATAGAAAAAAGTTATTAAAATTATTTCTGAGAAATAAATATATAAGAAGTCATACGAAAAGAGATTTGTGGAAAGGTTTTTCCAGTGGGTTTACGTCAACTCTTCGAACTATGTTGATGACGCCTTAATGAGAAATAACTACTGAAGTCATTCCAAACAATTGAAATAAAATCGATCTTGGCCAATAACCGAAAATGCGATGTCTGATCGTCTATGCTAAATGTCATTAGTTACATCAAGCTCTTTAGAAACCCCAATAGACGTAAATCCTTCTTGCGCATTTGTGGTGGCTCTAACATTTAATATAAAATTATTTTAGGGAACTTTTTTGATTGAGCTTGAGGTCCAACTCTTTGTAAATATATCGGCTCGTATTTGTGCTTGATGGAAATCTATCGATTTAAAAGGTAAAATATTTAATCAACTTCAAACTACATACTAAGTTTCATAAATAAAAAAAAAAAAAAATTATATTGGAAAAGAAAAATTATTAACAACTAACGCAAGGTATCGATAAGAGCATAAACTTTTTTGGATATAAAATATCATGACGAAAACCACTAAAGATTTTTCAGAATCCTTCTAATATTATTTCATTATTAGTTTTTGCTACATAAGATAACTATATTATATTATTTTTTACCATGTAATATAATACATTTTATATTCCTTCAACCACAAACAACACAAACTTGGACGTGTCAGTGTACTCCGCATAGATTATAGTTAAGACTCAAATTATGAGAGATTGGATGTATAAGGCAGTGATCAGACACATCCTCACTTAAGAATCATTTGTCTGTTGAAGGTTGGTGTACAAGAGTTCGTATCTCTCCAGGCTGAACAAGGTGCATAGGATGGCATATCTCGCGATAAGGTTGACCCTTCATATCATTATACAACACATATCGACCAAATCGGCTTTCAGACTCAAGGAGTCGAACAATTGTACGCACGACCGTATTGGACACAGAACCATCCTGCGAAAGCTAGGGGGCAGGTCGTGTGGGTGATTCCTGTCAAGGGCTTTGGCAAATCCTTCGAGAGTCCTTCTCTAGCGAGAGATGGTACTGTGGTTTGGAGTGACGCAATATTGATATTTACGGACGGGTCCAAAATGGACACTGATACTACTAGACCTTGACATTTTGTTCTCACACAGGTTACCCGATTCAACGTATTTCAGGCGGATATATGCCGTAATGAAGGCTGCGAGAAAAATTAGGAATTTCGGGTTAGAGGCCAGCTCGACTTTTTGAATATTATGGCTGCTATCAGGGCCGTTAATTCGAAGGTGTTTAAATCGAGGTGTGTTCTGGCCTGAATTCAATCTGGGGCATACAGGCATCCAGACCAACGAGAGGGCTGCAATTGTGCGAAATTAGGTTCGGTTTCGGACCTGGATAACTCACGGAGGGATATACATATGTATCCACTTGGTTGAATCATTTAATTGGTTTAGGGCGTGGGCGATGAAGGAAATTGTGCTTAGGTGGTCTACGATGATTACATGCAAAATATCCAGGATCTCTAAGTCCGGAATTGCAACACAGATTGTGGTTTAGTCCTCTAATCATCACAATGGACCTTGTGGCTTACATTTGGGTTAACATTAAATAACTACATCTGCTTAACAAGGGACTTGTTGTTGGCGTGAGGACTAATGTAATGAGAGGGCTTCTGCATTTCTATAATCAAATAATGTGTTCTTAACACTCCCACACCTGACTGCATGTCAAAATTTCCTTAATGAAATTATTGTGCAAAATTCAAATAGGGCAATAAAATGAAGGGAGTAAAAAGCTTGACATTTTCGATCCCTTGGCATTTCCTCCTATTTGCGTTACATTCACAGTTTTTTTGTGCATTTCATTTCAGTTAAAGGTGTCAAATGCCATACTTTTTACACGGTTCTTATACGAGTCTCAAATTAATTAAAAAAATTTTAGTTTTTTCAGCACTTTTTGTTTGTGTTTGTTTTCGTGTATGTGTGTGAACTACAATTTTGTAGTTTTTCCTACGCTTTACTCATTTTCAGCATCATAACGGTACATTAATGTACCGTTATGTCGGTGACATAATGCGTTAGTTTGGAAAATTTTCTAATTTATAATTAGACGACTAGAACAGTTTCCTTTTTTTTTTCTTCTAAACAGTTTCTTTAGCAATTCACTTAAATATTTTCTTTTTCTATTCCTGGGAGTTTTCCTGAATAGCAGCACATCACTGTTAACGATGATGTTGGAATTCGTTTGTGTTGTTGTTGTTGTTGAATTAGTTTTGCAACAAAAATATTTTTAGTTGTTGCAATTTTCTATGTTGTTAAATTCAAGCTTTTATTTTAGAATTTCTATTCCCGCTTCAATTTTCTTTAATTAAATTTTTCAAATTTAACTTCCTTCCGTTAAGTTTAATTTTCAATTATGTTGTTTGTCATGGCAGCGTGTGTCTGTTTCTATTCGTATATGCGTTTGTATGCTTGCGTTACGCATCACGTTCAACTACGCTTTGCGTAGCAGCGCTTAATCAATAAAACTTTGAAGAAAGTCATGAAGATTTTTATCTATCATTTGTTTAGTCATCGAGGCTGGTTTTTAAAGTTTGTACTAAGCGAAAATTCGGAAAGATGTTGAATATTTTTAAATATTTTGGAGAACGGTTTTAAAACACGTTACAAAATCTGAAAGTTAATATATGACGAATTCCACAGAAAAAAAGTTATTAAATATTTTTTTTGAAGGAGGTAAATATGTATTACTACATTCACAGTGGGTCGTCCCTATCAGTGATATGTCGCGCTCACCTTATAAATAGGTATACCGACTAAAAACCTCCTTACTCCGGAAAATAATTTCCAAACCGGAGCCGTGTTAGCATATTGGAAGTAATGAAAATATGATTTCCGAAGAAAGACGGGCCGTGTTAGCATTTTGGAAGTAATGAAAATATCATTCCCGAAGAAAGACGTTTTGATAATAAAACACTTTGATTTCTTTATGATGCTTTTCAGCCTGCCTTCGTTGCCATATCTTATATCTGTTTTTCTAGCATTGTACCTGATCTCTATGATTTTCCACATGTCTTTTTATATGTACTATTATCTATGGTTCCATTTTTCTATACGACTGCACTACCAAAAATCATGTGTACGGTTTTACGGAGTTGCCAGGGGCATGATTTTGAAATTTAATGCACAAAGATTATGACAGATAAAGATTACACAGTGTTTTAAGGGCAAAACTTGCTATCCTTTCAGAGATGGATAAATAGATTAAATCACCAAGCAAATGACAAAAAAAAATAAATTGATGAGTCATAAATTTTCCTTTGATGAAGTAGTGCAATAATAATCGGTATTCTGTTTCTATATACATTTTCCGAAATCTATCAATTTGGTTAAATAAATTCCAAATTAAACTGGCATATATATGTATGTAGGTAAATATTTTGTTTGTCTCTTTTAGCGGGCAAATTAAATCGAACGTATATACTTGTATGTGCTTTTCCTATAAACTTTCCGGCTTTATGGATTTCGATCGATTTTTTTATTTTTTTTATTATAATTTATTAATTTTTTTTTTTTGAGATATGTTGTATTGAAGCAGCGATATATTTTTCCACCCAGTTTCCATTTAATTTTGAGTAGACAAATTGGCATTAGCAAGCTACGAGCGGCAGCATAGAAAATTTATTGCGATCAAAACTGAAGTTGTAATAGATTGCAGAATGAGATTCTGGTTCAAATTACAATTGTTCTCTATACTTAAATGATATTAAGGCAGAGTTTCAGGCATGAGCTGCTTACATTTCCCAATTGGCCTTTGATGCGCTTTGGTCTGACCAACTGTTTGGCATAAAGTTCAATATGTTTGTTATTTTGTAGTGCATTTTCTTCTAATAAGAATTACAATATGTTTTCCCCGAATTTCTTAAGTAGATATTTTGACTTGGCAACCTTTTCTCAAAAGTCTTCCCCGAAGCGTCTCAAACACACGCACAATAACTAATTTTCTAGATTTCTATTCCAACGAAAAACAACCTTAAAATAACTTTTACAAAACTTATTCAAATACTGCAAATGCAACTTAAACAAGCAGCCAACAACTGAAGTAAAAAAGTAGCATTAGAAACTGTAGAAAAAGAAAGAACGATGTGCTTTGCCAGCTTTTGCTAACAGAACAAAACTTTATTTCAACATAATGCAGCTTGTTAGTGCAGAATCTAAGACAATTTCTCCAACTGGATTTGTTGCTATACTTCCTTAATTTTTATTTTTATAGCTTTTCTTTAAAAAAAACTAGTTAGACTTCTTTCTAATATTTGTTCTACGAGTATTTTTTCAATTCTTATTTTTAAACTAAAGGATTTTGAAAATCAGCAAAATGTTAGAAAGAAACTTGTTGGTGGTGGAGCAAAGAAATGAAATAAAAAATAGAAAAACTTGTACGAAATACACGTTTCATGTGAGTTAAAATTGTCACAGTTGCTCTTTCAACTTTCTGAGAAGAGGAAAAAAAATTAAAAGCCAAAAGTTTTAAGACCAGGGGAAGTGAGAATTAAATGCACATAGAATTAAGGAATCGATAAATGAATGAATGGATGTTGCATGCATAGTATAAACATAATGATGTTACTGATAATGTTGTAGGTATTGGAAGATAAATGTAATTTGTGGCAAGATTTTTTTTTTTTTTTTTTTTTTTTTTTTTTTGTTTTCTTCAGTCTCCTAAGAATTGGTTTGCCTGTCTGTTGTTGTATGTGAATCTGTGCACATGTTGGTTGAAAATGAAAAATTGTTTTAAAGACAAAACTTGCGTAGAGAGTAATTGCAAGATACGAGATTCCTTTTTTGTATTCATAGTCTTGTGTGCGGCATAAAAGTGCGTGCTTTGGCAATTCATCACGACATCATGTCATTTGTGGTGTTGCAATTAATTTTTCGCATCGAAACTTCTAATACATACAACACGATTACAGCAAGAACATAAAACTTATACATATACATCTTGTTGCCACTTCCTTGAGTTCTTTGAAAAATGATAATAAACAAATTAAAATTTCCCTGTACCCAGAAGTTTGATTTTCAAAACTCTTTAATATATATTTTTTTTAATTTTAATCTTAAGATCTAGTTTTAAGCAGCAAGAGTGCAGATATCATAGCAACATTATCCTTATATGTTCAGTCAACACAAGCCGCCCAAGTTCTTAAAGCGGAAAATATGTTAAGTGGAGGAAATGCTATAATTTTCCCCAAACAACTTTTAGTGTGAGTAATTGGAAAAATATTTTTTCGGTTTTAATTTGCTTCATTTTTACTTCTTTTAATAATTTGTTGCTAACATTGTATATTACCTTGATAACGTGTATACGACGTATGCTACCCGCTATTAATATTTTGTGCAACAGTAAATCTGTAATATTGAAGCAAACAATCTTTTAAATAGACGTGTAAGTTTACTGAAGGGAATGGAGGAAAAAAAATAAACAAATTACCTCAACTGAAGCAAGATTTTTTAAAACGCCCACAACAAATGCTCCATGAGACCGGCAGGAAAATTTTGGGTACAGATCAAAAAATCGGATACTTGCAACATGACGATTTGGAGGGTTTTAACAGCATAACGATAACTCTTTAGATCGTTATAATTATTGCACAGAGAGAAAAAACTCGTTCTATATTAAAATTTTTTCTTCTACAACTATAAGTCTCTTGGTGTCTTGACAATGACGTGCTCACTAACTACCGATATGAAAAAAACGTTGTCTCGTAAGAAAAAATGATTTTTCCGTCCGAATTCGATGTCCGATTGGAGCTTCTGTAAGGCCCAAACTGAAAAGCTATAACAAAATAGATGGTAGTTGAGTAAATTGGACCTTTAAAGCGAATAATCCAAGATCTTTTAGCAAAATTCGCATGATGCTGGTGCGTGAAACGCCGAATTGTTAATGACGTTCTTAGATTGAGCTGCACACTTTCGGCCACAGCAGCAACGTTCTTAACGGTACGCACATTACGACGATGGGAACGATGAGTACTGTCCACTTAGGAAAAAAGTTTGCAATATTTCTCCAACGTTGTTTAAGCATAAAGCGAACATGATATAGACTGATAATCAATATTTCGTACAGAAAAAACCTAGAAATTTCAATGTTAAACGATAAAAATTCTCATTTATTTCTATGGAATATTTGTATAAACATACAACTTTTATGAGCGCTTTATATATGTAAACCAGGCAGTTAACTTATCTGAGATTTTTATACAACAAGTACACATTTTTTTAGTGATTCTAGTAAAAAAAATTTGTAGACAAATTCATTGCAATAGTTTAAACTTTTCAATATAAGTATGATTAAAGGGCTACAGATGAGCTGGCAGCGAAATTTAAGACTTACAGTCTAACTAAAACCAACAACAAAAAATCTTCGATATCACAATTTTGTTGGAATTTCACGAACAGCCTAAAAATTGGACAAAATCGATCCAAATAATAAATTTACACGGAACTTCCTGATATGCTGATAAAATATGTGAAAAGGTAATTGGGAGCAATTAATTTTACAGAGAATTTTAGGTCGTGACATATTTTCCAACCCAGTGGCTTCTGTACCCATCCTTTCATGACGAAAATTTCATAAAATATTTCACCATTTTAATTTAGTAAAAGTCATCCCTCATACATATGTTTAATACAGACACTGTGGATCGAGCACCGCAAAATGTACTAAAGCTTTCAACGACAGTGAAAATTTTCGTTACAAATACGGGGCCTCCAGAAAAATTTGCCGCATTAGGATGCGAATAAGCCCATATCTTAATTATTATAACTTTTTTTCATTCATATTTAACATACATGTTTCCCCTCGGTCCCATTAATTTTTTACGACGGATTTTTCTTCCATGCATGTTTTTCGCTAGAAGAAACATGCATGTCTGTTCATGCTTGTGTATGTTCTTCATAGAATCAGCTTAAACTTTTTAATATATTTTTTGTTTGTTTGTTAGGAAAACTGACAAATGATAATTCATAACATTAGAAATTTTTACATTTGCAGTGGATAAAAAGAAACTAATATATGTACATATGTAGTTCAAACGAAATGCAAGATGTTAAATTCATTAATTTGTAATGAATGGTTTCTCTTTTTTATAAAAAATTTTTATTTAAATTGGAAAAAATAAAAACAAAATCATAATTCACTTACCATATTAATCCATAACTAGTGTGAACACTTTCTACCATAATATTTCCTTCTTATGCGTAGCGGCGGCGGCAAAAAAATTTATGAAGTTTCAACTTTTGCTTCCACCACTTCTTCTTAATCATCATTATTTTTCCTTTAGTTTTTAAGTTTTCCTTTTCTACAGCCGCAAAAAAAAACGTTCTACTACTCGTATAATATTCCGAGGCAACAAAAAATTTGTTTTAAGGAAAACTTTTAATGTGTAGCATCTTCTTTCTATTTAAGTACATCATAGAAGAGCAATTTCGTCTTCTGCCGCTTGAAGTGTAATTCTTCTTCGTTATAACGTACCTTTTTGCCGGTACGGGATTTTACAACTGTTTGCTTTGCAACAGGAATAGGGAGAAGGCAGAGTTATAAAGAAAATCCTCATCATAATCATCATGATCGTCTATAAAAGATTAAGTTTATATGAAAAAAAAAACGTGAGAAAATAAATTTATAGGACAGTGTGTATAGATAGATATTTAATATTTTGAATCTTTGACGTAATTTCAAGGAAACTTTCTTTAAATAAAGAACGTTTCAAAATGAGAGAACATGAAAACAATACATTGCATTTAACTATGATTCTTTGGTATCTATGGAATTTTTTAAAAATAAGCTAAAAGTTGTTTAAGAAACAACATGATGGTTGCTTTGATCTAAAAATTTTTATTTTAGCAGATTATCAATTACAATTCCAAGTTTCCTCTATGCTTAACTCCACTTAAATGCACTGCTCGGCATAAGAAGGAGACATTCATTTAAAATAATGGATATTTTTCAACAGCGGCTTAATTAAAAGTACGAGAAATAAAGAAGATACAAATGCCCTATGCAAAGGCCTGAAATCATAGACCCATACAATTTGGACAAACCACGATAATTTTAAAATTATGGGCCTTATGATGGTTGATGACTTTCGTCTGCGACCACGGCATTTTATTGGTTGCTCGATTGGTATACGTGGCTGGTCCCACTACAGAAGAGCAATCAAGTAGAATCAAAAGATCCTGTTTTGACAAAAGCCACTATTCGTTCGAATCATTTCCGTCACTGTCAGGATTCAAGACCAACTCCCGCAATTGCCATTAGATCGACCTAGTAGTATTGAGAAATCTGATAAGGTCACCTAGACCTGCAAGTGCTGGAGAATACCTAGAATACTATATCTCGAAGAATAACATGCCGTCTTCTCCCTATCTGCCTCATTACAACTACGGCAGAACGCGTTAAAAGCATCATAGCGTATCGCCCGTCAGCACTACGATGACGTTGATAATCTGAATGATGTGCCCGACGTTGGGCAATACCACATCTACCCTGCGACCTTACATATGTTAAGTTTAGGCCATCTATTCCCAGCTCTATGGCGATATAATGAGAAGATACCGTTCTTAGTAGACCCGAACGGTATTGCAACCGATAATGCATCAGCTATATCCAGGTCGGAACCAGCAGAAAAGCGATTATGTGCAGGGATTCAAATAAGAGTGACGTCAGTTTGACGTCCCAATCTGGAGAGCACGTCCTTACATTGGCTAATCAGAACCGAAGACATGTAGTGAGATCATAGCGACAGAATAAAAACACCAAATTTCCCGCGACCATTCCTATTTGTGGATAATTTTCCCGCCACCCTAATAGTATTTCCGTCTTGCCCCATTGGATAGGCGCAACAAATGCCATATACCAAGAATTTCTGAGAAAATACCAGAACTGATTCGACATTTTGCACCAGATTAAAGAAAAATATTAAGTTCTGTTTTTAACCTAGAACAAATTTTCGAAGTTGAAGTCGCAATAGTGTATTGGAATTCAATAATTTCTAGTGGCTAGTGCGAACTTCTAAAGCAACAAAATAAAAGAAAAGGAGTGGCCATAATATCAGCTCGTATTGTTATAGTCTGTAAAAATGTGTAACAAAGTTTTTACTCTATGAATGAAAAACATGTTAAATGGCTTTTGGTAACTTTTTTGACTTTTTTCTTAATTCAATTTGACTGTTAATTTCATAGTAAATAAATTTTAATTTTAAAAATGGAGACATAATTCGTCGATTAAGGTTAAATAAAAAAAATTTTGCTAAAGTTGATGTTGAATTGACAGATAGTGAAAGTATATTTAAATATTTGCACAATTATGATTTTAACTAATATTTCAAATCATAAGCATAAATCTGTGCGATGCAATACTAACAAATGTTTTATTTTCTTTTTTTTTCAGGTATATTCAATATAAAGATTGCTGCAAGCAAATATTTGATTTATGAGATTTTTGATTGGAGTGACGGAGTAGCCAAAAAATTAATGCAAAAGATCCTGAAACTATCGAAAATGTTCAAAATTCATTGTTGCTACTTTTTGTTGCAAGTTCCGTGAGATTAAATAATTTATTGTCTTTAAGTTTAACGACACTCCATCATACTTTTTTCTGTTTTATCTTTGTATGTCGTGGCCGTGTATTTTTAAACATTTCAAAGCACGTTCAGTGATATATAAAACGATTTGCTTTCTTAAAAGAATTATATAATGATAGTTGTACCTCCCTCCCGACGAGACTTGCTTGATTTTGGAAGGTTTATATAATAGTTGCCATGGGTAAAAATAAATACATCAGTCAGGCTCGCTTGTGTTTAATATCAGACTGTTAAATTTACACCAAAAATTTTTTTCATGTGTCTCTTGCGCCCACCACCAGCCTCCCCAGTCCTTCTCAAGCAATAATTTGTAGCATTGATATTCCAGGATCGGATAGTCCTTAGCAAGTAGTAATATTTTGCGAATGCACTTAAGCGCGATGAACAATTCATAGTCCTAAGTAAAGATATTATGCTTCCTGGTCTCTCTGCTAAAGACACTTTTTCATCATAAATTCTGGCCCCCTTCCAAACGTTCCGAAATTCAGTAGAGGAATAAATGTCCCTCTATCTGGTCATCAATTCTGAGTTGATGGGTCTGGTGATCCAGTCTGATTTTATGGGTCATTTAGAACTTTTACGGACGCATATGCGAGATCACAATTATAATTCGCAAAGCAGAAGCGAATTTCCGAGTTCTTGTGCACAGCGACCAATTAACCTGTAGCAAAACCTGATACAAAAAGGCCATAGGGACCAGGACCATCGGTATTAGCGGTTTATTTTTTAATAATGAAAATCCTATGTCGAAGTCATTTGGTAATGTGTTTAAATTGTATTTTTGTGCATCAAAGTTTTTTAAATTTTTATTACTTCTTTAGAAACTGTTTTAACTCCTACAATTATCTTTATATATATATTAACTTAGTGCCGCTGATATTTTATATACTAACGTGACTGCGATATTAAATGTCGTTGACTGTTAAATACATCAAAAGTTTGAGTTCAAATCAAGACGACAAAAATAAATTTATGTGAATAAAAAGTTATAAACTTAAGATCTCTTTTAATTTTTAATTTTTAATCGATATTTCTGTACACATCGATTACCATCCTCAGGATATTTGTTTATTTTATATAGAATAGATTACAAATTATAATAAAACGGTCAAAAAACTTTTCAATGTTGCAATGTATAATATACTGCGGGACGAATAGTATTTGAAGTACCTCCAAAAAAAAACTGTTCTTCATAACATCTTGAACATGACTTCAAATCCAGCGAATATGATCTCTCTCATATAAACTACCCCTATCTGAAATTTTTTGTATGAAATTCAGTTGTGCAATATTTCACTACATCTAATAATTAACGTACTTTGCTTTCTATTAGCCTGATAATTTTCTGCCAACAATGTAAAGTTTCTTTTACATAATTTTATCAAAATTAAAAAAATTGTGCAATAAAAAGTTTGAATAATGAAATATCTTTTTGAAATAGTACACAAATGTCTCCGATTTTCTGTCTGCCACAAATAAGTTAACACATAATTAAATATAGATTAATAATAGTAATTTAGGATGTCATCATAATATGTTAACACACACAGTAGCACGCAACAAACAATAATAGAAAAAAATTTTGTGAAAAGATGAATATAATTAAAAAAGATTGACTGATATAATAAGTTTTGTTAAACTAACTTAAATGAAGTTGCAAAAATATTTTACTACTTTTTATCTTTATTTTACAATTTACTACTTCTGCTACTTTCTTCTTTAATTGGAAAAAAATATTTTCCATCACATTGTTTTTGCTCTGAAAGAAATTCTATCTGTTGCAGTCTAATTACTTTCGTGCATACTTTTTTTAAATATGTTTCCTACTTTGTAATTGAATACTTTGTTCAAATAATTGGGGGGCGTTGTTTTTATGTCACACACTGTACTGCCTACGTCAGGACCATAAGTATGAATGTAAGGAAATGTAACAGTTCATTACAGTATTTATTACGCTACTTATTAAGTAACACAGTTTAAAAAAATTTTTTAAATCGGTATTATCGTAATTATTATATTATAAATGAATTAAGGCACAATTGAAACAAACATATAAAAGCAATTGTTTATTGCAGAAATTAAAATAAGTAAGAAAATACTTGAACTTGTGAAACGAAATCGTCATAATCAGCAACATCATCAACGGCATCAAGAGAATTCATTCACCCATTCATTCATTCATTCAACGTTTCAGTTGTGCTCCAGCTCCATTCAAAATGTACAAACAATATTTTACAATATGAAAAAGTATTAATAATTCGTTAGACAAACTAAAATCTTCAGCTAAAATGGTGAAGAATGGAAAAATAATTTACGACAACAGAAACAAAAAGAAATATCACAGTAAAACACAAACAATAAATTGAAAGGTGCAATTATTATTAAAGAAAATTTTAAAAGAAAAACAATTTTCTGTTATTTGTAACGTTTTAGTAAATTTGAGAAGATATACCCTACACACCTTCATTTGACTCTGGCAAAGTAGTTTGAACACTGTGGCATATTTGAAGAAAAGGCAGCCAACAAAAGACACCGATTTAAAAAATAAAGTGTCCATATAAAAGAAAACACTTGGAAGCCCAAGGATGCCCAAAATTCACTTAATATTTTTATTTGATTTCCCTGCAAACAGGGTGTTTCAAAATGTGGTGTACCTAATGGGAAGTTAACTAAATTTATATTTTTATTTTTTATTCTTCCATGTTCGAGTACTTGGAATACGGTAACGAGGAAAAAGACAACGAAATTCACGCTGCGTTAAAACAATACACGGACATTGTTTCAAATAAGCAGTAACAATAATTCCACGTTCTTTATATATCTACATAATAAATGTCAAAACAGAGGAACATTTGGCGCCATCTGCAAAAATTGCAACTCATTCAAATTATGAAATTACTTTCGCGCCACATTGTATATACATTTGAATAACCCAGCGATCAAAGTTAATTGTTGTTATTACTATAGAAAAAAATGTAGTTCAAAATTACACATCGTCAAGTACACCTGCGGACTGTCATCGAATTTAATGATATAATAAATGTTAAAACGATGACATTTTTAATTTTTCCTTATATTTATGTACTTATGAAATACAATTTTCAAATCCTGAGATCATTAAATTTCTATTATCTATAAGATTTGCCATTTACTCCATCCATTTTCGACATGCCTCCATAATTAAATTAGCCCTGACGTACACATCTAGGCGTATTACATTGCATATTGCCCACTTCTGGAAATGTTTCCCACCTCTACATGTGACACAGTGGTGTTCGCTCCATTTGTATTAATGGGTGATATAAGTATTGAGGAATCAAAAGCTTTGGATGTTCTTGGCATGAAAATCAAACGCTTAACTCTGTCAAAATGGTGGAATGAATCTGACAGACCTTCTAGTACACCTTGTCAGATGATATTGTACAGCTTTTCGAAAAGAAGGAATCCAAGACTACTGACTTGACCAATTCCTACGTGTTAGATATCTGTCCGAGTTGGAGCGAAAAGGACCTGTTACTTTAATATGACAAAGGCCTAGAAGTTGGTCTATTGAGACTAATTAAATACTCTATGATAAGTTTCATATGTAAGATTAAGCAATTTTTCCCAGTACCAGTAGATGTCAAACTTTTAAATAAACAAGAGGTTCTCAATTTGCCCTGCAATATGCATTTACGAAGAGGCTAAGAAACCTTTCCAAAATAAAGTGGGTTTCCTTATTGAATAGAACGTACGATCGTGAGTAAAAATGTTACACAGTATACCATCCTTATTATATATTGATTAAATTTAAATTGGTTTCTCCTCCTTCGTTAATAACAATAAATTGAAAAAAAATTATTAATCCCTATTGACAAATTCACTTACAAATAAAACTTACATTTTTCTCTATTCAATATCAAGCCAAAACTTCATAAAATTATTAAACTATTCATGCCTGATTTGTCCAGAATCGCCTATTGAAAAAATTAAATTATATATTCCTTACATTTGTCTTTAAAATCATAAGTTGTAAAAGGCAATTTTATATTCGTATAGGCTGCCATCATTTGTCTTTTAAACATTTTGAAATACTTTGACGTGTTAGGAAATATTAAAGGCAAATAAATACCGTGATTATTTTGTTGAGAGTTCTCGAGTGCATTAAAGCTAACGTAACAATAACGTTACGTAGTTAGTGTGAATAAGTTATGCACGATATTTTAGCTTAAACACTAGGGTTGTACATCATTATGATGATCAACAACACCATTATTAATTTTGCAAATAAACAATAAGACTTGAAAACGAAAGACAAGAAAAATGTAACTAAATAACAACCAACTGAGATGAAAATTATAAATGTTTTCGTGGTAATGATACAAGTTAAAGAAAAATGAACGGCAGCATGCAACTGCAGCAGCAGCTGCTACGTTGTAGTGATAGAATATAGATGCAAACAGGCAGGCAGGCAGGGAGGCAGGAAAGTAAATGAAGGCAATTTCAATTTAAACTCTGTGCAAAAAATATAATGTTTTTATTTTCGCAAAAACAACATAAGAAAATAATAAAGAAGAGGAGAAAACAAAACAACTTGTCAGCCAGTCAGCCAGTCTTTACAACAAACAACCCGGCAATCAGACATTCAGCCAAACAACCAGCCAACCAACCAACCTCCATTGCAGTCACAGTCATGGTCGTTGAATAAACGTGTCAATTTAACAATTGTCATTTTGGTCTAAAAGTCTCTCTCTATGTGCATGTTGAAGACAATGATGGTGCCAAAACAGTTTTGTTTTTCTTTATTCCTTTATATTTAATGTTTTTGTAAACATTTACAAAACAGCTCCACTGTATTGATGCTCGCACCACTGTAGCTGTTGCATTTACCATGCAATGAATTGTTGTATAAGAGCTTCGAATGGCAAAAATAAATAGAAAAGAAAAGGAAACGAAACGAAAGAAGAAATTTTCAAATTTGTAGTTAGAAAACAACAAAGCAAAAAGTAATTGTACAACTTAGATACTATTGTGAATTAATTTCTAAACAAATTTATTTTTATTATGGATTTTGTACTATTTGCTGCAAGAAAATCTGTTATCAAGAGAAAGGAGCTGCTAAAGACAAACAACTAAAGTATGCAAACAACATAATAAAGGACTTAATAAAACCAGGAGTCTAGTAAAGAGATGACGAAAAATTTATTTTTTATTGCATCTTTTATATTCAAATTAAAACGATAAATTTTGTACTTTCTTTCCACTGGAGTGACCAGAAGTGATTGGTAAATGAATTGTGAAAGAGAAAGGATAAGGTTGTGTTTTCAAACATTTTATTAAGTTTGAAATTGCAATATGAAATAAAGTTTTGTTTATATATATATATATATATATATATATATATATATATATATATATATATATATATTTAGAAAGATCAAACTTTAAAAAAAATTTGTGCGATTTGTATAATAAAAGACGTACAAGCCTGCCAAACATTCCATTCGGAATGGTTTTAATTCCTTTTAATTCCATGAAATTTTGTTTTAAATTCTTCAAATTCCTAACGATTTTATTTATTCTAAATAAAATTAAATATTTGACAGAACAAAAAAGTTTGCACACACAGAATTAGAGCAACAAAGTCAGGATTGAAAAGAACACCAGGGAGGCTTGTTTTTTTTTTAGCCAATATGAAAACTTTTATCATTAATACATTAAAATTTATTAAATATTAAGTTAGTAATAAATAACAAATAAACTATTTGTTCCTTAATTTATTTGGCAAATACAGACCGTTGCTCTGCAGAAGTATTCAGTGTTCTTCGGCAGGAATCGAATTTGTGATCCTCAGATACACTAGTAACTAGTCTACGAGGGCAGTTCTCTTTGTTAAATCAGTATTAATATTAATCCCACTTTGAAAATCTAGTGGTTTCATACCGCAGAAATTTCTCGTTTTCTGAAAGAGACTAGATTTAGGAAATTAAAAGGACTTTCGATCGAAATTGAGTTCTGTGTAATGGCTGATATTCTCTAACTATTTTTCCCTTAATGACAAACGTATTTTCCTTGGATAACTTTCCTATAGACTCCCAGCGAGAAATTAGAGATAGTTTTTCTAAACGAACTTGTCCCCACAACTTGTAAAAATATCAAAAGTGAAAATACGAAGGTACCGTGATCTCTAAAATTGTGCGAACAATCAAATATTATTATTATAATTTTTTTATTTATTTTTTATTTTTTTTTTTTTTTGATTTACGAATACATAAGCAAGCATATGTCCGTATTTTGTACCGAAAAAGAGCCCTAGAAAAATGCCGTGTAAATTTAACTGATACTTCTGTTTTCAAGTTTAAAAATATTTTTAAACATCCAACAATTTAGGGAAAACGTTGCATTAATGAACACTTAAAGAGATGTATAAGACTCGCGTAGATTTGAAATAAATTTTCCGCGAGGGAGCGTAATGGCAAAAATTTTTATATACTCGTACACTGCGTGTGTACAGACGTGCTACAAAAAATTATTCCATTCATAAGCGCGTGATAATGGCCTAAACCCGTATACACATGACTATCAGCTCTCAATTGCATTTGTTAAAATTATATTTTATTACTCCTATTTATTTTTAAATTCTATTTGAGTTTTCGCACAACCAAATTACATGATAATTGATTTCATTGTCAATGAAATAAATAAAAATGCTAAAAAGGGATCAAATGAAATTTCATTACATTGTACTACTAATTCAGTGAAACATGCTGAACTTTATAAATAGGGAACATGGTAAGATGCTGACAACATGGGAAATCTTTAATTTTTAATTGTAGCAATAAAATAAACAAAAAACCTAGTTAAAATAGTCTTGTTACAAGGTCCTTTGGGACTATTTATTTATTATTTATTATTCTGTTGCCAGTTTAGAAGGAATTGATCTTAAACAAGTTTCCTAAAATCAGCTCTATAATAAGTTTCCATTATTATAGAAAATGTACCAGGCATGATACGTTAGACCAGTTTAGAGATCTAGCACAAGGTGTCTCAAAGGCATGAATTTCTCTCTCGTATGAGAAGGCCAAGTTAAAGTGATAGCTCCCTTTCATGCAAAGCTTTAGAACTCGAACCGATCCTTTTTCCCAAACGAACAGTCGCGTGACATGTTCTTTGTTAGCTTCCTTCCCCCTATGACAACTTTTACTCTTATCGGGACACATGTTACACTTCAGCCAACAATAGACATAATTTTCCATAGAAAATTTGGTAATTTTATAAAGCTTATTATCCATTGAAAACACTGATAATTTTGAAATTTTTAAACCGTCTTAATGACGAAGGGAAAGTCTAAAAAGGAAAAGCAACTCACCAAAAAGGTATCTTCCGTCTACTATCTGAATCACAATCTCTAAATATTTTATACCCAGAAAATAAACGGGGCATGAGGTAGGTACGTTTTAACAATTCGCCATGTTCTTTAGACAAGTGTGGAAGAAAGCCAGAACCACCAGGAACGTAACTGGATTTTATCTATAATTGAGTGGACATGATTACACAAGGCAACAATAATAAGTTTTTCAAAATTTTTTGTAATAAAAATATGCCTTTAAATCTGCTAATTATGAAGGCATCATTAGTTTTATTTTCTTTTCTAGCAACTCGTTTTAAAGATATGTATAGTGACATTTAATATTTGCATATTTTATAGATTTTTTTTATTATTCCCTTAACGTTTCATGAACGATCCTCCGAAACTTAAAATATTTTATGGCAAATTAATCTTCACGAAAATCCCTTTTTTTAATGGAGTAATATGGAGGTGTGTTTGAGGATATACAAAACTATATTTGTTCAGTTTAATACTTAAAACTTTGATATCCCCTAGTTCTTTCAGGCATTTTCAATGTACTATATATACGAACTAGACTATTCAATTGAACTATTCTTTGTAAAGAAAAAATTTGAAATAGTCCTGAACTATTTTATAAACTATTTCGCATTTCAATTAATTTTCTACATGTTCAAAATAGTATCAAAAATGTTTCTGTTCACATAAAATTTAAATATTTTTACCTGATAGGGTTACGATAAGGTACAGATCTAATCACCAAAACTCCGTGGATTGTTCGTGGCCAACCTGGCCACGACTGGCGAAATGTGTGATGTGACATAAAAAACAAAGACTTTTTCGGTGACGTTGCAAATTTAAAATTTAAAATACTTTTTTTTAAATAAACATGAGATGCCATTTTCATAATCAGCAGACTAAAATGTTTTAATTTGAAACAACTAAAAATATCAAAAGGTTTAAGAAAATGTCAATATAAATATATGTATAACTAGAGCTGCTAGAGAAAAAAAAACTAATATGCCGTCGTAAGCAGCACTCCTAATTAACGTAAAAGAGCACCAAAAGATGGAAAAATAAAATTAAAAAAAAAACTTAAAAAATAAATTAAATTTGGAAGTATGGAAAAATTGTCGGTGTTGGCCAGTGTTATATCGGGTGGTCAAAATACAAAATATATTTTTAAGTCATGTGGTGAAATACTGACTACCAGTAAGTAGTTTACCTCCACGGACCAAAATGATTCACTTCAAGCTTGATAAATATTGGGATTTATTTAAAACCTTCTTCCAAAGTGAGTGCTGCGTTGTATAAACTGAGTTTGTTAAAGAGAAGTTTTGGCCGAAATTAAATACCCACCGCAAGTGCTGTACGCAAATTTGTGCAAAAAGTTCGAAAGCTTGCTAGCTTGCTAGTGGACAAGGCTCATAGTCCTCATCATTGTGCGGTTTGTATCGACAAGCATGTGGCTGCTATGGCCGAAAGTGTGCGACTCGTCATCGATCTGAGCAATACGGCATTTCACACACCATCATAATGAGAATTTTGCACAAATATCTCGGGTTATTCGCTTACAAGGTCCAACTGACTCAGTAATTAAAGGTAAACAGCCATACATTTCATTACGGTTATTCAGTTTGGGTTCCAATCGGACAGTGATTTTGGATGAGGGAGCATCTTTTCTGAAAAAGCACATTCTTATCTTGGCGACTATATTAACTAACAAACATTTTCGAGAGTTCAATGAATTCACAAAGAGTGACAGTTTAGTGTGGATTACGTGATTACGGACTTTTAATGGCCTGAAATGAAAGATATGAACTTGAAAAATCTTCGGTTTCAGCAGGACGCCGCGCCCTGACGCACAGCTCACTAATTTTGCGAACCAAGTTCGCTAATCGTGTTATCAGCCGTCTTAGCGATGTTAATTAGCCGCCTCGGAGTTAGGATTTGACCCTATATAGACTTTTTCTTGTGCTGTGCGAATAACGCAGAAACACTCCACATCCTTAAAGGTAATGTTGTCTGAGACATTCGTGAGATAGAACCAGAAACCGTCTTGGAAATATTGGACTGACAGGATTAAACTACTGTGAAATCAACCCTGGTAGTCACATAAATAAAATCGTACTCCATAAATAATAGGAATATTTCATAATTTCTTGTAGTCATCATATACCAAAAGAATGCAAATTAAGTTAATTTTATAAAATTTTTAAAAGGATATTTTTATTCATTTGATTTTCAATAATTTGACATATATATTTCGGCTTGCTCTCAAAAATACGTTCAAATGTTTTGACCAGCCCTTTCTCAGTTACGAAATTATCATTTTACTCATCAAGAAGCAGGTCTGCTGTGTCTTTTGAGCGGTAAAGGCATGGCATATGTATGTAATTTATTTCATGTAATTTATTGTAAGCATTTTTATTATTATTCTTTAATTTTTAAACAAAATAAACAAATATTATGAAATACTTGTTGTTAAAATGCCGAAAGTTGGTAACTTATTTGGTAATGTCCCCTTAGTTTGCCCTAAAGTTAGGAAACAATTATGAATTGTTAACTCTTTCATACAATTTTTAATTTAATACATTTCAATTAGTCTTTAATTAAGTTATAAAACAATTGACTTGTTACGTTTTAAATTTTATTACTTGCCATCAAATGCAGCATTTCTTTTAAGTGAAATATCAACAAAAAAAAATTTGAGAAATTACTATGCGGTACGCAATAGATGAGCGTAACATACGTATTGTAATTTTATTTTTTCATTCACCATATTTCGTTGCTATTTTCAAGTTTATAGCCAAACTTTTTGTTAAATTTTTCTTTTTGTACATGTCAACGATGTGTTCGACATGATTTTAAACATTTTGTTATTCTGTCGAAAAACTTGTCTTTAATGCGAATCAAAAGACATGCTCGCATATGACAGTTGCTCAATGTGCAACAGCTAATACTGTCACACTTTAAAATACGAGTAGTACGAGTAAGCTTTGCAACAAAATTACTGCGAAGTGGAAAAAAGATGTAAATATTTTAACTTTGTTTCAATCATTCAACTCATCTTTTTTTTTTTTTTTTTTTTGTTGGCGAAAGCAGCATAATTTCTGTTAAATGCAGCAAGTTGTTGCAGCCTTATTTGTCTGTTAATTAAATGTTACCGTTTGACTGTCTTTTCTTTTGATTATGGCAGTTATAATCTCATTTGTTGCAAAAAATTACAAGAAATTTCCCGCATCTAAATCACTCAGCAAACAAATGTATGTCTATTGCCATTATTATTTTAAGGAATGACGACTATTTGATGTCGTTAGTTAATTTATTTATATGGTTGTTTCTTTGAAAATATTTCTTTTAAATTAACTAATACGTTGCTCCGCATATTGTATAAAATTTCGTTAAAATCGCTACCCGAGTAGCGATATTCAAGGAAAATATATCAATAGCAACAGGTTGACAAAGTTTTTTCCACCAACGTCTAAGCGGTTTAAACGCGAATAGAATACGATGTGACCATTGTGGATAGAGCTTTTTTATTATGTAAATTTAATCCTTGAATTAATTTCTTGAATCTTGTATAATTAATAATAATAATTTTTATAAAATTAATTTTTTGTTGTTGCTTTGGCTGTTCATATTACTTATATTTTTTGTAATTTACAATTAGAAAAATATGATTGAATTCAATACAATTATCATAGATTTGTAAATTTTTATATAAATATATGAGTTTGAATGCTTTTCAAGCATGATTTGGCTAAAACGTACTGATGATTTGGTTAACGACAATGAAACGCAAAAGAATATCTCGAATAACGAATTTAATGAATCTCGTATGCAGAAAATCTGGTAAATAACAGAGGAAATGCTCCACTGCCTCAGTATCCTCCGTGCATATTTTTCATTCGTCATCCTATGCAGCGCCGATCCGGTGAGGATGTGCTGGTAAGTTTGCGTGCCCCATTAAGACGCCAGTCGTAGCTGTAGCTTGGCTATTTTTGGCTAAACAACCCCCTGTTTTATCCTCGTCTGGGTCGCCCCATAGAACCATAATCCTATTACCCGGAGTTCCACCATTCCATAGTATCCTGCGGAAAAGTTGTGCTCAACTTTGTAGCTCGACCCTCACAGCACCAAAGGATTTCGCATTAACCAAGGTTACTGTCCGCAACACTGTGGCCAGACTATTAACACGCCCAAATATACATACGTCATTAATATTATAAATGTTTTTTAATACATTTTTTTAATTTAATCAATTAGGTCTATGAATGTAAATCCTTACAGACTAAAGATATAATACAATGAATGAATTCATTGCTTAAAGTTCACTGAAGATGTGGTTTAGCGACCAATGAAATGTCGGCATATGAACAGCTAAAGCCACAACAAACATTTATTGCATTTTTTTTTTAAATACCGCGAAAGCATTCATTGTTGGCATAAACAGATCTATAGTATTTTACTTTTATCAGCTGGAAGTTACAAGTCAATTTTACCAAGGAGGAACTCGGAATCAATATCACCACGAATTAATCCAAGTAGAAATCAGATACTCAGGTTGGTAACTCAATGAAACCAAGTCTGTTAACAGTCTGTCTTCTAATTTTACCGCTGTCCTCTCTATCCTATCCCTCTCACAAAGAAGCAACATCATAAGTAAGTAGTAGACATTAATTGCCTGAGTGTAACTTCTCTTTAAGAAAACTATAATAATAAAAAATAAAAAATAAACATATGGCGGTAGCATATATGAACTCCATCCGAAGTCTCTTAAACAAAATATCCCAAACTGTTTTTGCAATAATTCAATACTGTTTATATGGATGTTATAGCAAAGATCTCATATAATTGATCCATATTCAAGAATGGGGCGAACTAATCTCTACATATATAAAAATTACGTGTATGTTCGTGATCGCTAAACTCAAAAACTACTGGACCGATTTTGACCAAATTTTATTTGCATGCTCTATGGGCCGTGAGGAGTGTTTCTGTGTAGTTTGAAGTTCGTAAGACAGATGGCGCAATATTTAGTTTTTTTTGTGTTTTTGCACCGTAACTCAAGAACTACTGGACCGATTTTGTGTTTTGCCCGATAGAGATTAGCGCGATAAGCCTATGCTGAAGGCGTTGGGTCTTTAATCAGCGTGTAGTGTTGTTAATTAGCCCGATACCGGTATTTGAACAATAACTGCTATGTCGATTTAGTGCACCTTTCATTCTTCTTCGAAATATCAATCGGCCATGACTTTGCAACGAAACCAGACTTGCAGTGAAAATAAAATTTGAAGGCAAAACAACGTTTGCCCGGGTCAGCTAGTAAAGTATATAGTTGTTTTGTGATATATGCACCAGCGTTTCATAAATCCAAAAACGCTATTGGCTTTGTTAACAGTTACCGAAATGTGATCTAACAAAATACCAAGATCATTAATACTGTGAACTTTTTCCAGTGCAGTATCATTAACATAATAGATGGAATCTAATTTATTAATTCTAAACAATGACATGTGTTTACATATTTTAATATTTAAGTCCATTTAATTTATTCTACACCACGGAGAAAATTTTTCAATATTCGACGGCAGTAAAATGTTGATTATGAAAGTCTTAAAAATTTTGACAACATTGGCATACAGTAATATTTTAGAATTACAAATAAAGTGAACAGTATAGCACCAAGATGACTTCCCTGGGGAACGCTAGAGGGAACCTCAATGCCTTTTCAAGTATCATTGCCGAACTTTACTTGTTGTTCCAACTAATAAAAGGATATATTGCAAAATTGATACAGACAATGTAACAAAACTACAGGCATTTAATTTATAAGAATCAAACTGAATATTAAAAGTTTAAATAGTTTATTGTTATTTTACTAAATTGATGATATTATTCGACCTTTCCTAATTAATTAATTAATTCAATTAATTTATCTGAGGTCTTCTTTTTTTTTATAAAAAACAATATATTTATTTTTTATTTTTCAATATTTCAACACCCTGTGGGTGTTTTGTATAAAAAATTTTTCCTAAAGAAGACACCCACAGAGTGTTGAAATATTGACAAATAAAAAATAAATATATTGTTTTTTTTAAAAGAAGACCTCAGACTCGATAAATTAATTCAATTAGTTATTTTACTAAAATGCAAAAGGTGGCATTTCTTCAAAATGAAGTGAAGAGCAAAAATATTTATAGAAGATAAAATCCTTGCAAGGAAGAAGATTTTTTATTAAAAAATACGTCCTTAAAAAGAAATGCAAACTAAAAAAATTTTCTATATAAAATGTTTATCAAAGACAAATAGATAAATAAAAAAATTAGGATAAGGATTTTTTTAATTTTTTATATTTATTTATTAGCGAGTATTTTTTATATTAAAATTTCCTATTGAAGAACGTCAAGCGGACAAGAGATATTCTTTTGTAGTCAATGAAATTAAAATGAAAAAAATGCTTTAAATATTCAGCAACATTGTTTTAAAGCAGACAACGTGTATCTTTCATCATGCAGTTTAATAAATGGCAAATACTGGTGTACGAGTACAAGAAACATTGTAAGTGAAATTAGATTTTCATATAAAAATGAAATAAAAATGCTTTAAATTAGCGCGGCACAGAGAAATGCAAATTTTTATTAAAAGAAAATCAAAAGACAAATTTTGCAAATGTGTTGAAAATAATAGGGAGCATCATATCTAATGGACTCTTGTTATAACTTAGTGAAAACAAAGAATTAATAAAGAAATTAAAATAAAAACAATTTATTAAATATGCAATTTATAGAGCGTAAAACTAACAAAATTGTTTGTTTCCATGCTCACAATTATGATTTCAAAGATAATTTTTATACCACCCTATTATTAATCTAAACTTTTACGCTTCCGTTCCCAAACGAATACAAAACAGAAGACAGACTCATGAAAATAATTTGTTTCAATTATGATTGACACAGATTTGGCGTAAAATGTAAAATTGAAATCAATCATCCAATTCGAGCACTCACTCGTAAACAGTCATACAAATGCAAGAAGAACATTTTTCATCTAAAGCACAAGTTTCTAAAATAAATTCAAATGCATAACAAAATTTTTCATTCACACAATTTTAGCTGAAGGACTTATAAAACATACGTAAAATCCTTTATATTTTAAATATAGTATATGTACATACATACATGTAAATGTATGAATGTTCACATGTATGCACATTTTTAATTTGAAAATCAATTTTAGCAAATTTCTTTTACAAATGCAATTGATATTGATACCCTTCAAATTGTTTAATGGATTTTTAGTTTAGAAATTAATATGTGGGCGTTTATATCTATTTTTCCAAAAGATTTCTATAAATGAAATTTTAAACAATATTATTAGTTTTCCTTTGGAAAAGCTTTCTCGTTATTAACAACCAAAGCACGGAATCAGTTTGCTTAAAAAATTAAATCATGTATGGAAAGTTGCCCTACACAGTATAATGTTTTGGAAATAGATGACAGCTAAATGAAAGAGATCAACTGATTTCTGTTACGTTTTTATATAAAAGAATTTTTAATTCATAAGTCGACATTTCACTGGGTCGTTAATCCAAATCAGTCAGTGAAATTTAAGCCTTTTGAGAGCATACAACCTGATATATTTATATCAAGACATTCACATACAATATGAAAATTCTCTAGCGTATATGAATATTACAAAATATAAAATCATAGAAGGTTTAGAAAGTTTTTATATAAACTGCACAACAAACAATATATATATGATATGAACAGACCGAAAAACAGGAAAATTTACTGCATATACCTCGGGAAGGAACTTGGATTATACTCGGGGGCTTCGAGTCTCCTCATATCAAAACGACTGCCAGATCACTGTAATGTTTTCCAAGCAAAGATCCTGACCATTAGTTAAAGAGGTGGCGGATTTGTTCAGAGAAAAGGTCATATCGACCACCGATGTTAATATGTAATGTGAAGGTCGTAATGCTACAACACTTCTGAGATCATAAAAGATCCCCCGACTGCCAATCATATCCCATTGATATTTCGTAGCACTAGTTTAACAATAGGATAATTTTAGCCTCAGGTCGCGGAGGCATCCGGAGCAATGACAGGGCTGATGAACTAGCTACGCATGACACTACCTTGCCGGTCTCAACAGAAATGCAATACGAGCGTTTGTCGTTGTTCTCTTGTATATTCAAATTTAGATTCAGGAGAGAGGAAACAACAAGAAATGTGGAAATGAGTACAGGATCTCAAGCGGTTATAACCTCGCCTAAGCATGGGAGACAAAAATTATCCAATATCCATGAATAAAAGATAAATATTAAAGATAAATATTAATACTGGTTTAGTGATAGGACGCATGTACAGAGATAGGAATCGAACGCATCGAGTTCTGACGCAAGCGCCGCGAGATGGATGAAGAAGAAAGTGTCACTGTTTCGGATTAGCAAGAAGATGAATGGTAACCACTAGATCTATTTCATTCGACGGTTTCTCTGACATTGAAGACATTACACTGCAACATATAATGCGCTTGATAATAAGTCCCGGCTCTTTGGACGATGTGGACTCCGCTTAGGATTGACCAAAAGGTCAATCTTACCTAACCTAACAAGTGACATCTAACAAGTTAACTTACTTTTTGAACTCCCCTCGAATTTTAAAAAAGTTTTCGTGCATTTTCATGCGATTAGAATACATTTTTCTAGTTTCTCGGTTAAAAAGAAATTTTCTTCTTTAGAAAAACAAAAATAAATACTAGCGATTTGTTGCTTTTGACTAATTTTACGTAAAAAATTTGGGATAATTTTTTTCTGATTGTAGGGTACTCGTATATAAGCATGTGAGGTTTTTCCTATTTTTTCTCTTTCTTCAAAAATTTAAATTCAATGAAATTTCAAATAATATTAAAGGAAGACTTGTAGAGCAATGACCATGTTTGTGCTGACATGGAATACCGTTCGGGTAGAAATGCTGCCCCTTTTTCATACTGACGTTGGTGTTTTTGTACATATTGAAATGATACAATTGGATCACTATTATACGTTCAACTTGAATTTATAGAAGGGTATGAGTATTTGTACTATTATAAAGTTGTATAAATGTAATTGTATAATAACATTTCGTAACCATATCATATCGCCTAGATCTACATAGACACAGAGATACTCGTATGAAAATACAAACGTACTTGGGTACAAAAATTTGTGCAACATCTCCTGATGCTGAACATATGTATGTGGATATAGTATATACTCGTATGTATGAATATTTTAAACAACGTTTTTAAAAACATCCTCATACAACCATCCATCCATCTATTCAACCAACCAGCGAAAGAGCATACGAACGAATCATTCATTCACTCATTCAACTATCCGTCCATCCATCCATCCATGCATCCATTCATCCATCTATCCATAGCTGATGTTCACAGCAGCTTCAAGTAAAAAGCCATCATTTATTTCGTTGTTATATTTCACGTATATTTTAGAACGTGATCTCATAAACTAAACCACTTTTTTGTGTAAATTTTGCTCTATATATTTTCTTTTTTTTTATTATTAAAAGGCGATTTTTTATTTCGTATTCCCAATATTTTCCCCCTTTAAAACTTATTTTACGAGCTTAGGAAACAAGATAATAGTCATTTAGTATTTTTTATTGGTAATTGTTTAACAAGATTTTTATTTTTCGCTCTATTCTAATGGCAATTGTTTGTAAACATGTGGAAAATTATTTCATTTTAATAGTTTTGTTGTGACATCAAAAAAAGCCAAAACGATTCAATAAAAAAATATGTAGGAAAATGAATTTTTACAATTAAACTGCATAAAGTGTATGTGGAGCAAATCTTGCCCTCATAAAAAAATCAAATATATATTCGAGTCAAAACAAAGGTAGATTTTGAAATTTTAAAATTACGAACAAGAAATTTTGTTACCAAAATTGCAGCTCGATTTAATTAATCATTTTGAATGATTTTCTTTTTTTACGAACATTCATTTAAATAAAACTCCTATTTTGCAAATTTATGTTTTAAGGAAGCGGCAGATTCCCCAAAAATATATATTCGTTTTCATCGGTATTTCAACACAAAATCTAGGTGAGAAAACTATGGTTGAGGTGATCATAGTCTAAGAGAAACAAATGATTGAATTTGTATGGTCTTTCCAAATATCATAAACAGAGAAAAAAGAATTTTACTACTGGAATTAAATATTTTCCAAGTATTGAATTTATGAAAATTAATGTCATCGTTATAACTGATACTTTAGTTACGACAATCGATTTTTATTTCGTACATAGAAAATATTTTGTCGAAAATTTTTTTCAATTAAATCAATTAATTAATTTAATTGTTTTCAATTAATTGAATTAATTTCAATTAATTCAAGCAATTCTTTGATTATCTCAATTAAATTTTCTTAATTGAAAATAGTATTAAAAAGTCATAAATGTAAATGTTTGTATCAAACAATTCTTTAATTGTTCTAATTAACTTTGGTATATGAAAATAAAATCTTTTTGGTGTAACCCATTATTGCCCAACCGGTAATTAATAGTAGTAGTGTAGTTCAATACTTCTAATATGATTGCCTGGCTCTACACAAACATAGTCAACTGCTTTCTTCAGAAGTCCGACTGTCTCGGGGAAATGCCCACTGGCTGATGCATTTATTAGGTTTTGTAAAAAGTTCTTGTTGGTTCTGAGAAGCTTAAGCTCTAGTTAGATCTCTGGATATCACTCTACATAATACATTTTGTCGGCTGCTGTGCATCTAAGCCTGATCTAGGATTAGCGTAGGCTGAATTTGCGTAAAGCTTACAACTGAGTTGGAAATTTATACCAAAATTTTTAAAAATTTTTTAAAAAGCGTTAATTAAGAAGGGGAGAGCGGGTGTGGTGTTAAACATTATGAGTTTTACTGATTAACGTTAGTGTGGCATTGTGTAAATTGTTGTTGGACTGATTAAGTTATGAAGGCATAGCACTGGTCACTGAACAGCATCGTCAGCAATTGATACTCTTCTAAGCTAATGTACTAAATCACAGGGACCTCTTTCGTCTGCAACATCGGCGAAGTAAAACAATTAATAAAATGAGTAAGAATTCAGATTAAGAAACTTAATGCTAATAAAAAAAAATAATAATAAAACACGGAATAGTACAGGTATAAAAAAGCATTTAAGCTCGCTCACTCTCTATCTCTTTCTGTCTGCTCATTTCACCATCTGTCGTCCCTACACTATCCCTTTCACAAAGAAGTAACACCTTAAGTAGATTGGCATTAATTGCCTGGGTATTATAAAAATAGGAAAAAAATATAAATAAAATATTCCTTATGAAATTGCAAGATTATACATCGATACTTTCTTGGAATATGCTAAAACTTTATCTACATATATTTTCTGAAAGACATATGGTTTCAAATAAGACGGAATATCTGGTTCCCCAGGTTACAACTATCGCATTTAGGATACAGCAAATACGCCAACTGAAATTTTAGATTTCATCACTAGTGGAAGTCCTTCTTGAGGAGGTTCAAGACCTGTACAAAATATTGTGCTTTTGAAGGCAGAGGATTCTTGTTTCCGAATTTTTGAGAGCAAAAGGAGTTTTTGCGATGATAAATAATACTTTTCTAAAATTTAGTTGTCACTAGTAAAACGTCAATTTACTTTTATTTATTTTTGGCAATTCAGGAGAGTAATTTTGTAAATGTTTGCGTTATTCTATCGCTACAAGTGAAAATAAACGAATGAACTAACATGCTGATAGCAAACGCTTATACATCTAAAGTAAATGAAATCAATATAACTTTTCTCCCCAAATGAACACTGGACGGACCCAATTCTAAATATGTGCACTAAACTATCACGAACTGCAAAAAGTTGCCAGCAACTTAGTCTAACTATTTTAGAGGTTCTATATTTTTACCAATTTTTTTAATCATGCCTACGGGAATCGTTAAGGAGCCTTTGAACACATCAAATGTATTTCTCATAAAAGTTCATTGAACTATTTTAAACTATTTAACAATAAGTCTTCAACACTATTAATTTTTAATTTATGCTTGATCATCATTTGAGCCGAGATATTTATCTATAGTTCTTTATTTCATCTCAAATAATTAAAGATTCAATAAAAGTAAAAAAAAATAATCTAACAAAAGAATATGAAGTTAAATATCAACATAAAGCATTGTGAAAGTCTATGAGTTCGTTGAACTTCAACTACTTTTTGTTTTCCTTCCATCTATAAATTTCTTTATTGAACTGCCTCTGGCTGTTTAACTCACTTATACGCATATTGGCCAGCTAGACCAGACAAATGAAAAAAATTAAAATAAATACCGGGTTTTATTTGAAAGCTTTTTAGCAACAAAATTTGGTATCTACCCACCAATTGGTTGGGGTCAATTACCAGATGATTGGATTTACGTATGTTTAAAATAACAAGCTGTCACAAGAAATCTGTGGTTTGCATTAGAGATGAGAATCACTTGCGTGATCAGCAATAGATCAGGGGCAAATTTTCCACTAAATGATAAGAACGCATATTAGCATTAGCATTAAAAAAAAGACATAAATCGGCATATTTGCCATATTCCTTAACATGCACGTTCGTGAGTTGAAAGTAACTCACCAAACCATCCCCAATCTTTATATACATCACATAAGTATATGTATGTAAAAATTTAGCTTTTAAACCAGTTTGAAGATTTCTTTTCTTGATGCATAAAAACATATAGACTTAAATTCTGGTTTATGTAAATGAGTTTTAAAATTGAGGTAAGAAATAAATTCTTTTAATCCAAAGCCATTATACCTTGACTTTGAACAAGAAAACTTGCCTCAAAAATACTTATTTAAGGTAAATATTGAAAATAAACTAAAAATATTTGCCAAGAGCAACAAACAAGTAGGAAACCCGCATGCAGAATATTATCAAACATAACTTTTAGGCGTTGGCTAAATTTTGTTTTAAATAATTATGAAAACTTGAGTCAGATAAGGTGCTTATATTTATAATTAACCAAAATCAACTCTTGCCACATTAAAAATTCTGCACGATCAAGAAGACATGGCCGTATCACGTGGAGGTAATGTGAACTGGCCACCGAGATCCTGTGATTTGAACCCGTTAGACTTTGTGTTGTAGAGGTTACTTAAGTTGTAGGTTTATTCAAATAAGACACAAAACACAGCTGCCTTCAAAGACAACTTAACTCATACCATCGGTTAAATTCAGTCTGATTTAAGCGCCAGAATCACGGAAAATTGGACATTTCAAACGCGAGCCACCTTGGCAGATATTTGCACGATGTTATATTCCACACAAATGCATAAAACATATCATATCGTACAAACATTTTGTTTTATTTAATTTTAAAAACAGGAAACGCTTAATGAAAGACCCGTTATATCTAAAATCAAACCAAAGTTGTATCAACCAGTTGCTTTGTGGACATAAAATTTTAAAAACTTTAATCGCATTTTGCAAGTCCGTTGCTTTTTAAAATACGTTTATATTGCATTAAAGGAGCGATATGTACATGAATCTATTTCGTTGTTGTTTATTAAAATGTCTTTTGATTTCACTTTAATGATGAGATAACCTAAACATTGAGAAAACATCGATGTATCGTATTAGATCAAGGTCTTCATTAGTTAAATATTTTTACATACATATTTTTTTTTTTCAAAAACTAAAAACTTCTTAAATTATCCCATCAACAATTTACGTAACAATCATTACAAACCGCAGATTCGTATGCTGGTGCCTTAAAATAATCGTGTGTGATTGACAACAATGAGTCAACAAACTACTCCACTCTCAATTAGAGAGTCAATAATGCATATAGAGCGGAAACTTGCTTGTTAAAAAATTTCGAGTTTTATCAAAACCCTAAACTATTGTGTTAAAAGCTTTAAACACATAGACGACAGCAGACTTCACGACTTCACGGCTTCAAATGCAGCCAACTTCAAATGCTGCTCTGAAGTCAGCTTCATAATTATTTTGAAGACAGCAACAGCATAATGGTCAGCTGATGTGTATTTTAGCAATACAAATTTCAGGGATGCCGGATATATATTTTATAATGAATAAAATTGAAGTTATTGATAAAAAAAATGTAATAATATCACGAAAAACTATAAAAACATATAAATTTATTTCTTTATTGTATTTTTGTAATGTTCTTTTATGTTTAATATTTAAAAAATTTTTTTTGTTTTTATTTATCCAATTTATATATATAGTGGCAACACTATATTTGTTTAGTGCTGCCCGTCAAAATAGAAAATAGTCTAAATTGGCAGCAGCAGCAAATGCTGTTGTGCAGTCGTGCTGCTGTGCTGCCGTCAAAATAATCGTTTTCATTTAAATACATGCATTTTATTTTTGACATATTGCTGCTTGCTGTCTGCTGTCGTCTATGTGTTTAGAGCTAAAAAAAATAATATTAATCTCTTGCTTACCTCTCTCTCTCTCTCTCTCCTCCAATATTCACTCAAAATGTTGCATGTTGCTTACGAGGAGCTTTCTTTTCATGAGTTCAGTGCTCTAAAAATAAAAATATATTCAAGACAAAGAGTCATTAGAAACATATAATTAAATAACTGCGCTATTATTAAAATAAATACTTTAATGCTTGCAAATGTCTTTTCATACTCAATTAACGTGTTTAATATCAAAGCATCTTAATTTTGTTGCAACAATATAAAATGGTTTATAGTCAGTATGTAATGTACCAAAAACAAATTGTGTATTAAATTCTCTTTATGCTTAATTAATTATATCTTAAAATCTCTTTATTAATCTCTTTATAAAATTCAAAACATAGAAATCGAATGGAGCACATCTTCTCTAATATATTGTGAAAAGAAGCCAAAATTGGCTTCTTTTTTACTAAGACATGTGAAAAAAATTTATAATTTTTTAGCCATTATTGATGGTAATGGTAACATTAAATAATAAAAATTAAAGAAACAACAAAGTGGACTTAGGAGTGGCACATCAACATCATACTACCTAAAATTCTTAAAAAAGGTCGGGTTATAAAGGGTATTTTTTTTAGACGTGCATAACTTTAAATTGGCAACATTGTTTGGTTTGTTATTTCAAAATAAATAGACTCGTTTCACAGGAATTCAGAAAACATTTGATTAACGAATAATTTCACCTAATGGCGCACTGTCGATTGACCTCCCAGTACCTCGTAGTAGACTGAATACTTGAAATAGAACTTTAGGCGAATTATAAGCGAAATACTACCACAACCGGTACGAATATTGTGTGAAAGTTTGATGTCCAGATTGTGTTAATCACTAATCAAGCATTAATTGAGTAAAGTTATGATTACAATTAAGTTTATTTCATTGATGTTATTGATGTATATTACTCGTATGTATGTTATTTGACCTACATTATACAAGCTTTCGATCTATTTATTATAAAAAGGTCCAATATTCCAACATGCTTTAGGTTTCTTTCTTAGTGGCAAAAAGATGACCCACAATTGTTGAAATAAATCTATGAAATTATGGTATTTTATAAATAAATAGATCTTTCTCTTCTTTTAAAGTTGTGAACCTTTAGGAAACATCTTGTACAGGGCACATTTCAAAAAAAATTCTTTAGAAAATACATCTTAAGAAAGTACCTCTCGAAAAAGTAACTTTTAGAAAGTTCCGCTTTAAAAAATGCATTTAAAAAGAGAATTGTTTAATACATTTTTAACAAATACTATTAGAAAAGTACTGTTTAATATGTACACTTTGAAATATTACTCTTCAAATAAGTGCTCTACAAAAAGTACCTCTAAAAAGTGCATTTAAAAAGTATGTATTAGGAAAGTAACTTTTAAAACAAAAATAGTAAATTTCCAATAAGTACTTTATAAAAAAAGGAATCTTTGAAAAAGTATATAAGAAACATGTTAGAATGTACCTTTTACGGAAGTCCCTTTGAAAACTCGATCCTTAAAAAAGGTGCATTCGAAATAAGTACTTTTGAAAAAAGTATCGAATAAACATGCTTTTAATAAAGTTGTTTAACCACTAAATCAGGAGCTTAAATAATATTTTAATCAAAATTTTCAAAATTACCTTTTAAAGTTTTATCTTTAAAAATTTTATTTTCTAAAAGAATCTCAATTGCGAAAAAAAAAACCTTTTTTTAACATTTAAATTCATGATTTTGAACAGCTTTAAAGCCATTATACCCTGTTAGTTTATAAAAAGCTAATCAAACATACCATAATTCCGCTGCTAAGAGATTTGAAGAAAAATATTTTACAAAACATGTGTAAAAATTAAATAAACAATTTGGAAGCTTGTGCACGTTGTAATCATATTCAGCATTTGTTGCAGATCCCTCAACAGCACCAGCGATTCATGCATTTGCCATGCGAAAGTATAACAATAACGATAACAACAATAATAATAACTAGCTGCGTTGCATGTAACTCGTATACACCCCGCATACGTTCGCTAAGAGAACAGTCACCTAAAGTGACGTCAATACAATTAAAGCAGTCAGCAGGCCTTCTATCGGTTGGATCTAATTACTGGGGAAGATAAAGCTTCCACACGAATCGAAAAAGTCACTTAAACATTATTTCCACTTACTACTTCATTTAATAAACTTTTCATTAATACTTAGAAGATGAAAAAATTACAATATTTCAAACGTTTACAGGGTGCAAGTAACTCTTAATGTTTTGCAGTATGCGTAGCACACACAACCATATGAACAACATTATAAACATCTCGTTGTATGAGCAACATGAAAAACCTTTATATGTAACAATTGTTATACGCGTTCTTTTTTCAGCTTGAATTTTTTTCTATTTTTTTTTACAATTTTTTCGTTTTATCTTTTACTTCCATTGGACCAAACAGCTAGTCTTTAACATGAATTTAATGTAACAAAATCTAATATGCACAGAGCAAACATTTACGTGAATGAAAAATGGATTTGAAAGATATTAGTGGCGCCGAGACAGAGGGTAGAAGGTGGCTTCTTTTTTTGGTTACTTCCTGCAACATGTAATACAAAATTCAGCGGCAAGACAGTATTCAAACAAGAAGTAAAATATTTCATTTAAGATTTTAAAGCAATAACTCCACTGTACGTAGACTTTAACAACTTTTAAATGCGTGACGGCCATCAAAATTGTTTATCTCAAACACATCTTAACATTTTAATAATCCTTACTCTCATGACCCTACTTCCATTTTCCTATATTACAGCGGTTGTCACGGAAACTCACAAACAACTTGTGTAATCGAAAAATTCATTTAAATATTAAAATCCCACTGTATGCATATTCAATGGGACATACATATATATGCGTAATATGTTGAACAACTTGCAAATAGACATATAAATGTTATGTTGCAAAAAGTATTTAATTACGGGTATGAATTGAAACACAAGCATGAGCACTATCATCTCTGTTGCAGCATAAGAGTGCCATTGATACTAGTGCTCCATATACAGTTCAAATTGAAATTTATATAAAGAAGAGGGATTATCGTATGGGCTAGACCGAATATTACAAACCCTTCTTTAGGAGAGGAAAGTAGTTAATATTTGTTTCTTCTCTTTTGCATTTTATATGACATATTGAAGATTTTTTTTAATCTTTTGTGCTTTTCGACAAAATTCAAATAAAAAAATATACGAAACATTTGCTTTTATAAGACCGCAGCTTTTAAAGGATGAGCAGAAAATATTATATGAAAAAAATTATGAGACCGCAGCCTTTAAACGATGAAAAGATTCTTTTTTTCAACTACAGCAAAGAAAGCTTTTATTTATTTATTATGGAATTAGATTACAATTAAAATTACATGTTAATTAATATGTATCAACAATAGCCAGGAGGCCTTCAGTTTATAGTAAGTGAAAATTAATTTAGATTAGAAACTCAATGTAAAATGTTCATGAAACATTTATTTAAAATCAATTAAAAAATTCAGGTGCACTCTTTAGTTTCGTTTTGGTTTTATTTTAAAATCTATTTCAATACGTTTTTTCAATTATTTGTGATAAATTTTTGTTTAAAATTCGTTAATATTGCTTATATCACTACTACTATATTCAATATATATCGAAATTCAGCCTGCCATTAATTTTTCCAAAATTATTTTCAACCTAACCTCGTTTATTTAAAAAAAGTAAATGTTTTTTATTCCATTTAAAGCTACAGATACATATATTTATTCATTCACATGTTTCATGATGTTTAGTGTAGCACGAATATTTCGTTGATATTGTTGTATGTATTTATGTTGAAGCTGACGCTACCACCGCATTCACTGCTATGATTGTTGTTGCTGTAGTATGTGTCCCGTAACCATATTGTTAGTTACATTATATGACACAGTAATGTTAAGCTTAAATTGTACAGGGATAGGTTTTTGACGTTTTCGTTGTTGCAGTTGCATTTGCAGCAAAAGAAATTTTAATAATAACAAAATTATTATGCCAAAAGTGTGTGCATGTGTGTGTGTGCGAGTTGTGCGAAGGGGGAACACTAGAAATTATTACGCATGTATGCAAAGTGGCAAAAAGATACTACCAAATTAAAAAAAAGGCTTTAATGGTTGTCATATGAATAATATGTTTGTCAACTTTCTCGTTTAAAAAAAAGAAAACAAACTTACACAGACTGCAACAATTTAATGAAAAAGGACAGGTTTTTTAAGTTTTTTAATACTTTGGAAAAGGTATTTTATATTTGGTTACAATTTCAATATTAATTTTTTTATTTTTTATTTCAATTTCACTTAAAGCTGATATGACATCAAAGAAGCCAATTTCCGGAATTTTCTGCTTTAAATAGGTTTTAATGGGCAAGTAAAATTTTTTTATTTTTTAAGGACTCTTTTAAATAATGCACAACCATAAGATAAGTACAATACAAATTCTCGTTTTGTTTTTTTAATTTCGAATCTAATTTCAATAATACCTCTATATTTTTTGAACCTTTTTACAACAATTTGATTAAAATATTATTCAAACTCGATGTCTTATTTAGTGGTTAAACAAATTTATTTGAAATTATCGATATTTCGATACACATTGTGTATCATCTTCAGGAAAATTCCTTTTTTTTTTCTGAATATGACACTCAATGAGATAGTTACAAATAAAATTGTTTAACCACTAAATAAGACCTTGAGCTTGAATGATATTTTAAACAAATCTTATTTTAATATAATATCCAATATAGTTCGATTTCTTTTTTTATATTGAACAAGCTGACCCGGGCAAACGTTGTTTTGCCTTCAAATTTTATTTTCACTGCAAGTCTGGTTTCGTTGCAAAGTCATGGCGGACTGATATTTTGAAGAAAAATGAAAGGTGCACCAAATCGACACAGAAATTATTGTTAAAATACCGGTATCGGGCTAATTAACGCCACTACACGCTGATTAAGGACCCAACGCCTTCAGCGAAACACAGCATAGCCTTATCGCGCTAATCTCTATCGGGCAAAACACAAAATACTACATATTGGGCCACCTGTCGTACGAACTTCAAATTACACAGAAACACTCCTCACCGCTCTGGTATGTGCATCCTTTAATGGCTGCTGTCCCCATAAATTTTGAAGAATTGTACTATTTTATTATAATGTCTATAATTTGTATCAAGAAATTCGCTCTTGCCCTCCTCTAAATAAAATACTTATGCTATACCATATGGAATCCAGATTAAAATTGCACCCCCTGGGTGCACTAGTACTCTGATCCTATAGCGTTCGGCGTTCTAAGTGTCTTTGCACGCAAACCAACATATCCAATGTTTACCATTGGTGATGATAACCCTATCCAACTTGTTTCCACAGAAGCACGGACAAATTAATCCAGTAGCCCAAAAATTGTACCAGTACCCCAAAACTTGTAATTGTGATATAATTTTTTTTTTTTAATTTCCGCCAAATTATTCATGATCCTTGTTGCAACTAATTAAAGAATATAACAAACTTCGAAACCTCTTTGTTTTTTACTAACAATTACTTTCCGTGAAAATTAACAAAGAATTTTAATTTTTTGTTCATTGCGCTTTTTAAGCAGAAAAAACGTTTATGTAAAAGTTTTCTAACTAGAAAAACGAAAACAAAGTCAACTGTGGCAACTGTGGAAACTGTGGCAACTAGAGATGTCTTAGAGAAAGCAATCTAAAAAGCAGGAGATAAAATGAAACAGGACTAAACAAAGAATCCTTAAATAAAACTATCTTTGCCAAGGAAATGAAGAAAAATAGAGTTATAAACAAGTATAATGGTGCAAGTCAACAAAGTAATAAAAAACAAAAGAAAAGAAATGAAAAAACAACAACAAACAAAATCACCATAATGTGTTTGTTGCAAAAAAAAAATATTAGAAAGGGCTAAAAGCATACAACTAATATGGCTAAAAGACAATGATGGCTTTAGAAGAGCAAAGTAAGGAAACCGACAGATTAAGTAGTTGTTAGTACTAAAAATAAAAGAACAACATACAACAATAATGAATACAACACCAACAAAAATAACTTTAAAAACCATCATAAGGATATTATGATATATATTTTTTTATTATATCACCAAAAGGGCCGCCCGTGTGTATATCTATAGAATTACACGACCACATTTTAAATGGAGAAAAGTAACAAGAAAGAGGATTAACAAGTTGTTGCTGTTTTACAACCAAAATGCAACATTAAAAAAGTGATTGTGTTTAAAAAAAAATATCATATTAAATTTTATAATAAATGTGAAACATGTGACCGTTTAAGAGGCAAAATCAGAATAGACCAAAAGCTTTGAAACATTACTTAAGCTTAAGGTTTAATTAAACGATTAAAAAAATTTATTAATTATCGATGTTTCGATACTTTTTGGGTATCATCTTCAGCAAATTATGTTTGACTAATAATAAAAAATTATTAAAATTTTTTTTGAAATAACATTTTAATTTGAATTATTACAAAAGGATATAATAGATTTTTGTATAGTAATTATAAGCGACATAACGATATCGAATTTATGGAGTACAACAAAAATCTTTGCCAATTCATCTGTTATTTATGGACAATCCAAATATGAAATCCATACATGAAAGAAACCCTACTTAAACGGTTCCCAAAGTACGTCCACCCATACAAAAATTTATAATACAAGAGGTAATTGATCCGATGTCCACTAACTTGCACAATGAAATATTGTTAGCAAAATATGCTAGTCGTTTTCACAGAACGACATTTTCATTGCTTCCAGTGGAGCATTTTTTTTCAACTTCCAACGAAGTCAATTTAACAAAAATTTAATAATACTCATTTCCATGCATTGTTTTCCCACAACTCCAGACGTCTTTTTCGTATTGCTTCCCGCAAGCGCAGTATAACTTCAAGATAATACTCCTTATTAACCGTACGACCATCTGGCAAGAACTCATGATGCACTACGCCACGATAATATAAGAAAACAGTGAGCGAAACCTTGACAATTAATCGAAATTGGCGTGTTTTTTGTGGTCTTTGCTCTCCTTAGATCAGTTATGACCCTTTTAAGCAAATTTACATCGTCGTTAATGTCATTCAACATTTCCTGAGCGATCCCTTGGCTCTACACGTCTAATGTATACTTGAATTTTTAGATGATGCACGTAGATTTTTTTTAATATTGACATAAATGGCAATACGAGTTTATCCAAAATTCATATTAGCAGGTTGTACATATCCTTATAGACTAATAAGGCCGTTTAAAATATAATGCCACAAAAAAAGCTTTTTGTATGCATCAATCAAAAACAAAATCCTCAAACAACCGTAGCGCGGTACAAATATTCCAGTAAAATTTCATTAAAACCCGCGAGTGCGAGACAAAAAAAACTCTCCTAGGTCAAACAACAAGAGCAAAAGCCTGAGCGCACTTTAAAAAAATTACGATGTAGCGGAAGCTGTTCCCCAGACCCAGAGCTGCTTTGCAACGTTGATGCACATACATAGATAATCAATGACTGGGTGGACACAACAGTGATCTGTCTTTCTGAAAACGCCTTAAGCTAAATACGAGAGATGGATTTTGTTACCGTCGAGTGCGATTATATATTAACTCCAGAAAAGTAACCAATTTCCGAGGACAAAAAAGGAAGAAAGACCGTTGGAAGCATTTTATTATTATTTTTCTTTTTAATAGCAGCACCCTTTGTGCTTTCGAAGTTGGTGGTACCTTTGTTTTTCGTGAAAACACATATTTATGGGGACAACTAGTTTTCAATATAGATAAATTATAACTGAATGTCCAAGAAAGAGCTCTTTCCTAATACATGCGATCTTTGAAATGCCAATCTAAGAGTTGGTCTCAGATGACAGGCTTTGTTTTAAATTTTGCAGGGTTGGGAGGAATTTGCAATTATAAGAAGAACTTCTATAGGAAATGGAATTGGGCAAGCTTCACTCTAAATACAGCTTTCAAACTATTGCCCATTCACTACTGTTTTTCTAGTTGGTACCATTTGAACAAATTTCTTGCTTTATCTTTATAAATTATGATTTTTTTCAAATGTTCTTTTTCAGGAAAAAGAAATAAATAAGTATGTACGAATATGTATGCGCAAAGAGAAATAAATAAAAAAAAACTTTTTGTCATTTAATATTATTATTTCTTATTTAATTTTTATGTGGGCATTTTATGTCCTTAAGTTTTGTTGTGTGCTTCCTGGTAATACGACAACGTGGACAGTCTGGTCTCTAAACTTAACAGCCCCCAACTGCCAACCATACGAGTGCAGAGAGGAGTGAGATTTTAGTTTATTTTTCTTTAGGTGAAAAAATGAATTTGCTTGACCATCTGTGAAAATGAGAGGAATATAAATTTTTGTCCATAAATAAACTTTTTAAATCTTTATACTTTTTATACTGTTTTTTTTTATTTTCTTTCCCATGGTAGAACGTAAAAAAAGTAATTTTTTTAATAGATTTTTTTTTTCTTGCTTCTTAAGAATGTCTATTTTTTCATATTTTTTTTGTGCAGGAGGAAAATTTTTAGCAGCAACAGAAAAGTTATGAAAATATATTTATTTTTCGCCTTTCGAAAATACACACAAAATATTGTTGTTGGCTTTGTGAAACGTTTTGGTTGCAATGGTTGTCATTTACTTTGTCGCTTAAATAAATGCTTTGGCTAAATTATTGTTAGGAAAAACGAAATTTGCAGAAGACGGAAGACTATAACGAATACTGGAGTGGCTAGAGAAGAAGAATATCAGCGAAAAATAACTTGTGCTGGCAAAGTGCTGTGTAAATCCTATTTAAGTACTGGGTATACGTTTCCTTAGTTTGACAAAATAAAGTACGAGTATGTCTAAGTTGCCAAGAGAAAAATGTGAAATTCCAACAATTCTCAAGTCTTATGAACATTTTTATTAAATATTTAAATTAAAAAAAAAAAAAAAAGATTTAGAACTCATTCACAATATTTCATCCAACTGAAAATCAAATGGCATGAAAAGCTCAAAATAATTTATTTAAAAAGAGCAATTTTAAACTAAAGATAAATTACCACGGCCAACTTATACTGGAGGCAATCAATTAATATAATTTTTTTTTATAAAACAACGCAATATCGCTCATCATAATTTAAGTAAATTTAAGTTTAGTTTAATTTTGATGAAAAATTTTGTAGTTATTTTACTAATTTTATGCTAAAAATTAAAAAAAAAGATTTATTGACATTATTTTAATTAAATAAACTTTTAATGGAATTTTTCTTGATGTTTTTGTCGCTTGCAGTTCTAATTGTAATTGACTTAGTACTGATCTATGCCAACATTAGAATATGTAAACTACATTTTTTAACGAAAGCCATTTGGATAGTCTGCAGAAGAACCCAAAGTGTTCGGGAGGACTACTAGTCCGATACGCTAGATTTTAGTCTATATTCCTTGAAATGTTAAAAGTTTGAAATGCTAAAAAATATCAGGGCAAGTCATTAAGTCCGTAATTTTTTGAATGAAACACATGTTTTTGGATACAAAAAATTAAATAATTTTTTAACATAGTCTGCATTTTGTCCAATGTTTCTCTAATTTTTTTATCCCTTAAAAAAATAATAACATTTGTCGAGGTATTTGTTTGTGAAATGATTTCATCATTGGAGTCAAATTTCTAATTTTTTATTTTTTTTTGTTTGAAACCAGGAAATATTTACACCGGGCTAATGCCGGGAAATAGGGTGGATGAGGGAGCAAATCGTGGCACAATTCGTGTAATTTTGCGATGGAAACTACGCGTGTGTGCACCTTTGTATTGCCCTGATGGAAAATAAACTTTTTGTTGGCCAAATGCGATTTTATTTTATTTATTTTTTTTTCAAATCTTCATTCAATCGACCCCAAGAAGTGGGCATACTATTCGCAGGTAGTCGATGTTGATTATACCACATGCATCCCATAAAATTGTCGCCCTGACTTGTCCACCTTGGCCTTCTTTGTCTAATGGAATTTGGTGAATTCATATTTCGTCCATGATTAGGAAATGGTGCAATGAGAAGTTGTCACACGATTACGTCGGCGGCACACATCTTGCATAAAGCTTTCTCATACCCATGTGATGTTTCGAATTTGAAGTCACTGAGAACATGTGATATGCCCATGGCTGCCATTATCTCCCACACTTTCAATATCCGTTTGCCCAACATCATGAATTTTTTCAATTGTTTCGTGACTTGATTTGATTTTCGAGACTTCGACTTGACGTCCAGAACGTTCGGCACCTTTCCTACTTGTACGGGCTCGACGAATTTGGACATGGAAATAGATGGTGCAGAGTTCTCATAGTCTGTCAAACAAAAACTAAATGACCCAGCTAGTTCAAATTTTAACAGGAGTCAACTGACTGATGCCTGCTGACCGGAAGGCGGGAAATTCAAAACGTACTGACTTACTGACCCACCCTCGCAATAAGTAACCTCAGAAGTTATATGGAAAAACTTTTATAATAAATAATTTATTAAAATAGTTCATCAAATCTCCAAGAAATTTGATGAACTTCAATGGTAAATCAAATTAATAGTCTGATTATTTTAGCTGAGGGAAAAGTAAAGACTAAAAATCATCTAAATTACAGCGTAATAAGTTTAATCGAAAGCAATCGGTCGGCATGTCTAAAGTATAAATAAATAAATAATGAAACAACCTAAGGCCACCAAAATTTAATGATAAACATTAAACAAATGATTCCATTAATTTAGTTAAACAAAAAGTAAAGATCAGCAATCACTTAAGGTACAGCGAAATACGTGTCAGTAGGGAACTTAAGAAATGCAAGCACAATGAAACTGTTACCACAATTTAATTAAATTTATTAAAAAAAATTAACAAATGATGTTTAAATAAAAAATTAAAAATTACAAAACGCTCAAGGTACAACATAATATGTTAAATTGGTAACAGCAACAACAGATTATCATTAAAATCATTAAAATTAAAAAAAAATTAATTATATACATTAAACAATTGATTACATTAATTTAATAAATGAAAAGGTTTAGATTATAAATCACACAAAATGCAGCGCAATACGTTTAAATGAAAATTCAAATAATTTGTAGAATCTATTTGACAAACAGCGTGCCCCGGGTAGGCCAATGGGTAGTGTACTAGCGGAGGCTGTGGGTTCGATTCCCATCTAACACTCGGATCTGATTCACTACAAACGAATGAAGATCTATGTTACTGTGTTCATTATGCTCATATTATAATTTAATTTGTAGTTGTACTAGTAACATTTAAACAAGTAAATACATACTGATTAATACTGATAAGAATGTGATTCTGTTAATTTAATTAATGAAAAATAAAAACTAACAATTACTCAGGCTACAAAAGCAATAATCAACACTATAAATTAATCAACTGCAAAAGGAACAATAATTAAAAAAAAAAACTAGCAACTAAGGGCTCGATCATAGATGATAACCGAACTTCAATTGATTTGCCAGTTCTTAAAAGTGATACTGCAGCTCAAAGCTATAAATTTAAGATGCTTCTCAAAGCTTTTGTTTAGTACAAAAGCACATTTGTATTGCCCATTGGAAATGCACCCGAGATTCGGTTGCCATTCATAATCGCACCATAAAATTTGAATGTTGAGATTCTCACATGGCAATAAGAAAATAAATATTAAATAGTCCACTCTAGTATTTATTAGAAAAATATTGGTTATATATAAATATTTGGATAAGGTCATAAAATTTTACAACAATTTTTCAAAACAAACGCAAAACAGTTATAAATTATTTAAGACATTATGACAATAGGACTGACAACAATTAAAAACTATTTAAGACATTATGACAATATGACTGATGGCATACCTTGTGAATACCCCAATTATTTAAAAAAAACGAATCGCCATCAATATTAAACACATAAACACAGAATAAATAATTCCCATCAAACAGATAATCGCATAGCGAAATAACTGCACTTAAGTCTTTCATGCAGACAACCTTGTGGCAAATCAGATTTGGTCTATGAAATATTTTCCATTGAAAAAGAATTCTAAATAATTTGTAACGGTCTAAAAAGTTCTGTGGGTTTTATTTGCTATAAAAATTCCTATTTATTGTTATTTATTCTCTTTCCCATAATAATAAAAGCCTAGTACGACAGACAGACAAATAAATATATGTAGACCTAAAGTCATTCATTTGCAATAAATTATTTGTTGCACCTGATGAAACATAAAATAAATCCCAAAGTTACAATTGTTTTTCTGCAGACAATTTTTTTTGTTATTTCCTTTTATAACAAATAACTTTTTTGCAATTGTTGTGATTTTTCTATTAAACAAAAAAGAATTACTAGTGGATGTTTAATTCTGCATTTATTTTCTTTAAAATTAAATACTCGTATGCGCGTCTGAAAGCGATAAGGGTATATTTTTTTTGCAAGAGAAAGCCAACGATTAAATTCGAGCAGGCAAAAATATTTTTAATTAAAAAATTTAATTGAAATCTTTTGACTTTCTCGCTCACATTATTATTTTTTTATTACATCTATTTATAAATCAAAATAATTGAAAAAAAGACTAATCAAAAAACAAGTGAAATGATTATATTCGCATATGGAGAATCTCATTTACCCTTTCACCTTAATCTGAATAAATACATATACAGGTAACACTCCTATAACATGGCTTTTCTCAACACTGAATATTTTATATTTTTACATGAGTTTTTAAAATTAATTCTTAAATGTTGTTACTATTATTGACTGGTCAACGCAGCATGGCTAAGAATAAATATTCGGAAACTCAAATTATTGATGATCTAAAAATATAATTTTAATAGATCTGTAGTTTCTAGATATTTAAAGACGTCGACAGAAAAAATTATTGCAACAAATTTAGGAGGATGTCCACGAAAAACTTTCGCGCGTGGTAATACACGTAAAAAAATTTTCTATTTTAAGAAAACCCTTCGTACGATCTGGAGACGATCAATAGAAAAAAATTTAAAAAGCCACAGGCCAGGTTAAAAGCCTTTGTTAACCTACTAGAAACATATCCTCAAAAGGTAAGATACCAGAAGCATATTTTTTACTCTGTCTAACCATTTGGTGTCCTTTTATTATTGAAAAACACTGAAATTTGCAAAAACATACCAGAAATAGATCGTACAGAAATGGAAAAATATCTTGTTTAATGACGAATCAAAGTTCAACTTGATGAATTTCCCTGGCAAGAAACTTGAACCACGCAACTGCGTATCTGAGTCTTTATCAGGGGGGTGGCAACGTGATGGTGTGGACTTGCTTTTCGTACAATGGAAATGAGCCATTCTATAAAATCGGTGCGAGAAACATTCGAGAAATAAAATGACACCGTATACTGAGTGTATTATGCCACTTCAATAGGTGTTTTAACACGATAACAACCTGTAGCATACGATGTCTGTTCAAAAGAAAAGATGAATTTTTAAAATTTCTCGTGTCACGTTCATTCAACTAAGAACATATGATCCAGACAAATGTGAAAATATATATTTAAAAAAATTGCTAATCATATGCACGTAGCCTAAGAAATTTCAAAATTCACTTTTTCTTTTGAACAGACTTCATGGAAGAGAACGAACTTCAAGTCCTTGATTTCAGGGCACAATGACCCGACTAAAATCCCATCGAAAGGCTCTTTGCAATATTGAAAAGGAGAATTTGCGGTAAACGATTACAAAATCAAAATGAGCTCTTCCGAGCTTTAGAATCAGAGTGGAAACGCATTCCTCTCAAACATATCGGCTTGTATCTCATGCATAAATTCTTTAATATTGGCTGCCAGTGCATCAACCATTGCGGGATTGTCCCTATAGACATGAGCCTTAACATAGCCCCACAAAAAAAGTATAAAGACGTTAAATGGCACGCTCTAGGCGGCCCCAAACATGAAATAAACTGCTCACCGAACTCGGCTCAATTAAGCCATTGTCTCGCGTGTTGCGTGGCATGTGGCACCTTATGTTGAAACCGCATGTCAGCCAAGTCCAGCTCTTATATTCACAGTAACGTTCCTGCCTTCGTCGTCTTTGAAAAAATACGGTAAAATAATGTCACCGGGCCATAATCTACATCAAACAGTGCATTTTTCGGGATGCATTGGCTCTTCACACCAAATACGGGAATTTTGAAATGAGCTTTGTCGCTGAACACAATTTTCCGATGATGAACGATGAATTTTCTTAACCGAGCATGAATTTTAATAATAAAATTCAATAATCTGCAAGCGTTGTTCGTTTGTAAGTCGATTCATGGTTAAGTTATAGACCAAATTGAACATGTTTAATAGTAACATGTTGCACGAAAACAGCTGAGCTGCTAAAAACAGTGTTGCCAAAAAGAAAATTGCTCAAAAAAAATCACCCTTTATATTTTGTAATATTCATATACGATAGAAAATTTTTATATTGCATTTGAAAGTTTTAAATTCGTTGGTGACCAATGAAAATATCGACATATGAACAGCTAAAGAACAACAAAAAAAATTTTAAATATTAATTATTCAAATGTTTGTTCAGGTACAATACCGATCAATTTCAATATAATATATATAGTTTCTGTATATTATTCAGTGTCCCATATGTAGCATTTTTAAGCATCGCTTATTCGATCAGGTAAACTATATATAGTTTTGAACATGTCATATTAAGGACGTTCATTCAACATTTTACTTTTCTAGAAGTGAAAAGAGGAAGAAATCTGCAGTTTCTTCTTTTCTTTTTGTAAGAACAAATATAAGTTAAGTATACATTCACTTTTCTTCTCATCCATTACTGCAAAGTAATAAAATTTTTCCATTTTATCCTTTAAATATTGAATGTAGATATAATTTTTTATATTAATAATAAGAAAAAAACATAACAAACATCTTTCTTTTTTTGCAGATCGGTTGAATTGATTGCCCTGCTGGCCATATCCTGTACATTTTTCTTATTTATGCACACAAATAAACTCAACAGTCGTCTTAAAGAGATGGAAATGAAATTACAGCCATCAGAATTTTCAGCACTTGGTCTGACAGGCAGTAATCATTTGGATTCACCCAGTAAGTTAATGTTTATAAAATTTGTTCTTGCTGCTGATGATGATTTCCTTTATCCTAGTTTCTTCATAGTTCGAAGTTCCTTTTTTCCATTTTATCATCCTCTTTGAAAACGTTTGCGACGTTTTTTTTTTGCATCAAGTTTATAGCATTTTGTTCTTGTGTTGGCACATTGTCCATCATTTTGCAACTTCTGCATTTGCTGTTATTATTGTTTTATTGTATTATTGTAAGGAGTCACATCAGCAGAGAGTTTTACAGCATATTTGCTTAAACGCATTTTGAATGCAAAATACATACAGTAGAGTTCGTCTATAACATACACTGGTCATAATTAATAAACTTAATTTATTTTTAAAGCTTAAGGTCCTTTTAATTTTTATTTAAATTTTTTTTATCGATATTTCGAGTACCTCGATGAGTACCGAAATATCGATAAAAAAAAACTAATAAAAATTTAAAAGACCTTAAGCTTTAAAAATAAATTTAGTTTATTAATTAAAATAAAACGGCCAAAAAACTAGAACGTATATACACTGGTCATAACGAATTTTCGTTTGTAACGAAAAAGCTGTCTGGTCCAAAGTTTTATACAAATATTCTATGGAAACTATTTTGGTTCTAGGTCTTTAAGCTTATATGATTAAGCGAAAATGAATAGAAAATGATTAAATTTGCAACTAGATATATAATGTTATATGAACATATAGAAAATTATGAAATTTTTTGCTTTCATTCATTGCAATGAAATATTCCATGAATGATAAAAATGAATTGGTCTAGGCTAAGGATTTTCTTAAATATTTTGCGCTTTTAATTTTTTTTAAATTATAAATAAAACACAGAAAACCCAGAAAACTTAGGGGGATTTAATTTGCACTATTTAAAAAAAATTAAGAAAATTCGTATTATACGCTATGAAAGTATAGGTCGAATAGCATCTGCTTCTGACAACCTAGCATTCGAGTTACTCGATCACTTTAGCTGTTAAGGATATAACCTGACAATGTAAATGCTGGGAAGACCTCCATTTAGAATGAAAGCTACAAGATATTCTTGTTTACAATATTTTACTTTATATGAAGATACCAAATTAAAGTGGAATAAATAAGATATTCTCATATCAAAGTAAATATTATATCCTACTTCCTTCCCACATACAATTAGAAACAGCTGTTCTGACTGTTTCCTTAAAATCATACAGACTAACATCTAGTACTCCGTTCACTCTTAGACAAATGTCTAATATCCAGTCCACTCTTATACCTAGACTACTCTTTTATACCCAGCCTACAGTTTTATATTCGTACTTATACTTATACTTATATTCGTTCTTATACTCGTACTTAGACCACTCTTATACCCATCCCACCGTCTTATACTTGCATCAGCGTCTAATAATAGGTAAAAAATCTTATACTCGGACTAACACATTGTTGACAGACTAATTATACTCAGGCTACCTTCTATTACACAGTTTACCGTCTTAGATTTTTACTCGGCCTTCTCTCTAATACTCAGGTTACCTTGTTACCATATATCCAACTACCGTCTTATCACCAGTTTTATAATAATACTACTGCCGTCTTACAATCGTACTAGCGTCTTATCACCAAACTAAAGTATTACGATGAGACCGCCGTCTAATACTCGCACTAACCCAGTGATATTTAAACTATTGTTTTACACACAGACTAACGTTTCATACTCAGGCTATCGGTCTATATCAAGACCAACGTTTCATATACAGACTACCGTGTTGTACTCAGATATGCGTCGCATAGTCAGGACACCGTCTTATACTCAGACTATACCGCCTTATACTAATACTACCGTCTCATACTCAGACTACAATGTTGCAGTCGGATGTCCGTCTTATACTCAAACTACCATCTTACACTCAGCCCACTACTTATCAATCTACCGTATTATACACAAATAATTATCTTATACTCACACGACTGTCTTAAATCAGTCTCAGTCAGACTATTTTATATTAGCCCCTACCCCCATCGTAGCGATACAAGATATCGCTATTTCAAAATGAACAAAAAAATTTAATATTTTTAAGCAAGTTGCCATTAAAAATATACTGGCACCTTAAAAAAATCAAAAGGTACTGCCAACTTAAAGAGAAAAGTACCATCCACCAATTAAAAAAACTGACAACTAATACCAACTTGAAATTTGCATACTTTATATTTTAAATTTTCAAAATTCCTTCAATAGTTTTGTTTATACAGACAGACATTGGGACAGATGATAGACAGAAAAAGGTGTTTAAAAATACAGCTAAAAATATGATTTAACAAAAATATTAGAAATAAGTGATAAAGAATTCCATATGAAAAAAATAGCAGAAAAAAAAATAGAAATATATTAATTGAAAATATTTTTTTCTATTTTATTCTAACTTGCCAATTGATTAGAGGGTGTTAAAATAAAAGTGAAAATCAAAGTAAATAACACAATAGAACCAAAAATTTATGTACATATATTCCTGGAAATTCAAAGATCAAAGAAGAGTAGAGGACTGCTAATAAATCTTGCAACACAGTTGGCATTATTTTATTTAGCACAATGAAGGTTAGAATAAAACAATTTTAAGGATCAAATGTAAATATAATATTTTGTAATTGAAACGACATAGACGACTGTAATAGTGTGTATGTAGGGACTATGAAGAATCAACTTATGACAAGACAATCAGAACATATGTATGTTGCGAAAAATATAGGAACATCTCTACACAGAAGACAATGTTATTATCTTCGCGCATTGTGCAAAATATATACGAGGACGGGCCAAGAAGGGCAACACTGTCAAGAGGCATCTGTCAGTTGACACCTGTCAAAATGTGAACAAGCTGCGTTATTTAGTTTGTATTTGACAGCTATTGATAGAAAAAGAGTGTATTTCGTATGCTTAATAAGCATTATTTTTTGGGGAAAACCCCCATCACTCATTTAATACCATTTCGTGGATTTTCTTCAACTTTTCTAGTGTAGACATCTCTATTCGTTGACCACAACGGTGTTCATCTTGGCTGCTCGTAAGGGATCGTTTAAACTCCGCCACCCAATATTTTATAGTCATAAACGAAAGAAGAGACTCTCCCCAATAGAATCTAGCTCGTCTTTAATATTGGGAGGACGAAGACTTTTCAAATAAAAATATTGAATAATTTTTTTTTTCATATTTGCAAATAAACTGAGTTCGTTTATTTTTGATGTTTCAAAAAAATACTGATCAATGTGGCACCTTGAAAATTAAATCATATGTTTTTTAAGGATGCCACCTTTTACCGAAGTATTTTTTAATCATTGCCGCCATTTATACGCCAGGTCGGCTAATTTTGGGACCTTATATCTACTAAAAAGGATTGTAAAGAATGTATCGCCTCACCAGCGACTGCAAAGTCATCTTATAATCGATACTTACTTTAAAAAAAAAAAACATTGCTTTAGAAAATTGGCTTTAAAAAACGTCAAAATGACGTTTAATCGTTTTTTTTTTTTTTGCACTGACTTTCAAATTATACTTTTGTCACAGTTTGTAGGTTTTGGAATTATTGTAAAAATATACCGTGTGGCCGCTTGAAATATTGAATAATGTTTCTGTATATACGTTTGTATGTACAATTTATGTATTGTATGTAAGTATATACATGTATATTCTTACTTAAGTATGGAAGCAAAATAGACCAAACAAAAAAATATAAAAACAGCGGCAGTATTTTTTCATGTTATTATGATGAAAATAAACTCAATCAGACTTGTTAAAGATAAATAAAGTACTAGTAGTCGTTGCTCTAGTAGGAATCATAATATGAAGTAGCAGTCTTTGTGGTTGTGGCAGAAACAGTGGCAACTGTTAAGGCAAGTGGTTGTAAGATTTATATAATTAAGCCAATAATAAAACAGCTACGTCATTTATATAAGGCAAAACGGTGTTAAGAAATGCAAATGAAAACAGAACAAAAAACACAAACAATAATATTTGAGAATATTTAGTTGATTTTATTAATGAAGTACATACGTTAGAGTATGAACGTATAAATATTTTAGGTGGTTAGACTAACGAGGTCATGGCTCCGTATTCACAAAAAAAAAATTATTATTATAAATAAATAAATATGCATGTGCATATTACATTTATATGAGATTAAAAGGAATTTTAAGCTAGATTTATTATTTTTTACGAGCCAAAAAATAATTATAGTAATTAAATGACTTGAACTAAGAGAAAAAAATGGTTCTAACGAGAAATAAATAACAAATTTGAAAAATCAAAATTTATTCAATGTCTTTGAGTTTAAATTATAGTAAAACTAATAACTAGTCTTTGCTGGTGAGTTTGTAAAAAAATAATAGTTTATAAATAACTTTGTTTGTTTAAAACTTTTTTAAAGACATTCTAACATGAAATTATCGTTATCATTGAAGTTTGAACAAACTGATTTCTTTTTCTCTTGGTTCCATTATTACAACTTGCCCATTAGTTTTTCTGAACTTTCAAATTTTGTCAAGCAATACAGCGTTATGTGCTCCTTAGAGAAATCTACAGAGCACACTTTGTATATAGTGGGATATACCTACATATAAAAACTATTTTTCCATAGTGACCACTAATCTTCCCGTAAAGAGGTCTATTTTTATTAGTGTTTTTTTTTTGCAGTTTTGAACGTTTTCACATTTATCACGTATACTTTCGTGTACCTTTTCCATATGCTGTTTCAGATGCATTGTGTCCACTTCCAAAATTTTTCAAGTTTCCTTAAATTTACTATTGGCTCTGCTAAAAAATATGGTTTTTGTCTCTGCTAGTTAAATCTAAGTTTATCTTGGCGCTCATAAAATATAAACGATTTCAATACAAAGAGCCAATTAACAGATTACAAGGCCTTAAGCATGACCTTTAGGAGAACAATTTTTGAAAATCTGTGAATAAATGTCGGAGTTATTCGATAATCAATATTTCGGCTGGGCATATTACCCTTGTTAGAGTTATTAGAAACGATGCGAATTAGACGTTGTCTTTTGCATTAGAAGCAGCATACGAAAAACTTATGGAAGTGCAGTGAAATGAAGTGAAAATTACGACTAGTTTGAATGATTTTAACATGGAGTTTTCACTACAAATTGTTATCTGTTTTGGTGACAATTCATTGATTTGAAAGCTCTCTTTAATATATTGAGAATAGAAGATTTTTCATGGTTTTTTTTATTTTAGAGATATTAAATTTAAAAAATGTTTGTTGTGGCTTTAGCTCTTCCATATGACGACATTTCATTGGTTGCTAAAACCAAATCGTCAGTTGGGGAGAATATCCCAAATAATAAATTTCAATATCAGATATAAAATTTGCCTCAGAAAATCAACTTACGTCAGGAATAGTTAAAAAAAAAATTTAAGTTAAAACTTATTTTTTCTTATGTAAAAGTAATAATTGAAGGAAAATATTGAAATTTATGGAATTAAATCACTTTACAAAAAAACGGGTTTTCAAAAGCTAGAACAGAATAGTAAAAATTTATAAAAGTAGGTTGGAATTGCAATCAAGATATTGTCAACTTAACTTCCTAAGAAATTGAAAAAATACACTAATTGATGATGCTTTGGTAGTAATGAAGATGTGATTCTTTAAGAACGACTTCCAATCTTTTATGTATGAGTCTATTTGCCCATAAATATTTCTTTAACTTTTAGCATTTATTATATTATCATGGGTGCCTTAGTGGGCACTAGATTATCTGTGTGAAGGTTGTGGATGCGATCCACACCCAACACTCTTGTCTTCTTTGCCACAAACGAATGAATGGGTTCGTTAGGCCCAAGATTTAATATAATTTCTAATTGTATTTATAACACTTAAAATAAATAAATATATTGTCGTGGTGTTCTAGTATATGTGCAGTGTCATATTCATGCAATTAAATACAGAAGAAAATTGTTATGCACTTTTATGTTGTTCTCTTTAATTTTGGGTTTTTAAATTTACGTTCCACATTGTAAGAGGAAGTAAAGCTTGTATTGTTAAAACTTAAGCTACGTGCTTTTAAACAATGTCAACATATACGAGTAGATACTATAAATATCTTAGCCATTTAATTTTATTTTTTTAATTTTCTTTCCGTATAAAAGGAAAAATCAAAACCACATTTTTTTCTCACCCAAGTTCAATGTTATGCATCGTACTTGTCGCAACCATATTTATGTATTTTAAAATACATCAGTATCGTCAATATTACCCTCATGTGTATCGTGCAGGAGGGCCATATACGGCGTCCATTATTTTTTTCTCATGGAATTGAAGTGGTTATTCTTCCAAGCCAACCAATCAACCCAACCACCTTATGAATTATGACGTTTTTTATTTTTTTATAATACTCGAAATAAAGAATATATCAAACTTAACAGTGTAATAAGTGATTCTTTTGTTGTTGTTGGTTATTAAGTGTTGTTTTATTTTATTATTTCTTTAAAATAATAATGTGCATCTTCACTTTTTTTTTTTTTTTTGATAAATTTACTTGTATTTGAAAAGCCATAAAATATTCATTAAGTATGGGCGCGTGAGCAAGTGGTTTTTCACTTGAGTTTGGAGCCAAATTGTGTGTGTTAAATGTTTATGGTTGTTGTAAAGTAAGTTCGGTGATGACTCTTAGCGGTTTTCAAAAGATGCAAGGCAAAAGTAGAAAATAAGAAGAATTAAAAAAATTAATTCAATGGAATGGTTTAGTGCTAAAAAGGATGAGGCAAACTGTGTTTACGGATAAGGCGATACTAATCTGAATGATTAATTTGTGAAAATCGTCGAAATAGAGTAAGAAATTCTACAGCGAAATTAAAGAGCAATGACGATAAGCAAGAGAAACATCTTTCCCTTCCCTGCCAAACTTATACGGATCTTTCTGCGCTTCCGAAGCCATTCTTCTTCAATACCAATTCTGCTATAGATGAAAGGACTATTCAAAAACTCTTACTAAGAACCCCGAACTGAAGCTACCTTAACTCTACTACACAACGTAGCTTACCAACCAGTCCAACCGTAAAGCGGCAAAGGAACGCCAGCAGTAGGCAACACATTTCATACAGGGATTTAGGTTTAAACCCCAGCCAATACGAGATCCTTAAAGATGCCTTAATAATCAACTGTCCCTAGCAAAAACCTCACCCTGCCCATCACTGAGATAAAAATTCTTCCAAAATAATTGGTAGTTCCTTGCACCGGGTATGAAATAACAACGTCGAAAGAATCATACGACGGTCTTTAAGAGAACCGGAGCATCAGCGATCAGAACATATATTGCTCCTTTTGATAGAATTTGTTAATTAAAATTCATTGATAGGAAAGCAATTAACTAACTAACTTCTAGGAAGCGGCATATAATATTTGCAGAAGATTTTTTTCAGGGTGGGTAACACACAAAAAAATTCCATCAGTTTGGAATGAGTTCTGAATTTACAGTATCCCTTAAACACATCTATGGCGCACTGTGATTGCATTCTTAGAAATTTCCTAAGCAACACTACTGTTTACTACCAATTCGTGGAAAATAAATATTCGCAATACAGACGGCTGATTCAGTCCAGTCTATCTTAAGAGATCGATAAGATTCCAACAGGGCTCACTGTTTCGGTACATCACTTGCGTTAAAATAATTTCTTGAAGACTAACCCACTTGAGGAAAATTTTTAAATTCAACTCTTTACGTCATGCCTGATTAAGAATATCTACGTTAAACCTCCGATGACAGAATATAAGAGCTTATGACTGGCATATGTCATTATAAGGCGCAACTTAGCGCGGTACATGGATCTGTGAAGTCCAATTGTCAATATTACGTAGATACAGTTCAATTATGCGATGGCTTGGATCAACTGCGGCTTGTTGGCATAAATGCAACTTCAGAAAAGTTGGCCCCATATCACAAACAACGTCGATCCAGCCTTATTATGATGCAATATCTTTGAAACGCTGAAAGTTTAGTTCAATAGTATTTATTTGAGACGCCCACGTTTAGGTAACCAAAACATTTCCTATTACTTCGAAAGGAAATCTTCAATAAGAACATAGTCTGCTTATAATGTCTACACTAGAAGATCTTTGGATTCTATGTAATATCCGACGAATCATTCCAACGTGTGGGAGCGATTGTAAAACTTAACAAGACAGCAAGTAGCCAGAGGTGTAACAGAGATAACTTTGAATTGACTACTTCAATTCTTTCCCACAGCAGCTAATGCAGTGCTACTTATTTACGAGACGCAACTAGGATCTAATCGTTCATGGTCAACCAGAAATGCAAAATTTTTTCGTCCAAAGTCTAGGGTTACAGTCTCTCGTTAATGAGGACCAAAAAGCTCTGTTGTATGTTTTAGGCAGCCTAAAAGAGTATTGCTTAATACAGCAGCACTGCTGCTCAGTTTCATTCGACAATTCCATTAAAAGAACATTTATATCCTCTTCACTTATGTTCTATCTCCAAGGCGGAACATTTCAGTATCCCAGTGTGCGCCATGCCTGATAACTCACAGTATTCCGACTTAACTTTTTAAGAAAAGATAAGTGTTCAATGCGTTCGACTTCACCGCCCTAGAACTAACTATTGTGATAACGGCCCCACTGCTCAAATATACACATACTAGTCATCATTGAAATGAGCCTTTCAGTCCTTTTTTGGTGGTTACGTTTGTAATGTTTGAAGCGAAACATCGTTACATTGTCTTGAGCCAAAAGTGAAAGATATAGACCTTAAAAAAAAGGCGACTGGCAACTAACACATATTTTGTAATTATCCACGAAGGCAGAAAGTACACTATTTTCAACAAAGAAAAAAATGCTTCCTTCGCCTAAAAAATCACTAATTTGAAATAAAAGTTAAAATCGCTAAATTCCTCTACCTTATTTTAATAATTTTTGCATTTCGTACAATATAATAATGAAAAGAGAAGCCATTAAAATTACAATGTCATGTAATTTATTATAAAAAAAATAATGTTGGCATATACATATTTGCTATTCAGGGTTAGACTCTTGTTCATGCATATTAAGCAAAATTTATCAACCAAAATAAATCTATACATGTTTGTAACAACAATAACAAAAATTATATCAAAAAAAGGATGGATGTGTATGTTTATTTAACAATTTATTAAATAAACACAATTTTTACATTAAATTTGATAGGAAAATATTTTACAAAGTTTATGATGCAGTTTTTAAGCAAAGGGAAAATTTTATTTTAAAATATTTTAGGTCATTTAAAACATTTAAATTGTATTTGAAAAAGAATTTATATGAGTAAAAAGTTGCAAAGTTTTACGTAAATCATATTACTTTACGACGGAGAGATCACTTGTGGATGGAACTCAATAAATTTTAATTTGTCTAATTTAAAGTTATTTCTATCCAATCAAACTTTATTAACAAAGGAATTTTCCAAATCTTGACATTATCTAAGCAATAAACTAAGAACCCTTATTCCGACAGATAAAACCAGAAGAGTAGAATTTCAGGATGGATGCCATAAAACCATATCGTATACCAATCAGCAGTGAAAATTTAATACGAGAATTTTTCAGTACATATAATTTTAACATAATATATGGTACGAGAACAAAATTCAGCATTCCTAATATATTTCACACATGCTTAAGGAACGCAAAGAAATAGCAAACAATATGTCAAATATATAAATATATTCCTTCAATGTCCTTTTCAGGTAGGAGAGATTATAATTCCCCTTATCGTGATTGAAAGGTAAAAAATTTTTCATTTGTATAATGGGGAAAAAATAAACAAAAAATTTACACAAATACAACAACATTACAAAATTGCCGATTAAAACTTGGGAGATCACCCGACCTGGAAATTGGTGTCTTAAAATGGCTATCGTTGCCCGAGCTGTGTGAGCCGTTGCTCCGTCCTGTTGAAACCAATAATGATCGCGACCAGTAACTTGCGGCAATAAAAAAAAATCGTTTAGCATCTGCCTATAAGGCTCACCATTTACGGTCACGGTGGTGGCATTGGCTTTTTATTAATAAATAAAAAGCGCCAATCAATTATTGATTACAAAATGTCGCGCCAACCAGTCACTTTGAGGGAATGTAATGGCTCTTCATGCATTTCATGTGGCTTCGTTGCTCATTATGATTTTTGATATGAAATCATTCTCTTCTTGTACCAAGTTTAAGAGACTAAGGCAGTAAGTTTAACTTGTCCGACGGTCAGCAGGCAGCAATTCGTGAACAGTTTGCACTTTGTTGGAGAATATTTTCAAATCTTTCACCGAAATTCGTTGCAACAAAGATCTGCGTTAGACTAATTGTGTGCAATGTCGTCTCGTTGATATTTGTTGCATTATCTGTGACTTCGTCGGCAACAACAGCAGCTATGTTCTCGCCACTTTTTGCGACATCTGTAGTGGACCCAGTTGGCACGCTTAATTGCTCGAGAAAAACGTCAATAACGAATTCCCTGGGATTATTTTCTATTCCCAAACTATAAAAAATGGTTCGGCGGCAAAAGATTTGCCAACAATGAAGATGGGAGTTTTCAACTGATGGCTATTTTGAGGAGCTAGACAGTTCTTCTTATTATAAGTAGGGTATCGAGAAGCTATGGAACATCCCGACCTGAAAGCGGAGATTATGTTGAGAAAATTTTTCCCAAATTTTTTGTTTTCTTTGCTGAGTCGGCTAATTTTTTAAACTCACATTATCTATTTATAAATCATTTTTCTCATTTATTCTAATGGTTGTTGTTGCAGAATTATTTCTAGGCTATTGAATTTTTAATTTTTTACGCCAAATAAATTTCTAGAATCGCGTAAAATCATTTTCAAATCATTTTTAATTTTCCTCGATTTTTCCATCAAGTGTAAATAAATATTAATGTCAAACTTCCTCAATCTCAAAAGCAAAAACCTTTGATTAACTTATAGTTTATGGTACAACAGCCAGCATTTACAAGAAGCTTTTCTAATTGAGGTTTATCTCAATTCATGAGAATATAAAAAAATAAGAACAAAACAAAACACCAGAAAATTTATCTTTTCTTAAGAATCTTTATAAAATAATAAAAAAAAATAAGAAAGAAATCGAAAAATGTTCATTGATAATGTTCAATTGTGTGGAACATAATAATGGCAGTCGAAGGCTCTCAAAAACCAATGTAGACGAGTGCTTCTAATAATACTTCTAAGCATTTGTTTTCTGTTCGACTACAAGTATTATTATAAAAAAAATGTTTTTTCCTCATTTGCAATTTGTATACAATGGTTCTCTTTTAAAAAAAAAATAAGATGAATTATTAAGGAAGTCAAATGCATTAAAATAAGATTTCCATGGAAATCAACAATAAGAAAAAATTGTCTTTGCATAAATCATGAAAAATTTAAATCTTTACAAATATGCATGTTTATTTACATATGAGCATCTTCCTACTTCATAATTTTTCTTCCTGTCCATCTGCCTGCCTGTCAGTGCATCAAATAAGTTGTAAAGAATGCATCATGCGATTTGTTAAGGAGCTTAATTTTACGACGCCCATAAAATTACAATATATTTACTAGTATTTACATACATTAATTTGTTTAAGCGCAAATTGTACTTGTAAAGGAAAATACAATGATTTACATTATAATCAACATTTACAAATGGTCAACTTTCAATAAACAAAAAAATATGGTTTCTACGAACTTAAAAATATTAACGAAAAGTGAAAGGATTTCATGTCTATAAAGAGTTAAAATCATTTTAAAAATATATTAGGGAGTACTGGCAAAAGAAAATTTATATATTTTCTTATTTTTTCGATTCTACTTGATTGCACTTTTGCATAACAGAATATGCCATCATTAATACGAGGTCTGTTCAAAAGAAAAGATGAATTTTAATTTTTTTATATATATTTATTCATTAATTTCTTTTTTGACCCATTCAAAGTATTTCCCCTTAGATATAATACACTTGTGCCTGCGTTCCTTCCAATCCTCGAAGCAGTTCTGATATTCACTTTTTGGTATGGCCTTGCGCTCTCTCAGCGATTTGGTTTTTATTTCCTCAAACGTTGCAAAACGCCGTCCTTTCATGGATCTTCTAAATTTTGGGAACAGAGAAAAGTCACAGGGGGTACAAATCTATTGAATACGGTGGCCAAAAAATTACGAACAAGCAAAATAAATTTTCTGGGAACCATACAAAAGATTTAAGTGTTTTAAAGACAATATTATTAAAAATGCATATAAAAGACAATTGGGATTAAAAATTTAAACCTTTGGACCTTTGATTATTCCAAAAATTGCTGAGAGTGCAAAGCACCGATTAGAACAGGGAATTAATATCAAATCATTTTTTGGAATAATATTTCTCCAATCTAGGATTTAAATTTTCAATTGAGAAAACTTACAATGGTTAATTCTACATTAAGAAAATATTATATGTTCTAGTTTTTTGGCCATTTCATTTTAATTAATTATTTTAGGTTTTACTGATTGATATTTCGGTACTGTTCGATATTTGTTTAATTTATATAAAATATAAGAGAAACCTTAAGATTAAAATAGAAATTAAAATTGATTAAGACAATAATAGTGCCGTCGATACATCATCAACTAAAAAATCGTTCATAGTCATTTTGGAAAATTGACTGTGAAATATCATACTGCACATCATTTAATTATGAACTATCCCCTTTACTGAAATTCTCAAAAGCGCCTTGGAAAGCAAAACACTCATTTCTAATAACTTCCGGGAAATTATTTAAACATTTTCCAATATATAAGTAACATTTTTTCACTCATTAATATTTTTTTCTTTTAATAAAAATAAGAAATATGTGTTGCCCTAATATTCATAAGACAATTTCTATGATCGCTGACTAACTGATCTACTAACTTAACAAAAAAAGTGTAATAAGGAAAATCAATGATGCAACTTGATTTATTTGTTTTTCATTTTACTTTTCTTTCTGTAAGTTATTTGCTGTTAAAAAAAAACTAGCTTGTGAAAAACCTGTTGCGAAAAAATCAATAGGATAAATTTAATGAGGAAAAATTATATGCCAATTAAAAGTAAACTAAATCAAGCCTATACATGCGAAATGGCCACTTAAAGTCCTCATTATTCGAATGATGGATAAACAGGAAACGGCTGAAAATTATTTTATTTTTTTTCTTTCAACAATTAACAACATCTTGAAATAAAATAAATAGCTTTAAGGCAACTTTTCTTGCTACAAAGCTGATGTTTGTGGAAGAAAAAGGAAGGGAGAATTAAAAAATCCTCTCCTCTATCTCTTTCTATTATGAAAGCTGATTTGCGGCAAAAGAACATGCGTGATGTGGAATTAAAGATAAGTTTTTATCTTCCTTGAGTTGGATATGGAATTTTTTTCAAATGTTGAAAAGATATAGGCTTTACTTAAAAAGAAATTAAAGAAAAACACAATTCTTTAATTGACGTTAAGACTCCTCTTCCGTATTCTGATAAAATTTCATTTGAAAGTTTACCAGGTTCTCATTACGTTTGATGAGAACCAATTGCTTGGTGTATGTACATATATATTTTCCACATAGGACTCCGCTTCAGAAAACAATCACAGTTAGTAGTGTACGTATACTGATGTGCCTTACTGTAGCGGAAGTAAAACTACTAATGAATTTTTTATAAAAACGAATATAAGTCTTACTTTTTAATCATTACTACAATGGAATGTGCTTTAATAGGGATGTAGTTCCCGCACTTAATTAAGAAGATTTCGTTCTTCATTAAAAGCGCATCAATTTGTGTTCGATATACCAGAGAATTGCACTACACATTACAAAGGAAAATCCATCAAACAGCTCGCATATCCCAGGTTAGCGGAGTTCAGGTCGAATGTGTACAAGCACTACTCCCTCCACCATTTCCTCCATAACCTATTTTTCTAGTTGTAACGCAATTCATTGCAAAAGTAGAGGTCTTCCTCTAAGTACTGATATAATTAATAATAATTATAATAATAATAGCAATAATAATTTAAAATTACATCAAAAATTTAAATTCCTATATGAACACAAACTTAAGATTTGGGACGAGAGCGCAATCTTGCAAACTCCATTAGTCAGTGTTATTGTTAAGAGAACCACAGGCACGATTATTAATTTCGCAGATTGCGCCACATGCCACACAACTAGTGATATAGTAGCGATAAGAATTGACGTGACTAATTGTGTTTCACCAATAACCAGTGCAGGATAGGTCCTGGAAATATCTAGTCTACCAATTCTTGGATCCTAGCAGTCTATTGCACCTGTAGATTTCACGAGGATCGGTATCACGTTAGTTAGATTCAATGCTCTTATCTATTATTTTCTTTGTCGACAGATAAAGTCGCGTGTACATAAGCTGGATGTAATTGGACTCTCAGCAAACTTCCATTCGATGTAATATTGTCGATATATTGTTGAATTTACTTAAAATACGAGTATTAGAATTCCAGATGACGTCATGTACGCTCGTCATACACGCAATATCGTACACATACAAAAACATTAAGGGTATAAAACTGTCTTATTAATAAAGTTTTTTCCATATACATTAAAAACAATTTTTTTTGGTGTAAATGGGGGGTTTTTCCCAGCTCAAAATTCATCCCCCTAAAAAAAAAACAATCAATATATACAAATTATACAGGTATACAAATTAAACAAAATTTTTTCTCTATTTCTTTATCTTTGTAGAGCATGAAGATGTTAACACTTTACATGGCACCTATCAATACCTCAAAAGTACCGGACAGGTAAGTTTAGTCCTTGTTTTCTGCTAAACACTATATCATGGCGCGCATCAATAATCATTTATCGCAACATAATCGCAGAATATGTGAACATTTTCCTATAAACGGTACGGTCTTATTGCTCGCAAACTGTCGCTGTGTTTTTCAATCTCCCCACCTCCCTCCTTCTTTCTGTCTCTCGCTCTCTCTCTCGTCCTTCTTTTTCAGTCTTTCCCTTATTCCCATTCGTTCGTCTAAGCATTTATATTAAAAGCTATTCATTGTCCTAACGCGTATCGTGTTTGAAAATTGGCCATAAAATGTAATTCTATTGCCACTTGATATTTTCAATAGATGCTCGTAAAATGAAAATGTTGCACTGGTAGCCATATTTAATTTATAATGATTTATTATTTGCTATTATTGTTTTCAATAAAAAATTCATGGTGATTGATATGCATTTTATTAGAAGAACGTTTTGTGTTGCAAGTAACTTTTTGTCGCCATTTTAATTTGCATGATTTAAAGTAATAGAATTTGATGTTGTGATCTTTTGTAGAGATAATTATTAAAGACTTAAAAAATCGAATGAGTAGTTTTTATAAAACATATGCACACACACACACACACTTAAACACATTGAGCACTACATATACACAATCACCTTTTCAAAATGGGCCTTTCCTATCTGTTTACGGCTGAAATTAATAATATTGTCTTGTAAATTATCTTGTAGGCTTTTCATTTTATATCATCAGTCATTAAATTCATTTTGTTTAAACCATTTTGATCTGTTGCTATCTATCTTTCCATCTCTTCTATCTCTAAGCTGTCAACCTTTGAGATGATCTATAAATCTTATCCTGTTGTTAATATTAATTTCTATGACTGCATTTACCAACTTGTTAAAGCTTACCTCCTAGCAAGCTTTATTTCTCTCTCGCACGAAAAAAAATTAAATGAAAAGGCTCTCCCTAGACCCCTTACTCCTCAAGAAAACACTTCTACACAGAACAGACTAAACTTCCACAAAACCAACAAAAACATTACCTTAATTATTACACCTACTTGACTTATTAAAGCGCACGCAGCTTTTTAGAGGATATTTTTAATAAAAACGAATTCATTTTCGTTTAGAAGCAACAAAGCATTAATAAATATGTTAATCTTTTTGCATTCCGCTAAATATCCGTTTCGTTTTGAAAAGCTTCAAGGCTTTTTAAGCACAGCTTTCTTATTTCAAGAATGTTTGAAAGTATATTTGCTAGTTGTTTTTTTAAATCAAGGTGTACTAGTTTTGTATTTTTTTTTTTCTATTAATATAAAAAGCTTTTTCTATACGCATTTACTTGTTAAATGTTGCAAATGCAACAACGAATTATATAGCAATCTATTTCAACAAGCAGAATTATAATGAAGAATTGCACACAGTGAAGCAAATCAGAATTTTTCGTGGGCATCACCGCCACCACATCAAAACTGGGCTAAGGAAGCACCCACTTTGTCAATTTTGTCTACTGAATTTTAAAGTTTCTTGAAAACTTGATATATGAAAAGCTACTTGAATATTGTATTTTAACATAATCTAAAGCCAAAATCTCCTCGAGTTTCTTATCTACTTAACTTTTAAACGTGTTCTCGAACACTTAAGGCCCATTTAGCCGACCGTAAATGTAGAAATGTAAATGTAGCCGAATCAGCTGATCGTTTCTGTTATATGAGAATATATACACACATATATATAATCCGTTTAAAATAATTTTTTAGCTGGAAATCTCTAGTTTTTTATACAAAAATTAACAATTTCTAGTTTATATTCAATATATTGTTTTTTCTTTAGAAAACTTCTACGGAAATATTCGTTTAGAACTGAATAAAGAGCACAGGAAATAGAATCAAAATAATTTAATAAATTAAATATATAAACTTTTTTATTCTTAATACGCTAATTGGGCCTAAATTTTCCAATGTAAGTAAAACAGATTTAAGCTACTTACATTTTTCCCAACGCTTATGAAGAAATTATTGTAAAAAGATATTACATGATACATGAAGATTCGCCAAACACATAATACCAAATAAACTTAATAATTAATATTGAAATCTATTATTTGGGATATTCTCCCCAGCTAATCGTTAGACACAATTAGAGTTTTTGCAAAATGCAAAATCAAAAAATGTGTGTTGTGGCTTTAGCTCTTCATATGCCGACATTTCATTGGTTGCTAAAACCAAATCGTCAGTGAAGTTTAAGCGGTTTGAAAACATTCAACCTCGGATGTTTATGCCACATAAATCAAATACAATATGAGAATTTCAATATAGCATATGAATTACAACAAATACATGATCAACAATTTTAATATTTTATTGTTTGTTGTTGGCTTAGCTAGGTATATGCCTGCATTTTTTTGTAAAATAAAAAAATTTTTATAAAATCTACCAAGGGACTTTGCCAATGTCTGTGTTAATATTTTGCAAAATTTATTTATATTCAAAATTACAAAAGAAACGTACACACAGTGTAGAAAAAGATGAAACTAGCTTTCTCCGAAAACTTTCTAACTTTAAATGTTCATCTTATTTTTCAATTTTGTATCGTTCTATGTAATTTTTTTAATTTTTGTGCTATGTACGTAAGTAAACTAGATTTGTTCCATTTCCGTACTTTTTCCGTACAATCATAAATATTTTGTACACATTGTACCATCAATGTATTGGAACAGCTGTTTTGCATTTATAAATAAATGAAAATTATTTATTGTGGTAAAAATGAAATCTATGTAAGTAAATAATTTAAATCCGAATTTTGTTGGTGCAGGGGAACGAATACCTGTATAACAAATATTAAACAGCAACACAATATTATATGTTCAACAATGTACATAAATCATTTTTTTCTGCTTATGTATGTATGTATGTCAAAAACACACACGTTTTTAAGCATTCTATAAGTCCTGCAAAATTTACGTTTACGTTACATTTACATTTACCTTACATCTACGATTTCTACGGTTGGCTAAATGGGCCTTTAGGAATGCTTGAACTAAACCAATTTATTATTAGGTTTTTTTTAAAGTTTTATAACTTCGAAAAGCTTGACAATGAAAAGCTTTAAATCCTATTTACTTAATTCCAATTAAATAGTTTAAGTCCTGAAGTGCTTCCAATAAAAGCTTTTAATTCTGAAATGAGCTTTTATGCACATGGTCTTCTCTAGGAAGCCTTTTATATAAGGAAATCTTACATTTACTTTTTTAATTTTTACTTTATCGATGAAAATGTTTTTTTACGGTAAAGTTAATTGAATTTTCGACAAAGTTTATTAGAACATAAAATTTTTTATGAAAATAAATTTTTCGAAAATAACAATATTTTTTCGGCCTTTTTTAATATATCTTTTATTTTATCAACGAGCTTGCGGTTTTTTTTTATAAAACACAAATTTACTTATTTCAATATTTTGACACCTCCCTGGGCGTCTTCTTCAGGAGAAAATTAGAAAAAAATCCTGAAGAGGACGCCCAAAGAGGCGTCGAAATATTGAAATAAATAATTTTTTTTTATAAAAAGATCTAAAGCTCATTAATAAAATAAAATAAATAAAAATTTTCTTCTGATTCTGAGTTGATATTTGAGATTTAAGCTATTGTTTTCGCCTACGTGTAGGTTATAGGCTGCATTATTCTTGAATATCTCGAGCATAGGCGTAGCTAGAGAATTTTCTGGTATTCCAAATAATTTGTCGCCATTCCACCCCAAATTTGGTTTGCAAAATTACCGGATTCGGCTATTTGCCATTATCAATGTTCTTTTCAGGAAAATCATTCCAAATTCAAGCAAACCCCATCGGAATAAAAATTCAACTTCCAATTTTTCGGAGGTCTACAGATCCTAAGAATTTCTCTGAGGGGGTAAGGATGGTTATAAACCATCAAAATCAGGAAAGTTATGTCATTCATTAGAAATTTCACAAGTAAAATTTCCGGGGTTGATTATTTTCTTTTGGAGGGAGTGCTAAGCACCTACACACTGGTCTATCTACGGCCATGATTTCAAGGATATGCGCCACCTCCCGTACAAGCAGAATATTTGTAATCGGAAGGGTCACTAATGCTTATTTGAAATTAAGAAACCGATCTTGATGAAATTTCAAACATAGAAATTTATGTTGTTTGTTTGTTAATTAAACATTTGCAGGATATTTGGTTAATAAACAAATATACAGGAGGTGGTACTCTAATAGGGACCTTAAGCTAAAAAAATAAATTAAAATTGATTAACTCAAATAAATCGATCAAGAAACTAATTAGAACATATACCATACATAGAAATTTATTAATTGGTGGCAGAGGCGTGCAGGATATTATCGTAGTAGCGTTAAAAATGGGTTGCACAACTTACCACCCGGCGGTGTTCTTTCGTAAATTTTGTTAACTCCTGTGAGTTTTTACAAATAAAAAAAAAAGTTCGAACATTTATATTAAATATATGTACGAGTAACAATGAAACTCTCTACTTTGTTTTTGTGTTCAATGTAAATTTTCGCACAGAATTTTTTTCACTACGCATTTTTTAATAAAATTCGTTGCATGAAAGTTTATCTATTTGCCAATAAAAGGTAGAGTAAAATAGTTGGGATAAAAAATCTTGTAAGAAATCGTATGCAATTTCATATGTTGCAAGTTTTATTGCCCCATTTGTTTCAATATCTCTCCCACTAGCGAATAAAAAATGCTGCAAGCAACAAATTTCATTAAAAAATGTTTATTGTAAATACAAAGTATCTTAAAAATTATTTAAATGGAAGTTGTAAATCAAAAATTATGAGTATCTAGAAGAGATTAGGAAGAAATTAATTAGAAAGTAAATTAGTTTGTTTTACTCGGTATACAACTAAAGATTTAATAACTTTTTTTATTTAGTTTTGTGAGTAGTTTGCTTTAATACCAGGGATGCACATTAAAGTTATTTTTCTCTTTGCTTTAACACAAGCTTTATAGTACTTTTTTTTAAGGATTTTTATAGTCCATTATCGTTCTCGCACCACTTTCTTCTCTGTCTTTCTTCTTTGTATTTTTGTTTGTAAAAAAATTAAGAAGACAATTTTCATTAGTTGCATGATTTGACCCCGGAAAAACTGAACAATACTCCCAAGGCTGATGTAGATATAATATTCTTTAACCGTGTGCCTAAAGTAGGCAGCCAAGCTCTCATGCTCCTGTTATATATACTAAGCATGCGCAATGACTTTAAAGCCACACGCGATAAAATCAAAACCACGGAAACAATTTTGTTGACTCCAGCTATTCAAGTCAACCTTATCGAAGAGATCATGGACTTAGGTAAGGCAGCTTCGTATACCAAACATGTGGCTTATGTGGATTTTGCCGCTTTAAACTATCCTGAGCCCATTTACATCAATATGGTTAGAGATCCTGTGGAGCGTATAATATCCTGGTTTTATTATGTTCGCACGCCCTGGTACATAGCCGAACGTAAAAGCATTTTCCCCAAAGAATATAAATTACCAAGTGTAACATATTTAAAAAAAGATTTCGCCAGTTGTGTTTTACAACACGATCGCGAATGCATGTACATACAAAATGAATTGTACGGTTTGGAAGATCACAGGAGACAAATGTTATTTTTTTGTGGACAAGATGCTGAAACCTGTATGTGAGTAAGAACTAACAGCTCTTAAGCGCAATCACCTTTTCATACATCTCAAGTTTTACTTCATTAATCAGGCCCTTTAATTCCTACGAAGCAATGCAAAGAGCCAAGAGACACGTTGAATCGAAATATGCAGTAGTGGGCTCCTGGGAGGATACTAATGTGACTTTAACAGTTTTAGAGAATTATATACCACGTTTCTTTAGCGGCGCTTTGGAGGAATATTATAGTAATTATTTTTATTTCAAGCCAAGAGAAGTTAAATATTCTTAACTATTCCTTTTTTCAATTGCAATTTTACAGAAGCTGAAAATCGTTTTCATAAAACCAATCGCAATTCTTACAAACCTCCGGTTATGGAAGAAGTGCGTAAGATTTTAAGTAAAAATCTTACCAATGAAATTGAATTCTACCAATTTTGTAAACAACGTTTGTACAAACAGTATTTGGCAATTTATTTGTTAAGTTCGCATGGTATTAAAAATTAAATTCAATAACGCAAGAAGAATCAAGAGCCATGGAAATGAAAAAATAATAATAATAGCATTTTTATTTAACGAACACGATCTTTGAGTTTGCAGGAAGAATAATAGAATTAAACTCGTCCTGTGATTAAACTTAAATAAATCGAAGTATGTGTGTGAAATTTTTTCTTCATTTGAAATTCCTATCGATACCATTATGTATGGAATGCAACATCTTGCAAGATGTTCTCTCTTTTGGATCCTATTCACCTGATTTAGAGTCATGTTTAAGATGTTATATAAAAAAACCATTTCTTGGAATTTCTTCAAATGTTATTCATCCCACACTGTATTACACATTGTAACGTATATGAAAACGCTTCTTATTACATTAAATATTTATTCCCACAATTAGTTTTTGTCGTCAGGAATTGTACACGAATTTGGAAATATTTTTTCATCATAATATATGTAAAGGCCAATGACATTTACCATTGTACATACGAGCAGTTCCAATTAAAAATTTCAGAACAATATTGTCTTCAAGTAAATTTAAGGAAACAAATATTTCCTATAAATATAGGCAATATTTTATCAAATTAACTTTTTTGTAATTTGTAATGTAATGGGGGTTTGGCCCAGGATGGCCCTTTGCACTGCGACCACTGTTGATCTATTGTGCTTCCCCTGTCCCTAGTAGTTTAATACGTTCGCAAATAGGATAAGCTCCTTGAGTGGGAGCATTAGCAGATCCTCTTCACTCAGCGTATATGCATGTAGAGTCCTGTGTCTTCTGTGGCACAATGCCCCACAATTTGCTATCAAGTGTTCCATCGACTCCTCATCTTCACCGCAAAATCTGCAGATGTCCGTGTCAGATAAGCCCATTCTTTATGGGTGGGCTTTGCAGGTGTAATGGCCTGTGAGCGCCCCTACCAGGAATTTCTTGGAGTGACATAATCCATTGATGTCATTACAATGTGGTGCAATCCTGGACTATGTCCATTTCGAAATCTCCCCTTTAAGGAGACTTTTGTTGAACCCAAAATAAGCGGTGGGTCCAATGAAGTTCCCCTCAGCCCCTCTTCTCGCACAGATGTCCGCCATCTCATTCCCGGCATGCCCCTGATGCCCTGGTACCTATATCAGAGTAATCTGATTATGAGTCGCCAGGTCATTGAGCCTGTTGTGACATTCCAGTAATAATCTGGACATGTACGTATAGCCTCTCAGGCTGTCCGAGAATATCTTAACCCGTATTCCGCTGTGTCCTCTCTCGGATAGGATCCCCACAGTTTCCAGTATCGCGTAAAGTTCCGCCTGGAAAATTGTCGTATACCTGCTCAATGTTATAGACCTGTATGCTCTAGACCCCACTATTCCCGCCCCACCTCCTTGGAGCGTTTTTGAGTCGTCCGTGCACCACATTTGCGATCCATCTCTTAATCAAATTAACTTCGGGATACTTTGGAAGCAATGAAAATGTCATTTCTTTGTCCATTCTCTTCCATTTTTTCCGTTGGTTCATATGTGTTGCATAAAAAGACGTATTTAAAAAAATTCATAAATAAAGCGTTCTTGTAAGCTTTAAAAGCTTTATTTATTTATATTATCGCTGCAATATTTTGCAACTAACCCAGTAAAAAAAACTTTCAAAGAAGTGAAAAAATGCTGGGATTAGGATCCAAGAGTTGTTCGAATTTGGATAATTTCCAATGCTTTTAGCACCGGGTCGTCATTTCAGGATGTTCTTACTCACCCATATGATGTTCTGAAAAGTAGAATTTTATATATTTTTTTTTATAAAGAAAATAATTAAAAACTAAGTTATTTTTTGTTGTTGGATTAGCTGAAGAAATGCCTGCAATACACTGGCACTGGCCATTAAATTTTTTTAAATAATTATTTTAGAGAATATCTCGCATAATGAATTTAATAAATACTGAAAATAATTTTATATTAATTTAGAATTTAGAATTTTTTTCCTCATGTGTATGTAAATGTGTTACGTAAATCCTGAGAACATGTCGCGTTCCTTGAGAATGGCTTCCACTTTTTTAATTTGAAAATTCAGAATAAATCAGCCTTCTTCATATTTCTGCACAAATTTCATATAAATATCTTCTTTAATCATCTCTCTAGAGATGATTAAGTTGTCTGTAACTTCGAACTCACTTCTTGCAAAACTATCGCAGCAAATAAATGATATGAGAACTATAGTAAATGTGCGTAATAGTTTCTAAATCGTTAAAGCTTTTGTGCGACAGAAAAAAGTTTATCTATCAATTATCTTACTTATTTAAAACTTCCTATTGCTTCACCATCATCATCACCAATTTAAACAATAATAAAGCTGTGGGGAAATAACACAAAGGGTTAATGGGTCAGGGGAGCAGAGCCTTAAAAAAATAAAAATTTTGCACAAGCACAACGTAAACGACAAAAATAAATAAATTTCCAACAGCGCTTCGCGAGACTGCAACATGGACACTTAGAAAGGTTTAAAAAAAATGCGGCAAGTCCAGCAAATGCTCTTCTGCAAAAGCCTCAAAACGAAAATTATGAAAATGACTATGAAAAACATTATAATAATTTTGCCAACTATGATTCTGCTTACGAAGATGAAAATGCACACGATGATTATTTAAATGAGGTTCTCGATGCCTTAAACAATACGAAGAAGGCTGAAATGGATGATGTTGTTATATTCAACCGTGTACCCAAAGTTGGTTCACAATCATTGATGCAATTAATGCTGCAATTGGGAAAAGTAAATAATTTCAAACATTCCCGGGATAAGGGCAAGGCCCATGAAACTATTTTGTTGCAGCCGGACCAACAGAAGCAATTAATCGGGGAGATATATGAAAAATCACGCCCGCATATCTACAGCCAGCATTTGGCATATATTAATTTTAGCCGCTTTCATATGCCCAAACCAATTTACATCAATTTAGTGCGTGATCCTGTGGAACGCATCATCTCCTGGCATTATTACATCAGAAGTGAGCGGTACTATCATGATATGGCATCGAAATTAGGTGACAAGGCTCCCCGGAGGCCACCAGATGAATTTATGAATATGGACTTTGATACCTGCATACAGAATAAGGATAAGCATTGTACATTTAATCAAATGGAAACAAGAAATCCCGTGGGAGATCATAGACGTCAAACACTGTTCTTTTGTGGTCAAAATCGTCTATTATGCATGTAAGATTTCTTTTGCTGCGATTACTAGTAATATAAGGCGATTTTTTTAGTATATAATTATTATGTTTGATTATCTTCAGGCCGTTTAACTCCAAGACAGCCATGCAAAATGCTAAACGTACCGTGGAGCAAGAATACGCTGTGGTTGGAACATGGGAGGATACCAATATTACTTTGTCCGTCTTGGAACACTATATACCGCGTTTCTTTAGGAATGCTAAGACTGTTTACTATAGTAAGAATTAGATTTTTTTGTTAGTCTTGTTATAGACAAAGTATTTTATTTTCTAAAATGAAAGCAATTATTGTAAAAAATATTGTTTTGATTGATTTTTTGTTTTCAAATATTTAAAAACAAAAATTTTTTTTTTGAAAACTTTTGTTTATTGTGGGTTTCGCTATCCATATGTATGTATGTCTGTGTGACATTTCGTTAGCGGTAACCAACTCAATGATGGAATTCGTCCAGATTGTTCAAAACACTCAATTCCGTCTGCTGGTATAAAAACGAAGGTAGTTTGATAATTCCGTGAGTTTTATTATTTCCAGCGCAGTAGTAACTTCCAATGCAACAAGCAGCATATATTGGAATGTTTTTGAGGAAAATCGAAAGATGTGAATTTCATGTGATGATTAGGTTAGGTTAGGTTAGGTTGATTGGAGGGGGTGTGATAGCCCATGTCATACGACATACACTTAAGCCAGTGAAGGCTTGTTGTGCGTTCCCTTTAGTTATCAAACACAAACTGCCAGAGTTCTGTGGCAGGATTCGAACCTGCAACGTTCGAACTACGAGTCTAGTACACTACCTACTAGTCTACGAAGGGCAGTTATAAGATGATTAAATATTATTTTTTACGTAAAAAATTCAGGACTGAAACTAAAGAAACGTTTTATAAATGCTATGGGTACTCCGCACCATCAATTTCAATGGCTAAAATGTGGTTTGCTGAGATCCGTTGTGATCGCACCCGAACAAATAACGCCAAACGTTCAGGTTGTCACGCCAGAAATGGCTGAGGCTCAAGCGGATGGGGTCGATGCCGCTATTGCTCACAAATAGTGTTAGGCGATATTCAGTCGCAATTCGAAGGAAGTTTTGTGTCGTTTTGTAACTGTGGGAGAAACACAACAGAGATCAAGAAAATAGTGCATTTATTTCTTTCGCATGAACGTGCACCTAAGAAGGCTAAAGGTGAATCTGTCTGCCAACAAGGTGATGGCCAACCTTAAATTGCAATCATGTTGTCAAATAAAATGCTTTTTTGCCGAAGAAAAAAATACTTTTTGTAAGAGAAGTCACTGAATTATTAAACTACCCTCGCACGATATAAGGAGTCATTCATATATGAAAATTAAAAAATATATGTATAACAATAATAGATTTAGAAAGCTTTAATACAAACAACACAGCAAGCAACTAATATTCGATATGGATCTCTTTAAATTTTCATTTATAAATCTCCAATCCAATCCAATTCCAATGCAGCATAAGGACTATCCGCAATATCCACAACAGTTGAAAGGTATTCATAGATCTTAAAGCCCAAGCAATAACGAATTGATTGTTTTAAACATAGAGTACAATTTGTAATAAGCTATAGTATTAAAACCCATTAAAATATTAATCGGAAGCATAGAAAATTCAATAGGGCAGGTTTCAAGTAGACACCAAAAAGGGGTTGTTTAATTAGCGCGATTAGATGTAGAAATGGCATAAAACAAGCCGTATGTGCGGTATTAGCGAAATTATTTAATTCATAGAAATGTACATGTATTGTTTTGTAATATAAAACGTTCAAAAATATGAATAAAATAGCGTAAAATCGTTCAAGTGTCCACCCATGGATACGGGTGGTAAAATTTTCAATGACTCTGCCGCATAGATCCGGCTAAATTCGAGCGATGGCCGCGATTTAGTGGCCATCCACGACACCTTTGCAAGAGATGGCCATACCTTCAAATTGTACTTTCTTCACACGTACCACTATCCTGATAGAACAACATACCGTTTATATCCATATTCATATAACTTGGCCTAAACGAAATCTTCTAATATAGATCTGTAGCGTTCGTTGTTGACGGTGATGGCCTCACCAACATCGTTTTCAAACATATACTGACCAATGGCCCTGTCGGCCAAAAAAAATCTGTACGAAACAGTAAATTTTTATGGATACATTGCCACCTGGTGAGTCTTGTGCTTGCCGTTCGACCAAAAATGCGCCTCTTTACTAAAAACGACTTTTCGACCAAAATCGATGTTTTCTTCTAAAGGCTTTTTTGACAACAGAGTTTTTTTTTTAATTACTCGTGCTACTCAGTCGTGTAGCTTGTACTGATTTGGCATCCCTGACTGAATAATAAACAATACATTAGGCAGATGCCACCAAAAGAATAAAGCCTCCATCTACCTGCCCTAATTAAATAACACTTTATTAAAAATAGAAAAAAAATTTATACCAACATATTCATAAGAAGTGTGCTCTCATTTTGCCTGACGTTGTTTTGTATGAAATTCGTATGTAAGGCGATATATCGCCAGACTGATGGCCGCAGTTTCGTCGGAATAGAATCCTTTTATTTAACTTTTTGCTGTTTCGCTGATATTATCGTGCATTAATATTGCGAAATGTTTAAAGTAAGATTTATAAACGGATAAAAAATAGTGTAATTTTGTATGGAGATAATAAATCATAGTTTTTTTAGTTTTAAAGAGTAACTAACAATGATTTATTCAAACCGTGTCCTGCAAACAGACACTTTTTATATAAGTATCACTATTTAATGGAAACTATAGTTGAATTGTTTATTTGAAAAAATCATTTATTAAACAGATTTCTTTCCTTTTCGGAAGAAAAAATTTGTTGCATGTTTCAAATATTTCTCTCCCTCTCTCTCTATCTTAATGTGTAATGATCACTCTCTGTCCTTCCAGTAAACAAAGATCATTTGAGTAACGTTAATAAAAATACATCGAAGCGTCCTGTCAGTGAGTTGTCCAAAGAGATGCTGCGCAAAAATCTCACTAATGAAATAGAATTTTATGAATTTTGCAAGCAGCGCCTATATCTCCAATATGCAGCAATTAATAATGGAGAAAAAGTTGATGATGATGAATATCTGATAATACCCGATCACTACGAAGATGATGATGGTGATGATGATGACGGTGATAATGAAAATTAAAATTTTATATGTATAAAAAAAAATTCATATCAATTGTATACACAGCATTTTTGGCATTTTTGGAAAAAAATAAGCTTTAAACTTGTATTTTATGCAATAAGGGAATAAGAGAGGAGTTATTTGTATTTCTATTATACATTACATTAAGTTCAGAGGCATTTGACATGTTGCTTTCTAATTTTATTGGAAAATCAATTAATAACTCAATTTAGTGGCTCATTAATAATATGACTGACTAGAGTGATCAAGCTCATCGAATGAATTATTGATGTGACCCATTTAGTATTTAAAAAGCACCATGTCTATTCAAGTACTTTTTTAACTCATAATTTACTGGATAAAATTTTGTGCAGCATTAAATTGTAAACGTGTTGATTGAGTGAATCCCTTAACTAATAAATTTAATTATCAACACTTTGATTAATCAGTTGATTAAATTATCAATAGGGAACTAATTGATCACGTTAAAAACAAAGTAAATATCTGATCAGACGATTAAAAACTTATTGATTAACTGTCTAATTATATAGTCATGTTATTTAATCAATAATCATTTAATTTATTAAATAAATCAATAATAAACCGAATAATTTACAACCTGCATTAATTGTTTTATAAATAAAAAATTAGTTTCAAGTTTATTATTGAATTTCTAGTAAAAGTTAATTGTTTATTTGATAAGAAAAGTTTGTAAAATAACGGTTTATTTGATTAAGCAATTAACTGCTTAGTCAATCAGTTAACAAATTAACTAATCTAATGTTTTAATTTATTAAATAAATAAATGTTTCATCCCCGAAATGGCTACTATTTCATTTGCTTCACTGACTAATCAATTAGCCCTAATAATTATTCGATTAATTGGTTGTCTGATTAATTATTAATTAATTAAATAATTCAGTGGGCGCAAAAGTTACGTTATATTTGATAATGTTATAAAACAACAGACTGAATATTTCTCAAGTCAGCAGTAACAACAATTCCACGTTCTTGAGTTGTGTATCGCTCCATGTCCTGTTGACAACTATTTTCCTAAGTAAAGGGTGATTTTTTTTATCAACTTTCTTTTTGGCAGCTTAGCTGTTTTCGTGTAACATGTTCAGTTTGGTCTATAATTCAACCATGATTTGACTTATAAACGAACAACGCTTGCGGAATATTGAATTTTATTATCAAAATTCATGCTCTGTTAAGAAAGTGCATCGTCCACTTTTTTATCGAAAATTTGTGTTCAGTGACGAACCTCATTTCTGGTTGAATGGATACGTGAACAAGCAAAATTGCCGCATTTGGTGTGAAGAGCAGCCAAAAGCCAAAAGCATTGCATCCTGAAAATGCACTGTACTTTTTCGAAGACGACGAAGACAGGAACTTTACTGTGAATGGCGAGCGCTACCGTGCGATCATTAATTTTTTTTTTTATTTTTTGCCCAAAATAGAAGAGCTGGACTTGGCTGTCACATGTGGTTTCAACAAGAATGTTCGCCACATGCCATACAGTACGCGAAACAATGGCCCAATTAAGAGAGACGAGTTTGGTGAACAGTTTATTTAACGTTTGAGGAAGGGTAATTGCCCGCCCAGACCGTGCGATTTAACGCCTTTAGAGTATTTTTTGGGGGGATATGTTAAATCTCATGTCTATAGGGACAAGCCCATAATGGTTGACGCAATGGAAGCCAATAATAAAGAATTTATTCGTGAGATGCCGGCCAATATGTTGGAGACAGTGTGCGAAAATTGGACCCACAGTATGAACCATACAAGGCGTAGCCGCGCTCAACATTTACATAAAATCATCTTTAAACGTTGAATTATATACATAGATCGTTCTATATAGGCAAATAAAGATTTCATACATAAATTTTATGTGTTTTTCGGAAAACTCTTAAAAATCACCCTAGATCTACATCGTAAATGTAAAAGCACCTCTACAAATGGCAGCCAATTCAAATTATGACCTTACCTTGTATATATTATATTGCGGGACTGATAGCCTAGTACGCAGTTGTTAGTTAAATCACTCCGAGGGATGTGAGTTCGGTCTACTTTATTTCAACTAATCGCTAAATCAGTTAGATAATCGATTCATTGACCGCTTAAGCGATGAGATTAATTATTGAGTCGAACAATAATTTAGTTTCTTACCCAATTAATACATTCAGTTAACGAGTTGATAATTGATAAACAAAATGATTAATTAATTGACTACTGATTGATCTAATCATTTATTAGGTTAGGTTAGGTTAGGTTGATTGGAGGGTTGTGATAGCCCATGTCATACGACATACACTTAAGTCAGTGAGGGCTTGTTATGAGCTCCCTTTATTTATCAAACACAAACTGCCAGAGTTCTGCGGCAGGATTCGAACCTGTGACCTTCGCACTACGAGTCTAGTACACTACCTATTAGTCTACGAAGGTCAGTTAATCATTTATTAACTATTCCACAGCTTAGTTGAGCTATTGTTTAAGTTAATCATTATAAAGCCATTTTGAAAACGATCTATTGCCTTTTAATCGTATTTGACTGATTGTTAACGTTACTCTTTTATAGTTCGTAGTTGGTCCGAAAGATAGAATTTTTACGTGTTAATATCGATGCAGAGATTTACTTTGCATTTGAACTTTCCACTACAGCAAACCTCTAATATGAATGAGACTAAACCATTGAACACATTTGTCACGAACACTCATTAAAACTTCAATTTGAAATAACTTTGGGCAAAATTGCCTTAAATTTTTGTTCTCAGCTTTTGTCATGTAACTAAATTAAAATGCATGTACCCCCTCCCTATTAAATTCTTTTGAAAATATGTGTTTAGTCTAATAATGTATGTATGTATGTTAATTTCATTCCTCCCCGAACAGATCGAATTTCTTAATCCGAAATTATTAAATAATACACAATTTGCTACTCACGATTTTTTGCTCTTCAATCGTGTGCCAAAAGTGGGCAGTGAACAATTAATTGAACTAATACGTCGCTTAAGTTATCTGAATAAATTCGGTGTTAGTCGGGCACCATTTTCGGAACCTATAGCTTATCAGCTGGGCTTTGAGAAACAAGCGGAATTAGCCGAAAGATTGCATAACATGGGTTCACCTTATGCCTATTCAATGCACTTTAATTATATAAATTTCCGTGAGTACGATCTGCCACAGCCGATCTATATAAACATGGTACGCGATCCGGTAGAACGTGTCATAAGTTGGTTCTATTACATACGTACACCCTGGAGTGCCGTTCAAAACTACATGATTAAGAAAACGTTTGACAGTCAAAAATTCTACAAGAAAACTTATGACCTTTGTGTAGAGGAAAAGGATCCGGAATGTGTTTACATTGAAGGTGGGAGCTTTGAGCAAATTCAAGCTTTACATTCAAGACAAACTTTGTATTTCTGTGGTCATGATGCCGTATGCGAGTAAGTGGAACTTGACTAACATGGACTAACATGAGAGTTTTATTTGTAACATTATTTCTTCTCCAGACCTTTTAATTCGTATGGAGCTTTGCAACAAGCTAAAGAAAATGTTGAACAATATTATGCTGTGGTAGGTTCGTGGGAAGATGTCAATATTACATTGAAAGTTTTAGAATATTATATTCCTAAATATTTTAGGGGCGTTACCCAGTTATATTATGGTAATTATTCTTAAGATTTAAGAAATTTAGAGTCCTGTTTAATGAATGCATTTAATTTTTAGATGAAATTGTTGGTTTAGCAAAGGTTAAAAGCAATGAAAATGCCTGGAAACCGCCAGTCAGTGAGGAAATTAAAGACATTGTTAGACAAAACTTTTCTAGAGAATATGAATTTTATTATTTTTGCAAGCAAAGGCTATATAAACAATATTTTGCTTTAGAGAAACTTGAAACAATTAAAAATTATTTTCGTTAAAAAAAATTTATATTTTTTATGACGTTTTACTATTTTAATAAAAAATATTAATTTTGCTGTCACAAAAACTTTCTTATGTTTAAAAAAAAAGCGATAAAAGCCTTTGTAAAGAAATTAAGCTCATTTTAAATAGAACAAAGAAGCACTTTATTATTCTGGAAATAACGATTACAGTGAAAACTCTCCTAACGGACACCTTCCATAACCGGACACCTCCTATAACCGGACAAACTTTGCAGAACCGTGATTTTCAACTGTTTTTTTTTTATACAAAATGTATTCCCATAACCGGACACTCTAATAACCGGAAGCGGGCACCAAAATTTTAAAATAATGATCTAAAAATCCCTCATAAGCGGACAAAAGCGTTAAAATCAAGACGAATTTATCAGAAAAAACGCCAAAAAAAATATACCAAATAAATACAACTCTTGTTAAGTTACTATTTTTTCCAACTCTGTTTCATATTTGTGTTAATGCCATTAAATTTTGTGTTTCCCATTTTAACACCAATGACAAAGAAATTTCTATTTATTTGAACAAATTGTTTGATTAACTTGTTTTGATTGCTTTAGAACGCAGATCTTGCAAAATCTATTGACATTCTTGAGGCTTTATACTTCATTCAATCCTCCTGGGATAAAGTTGAATCAGCAACAATAAAAAACTGCTTTCGGAAAGCAGGATTTTCAGAATCTATTGATGACCTTCCGGATTTTGATGCCGTACGCAAATTTAGGAGAACTGTTCCCTCAATCAAATGGATTTGACGAGTTCTTAAAAGTAGATGAAATCGTATTCACTGAAGATGACTGTATAGAAACATTATATCCAAGCGCTGTTATGGAGATAAACGAGTCTGAAGATTCTGAAGACGAGGTTCATGTAGAAATACCTGAAACCATAAACTCTTATGATAAAGCATTAAAACAAATTGTTCGTTTAAAGGATTTTGCAAAAGACGACTTTGTCGCGTTCCAACAGATAAAAAATATTGAAAGTCATTTTGAAACTCAACAACTCAAATTGAGCCGGTCTAAATTAAAGCAGTCAAACCTGAATCAATTTTTTCGACCGCAGTAGAAAGCTTAGAATTATAAAATAAAAAGATGTATTAAAAAAAAAGTTGTACCTCTTTTAAGCGGACACCTCTTATAACCGGACAGCCGCGACGGTGAGTGTCCGGTTATGAGAGTTTTCACTGTATATGTTTTTATTTGAGGCTAAAGTTAATTAGTCAAATGGTTCCAAACTTAAAGAGTCAAGAAATTTTGAAAAGCTTTTTAAAAAGCGATGCCTTAAGAAATTAAGTATTTTTAATTTTGGGACTTTAAAACTTTAGCCACTAAATAAACGAATATTTCAAACATGATAAATATTGAGTATTTCGGTAATATTTGCAATTATTATTGCGTTCTAAGCATGTGTTTTTGAAAAAAAGGAGTTTTGAAACAAGCTTTTTAAGCTAGCATTGTAAAAGTCATAAGCTTTTAGAAAAGTAATATATAAAACTTTTGAAAGCTTTTATTTTCCGATATCATTTAACTCAGTAGAAGATATATAAATTACATCAAACAATATTGATAAAGTTATGTTGGACTAAAAAAGTATAGCGAGAGGAGAAATTGTTTCATCTTAATAATGTACATTCCATCTCAATTGCATTTAACTTTTCTTTCAAGTTCAAAGCTTTTACAAAAGCGTTTTTCTTTCTCAAAATGGTTTTTGGTTCGCAAATTCTTCATCAACAAATCTGTACATATAAAATAAAAGTGTGGTCTCGTTTCTTTAAGTTTCTTTCCAAAACATAAATTTCTTTTTGTCAGCTTTTCAACCTTAACGTCAATCATTTAAATAATACGAGAAAATCCGAAGTCGATATATTATTTTTCAATCGCGTACCAAAAGCAGGCAGCATGCAGTTGATAGCATTAATGAACCAACTGGCGAAACTGCACGACTATGTAGTTGAAATTGATCCCAATAACGGTGGCATTAGAGCGTCACTTGATAAACAGGAAGAGGAGAACACTGTAGAAAATATTTTAAGTTTAGATGAGGGCACCGCATTTGTTTCGCACATGAATTATATGAATTTTACCGAGTTTGATCAACCGCATCCAATTTATATTAATATGGTTAGAGATCCAGTGGAAAGGGTTATTAGCTGGTATTATTATATACGTTCACCTTGGATTTTTGTGCCGGGACGCAGAAAAAATAATAAGGAAATGCCAAATCCGAAATGGGTGAATATGGAATTCGATGAATGCGTTATGAAGAAGGAAAAAGTTTGTACATTTATAGAGGGTTCTGGTTTGGAAAGAGTTGGTGATCACAGGCGCCAAACGTTATTCTTTTGCGGCAATAATGCCAAGAAATGCATGTAAGTATAGATTGTTTGCGTTGTCTTGAAAAGCCTTTGAATTGTTTCCTCGTATCTGTGTTTTAGGCCTTTTAACAGTCAACTTCCTTTACAATTGGCTAAGCGGACAGTGGAAAGTGATTATGCCGTAGTGGGTACTTGGGAGGATACTAATGTAACTTTGAATGTTTTGGAAAACTATGTGCCCCGTTATTTCAAAAGTGCCACTAAATTGTATTATAGTAAGACAAATTACTTTATCTATTTAATTTGAATCTTTTTTCGTCATAGATGATTTTTTTATGTTGTATTTTAGATGGGCTGCATGCCAATATTGCAAATAGCAACCCCTTTAAGCCTCAGTTTAGTGAGGAGATCAAACAAATGGTGCGAAAGAACTTTACACGAGAAATTGAATTTTACCAATTTTGCCGACAACGTTTACACAAGCAATATTTAGCTTTGAAAAAGAGTGATTTGAAAGCGTTATTTGATAAAGAGAAAAAAGAGAAGTTGACACTGTTTTCACATTTGAAGTTGTAATTAGCTTTCAATAAAATTCATTTAAATATTTGTAGCTTGCCTTTATTTGTTACCAGGAAAAAGAGGACTTTATTTGTTTTAAATTGTATCCTGTCAGGCCTGTAACACGTCCCTTCTATATATACATATAGTTCGCTACACTAAAATTACCTTTAAAATTTTAAGGCCTTTTAATACTTAAGCTTTCTGAAGTGCTGAATGTATTAGTTCACATACTCGTATTTATATGAGCTTGAAGCACAAACTAAATAAAAACTTAAGCGGCTTTTAGAGGGTCATACCTGGTATGTCAGCACGGTATGATGAGAACCATTATACTCGTGTTACAATGCTAAATGTGGCTTAATTTATGCGGAGGATGTCCAAACATAAACTATTACAATTATCTAATAGAGTTAAAGGCAACAAAGAAAAAACGAAGTAAAAATTTATTGTTGAAAAAAAAATAATTGAATATTCTTTTGAAAAAAAATAGCCGTTAAATTTTCTAGCATTTCAGTTTTTTTTTCAAAGAAGAGATCAATTAATTTACAAATATTAATATATAAACAATAAAATACAAGCATTGAGAGTAACCATCTGTGTTCTGAAAAAATCATTTTCCATTCTACATTCAACATTTCTAATATTTATGTTACCGAATATTTATGTTGTGTTGTCCAACATACTCGAGCATTTTCAAAAATATTTCATAGTTTGGTTGGTTGGATGGTCTAAACGTACAAATCCACATTTCATAATTTTTTTTTTATTTTAAATGGGCAACTGGCGAGTAGAACTTATTGAATTGTATGAAAATATTACCGGTTTGTGTCAAATAAAAGGTGAAATTCAAATGAATATCAAAATAAATACTTAAAAAATAAGGTTAAGAGCTATTCTTTGGTCCAAAACTCTTTTTTCGGTTTTTCTGGTTTATACTCGCCATCTGGAAGCGCCTCTTTTGAAAATGTATTAATACTGATGTTCGCTAACATGTTCCACATTGCAATAGCTTGCGATTGACCAATATGCTCGACAACATGTTTGCTGTTCCTCTTTGGTAGGTTACACAGCGAACTCTTGCTTCAACAAAGTTTCTCTGTTATCGAATTTAATTATCATTGTTTAAATGTTAACAATTCAATAGCTGATTGCTCCTCATCGTAATTACCAGGAAGAATTTTATAGTATACGTGTGACGAATTTGCGCGTGCGCAATGAGAATTTAAAATTTATATTACTGATTTAAGGGTCCAATAAATTACACTTTTCGGGTTTGGCAATCAATCATTCTGCTTTCAATTTACCTTCTATACCAATGGTAAGAATTTATAAATTTCGATAAATTCCATTAATTATTGTTTTTTCTTCTTCCTTTTAATTTGTAGTCACAATTACTTTTGTGGACTGCTGTGCATCAAAGCCTGATCTAGGGTTACGGTAGGGTGAATTTGCGTAAAACTTACAAAAGAGTTCGAAATTTATTCCAAAATTATTTAAAAAATTGTTTTACATTATATGTGAGCAGCCGCTTTTTTCGCTAAATAAAGGTACAATATAATTTATAATTTAAGACGACAGCCAGATTCAGATTACGTGAAGAATTCTAGTTTTATTATCTATAAGGTTTTATTATTAAGTAATTCCTCAAAGAAATCAGGATGCTGTTGGCTGAAATAGTTAGGGCGTTGACTACAATTTATGATTGAGAACCTGGGTTATTCGATACCTGTTCAGGACAAGTCATATACATCATGAATTTTTCTAATTTACATCAGTGTGTCCATGTGTTAATTGTTGTTGGACTGTTTAAGTAATGAAGGCATAGAACTAGTCAAAGAACAGTACCGGCAGCGTTTGATACTCTTCTAAGTTTGATACGCTTCTAAGATAAATCACAGCCCTCTCCTTCGTAGGCACTAATTGCCCGAGTGTTACTTCCCTCTAAAAAAATTATTATAAAAAAAATTGGAAATATGAAGACCAAACATGCCAAATATCTCTTCCATATGGTAATAAAGTCCAGCATTTGAAATAATGAATAGTTGTGGATGTAAGTAAGCTTTTTTAATAAAGAGATCGAAACTTTTGCAAGATATTGGGTATGAAACTATTAGAACTAGTTCAGAAATTGATTTGCGTAAATTACTTAAAGAATAATCTGCATGAATTTTAAAGTGATACATAAGAGTAATGAAATATTATTTCCTTTGTTTTATTTTACTTTGTTTTCTTACTTACAAGTTGGGAAAAACGAATTGAAAATAATTTGAAATTTTGTAAAATCTAAAAAAAACATGAAAAAAATTATTACAAAACACGCACATACGAATATATATCGAGAGCTTATATTCAAAACCCTCTATCTTCAATTTTTACGAAAATGGCTTTTTGATGGTAAAATATTCTGTAAAACCAGACTCATCTATGGTACCAATCAGGAATTTAAAAAAAATTAAATTTGACATTTTATTGTCATTTGTTTTTTTCTCTATCTTACACACGTAGTTTTTTTTGAAAACAAAACCCTCTATCTCTCCAACGAATTTACTATTTTTTTACTATTTAATTCTATTAATTTAAATAAATAGTAGACAAAGAAAAAAACTATTTTTTGTTGAGAAAGAATTGCATATCGATTAATAATATTTGGTTGTGATAAATACGGATATAATCGTCGGTAGGGCTAATAAGTACTTTTAGAACATAATTTTAACAATTATTAAAAAAGTTTTAAAAATGTCTGAGCTTGAAAGAAATAACTGTGTTCCAAGTAAAAATGGAGAGTCATTATTGTCGCAAGGACACTAATAAATTATACATCGGAGCAGCTTTAGAACCAAGGCTGATGTTTACAGGCATTATTGCAATTATTGCTCACAAAACCAGGTTCAACCAGTCTAAAACTTTCGAGAAAGAGAATTTGGCTTTATATATGCCTCGCAAAGATCAGTGTGATATTTGTTTTGGATTTAAGGCTAATCAGATTACTGCTGATGACTTTAAGGTGCATGTCTTGAATAAAAATCGAGCACAGTACGAAAAAAGATTAGACAAAACTGAAGCTGAAGAAGTCAAACGCCATGTGTTCACAATGGATGCACAGGCTGTAAAATTGTGTCCCGACATTAATGCTTCAGCAATTTACTTCAAACAACGCTTGCAAGTGCACAATTTTACCATATATAATATAGGTACCCATCAATGTACAAATTATTGGTGGAGTGAAGTCAATGGAGATTTATCAGCCTCAGTGTTTGTTTCCTGCATAATAAACCATTTAGAAACGTTTTGTTTGTTCGATTCATTGCCCATAACAATCTATTCAGACGGTTGTGGGTATCAAAACCGGAACCATTATTTGTCAAACGCCTTATCAAATTTCGCAGTTAAATATCAAAAAGTCGTTGAACAAAAATTTTTGGAAAAAGGTCATACACAAATGGAGTGTGATAGTGCCCATGCAAAAATTGAGATCAGATTGAAAAATCAATCAATTTACTTGCCACATGATTACATTCGAGTTACTAAAGAGGCCAGAAAAACTGTTAAAGTCAAAAATAAAGTTATTAAAAAGCCATTTGATGCTGTATATTTAAATTATGATTTTTTTAAAAACTATAAAGATGATAAGATTCTACGTTTTTCATCTATAAGACCAGGTCGTGTTAGAAATGATCATACAGTATCTGACTTAAGATCCCTGTTATATCTTCCAAATGGCAGTGTTAAATATTCGCATTAAACCATACTCTTTCCATATAGAACCAAAACCTTTATATTCTGCTCCACTTGCAATATCTTCAAACAAATGGAAAAATTTACAAGACTTGAAAACTGTGATTCCACAAGAATACCATTATTTCTATAATAATTTGAAAATTGATTGAAAAACTTAGAACATAAATTATCAATCAATATTCGAACTTTTTATCACTGTAATTTTTATTCCATTATAATATATTGCGTAAAAATCTCTTACCATCTCTAAATAATAATGAAATTTCATATTTGAGCTATTTTTTGTTTTGATATTTTAAAAATAAGTTATATCCTTAATGTACAAATATGTATAACTACTTGCTTATATTATTAAGATTTTTGGATTTGGTGGTTATTTTATTAATATATAAATATGTATATCAATAAGAACTTTGAATTCATTAATACATATTTTATTTTACTATGCAAAACCCGCTATCTTTTTATACACGTTAAGTATTTTCAAATAAGAAAATCCTCTATCTTCCATAAAATGGACGGTGATGCAAATATAAACAAATTGCTTGTCAAGTAATTAAATTAGTCAGTTTAAATAAATATCTTAGAATATACAATTTTCATTTTCTTCGAAATAACGAAAATAAACGGTTTTTTTGCTCCCCTGAAAAACTACGTTTTTTAAGATAGAGGCTTTTGAATATAAGCTCTCGATATGTACTACTCGATCGTACCTAGAGTAAATAACCTTTTCCGCTTCAAAAGCCGTAAGAACAAACAATCATTTTTAACACCTATAGATCTCTCTCTCTCTCTCTCTCTCCCTATTCCTCTATCTCTCTCTCACTTATAGATCAATCTTCCTCTCTATCGTTTATTTTCTTTGTTTTCTTCTCTAATTTTTTCCCCTTTAGCTTCAAAGCTTAAATCCCGCTATACTAAACAATACTCGCAAAGCTGACATTGAGGTAATTTTTTTCAATCGTTGTGCCAAAGTTGGCAGCGAAGCACTTCTAGAACTTTTTGGTGTTCTAGTGGCATATAATGATTTATTGCTCGAATTTAACGGGTTATATCGGCCTTATCGGCGACAAGTACCCCAGATCGAGCAACTTGAACTTGCTAAAAATATCTCAGAGCTAAATCAAGGTTCCATTTGGACACAACATATTAATTGGATAGATTTTGACCATTTCGAACTGCCAAAACCAATATATATTAACATGGTGCGTGATCCAGTAGAGAAAGTTATATCATGGTATTTTTATGAAAGAAGTGCTTACAAGAATGCAATTGATTATAGAAAACATCCCAATAAGTCCACAAAATCTGCCTTATGGTATAAGAAAGACTTCAATAATTGTGTACGTAATGGTGATCCCGAGTGCCAATATTTACCATTTCTTGTTAAGGATTCTGTGGAAAATTTCAAACGGCAATCGATGTTCTTCTGTGGTCACCACCCCGATTGTTTGTAAGTATTGAAGTAGAAGAAATAGTCTCAATAAAAAGTTTAGAGGTGTAGAAAAGCTTTTAAGTGTCGAGTGAGTTCGAAGCGAAACGCATATACGCGTATTAAAATTGTTTGGCTCCATATACTATATAAAATTTGTGAGAAGCTTTTCTTAAGAAGCGAGTCTCTCTAAGCTTTAGAGTTTACAATACAGCCAAGTGAGAATCGGTGTTGGAGTTTATACATACATATATACGAGTTTTATGGTGAGCTTTTCTTAGAAGCAAAAAAACGCAAACATCTTTAATTCATCGTAAACTTTCCAATCATTCCGCTTTAAAAATATAGTTCGAAAAAATTATTAATAATTTATTTTTGTCTTCGTTCCTTCCTATCTGTATCTCTCTCCTTCTCTATCTCTCTGGCTCTCCATATGTATGTGACCATTTCCAATAGCTTAAAAGCTTAAATGCTCATAGACTAAATAATACTCGCAAAGCAGATATGGATGTTGTATTCTTTAATCGTTGTGCCAAAGTTGGTAGTGAAGCTCTTCTAGAGCTTTTTGGTTTTCTTGAAATCTACAATGATGATTTGACTTTGGAACGTGAAGGCCTACAAGCGTTGGCGAAAAGGCAATTAAGTAGGACAGAACAACGTGAATTGGCTGAAAAAATTTCAGAGCTTAACGAAGGTTCCATATGGATACAACATGTAAATTGGATAGATTTTGAAGATTTCGACTTGCCAAAGCCAATATATATTAATATGGTACGTGATCCAGTGGATAGAATTATATCGTGGTATTTTTATGCCAGAGGTGCTTACAAGAATGCTATAGAATATAAAAAGGATCCCACAAAGCCCGCAAGACCAGAATCATGGTACAAAAAGGATTTCAACAAATGTGTACGTAGCGGTGATCCTGAATGTCAATATATACCATTCAGTGTTAAGGATTATGTAGGAAATTATAAGCGACAATCATTGTTCTTTTGCGGTCATCATCCCGATTGTATGTAAGTACGAGTATTGGAATAAAATGTATAATTTTCAATTAGATCAAGAGCTTAAGTCCCCTTAAAAAAGAAGTTGAATTATAAACACAACGATGTACATATTGGAATAGTTGTTTGCCAGGTTTGACCATAATCTCTTAGGTTTTCCAATACATATTCCGATAACACTAACTTGAATTTTACATTAAGTTAAAATTTTGCCTGGAAAGGTATAGATTGAAAAATAACCTGACTTGCCTCGTTTACCACAGACCCTTTAACTCCCCCGCGGCTGTTCAAATGGCTAAAGAGCATGTGGAGCGTGACTTCGCAGTGGTTGGCACATGGGAAGAAACCAATGTAACCTTGACCGTGTTTGAGAAATATATACCCAGGTTTTTTAATGGCGCTAAGCTTTTATATGAATGTAAGTTCATTTTTATTTAAGTCCAAAATGAATTAATTTGCCTCTATTGAACTCCAATTTCAGTGAATTACGAAAAAATTACTAATCGCAATAAAAATAAACGTAAGCCGAAAATCGATGCTGACGTTAAGGAAATGATACGTAAAAATTTTACTCATGAATATGACTTTTACTATTTTTGCAAACAGCGTTTGTATAAACAATACTTGGCCATTACTTTAAAGGAATTGCATTAGAAATTGAAGAAGAATGTATTGTAACAAGACGCCCATTATTTTAGTATTTAATTGAAATAGAAGTGTACAAAATAAAAAATCAATACAAAATTCATACTAAACGTGTGTCTCATTAAGATTACAATTTTTAAATATTTTAGTTTTAAATGTACTTATAAAAATGCGAAACCTAAACCATATCAAGGCCCTCACAATCAGTCTATTACAAAAACAAATCTTGAATATTTCTTGCTGTTAGTATTCGTAATAAAAATTATCGAAAACTAATGGCGATGGAGATGTGTAGACCTAATGAAAAGCTGGCGAAAAAGCTTTAAAAAGTTTTTCAGCAAAATACAAAAGCTTATATTTTACGATTTGAAAGTTATAGCAAAAGTCAAGCATATCAATCACCAGGATGATAAAGTCATATTTTTGAATGTTGTATATTTTTTTGTTTGAAATAATTTTATACTTTTTATCCCCATCAAAGATGCAATCTCTTAATGTCCACGATCTCAATAATACCCGAAAGGCCGAATTGAATTTGGTATTCTTCAACCGCGTACCCAAAGTTGGCAGTCAAACGTTTATGGAACTAATGCGGCGCTTATCAGAACGGAATAACTTTCACTTTCATCGTGATGCTGTGCAAAAAGTCGAAACTATACGTTTGGCCGAAGATCAACAGCAGGAATTAGCCGAAGTTATAAGCGATTTACCGGAACCTTCTGTTTTTATAAAACATGTTTGCTACACAAATTTCACCAAGTTCAAACTGCCAACTCCGATCTATATAAATGTGGTACGTGATCCTGTGGAACGTGTTATAAGTTGGTTTTACTATGTGAGAGCTCCTTGGTACTTTGTGGAACGTAAGGCGGCCTTTCCCGATTTGCCACTACCACATCCAGCTTGGCTAAAAAAAGACTTTGAAAGCTGTGTGTTGTCTGGTGATCAAGAATGCACTTATACTCAGGGAGTTACTGTAGAGGGTATCGGTGATCATCGTCGTCAAAGTTTATTCTTTTGTGGTCATGCCTACGAGTGCACGTAAGTCATTTCTTTGGGAGTTTGTTTAAAAAAAAGAGGATAATTTTTAACTTATGGTACTTTTTTTACAGACCATTTAATACAGTTGGAGCTTTAGAACGTGCCAAACATGCAGTTGAAAGTCAATATGCCGTAGTAGGTGTCCTGGAGGATCTTAATACCACATTGTCGGTGTTCGAGAAATATATACCCAGATTTTTTCAAGGGGTTCGGGAGATTTATGATTGTGAGTTATGAAACGGCAAAACAAATTTATTTATAAGTTTACAATAGGAATATTTTCTCTCTCTCTCTCTCCCTCTCTCTCTCTCTCTTCCATTAAAAATCTTTTTTATTTCTTTCTGTCTTCCACGAAATCAGACTTTTATAAAGAAAGTTTGTCCAACGTAAATGCAGCCATACAAACCACAGAATATTTTTAAATTAATTTATAATACAAGATGTTAATCATGAGATTGAAAGTTTTAGCCGAAAAAAAAATTATTTCGAAAACAAAAACAAAAAAAAACAAAATTATATCGAAAACAACAAAACACTAAATAGAATTTTCCATTTCAACATTTCCATGTATGTATTTCTCTCTATCGTGAAATGAAATCAGATATTATCAAATATACGATGGTTGTCTTATAAGTGCTGAGCTGAATTTACCCACTACCGTTCTTGCGCACCAATCGGATAGCACTTTCTTTACATGGACCATGTAAAGAGTTTTAACTATTTATCATCCACAGCATAAAGCGCCATCTGTTGTACAGCAACAAAATTAAAAAGGAACACTTAATGGGGGCGGAAAGAAGTTTTCTAATCGATTCAATTTGCAACTAAAGACATCATATTATTCCTTACAGATCGAAAAACAATCCTGGAGCTTTACTACATCCCCGCGACATCAGATAAGGCTCTAGCCTCGCGAATGAGCACCCATATAGCCTAAAGTATGGCATTAACCATGATAGTATGGTCCCGAAGGACATTAATAGCTAAAGTTTTACAATGTTTTGAACTTTATCGTATATTTATGATATAAATCAATAATCCTCAGACTCTCAATTGACTCAAATTACATAGCAAATGTGCAAATGTCCTATGCACAGGGGGAGTCTGGTCACTAGTCTTTGATTTAAACATTAAAGTTACCATACAAACAAACAATCAACATTGAACATCACTTGATTTATGACATACTGTCGTAGAAACAAATCCCATTCACGATAATTTACTACCAATAATCGTGCTAAATAATCTTGATTGTTCCAATTCTTTTCAAACCGGGGGTTACCAAGCGCTGAAATTCTCTTATTAAAAACATATTTAAAAGATCTTAAGAAATTGATCGAGAAGGTGATTACCAAGACAATTATAGAAAGAATGACAGGGTAATTGAATTGTACATCAAAGTGATACTTTTGAGAAGAACTATGATAATTTTTCACTTACATATATTCGTTTTGATTAATATTATATTATGTTTATACTCTTGATTGTGATGACATCACAATCAATTTCGAAGGAACCGCTGCACATTATACGAGCATTCTTTGTGTAACATAATGTGGGTTTCCTTAAAACTTCAATAATCCTTTCATTAAAATACTCTGTGAAAAGTACTTAAGTCACCGACTCGTGCCTACACTGTGATGAAGTATTTTGATGTTAAGGCTAGCGATCATATGAGTAGTTTTGCCTGGAGCAACTTTTACTAAATTTGGTTCAGAATCAAATACTCATACGAGTAGTTTTGCCACGAGCAATTTGGCTCATACTCATGCGAGAGCGGGTCAAAAGTCAGTGACTTTTTTTAACGAAACACAGATTTTTTTTTTATTAAAAATTATTTTGTTTTTCCTTTGCGCTGTATACTCGTATACTTTGTACAGGATTTCTTTGCATTTGTATATGAGATGATTTCATCGTTGGAGTCAATGCCCCTATTGCGGTTCACCACTCAACTCAGTTTGGTCGTGTGAGAGTCAACCCAACTTATGCACAACCACACTAACTTTAGTTATTGCGATACACAATAACTAAAATGAGTTTGGTTGTGCATAAGTTGGGTTGACTCTACACGACCAAACTGAGTTGAGTGGTGAACCGCAATAGGGGCACAAATCTCCGTACTTCCATCAGTTTCATTGTTTTGAACTGAATTGATGGATCAAAGTTTTATTCACTGCAGTGAATTTTTATCAACATCTCTTTTTGGTGCACATAGTTTATTTTCATTCCGATCTTATTTGATATCAAAGTGAAGAATTATAACATGCAAATTTTCATTTAATTGAAGATGTAGTTCAATAAAGGAAACCCATTCCCTGGTATGACACACCATTTTTAACACACTTACATTTTTTTCGGTATTTCTTAAATTTCGACATTTCATCAGGGGTAAAAAAAATGCATTTACGAATATCTTTAATTTAATTATGATCTGAAAGTCTAAAAGTTCTTATTTTAAAAGCTAAACATTTTTATTTAACTCTTCTTTTCAGCCAGTGCCGAGTACCTCACAAAAATCAATAAAAATAATTTTAAGCCGCCCGTTAGTGAAAATGTGAAAGACATTGTGCGACGCAACTTTACATACGAGATCGAATTCTATCAGTTCTGTCGACAACGTTTGCACAAACAATATCTGGCTGCAAACCTGCCCGACAAAACATTGCCTTAAATTAGAGAATAGAAAATTTTGAGAAACTAAGTAGCAATTTAATTTTGAACAAAAACTATAGTACATATTTTATATAAGATTCTTAGAAAAATTTTAAATTAAAGACAGAATTTAGAAAGCAAAAGCAGATTGGCCATTAAAGCAAAGTTTAGAGGGTTTTTCAAAGAATTTGACACATCAGATTGGGAGCTAATTCGCCTTATATCTTTTTTTTGGAATTTTGGGTACTGAAATTTACTACTTAAAGCTCTTTTGGAATGAGAAAGTTATTGAATTTGGAATAAATTTTTTACGTACTAGATGATGACATCATTGATTGTTGTCCACTGGATTTCCCAATTTCGCAATGCAAACGTACAATCTTTGGATCTTTGTTTGCAGAACCAGTCCAATACGATTTTAAAATACATGGCTCAGCCTGCGTACATATACATTTAGTATTAAAATTGAAGGAATTTTAGATATATTGTCTTATCCGAAGCCTACTATTAGACAAATGCTCCATCTGAATTATGTTTAAAAGCTTTTGCCGCTTTTATCAGTTATAGATTTTCAATATTAATCATATCTGAGACCGCTCTCGTCTTTATAATTTTTATTTTTGCGTTCGTTATATTACAAAACTACAGCTGGCCTAAACTGTGTAAAATAATACAATTTTTAAAATTTATGGTATAAGTTAAATTTAATATATGTTTTTTATCTCAGCTGAAAACATATAACATTTAAAAATTAAATGATTGAAACATTGAAAAATCAATAAAAATACTCTTTATAAATGACGTGAAATATGGCATAGAGAAACAAAAATTGCCACTGCAAATATACGAATAAAAAAGCCTAAAGTTATACTAAAGCTTTTTCGTCAATACAAACAACCAAAAGTATGCTAAAGATTTTTTTGCAAACATTCTTTTTCAATATTTTGTTTTTTGCTTGTTTGATTCTCAATTTTTTACTATAAGTTATACAAAATATTAATCATTATCATTTTACATTTATCTTTATATTGTTGTTATTAATTTTGTGTTAAGTACTTAATAGTTGTTTTTTTTTTATTATTTTGTAATTATTATTTAATGTATGAAAAGTATTAATAGTATGAAAACAACCATAAATTGTTAGTTATTTTTTGTTTAGTCCTAAATATTGTTTATACGAAAAATAAAACAATACACGTGTGATTCAATGAAATTATTTAATAAAATAAATAAACGTTTAATAAATAAAACGCATTTTTATTTATTAATAGCTTTTCGCTCATTATAATGAAATTGTGAAAAAAAAGTCAACAAAATAGTACGCAAACCCAATACAAAATTGCCGACTGAAGTTTTAGGAAAATTAATTACATTCCACACAGAATAAAACACAAACTAAACTCAAGTAAACAATTTTCTCACTGAGTGTTTCATAAATATCCTAAACAATATTTTTTTCTGTGATGAAGAGTCCAATATCGTTGCCCCAGTTGTGTGAGCGGTTGCTCTGTCCTGTGGACTTAAAAAAGATTTGTGTTGATTTCAATGAGCCTCTGCTTTAAGGTGCTGCCTCATTTTGCATCCGATGTGATTTAAGTCAAGAAGATCAAAAATTGTTGACTGGTATAAAGTTTGAGCAAATTACAAAACTTATGGGTTCAATACGGGTTTGCACATTCGAAGGTACATCACCAAACGAGATGTATTAAAGTGTAAGATGGTGTTAACAGTACAGCAAACTAGCTTACTGGCTACTGAGACCTGCTCCAACTTGCTAGAATTGGTGGCATCAACCAAAAATAAAGAATAAAAAATTATGACTACGTTGACGTTGTACCAGGAAGTTTAAATAGTAAAGGATATTGCTATAGATGCCAACACAATCATTAAAAGTTAAGAAATCGGAGGCCAGTACTTGACTGTACTTGACTGCGACCTGTGTTGCTTTTTTAGTGTCAACTAAGAATTCAAAAGATCGTGAGATAACAAATTCTATAGTTATTAAAATCTACAAGGAATACTATATGCCAAGGGCATTCGACATGTATAAATGTAGGGTGAGTGCTCGGTATGCAACTGGTGGAATACAAGTAGATTTGACAGCTGGAAAGTTCCATAAAATAATCACATATATAAGGAAAATCGAATTATAAGAGGATATTACTTACACATTGTGACTCAACTATATATAAGAACGATACATGAACAATTAATGATATGAATTCCTTATGCTGCCATTATTGTAGCATAACATATGCCAGACCTTCTGGCCTCTTAATTTAACCGACTCCTACTCTTAGTTTATGTCTAACACTCACAGCGAAATATTTTGATCTACTGTTTATTATCTACACAAGAATACACACAATTGAAATATGTATATAATAAATTAAACTTGTTTCTGTTGCATTTGTTTTCTCTCATAAATAAGCCCGGAAAGTTAACCTCCCACTGGACCAGACAACAAAAGGTACTTTTGAACTAAAAACTATTGTTTATTGCAGTCTTTTCCAACGAAACTTGGAATTCAGTCGTGCTGGACAGTATAATAAACCGTCTGTGTGCTAAAATTTTAATAAAAAATTTTAAATATTAGTGAACATTTTGGCAAATTAAAGTTAATGAATTTTTCGGACATACCTTTGATCGCAATAACAAGTATAAATTTTTTTCACAAATTTCGTTCGATCATTTAATATGGGCTGTTTTCTAAAATGCACACACAAGTAAATAATTATTTAGGGAAAAAGAATATTAAATGGTGATGAGAATTTTTTATTTTAATTCATGAGTGTTAGTGGCAAATAATGGATTTTTGTGGAATGATCTTTACCGAATTAAAAACTGTAATTTTCGTTCAGACAAACTTTGACAAAATTCGAAAATGTATAGAACACTGAAGAAGACAAAAAAGTCGAGATCCATCTGCAATGATCGATTTCACTTAGCAATGAAAGATGTAAAATTTATTGTGCGAAAGAATATGTCAATTAGTACTCGTATGGTACCAAACAATGACACCTCCACTAAGACAACTGAAAAGTCGGTCCATTTTGATCTTATATTTCATTACTTCAATTCAACTTTGAAACTGCAAATGCTTTGGATTCATGCTCAAAAAGCCGATTTTTGCTTGGTGCGACAACGAAAAATATATGCCTTCAATTGTATAATGATATGACCGATATTATCATATCAATCAAAAGAACATAGTTCCACTAACGTCCTGCTGTTTGATCCCTTTGTCCTACACATTTTTAAACTGGGCATATTAAAAGATCCTAGAATATCCCCACATAAATGTAAATTCATCCGAAGTCCAAGGTTATCCTTTTAAGGATACACTCTGCTAATTCTGCATAACTCAGTATCAGAGTAGAACTGAATGTAATTTCAGAAAGGGCACAGTAAGCGTTAGCAGAGCAACAACTGGTTCGCATCCCGATTGCCTAACAATCGGGATGCGAACCAGTAAAAATTATTATTACCCAAAATTATTTTAACCCATGAAAAGCTGATTAGCACATTTTTTGAAAAAAAAAAATCCTGAAATAAAAACAGTCGACGATGTCAAACAACAAAAAAGTAATAATAATAAAATGAAGACACTTTTAAGATAAATAAAAAAGTGCTTATTTTTAAAAACCACTGGAGATATTTTAAGACAAACTTCACAAATTACGAAAAGAAGATATAAGAAACGGAAAACAATATTTAAATATTTTGGAAACAAATCACATTTAAAAAAATTCTTTAAACTAAAAAGATCGAGAACAACAACAATATTGAATGTAAAGTAAAAACAATTAATAAATAAATATTTTAAATAGACTAGTACTGGGGGGGAAGGGTTCCCAACTAAGCAATGCTCTGTGCAGGTACTAGGAAAACAGGTTATTGGAAAAAGGATAGAGGGAGTAGCGTTTAGTGTAGCACAGTGTTCGTTCCAAATACCAGCGTAGTGCGATTCACTGTCATATCGAACACAAACTGATGTACTTTTAATAAAAACGCGTTGTTCGCAAATAAGAACGGGTCTTGCGAACAGTTTCCTTGATTTCATCAAAACACATTCTTATATTAACCATAAAACAATGAAAGACATCCCACGTTGTGTCGATAGTCCAGTAGAAAGAGTTAAAAACCAAAACAATTTATTTAAAAAATAATAATAGCAGAATAAATTAAAAAAGTTGAGCGAAAATCGCTTATAAAAAAATGCTAAGATAGTTTAAGACAAACTTCACAGACATTTTTCATAAAAAATCGTTAAAACTAAAACATTAAAAAAAAGAAGTCATTTTGAAAATAAAACAAATTAAAAACAAGAACAGAGCTTTTCCGTAAAGTCCACTGCATTGCGTTGGTGCTAATGCTTATGCATCAGTAGACTTTAAAGTTGCTTGTTTGAAAAGTTTATAAGAAAAAACTAACAAATAACTATTCCTTTTTTGGAAATGTTCAAAACGATATATTAAAAGTAGTACCCAAAATAATTTCAATCTCTAATAAGTTTGTGCGATAAAATAAAATCTAAATAAATACAGAAAAATTTATATTTTTCTTTAAAATCGCAAATTTAGAAAAAAAAAACATGCATATAATAACGTTCAATAAAATAAACTATATATGTATGCATAATAAAATAAATATTAAATATCAAATTAAAAAAATCAAAAGATAAAATTAAAAAATATATTTAATGTTATTTCCCCCAGTGATCAAAATAAAGTAAATCGACAGATTAAAAGAAAATCGCATACTCAAAAATTATGAAACATAAAAAGTCCTTATTTTTAATATAAAATTAAACGTAATAAATAAATGTACGATTTCCATTCCATTTGTAATGGGTGCCCGATAATCTATTTCATTGCTTGATAACCCACCCATCTGTCGGCGGAATACGTTTTCAATTTATACCCTCAAAGATTCCGCTTCAATTTTTAAGAATGCTCGTTAAATTACATTTGTAATATTTAAAAACCAAATTACACGCTAATAAGCGTAAATCGCTAAATCGAACTTAAGTTCGAATAAAAATTCTTAAGCATAAAAAATTTCGCTAAGCTGAAGAGCAGAAAGCCGATATGAAACTGGATCAGCAGAAGTTAATTGAAATACTACTTAAGAGGTGGATAAACGCTTTATACAATGTGCGTTAATGCAAATAGAAATGGTGTTCAAAACATGCTTTGTCTCGACATGTGGCTTCTTTAACAGCAATTATTAAATAAATGAGTATTTTATCACTAAAAAATAATGGGCGGTTATATCATGTTAATGTTATATTATGTTCGATTTTTCCCTTTTTGTCTAAGTTTGATGTATTATATATGTATATGAATGGAATTTGTCTAGTTTTAAAGGTTAAAACATTTTCTGATTTTATGATTTTTTTTGTAGAAGCCCCTTTAAAAAAATTGTAGAACACTTACCTGATGTCTCCATAGAAGCTTATTTGCTGTTCATTTGGCATGTATTGTGTTACACTTTTCACTTTTACGGGAGCATGCGTGGTCTTTAAAAAATATATATAGTTTTAATATAAAAATAAAAAAATCTTTAACAATAATAACTTACTTCTCTTTCAAGTTGTTCAACTTTTTGGAATTTTGTTTCATATTGTAAAAATTTACTTAAAATACTATTATTAACTAACTTCAATACATGATTGTCGGTTAGCTGTAAAAACTCAGGCATCGTATTGGCATTGATGTCAGTAATTAAAATATTATTGATCTTTGGTTGTGTTTCTTTTATGGCCAAATTTAGTATGTAATCACATAATAAATATTCTGGCAAAGAATATGAATTGACGTGAAACTCATAACGGGCAGCAAAGAGATCAAAGATTTTGTCATAATCTTCATAACGATATTCAATGTGGGAGCCGGATTCAGAAGCGCGAGCCCGCAGGAAAACATCATCAAAGTCTATATTTGGTTGGCTCAAGTGTTTTAAATAATATGCATCACGTTTTAAATAATCCCATTTATCAACATCTAAATTGGAACGCTTATTGCTGACAATCTGCAAAAAAATAGTATGCAAATGTTATATTTATTTATGTACATTATAAAGTACCATCCATTTATTTAAATTACCTCAAATAGAAAATGAAATTGTTTGGGTAATTTGCTTTTGAACTTAAAATTCTCAATATCGCCATCAATTAATGCTTTTACTAATTCAATGCCATAATTGTTGTTTTCCCGCAGCTCTGGAAATTCGTCTTCGTTTATTTGCTTGAAGATATGATCGATGCTGGAAGATGCCTCTTTCTCATGTGTATAGCTATGTACTACATGCTCCCAGGCATGAGAAAATGGTCCATGAGCGATATCGTGTAAGAGAGCTGCTATCTATAAAGAAGATTTTTAATGATTTAAAAAAGAATGAATAAGAATTTTTGCTTAAAAAGCTGTTACGACAATGATAAATGAAATCAGGAAATCTTGGGATTGAGTTTAGAAACTTTAGTACGATACTCGTAATAAGAACAGCTAATTTGCATTTTTATTTAAAAATTGTAAACTGCATGCATATATAAATTATATACTTCAAATTAAATACTGGATTTTGAATATATTTAGCCAAATTCTAGTCGTGAGGTAGATTTTATTTAGTATTTATAATCTTGTAGAAATCAACTACATTTTGTTTAAAATCTGCTAACTACTAGATTTCCATCAGGGCCCTATTCCACAAAACAACTTTCAACCTTTCACTTTACACTTATCAAACTGCATTTTCTGTTCCACAATATTCTTTGCACACTTTCCACTAAGTAAATTTTTGCAAAGACTTTGCGCTCTCCTGTAAAGTGAGTGTGCAGTGTTCCACAAATCATTTAATTATATTTGCATTTCTTTCTTATCACTATCGTCGAACAAAAACTCACGTCCTAACATTTTGAAAACTTCACTACTTATAACAATATGAATTTGATAACTGCAAAGTAAAAAGTTGACAAGTTGTTTTGTGGAATAGGTCCCAGGTTTAAATACAATATTATTGGAGAAAACTCAGTTTTAGAGTTCAAATAATTCTGTATAATATTGCAATTTAAAGAAGACAGCTTATCTTTGCGTACTTATGCACGACTGCAGATTTCAAGTTTCATTTTTTTTTTCGATGACTTTGTTTGAAGCCCATTTTCAAAGAAATGTGAAAAATCACGAAAATAGAAATAGTGTAATTTTTTCTGCCCCGTTTGCTTCTTTATCCTGTTCGTAGACAAACTAAAGGACGCAATTTAAAGTTAAAGACTTGCTTTATTGCTCTGCTACGCTTTCTTCTGGGACGGGCCACCAAATTACTAATTTAAAATCATCATGTAAACTGTGTGTAACATATGCATATACATACCTGTACAGCTTTGCGATATACTAGAGGTATTTTATTGTTATTATTTCTCAACCATTCGGTATTGTTTTCCAAAGCATTTAGCATAAGACTGGCATTAAAGTAAGTCCTGTTAAGAATAAATGACAAAATATATTTAATAATAAATTAACTATTAATGCAACTTACCCTAAACAATGGGCATAACGATGATGATTGTGTTCGATACTATTATTAATTTTCAAAAATCCCAATTGTTTGATATATTTTAAACGTTGGAATTGGGGCGTTTCAACAACGCTGGCCACATCCTTTGGTATGGTAAATTTTCCATATATAACATCAATAATTTCCATCTGAAAATTAATATTTTTGAGAGTTGAAATTGTAAATGTTTTTACTGAAATAATAATTATGAAAATTATTGACAACTATTACTATTCCTTTTATAAAGTTTTTATTTATAAGTTGTGAAAATGTATATTAGAAATGTATATTACTCCACGAAAAAATAAAATCTCAAAACATTTTATGGCGATATGTGTATCAAAGGATACTGCAAAAAAAACGCATAAAAACAGTCACTACTTTCATAGAAAAATGGTATACTCGTATACGTTCTTGTTTATCAGAAAATCGCAGTGTTAATATTTAACCAAAACCACATAAAACATTAATGGAATAAAAAAACCTTATTAAGATATCCAGTTATGAATCTATTTAACTTTGTTTCAAACCTGTATACAACAATTAGACATCCTTTGGTGTCTCATAAACACAATCTGAAGAAACACCCAGAGTCTTCGGCAGCAATCGAACATGCGACCTACGGACTATATACTATATACTACTAGTTACTAGCCTACGAAAGGACTATGGTTATAATATACTTATATTGTAATTTTCATATAGGTATGATTAAATTCCCATATTGTATATTTTGGTTTTTAGTGCTTACAAACCGCCTCGTATCGGTACAATACTACACATTGGGGTACTTTTGCCGGCCTCTTACAACCTATGCATTTCCTTTTTGATACAGAACATCATCTGTACAAATGAAAAGGTTTAGGATATGGAAGAGAAAGATTTGATTGCGTCTTTGGGCTTAGGATGATATACATATGTACATCGCTTTCTCTCCTGCAGCTCGGTGTATTCTGACACCAACCACAATAGACTTTATGCCTACATGATGTTCTCGGATAAAGCATTTGTCGGAAAGCTCACCTACTGGAGAATAGACTTGTCCAACGTTACTTTAGGAGACCGATAGCTCTGAAGTTATTTCCGATTGTCGAGATATTAGTCACCGACAGAATGATACCGGTCTACTATACGAAATTACAAACCAACTATTTTATGATAGAAGAGTTAATACCTTAGATATTAGAAATATAATGTACAACACTGCGCACTAGGACCTATGCTGACTTTTGTAACATTTTCCCAATAGTTATAAGTAATTTTGTTCTGTTATTTAGTTCAAAGAGAACACAACAAATGACTCCCTTTTCCATGCTTTTAGGGAATATAAACCGAGCATGAATCAAAAATAAAACATATTAATAGAAATATACTGATAAGTACAAACTACAATTGAAAAATTGGCATAAAAATATTATTAAAACAACTATGTATTTTTTTTCGTAATAAGGATGGTGTTAGGGTCATGAAGAATTTGTCGATTTTGTAACTTGGATATTTTTAAGAATTGCTCTAAAACTTTTGAGTTTAATATTTACTCCGACTTCAAAAACAGCCTACTAGATATTGTCTGCCTTTATGAGTTTAAAATAAAATATTATATGCCTTAAGAATCTTTGAAGTGGGTGTTATAATGGCTACAACTATGAACTAAAATTTACGTTTAGTTGTAAATTTTCTTGTTACATATTAGTTTAGTCTTAAAAGCTGAAATATGGTAAAAGCTGCACTAATGTACATATAGCCAATAGCTGCCATACACTAACGATTTCCCCAGTGTTATGCTTTTTGAAGTATTTTTCTAACAAATAAATCTGTGCTAAACGAACTTTCTATACTTTCCTAGACTGTATTCAATTTTAACGAAAGAACCCTGAGAAAAGAAAATATATTATTGGCAATTACCCATTTGCAAAAATACATAGCATCGCTATTTCAAAATGTGTATTTATGTAGATGTTAAATTCTTTTATTATTTCAACTATAAACCTTCTGGCTCACTTTGTAATTTGTTTGCATACTTAAAATCTGCACTTTAGTTATAGTTTCCTTTTTTCGTCTCCGTATTTAAATAACTCGTTTAATGACTTTAATACTTATTATTGCTTTGTTTACAAACAAACTATATACATATGTATTTATGTATGCAGTAAATTGTGGTCTAAGGAACAGCTGAGTGGATGCTTCTTTATTTATTTTTCCATATTAATTTGGGGATATGTATATGTATGTACATTGATTATAGAAAAAAATAAAAAATTACGTTAGTTAAACTTACGCTTTCTTCGATGCTTTTCACGTATTATGTTTATTTTTTACTTCGTTTGCAGACAATTATCTGACCAAAGTTCTTCTACAAGTTTTTCGACTTTTTGTTACACGAATTGTTATCCTAAACAGATTAGTTGCAAATAACAAATAAACACTCCATTTTTTGTTTTACTCTTAGCAGACATTGTTTTCTTTATTTCCAACACTTTTTTTTAATATGAGGCAGTTAAAGTTAAAATTTTATAGGATATATTTTATTATTTAGCTGTTTCACAGAAGCTTTGTGTTTCAATAAGCAAAATGGAGAAATGCCTCTTCTTGCAAATTTTAGTTTACTTCCAATTCACAGAAAATGGATAGCACCCGCCCTTTTACGATTAACATCTGAGGTTGGCAGCGCTGGGCAATTATTTACACAATCTAGGAACGTTCATTATTATTTGCGTACAATGTATACACGCTAAAACGAAAATGTTTAACACGCTGTTTAAAAGATTTAAACGACTTGGGAGCTCAATTTGTCTTATTCAATAAAATTATAGGTGTTTTAGAGCAGTTTACTTTCAATGCTTTCTTAAATATATTGTTACTTCACCTCTTGACAGAAGATTATTACTTTATTTAACTTTTAGCATGTTCTCTGTAACACTCTTTTTTGAGTTGTGATGTTGTTCGAGTAAATGAGCAATACATAAATTCCGTAAAACATAAAATACTCAAAGTAGTGTTTTGAATACAATTTCCTAACAAACGTTTGTTAGCTGCAAAGTGTTTGTTAACTAATGTGCACTTTAAAGCTACATTAAAATATTATTTTCAATACGGCCAATAGTATTTTTTAAAATTTTGTAAGTTTAGCAAAATTTTTAGCACTAATTTTTATTTTATTACTTATACTACAATAATAACTACATACATAAGTATGTATGTATGTATATCTATATGTATGTTATGTGAATGTGTATATTTATGTAAACATACATATAAATCCATCTGATAGTGACTTTGAATAATGTCAATAACTTTTTGCTCTCAGTTCTATAAATAATCTAGTTTATATTTCAATTTCCAGAGGGACAAATACAGTTTGTATAACAAAAACAAAATGCTATTTAATTGATACCTCAGAGCTGGAAAATTTAGCACAATGCACTTCATGTAAAATTAATATACGGTACAACAGCTACTCGACCATTGCAGATCTAAAATTATTAACAAAAATACAAACAGAAAAAATATACAATATGATGAAGTGCTTCAATTCATATCGAACCTTTTAGGCCTTGCAAAGAGATATATAAATGATGCAGATACTAAAAATAAATCAATAAACATTTTGCAACATTTATTGACCCATTGTTTTGTTATAATAAGAAGGACGAATAAAATATATCGCTGTCAATTATGACATTTAAGTTGCAGTTCTTCTAAATTTTTCTTACTTGTTACAAATACAACTCTGTTATCGTTTCGATCAAATTATGCACTGCGATTTGCCTTTGTTTTAAAAAATGTATTTTCTGTGGGATGGGATGCCTATATTTATGTATGTCTAAAATATCATTGATACTAGCAAAATCATAAGCATTCGTCAACTTTTTTTAAATAACTTTATATATAATATGATAGTTTCAAATAACAATCATATTTGAAATATTCGTAAAGTCTTACAAAGGTTTTACACAAGCATGAGAACATACAACTTGTATTTTACTTTATTTACAATTTATTTCTTGTATTGTTTTCATAAAAGATTTCTAAACCTTACATAGATAAAAATATTTTTTCTTGAAATTGTTAGATACGACTTTTTAGAATGATCATATTGTACTTAGAATAATTTTTAGGCAAAACTTTAATTTAATTTGATGCAAGTCCTACAATAAGATTGAAATTTATCTAGAAGAAGAAAATTATATTTCAGACATATACATAGAGGTCACAGGCAAATTCCTGAATCAGTTTTGTTGCAAACTTGTTTTGTACTAAATTAGATATTTTGAACTACTTTCAGTAGATGTATTACAACTCAATGCTTACTACTTAAAATTTTACCTTTTTAGGAAAGTTGTGGTGTAGAGAGAGCAGATGGTGAAAATAAGAAAGCTTAGTTCTTCATAAAAATTTTCTTCTTTTAATAGCAATATTGCAGCTTTTTGGTATTAAGTAAACAAATTAACTTTCTTAAGTTGTAAATGTAACCATTTTATCTTGATTTGCGGTAAAGAACCATTATTACATGACACAAGTTCAATGAATAATACTATTTTCTCAATCGCTAATTTTTTATTTTTACCAAAATAGGGGTGTTTATACTTTGACATTCCTAATATACAGAAGCTTTAGAAATATTCAACATTGATCTTCCAAATAAGTTGAAGACCTTTTTACCTTGCACGGTAATTTTAAAATTTTCAACTTGTTTGCTTTAAAATAGTTAATATGAGCTGTAAGGTCCTCTCACAGGTATGAGCAATATGCATATACTGTAGTATACTTTTCCTTCCCTGATATTAAATGAACATTTCTTAAAATGCCGGTATATGGAAAGAGAGCAAAAATGCAAACATAACGAGAGAGAGGCAGGGAAGCAGAGTTGCCGATCTGTGCTATGCGACAACATAATCATGCAAGAATTGAAGTTGGATAAAAATAAATTATTTAGTATACTTTCATTCCTGTTTATGTAATATGTCCCCGTTTTACGAATAATGCATTTTCAAAAAACATCGAAATTAATAATATATCGCTTTATTAATGTATTGATTAAAAATTATAATTCTACATCGATTATACATAGCCTACGAGTTAACTAGCCTACTACGGTACTTTTTATGAACTTCACGTACATAAGTGATGATGAAATACGTGTCCTTACTGCGGAAGTAACATAAATTTTGATTTTAACTTTTTCATCCCAATCGATAATTTAGAGTATTATAATTGTTATCATTGGCATCATAAATTTAGAGCAAAATCAATTTATAATAGCCATATAACTTAGTGAAAAAGTTGATAATAAAAACAATTCTGTAAAACTTTGTGTTTGTCCCTTAAGATTTTTTTGGCTTTGGTTAGGGCATAATGTATTTAAAATTGTGCATTTAATGATCCAATTGGTATAATTACAATAATTTAATTTTGTCTTGCGCATATTAGATAACAAGTAAAACTAATTATTATTAATTATTGTATCATTTTGAAAAAAATTTTTTTCTTACAGGCCTAATCAAATTTAATCTGATCCATATTATGCAGTAATAAGTTGCAATGTATTACAGCAAGGCAACATCACCACCACATGTTGTAATTTCAAACTGACAACCATCTTTATCTATCGTGTACATGTAAATACATATGTACCTACAAAAAAAATTAAACACATAATAATTGTGGCTTAAAAAATTACTTTATTACCAAGAGCCAATCGAACAGATTACAAAACAATTAGTTAAAAACCCGATGTAATAAATTTATAGCTTATATTTTACTCCCAGGAAAGATTAAAATACTTTTATAAAAAAAAATACAAGCCACATTTTTAAAAAAAGTTTTTTTTTTCAAAATAGGTAAATAAGTGGAGAAGTTACGCGATAGTCAATATTCTGGAAATTGCCCGTTGATTTTCCAAAAAAAAAAAAAAATTATGGGACCAACCTGCAAACAGACTCTTTGAAACAAAATTTTTGTAATCGGTTCACAAATGATAAAGTTATGCGTGTCCAAGCATTGTTAGCCACGGTTAAACAGTTTTAAAAGTGAAGCTATTTAAACTGGGCAACTCATATTAAACCAAAAATTAGCGCAGATAATTACAAAACTAGCGAAATGGGATTCAAAGCCATAAAACGATGACTTGTTAATTTAAATGTAAAAATCTTCTAATCTGTATTTAAATATTCTAGGGATAGAAAATATTTAAATCACATATAAATATTCATTTATGGCAACAGTGCTCGAAAGACTTATTCAAAGCCAGATACTTGCTTAATTTCGGAATAGATTTCAGTCAGCGTTACCGTTGAAAAATTTCATAAAGAGGTACAAAAAGTGAATTTTAATAAAATAATGAGCACAAAAAGGGAGTTTTATGAAAAAAAGGCAACTCTCTTAAGAACAGAAATGGAAAAAGATTTGTTTAATTTTTAAATACAACCCCTCTTTACGTTAAGATAATAATATGTAAATAAACACATGAATGTAAATCCAATATTTCTAACATTAGATATGGAGGGAAACTTTAACTATAATAAATATTTATATTTATTAAATATAAAAACAAACAAAAAATAATTAATCCATAGAGAAACAACAACAAAAATTATTTTTTATAGAAAAATATAAGTCGTATGCAAAAAAAGGCTTACAACAGCCTTACAAACCATTGCTATGTAATAAATTATTCCAAAAAATTTTGGTTCATTGAAAGTTTCAAACCAACACAAACCCACTTTAAAGCTACTTAAAAAATTATATTTTTGAATAAGTTCACCAGCTAGATTTATTTGAATGAATTACTGTTTTGAATTCGAATGAATTAATGTGCGGGAAAGCAAGTAAATACATAGCAAAATTTATATAAACTTGCATATAATTTGTTAACCATACAGTTTCCCAGCCATCTATTTCGTACCAGAAGGTTTTAGAATTACATATTTTGTTAATGTCATCATAGCTTTTGTAGCTTGCTTTATTACCTAATAATTCAAACCCTTTCCCAAAGTCCCTTATATCCTCTTATTCACTCATAACATTATAAATTTTGAAAACAATTTGAAATTAGTTAATATCTTCTATATACCGTAATAAAATTTGTCTTCTTTGGGTAATATGAATTCTTGACAAGATTCCATAAAAGAGCTTTTGTTTAAAAAGTAACATGTTGCTTTTAATATTAATAATATTAGATTTTGTAAGCTATTTATTAAATATTTCTAGCTCGGGTCAAGGCATACATTCGTGTGTTGAACGTCTTAATACAATATTTCTAAATTAAATATTTATGATGTTTGATTTGTTAATGATTTTTTCAATATAAGCCAGAAATTTCACGTAAATTTTATTGTACAGTCCTTTCTGGATAATTTTATTTCTTGTAATTTCTATGCAAAATTTACCTCCAATTTATATGTATTTAAGCAAGAGATGTTTGCTTTAAAGCACACAATTTATATGAAAACTGCTGACTGCCAATATAAAAGTTAAGATTGAACTTTCAAGGTGGATAGAGACATACAAAATATAAAAATACTATACAAAAGGAGATTTTATAAAAAATAGCAGGGAACTTTAAAAAATGGCACAACGGTAACGCTGATTGCAGTACGAAAACAATTTAGACATATTTAGCAAAAATATTCAACCAGTTCAATGAGAATATGCCATGGTTAGGGGGTTTATCGAATCGGTAGGTCAGTCGTGAAAACAAATGATTTTCGTCAAGATAGAAAACAATTATTAACAAAAACTTCTACAACCTTTAGATGGTAAGAATATGTATTTATGTATGTACTTAAAAGAAAAAAAAATACGAAGAATTCTAATCCAAGAAAGAGAAGAACTAATAAAAAAAAATTAATTAACGTGAAATATCTAAAATAACAATCAAATAAACAAATGTAAGTTAGAATTATAAAAAAACAAACAAATATTTAAAAATAAATAAAAGAGATTCATAATACTTTGTGTGCCATAATAACCAATGGAAGGGAAGAAGCGGGAGATTCGTATGCATGTGTATGTAAATCATCTTTTAAATGATAAACAATTAAGTGAAAGTGAAATTTAAACAATATATCATAATAATACATGTGTAGGTACATACGAGTATGTTATAAATGTATATAACTACACATGCATGTATACAAAAAATATGCCATAATATTGAACAATTAATTGAACTTTTGATTAAAACTTAACAGAAACATTGTAAAGATTTCGACGGGTAAGTGACGTCCTTTGCAATCACTGTTGCCAGAAATGCAGATTTATTTTAATTCTTCAGATTGTATTCCTAATGCTATTTTCAAGATCGTTCGCCGAGAAACTATTTTTTAATAATAACCAACTGTCGATTTCATATATATATATATATATATATATATATATATATATATATATATATATATATATATATATATATATATATATATATATATATATATATATATATATATGTCCATATGAATGTACGTATGAAACATCTTGGCTTCGCAAGATGTGTACAAATGTTTACATGTGTACACACATATTTTAATCGCAAGTGCTACTTCTGGGTTTCATTAAAAAAAACTAATTTTATTACACAGATATACATTTTTCCATATCGGTAAACTGCTCAGAATTGGCATAGTCGTTTGAAAATATTTGTGAAGTAACGCTATCCAAAGTTATGTTTTTCTTACGCATATAGAAATTGGCATTTACTTTTTTTTGATTTTTCAACCTTCGTCAAATCGTTAAAAATAGTTTAATCAGGTCTGAAGATATCGTTGTCGGAAAACCTTCCAAAAAGTTGTCTATATATATATACATATATATATATATATATATATATATATATATATATATATATATATATATATATATATATATATGTATATATATATATATATATATATATATATATATATATATATATATATATATATATATATATATACATATATATATATATATATATATATATATATATATATATATATATACATATATATATATATATATATATATATATATATATATATACATATATATATATATATATATATATATATATATATATATATATATATATATATATCAAACATTTCGTTATTGCCAGAAAACTAATCAGTTTATCTCAACCATAATGTTTGTAAAGATTTAACCGTGTATGTTTATATGGAAACTTAGAAAGAAAACAATTCAATCATATTTGATAATTCTAAACAATTTTATACTTATATTCATAGTAGAATATCACGAATAATATTAATAAATATACATATGGATGTGTTTAGTTAATGGTTATATATTTGTTTATAAGATTTCTCTAAAAAGAAATGAAATCTGGATTTATTATTGTAATTAAATAAAGATATTGAAGATTTTTCATAAAAATAATTCATATACTTATTTTAAATATGTTTGCAACACTGTTAACAATAACCAAAACTGTTGATGTGCTTGTATGTGTGAGATTATAATATGATAAATTAGGCAAGGTCGAATTGCATGTACATATGTGATCTGCATTCACAGTGGACCCAGTTGCAAATTAATTAGAATAAAATAATATCAGGTCCTGGTTCATTTTGAAAAGTTACACATTCTTTTGAACGTTTCATATGTAAATATTTTTTTTTATTTCATAAAGGTGCAAAACAATTGAAATAAAATAAATTAATTATACTAGCAAAAGTAAAAAAATAATTAAATCAATAACCTGATTAAATACAATTCACTTTCGGGAATCGTTACAAGATGTCGATTGTGAAGAGTAATCGCATCTGCGGACAATCTCGATATTAGTAACTGAATAAAACCCTGTAAATATGTCAATAATTCTAACACAAATACCATCGGCAAATGTCTTATTTTAGATGATGTTTTTGGGTCTACGATTAAAAAAGTTATACGCTAAGCAGTATAGATATATTTATATCCCAACAAATTTTTAAATTGTTTGCCTTTTAAAGAGAAAAACGCAAACGCCTGCAATCATATAAAGGCTGGTTAAATTTTTTTAATTAAGAGCGAAAAACACTTTTTTGTAAATTGATGATCAAAATGTTGCACTTTATTTTTTCAAAAAGAAAACGTCATAATTTGCTATTTGTTTAATTTTACCCCACAGTATGTTTTGTCTGCATACACATCCTCGTATGTATGTATGTACTTATATATATACTTATAATAATTCTACAATCTTAGTGTGGAGTACAATTTTCGAGGAATTTCTAGAAGCAGCTGTAAAGTTCAAGCGCAAAATTGTTGCTCAACTGTATAACATTTTTAATAAAGAGTAAAACTTTAAATAGGTGTTAAGGAATGTGGCAGGAATAAATGTACGTTGGGTGAGGGTTAGAATCGCTAATAGTGTGACCAGAATTTTCAACAATATAAAGCTAAATCCCTTTTGAAAAAGTCCCAAAAAAGCAAAGAAAAATATAAATCAGATCAGAGATGTGTTTTTGTTGTGCTTTGACTACTCTTGGGTACCTAAAAGGTCCTTTCAATGATTTTTAAAATGTTTCTATTGTCAAAAATTAAAGAAATAAGACCCTCTCATTCCAAAGAAAGTATATTTTTATCCTCTTAAATCATAGCCTTTTATCCTCTTAAATCATAGCCTTCGTTATGTTGAGAAAAAATGCAAAAAAGATTTCAAGAAAAAACTTATTTAGTCATGGCATAGCACACGAATATCAATAATTTGTATACGAGTATAACGTTGCCTAAAGTCGAAAAAGTCTCAATTAATAAAAAAAATTAATTGACTATGATGTTAATAAATAAAATCCGTCTATCACAAAAGATAGGATTCTATTTTCTTAATACTATTGAGAAATAAATGGTCTTAAATTTATTACATTTTCTGCTTCTCCTGTAAAAAAACTGAAAACGATGTGCAAAAATCTATTGTTTGTAAAAATTTAAATAAAAAAATAACACAACAAAAGTATTTATTGAATAAATATACACTATATGGAACTTTGTTCAGGAAAAGAAGTTCCTCAATTCTCTCCAGCCAATACCCCTGAGGTGAGAAATGTCTGGTAGGAGGGTGTCAATCCCAAAAAATTAAGCTTAATTTACCTAGAAAAAAGCTTATCTGGTCATGCTGCCTGCGGAGGTTTAATCAGGGATGGCAAAGCGATTTCGAATATTCAAATAGCAATATATTTCTTTCGTGTTATTTATACGAGAATAAATACACAATATAAAGTTTTATGAAGAACTTTGTGCTTAGAGCTTCTATATTTTAAAAATATACACAGGTCTGTTGTTAATGCTGAAAATTAACATTACATTCTTTATTCGATATTTTCTTCGAAATAATTACTTTAAAAATAATAAAAAAATATAAATAAATAGACGCAAGCTGGTCATATTTGTTTGTTGTGTTGTAGTTTAATTAAAATTTTCTAAAACTTTTATACTTCTATGATTTATAAATCACAAGTAGAAAAATATGATTAAATTTTACAGAATTCGCATATAATATTTATTGATTTTTGTAAAAGTATATGAGTTTGCATGTTTTTCAAACATGATTCGCCAAATGAAATGCAGGCGTATACTCAGCTAAGACAAATGAAACAATAAATTTTTCAAATAAAAATTCTTTACGTAAAAAATTCTTTCAGATTTATGAAATCAGTCACCCAAGTGCTTATTCACTTCAGAAAATGATGCATTTGTACTGGATTTATCAGCCCTGTGGAAATACAAAACAAGTTTTCATGGTCAATGAATTTGAAAAAAATATATATAAGTACATTTTTATATTTTTTGGCAGACAAGGGAGAGATACACACACATACATACTTACATACATAAGTATATATGTACTTATGTATGTACGACTATGCAGAGGCAAGCAGCCACCCAAAGTACAAGCATTAGTAGTACTTTTAGTAGTGGTATAAGTAGGAATTACAACGATAGATTTGTTGTGTTTGAAGAGACGGGCAGTGAATGACTAAAGATACCAAAACATTGAATAAAATGCCAAATGAGTAGATGGCGGTACAATTTTGTGCGAAAAGACAACAATGCGGTGTACACATCACAACGACCTTGAAACGCCCTTGAATGACACTGTTGTGTGCGCAGCAAACTGAACAGAACATAACAACAGAAAAACGCAAAGACGATACAGAGCAAAAGAAAAATATACAACAGTTTGCCTTTATAATACGCGATATTAATAAGACATTTGTACGACGGGCGCCTACGGCTAGACTACAGCCAAACGGGAGATGACAATATAAAAAAAAGTTAAATAATAAAAAAGATAATATTATTGCAAATATTTACAAAATTATGCCAGAGAAAATAAAATAAAATTAAAAAAATCATAAGAAGAAATCGCATAAAAGGAAACGGAAATCAAATGTAACTTGTATACATACATACATACCCTTTTTGCAATATATTTTTCAACGACAGCAATAAATTACACGTGTAAATTAAATAAATGTATGTATGTATGTATGAGTGTTTCATTTAGTAATGCAAAAATATTAAGAAATACAACGAGATTAAAGGATTTTATAACATATAATATTATCTACATATAAAAAATAAATAATAAATAAATATATTTTATACATACTCGTACATACTACATATGTACATACATACATACTTATGTATGTATATGTACATGTAAATAGTTGATAAAATCAGGCAAATACTTACATACATATGTATGTATGTATGTATGTCTGAAACGTTTGTGAATATAATTTTTTTGTTGTATATTTATTAATTTTTAATAAAACGCAAAAATCAAAGATTAAATTTTTTTTTGAAAGCAAAATAAACGTTTTCTACAATTCTCTTCTAAAAAAGGACAAACACGAGAAGTAACATACACCAACCAACATACAAAAAATTATACTTAACGCCTACTCCTCCCAATTAATTTAAAGTTTTTTTTTACATTATACTTACGCGTGTTAGTTTAATACCGGGAGTAAACATAGACCCAGCAACAATATAAGAAAAGAAAGTACTAACAACAACAACAAATAAACTTTTCATACCCCTTCTTTATATTCGATGTAAACACAATATTGAAGAGCAAGAGCCTAAATGAAACGTCATCAATGAGATAAACAGTGAAAAGCTGTCAGCCAGAGAGTGAGAGAAATTTCGTCTTGAAGTAATAAATTAAAAAAAGCCAAAACAAAAGAAAAGGAAAGGAGTCACCAAGCAAAAGTAAGTTTCTTGTTTTATTTTGATTCCAATATTCTTCAGACATAAACAAAGTAGGGAATAACATTTTAACATTGCTATGTAAGCGTACCTAGTTACATATGAACAAGAATTACAATGTAGTAAAAATATATGCCACCATGCGACCAAACTCAGCTGATTCAAATACAACAAAAATGTGGTTACAAACAAGTATGAAAAGAAGTCAGTCACAGCATAAATTTACATTTACAACACGCGCATGCACGAAATTTACATGAGAACAAGATGACAGACCCTTTATTTTGAGATGGGGCAAAATAACAACAAAAATCAGCTGTGATGTGCGGCAAGATTTTGAGTGTGTGTGTGAGACTGTGTGTGTTATCAAGTGTAGGTGGGCAGAAATAAACAAAACAAAACATGCACTTGTACATGCAGGTGCATGTATATATTTATGCATGTATGTAAATATGTATGAATTGTTCCGAGTTAACCAAGGCGAATTCATATTTAAATATGAATTGTTTGTACATAAGTACATTTACATATATGTATGTATGTGTACTGTAAGATAAATGTGATATACATATGTATGTATGTATGTACATATGTACGTATGTATGTACATACATGTATGAATTTGACTTGGAATAAACGAGATTTTTCAAACAAAGTTTGCAAGAAAAATACATATGCATGTACATACAGTAGCCAGCAAAACTAAGGACACACCAGTATTTTTTAATTTAAATTCGTTAAAACTTTGTGTTTAAAAATGAAAAACAAATTGAAATGGTTAAAAATAAAAAAGTATATTATTATACTTCAAGCTTATAAAAAAAATTAGGAACTTCATGTTATTAAATAAGAAAAATTAAGAAATTAATTGCGTTTCCTCACAATTCGACACAGCAAAAGTAAGGACACACCTGTAAAAACCACTTAAATTTATTATAAAATCTAAAAAAATTTACCAAAATTTAAAATTTTTAACATTTTGTTTGGTAGCCTTTACATTTCCACACAGCTTCTAAACGTTTTTTCAATGAGCTGACCAGTTTTTTTGTGATTTCAGAACGTAGGTTCTTCCATTCTTCTAAAAGCACCTCTTTGAGTTGCTGTTTATTTCGAATTTCGCGTTTTCGTAAATTTTTCTTTAATATTTCCCATATGTGCTCAATTGGGTTGAGGTGCCGACATTGTGGAGGTGTTACAAGCATATGTGGAGTGTTGTACAGAAGCCACATTTTCACATTGTGAGCCGTATGCTTCGGGTCGTTATCTTGCTGGAAGTAATAGCTATCAGATAGATCCATTTTTGACGCACAATCTTGGAGATTATTTTTTAAAATATCCTAGTAAGTATACTGATTCATTGCATTTTCAATAAAAACCAGATTTCCAACACCCGCATAGGACATAGAGCCCCATATCATAACACCTCCACCTCCATATTTTACGGTCTTTATTATATTCTTAGGATTTAAAGCATAGCCTTCACTGCGCCAAACTTTATAACGCCCATCAGAGCCAAATATGTTATATTTTGACTTACTTTGTCCCAAAAGTCTTGAGGCTTACTAATAAAAGTTTTTGTGAAGTCATTGTGCTTTTGTCTGTTGATTTTTTTATGAGTGGCTTCTTTCTTGGAACACATGATAAAAGACCTTGACTTTTTAAACACCGCCGCATAGTATGGGGTGAAACTTTTATATTTTCATATTTTTCAATCTCTGGAGCTATTTTTAGAGCACTGGTAGTGGGATTTTTTTCAACTATGCGTTTAATGTACCGTTTATCATTTTCGCCCAGCCGATTGTCGACCACTTGCAAGCTTATTTTCTACTCGGTTTTCTTTTATTTTTCGTTGAACTACTTTTTTACCGTAAAACGAATATGACATACTATTTTTCCAATTTCTCTATTATAAAAAATTCACGAAAACTTGAAATTCGAAATAAACAGCAACTCAAAGAGGTGCTTTTAGAAGAATGGAAGAACCTACGTTCTGAAATCACAAACAAACTGGTCAGCTCATTGAAAAAACGTTTAGAAGCTGTGTGGAAATGTAAAGGCTACCAAACAAAATGTTAACAATGTTAAATTTTGGTAAATTTTGTTAGATTTTATAATAAATTTAAGTGGTTTTTACAGGTGTGTCCTTACTTTTGCTGTGTCGAATTGTGAGGAGACGCAATTAATTTCTTAATATTTCTTATTTAATAACATGAAGTTCCTAATTTTTTTTATAAGCTTGAAGTATAATAATATACTTTTTTATTTTTAACCATTTCAATTTGTTTTTCATTTTTAAACACAAAGTTTTAACAAAATTAAATTAAAAAATACTGGTGTGTCCTTAGTTTTGCTGGCTACTGTACATATGTATGTATACGTATTTCTGTCTTAGTAGTACGACCGGAGAGTTTATTGATATAGACCTAGAGATCAAAACTACTCGATATTGTCAACTTAACTTCCTTAGAATTCGAGAATATATTTACATACATATGTACAAACATTGATTCCATTCGAAAGGCCTTTCTAAAATATTGCTTTTCACCTTCTTTCACTGTGATCCCTATAAATTTCTTGGATTGACTTTAGTATAAACATGATGAATTGTGGCCAAGTGGTCGAACCTCAGTTGAGTTGCCTCTTGTTAAAGGCCATACGAGTATTACAGATAACAACTTGGAAGTTACAGCGTAAATGTTGCTTTTCTGGCAATTAAAACTTTTTAATTGTTGTCTTAAGAGGGGTCAGGAGTTTGTTTTTGTTATTAAAATTTTTTCTTATCGCTGCTGAAATTTACAACAACAAAAACACAAAAAGAAAACATGTCGAAATGAAACAATTAATAAATAAAAACAATTTAAAGAAAGAAACAAGTCAATAAAAACATTAAATTGCCGTGTCTGTATTAAGTTAATTTAAATAAGCGGCAAAACAGACAGACAGACAATTGCTCTGTCGCAAATCGAGAGCAAAAATAAATACATGAATAAATATTAAACGCAAGAAAATCATGAATAAAATAAATAAATTAAAATGTTTTTACTCGACTTCTTGTCAGCAGCACAAAAACAAATGCAAATAATACTCAATTTACAATTCGCAAATGAATTCTAGCATTTTGCTACCATTTTGTGAAATTATTCGAGACTTTTTCAACTTACTATGCGATAAAATAGTTGGATCGAATATGACTATTTTGTCGAAAGAAAATGGTATACTAATCACGAGCCTTCTATTTCTGGAATATTTTTTTTAAATCTGATAAATTGTTTAGGAATGCATCAGGAGGACAACAATGTTTTTACTAATTTTTCCAAATCCACAATATGATTGTAGTGTGAGATGTAGAATAGAAATCATCATCACACGAACAGACCTTTTATAATTGTAAGTTGTATAAAAAAGTAGGTGAAGTAGAACAGTGCAAAACATGAAATGTCATTCTTCTACTTCTCCTTTTTACTTCTTTTCTTCTTAACTAACCTTTTTCTTAACTAACAAGAACACGTGAATTTGAACTATAATGTAAAATATATAATAAAGTGGATTGTAATTATTTAAAATAGAAAAGTGTTCTTATTCAAACTCTCGGCGATATTACATGGTGGCAGCGGTAAAAAGAAAAAAAATATACAAAAATAAAACAAAAAACAAAAAGCATTGAGTGTCTTGCACGTTTTTTGCAAAAGATTTTTTAAAAAAAAAGTAAACAAAGGAAAAATAAAATGACATCGCCTCAAAAAGAGGAAAAACTTGATAACATTTTCGTGGCAAATATCGCTCCTCCAGAACCCTTTAATTTTTTGGTGCCAGAAAATTGGTTAAAATGGCGTAAACGGTTCGAGCGATATATGAATGTCTCTGGACAATCCACAAAGGCTCAAAAGGAGCAAATCGACTTGTTGTTCTACATCATGGGTGAAAAAAGTGAAGAAGTTCTGCTACAATTTGGCGATGCACCAACTTCAGTAGCAGATGCTTTAGGAAAATTTGACAAATATTTCAACCCAAAGAAGAACGTAATATTTGAAAGGTTCAAATTCAACTCACGTGTGCAGAAGCATGGAGAGTCTGTTGATTGTTTTATAACAGATCTACACTCATTAGCCGAGAACTGTGAGTATGGAAATCTTAAAGAAGACTTGATTAGAGACAGGATTGTTGTTGGTATGCTTAATACCAAAGTAAGTGAACAAATGCAACTAAAATCAGATTTAACACTCAAAATTGCAATGGATACGGCCCGGCAAGCAGAAATCCAGATAAAGCAAACAAAAATAATTACAGATGAGAAGCAGGTCTACAACATCCTTAAGAAAGACACACGTAGAAATGGTAGCGTAAGACAGCCAATTTATGGAAATCAACAGCGGGGACTTCATACTTCGACATCAGGTGGCAAAGGTGACTACAACAATAACGGTGATAAAAACAATAATTGTAAGTACTGTGGATATAAATCACACGAGCGTAGTAATTGTCCAGCAAAAAACAAAAAGTGTAATATTTGTAGTTTACGTGGACATTTTTCAATTGTATGTAGAAAGAAAAATGAAAACCCGGCTAAATTGAACAAAACAAAAAAACTAAATACTATTAAAACAGAAAGTCCTGAATACAATTCTTCCTTTTGTCATGAAAATTCCGATTTTATGATTGGAACGATAAAAAAGTTTTCTCTAAACAATATTTCAATTTCAAATAACGAATCGTGGTTCATACAGGTCGAAGTAGTTGATTTGCAAAACGAAGTAAATTTCCTCATTGATACCGGCGCAGACTGTATTTGCTTACCTGCAAGTTTGGTTCCAAAAGATCGCAAATTTAAAATTTATCAGAGTCACACAAGTTTAAAGGGGCCTAATGGAAACTTATTAAACGTTTTAGGTGTGTCCAAAATGACTTTAATTTTCAAAGACAGAAAATATTGCGGAAATGTTTATATAGTAAAAGATTTAAATACACCCATATTGGGTAGAAACGCCATTGTTCATTTGAACATCCTTAAACCTCCCGTACTGGAAAATTATTTCATTTCAGAAAACGAGAACGACGGTAAGTCTCTCGAAATCGTAAACCGCTTTCCGAAACTTTTCCGCGAAATAGGTGAATTCAAAGGGGAGATTGAAATTAAGTTAAAGAATAATGTAACACCCTTTGTTCAAGCGGTGCCAAGAAAAGTTCCGTTTCCTTTATTGCCAAAATTAAGGAATGAAATTGATAGGTTATTGAAATTAAAAATAATTGAGCGTATGGACGACGTGACGGAATGGGTTAGTCCAATCGTGGTTGTTCCTAAATCGGACAATGAGGTTAGATTATGTGTAGATTACACTCAGTTGAATAAAGCGGTGATCAGACCTTATTTTCCAATACCCAGAATTGAACTATCTTTTTCAAAAATTAAAGAGGCAAGAGTGTTTTCAAAAATCGATGCTAATAAGGGATTTTATCAGATAAAGCTGAATCCAGAAAGTCAGTTACTTACGTGTTTTATATGCCCATTTGGACGATTTATTTTCAAAAGGCTTCCCTTTGGCATCTCTTGTGCACCTGAATATTTTGTTTCCAGGTTTAACAGAGTCTTGGAGGGTATAGAAAACTGTATTTCTCATGTTGATGACATTTTGGTTTTTGGTAAAAATCGTACGGAACACGATACCGCATTACATAGAGTTTTAGAACGGCTTGAAGAGGAAGGAATTACAATTAACAAGGAAAAATCATGTTTCGGGGTAGAAAGAGTTACATATCTTGGATATGTGCTCTCAGCGAAGGGCGTTTCTGTTGATCCTTTACGGATACAAGCCATCATAAATTATCCACGACCTAAAAATAAAACCGAGGTTCAACGGTTTCTCGGTATGGTGAATTTTGTGTCAAAGTTTATTTCTAATCGCTCACGGATACTAGAACCCATAAATGTGCTTACGGGTAAAGTTGATTTCATTTGGGAGACAGCACAGGAGAAAGCTTTTTCAGAAATAAAGGAGCACTTGACGAAGACCCCAATTTTGGCATTTTATGACCCCTCAAAACAAATTATAATAAGTTCAGATGCTTCCTGTTACGGTATTGGTGCCTGCCTCCTTCAGGCTGACAAACAAGGTAATAAACAAATAGTATCTTACATATCTAGAACGATGACTGAGACAGAGAAACGTTATGCTCAGATTGAGCGCGAAGCTCTAAGCATAACGTGGGCCGCAGAAAAATTAACAGAATACATAACTGGTATTCATGTAACTTTTGAAACTGACCATAAACCTTTGGTTCAAGTACTACAGTCAAAGAGTTTGGAAACTTTGACTCCACGACTTCAACGATTTAGGATGCGTCTTATGCGATACGATTACACAGTGGTGTATGTTCCAGGCAAAGACCTGAAAGTAGCCGATGCCTTGTCGCGGAGTCCTCTTCCTCGTCAGAGTCACGAACCAGAAGAATTAAGAATGGAAACAGAAGCTTTTGTTCGATTTATCGTAAAAAATTTCCCTGTTAAAGATTACTACATAGAAAAAATCAAGAAAGCTCAAGACCAGGACAATGTATGTAAACTATTACTTCAATATTCTTCTGATGGGTGGCCACCGCGAAATAAATTACCAGACTATATGATACCGTATTATCAACACCGGCATGACATATCACTTGTAGAAGGCTTACTCTTAAAGAACACTCGAATAATTATACCTAGAGATTTACAGAATGAAGTAATAAATTTTATTCACGTCGGTCATCAAGGCATAACAAAATGCCGCAGACTAGCTCAGACATCGGTTTGGTGGTTAGGTCTCAGTTCACAAATAGAAGATTTGGTGAAAAGTTGTAAGGAATGCATTGAGGAAAGTAGTAACAGGAAGGAAACTTATAAATGTGATAATTTGCCGACAAGACCTATGGAAAAGATAGGACTAGATCTTTTTAAATGTGGTAGATGGTATCTTGTAATAACTGATTTTTATTCCCGATATTTTGAGTTTTTCTCGTTAACCTCTATGGGTGAAGAAGACATAATAGAAAAGGTAAAAGAATTTTTTTCTCGTTTTGGCATTTGTTCTGTGTGTAGAAACGACAATGGCCCTCAGTTCCAATCCAAATTTAAAAAATTTGCGAATGCTTATCATTTTGAGCACGTAACAAGTAGCCCCTATTATAGTCAATCAAATGGTGTTGCCGAATCGGCAGTCAAGGTAGTGAAGAAAATCTTGAAAAAATCTAACAACATTCATGAAAGCCTTTTGAATTATCGTTCAACCCCGTTAGCTAACGGATTTTCTCCTGCTGAATTGATGATGGGTAGGAAATTTAAATCCTTGCTTCCAATGTTGCCGAGTGCGTTGGAAACCGGAAATAGGAAAAAAGTTTTAATTAAGGAACAGGCTATAAGAAAGAAACAGATACAAAATTATAACAAAAGACATAGGGCCAAAGACCTTTCGGAACTGAAAAACGGGGATAGAGTGTGGATAATTGATATACGGAAATACGGTATAGTGTTGAAAAAACTGAATGAGCCACGTTCGTATTTAATTCAATCTGACAGAGAAATTTATAGACGAAACCGATGGCATCTTATACCTTTGCCCCATTCTCATTATAAGAATCTTCATGATAAGGAAGATTTGTATTGTCCAGATGAAAATTTTATAATTGAAAACAGCGAAAAAGATAAAGCCGGTGAATCACAACTCCTTAAAGAATCACCTTCTGTAGAAAATATTGAAATTCCGGAAGCTGGTCCTTCTCCAAGGAGAAAAAGAGTAATACAACCGCCTGTATGGGCAAAAGATTTTATTTTGTATGATTAATAAAAAAAAAAAATAAAAAATAAAAACAAATTGTAAACCGTTCTTTATGAACAAAATGTTAACATTTTCAAGCTATTCTTAAGTCAATCGAGCATTAACTAAATAAGAAAAACATGAAACGATTGAAGTAAAAATTTATTTAATGTATTATATTAAACCCTAGAAACATATGAAAAAATATATTAAAAGCATTGTTTATATTCAGTATTAGCCCTTAACAAACAATCAAAATGTAAATAATGATTGGAGCTCTTGAATTTAAATATATATATATAAATCTAAAAAACGGGGATGTAGTGTGAGATGTAGAATAGAAATCATCATCACACGAACAGACCTTTTATAATTGTAAGTTGTATAAAAAAGTAGGTGAAGTAGAACAGTGCAAAACATGAAATGTCATTCTTCTACTTCTCCTTTTTACTTCTTTTCTTCTTAACTAACCTTTTTCTTAACTAACAAGAACACGTGAATTTGAACTATAATGTAAAATATATAATAAAGTGGATTGTAATTATTTAAAATAGAAAAGTGTTCTTATTCAAACTCTCGGCGATATTACAATGATGAGGATTATAAGACCAACTGTTTTTATAGCTTTCCTTAGTGCTTTACTTATCTGTCTATCGGAGAATTCTACATAAACAATAAAACTATTTTAAATAAAGGTGTCAGTATGGCCCCAAAATAAGGCTTAAAACATTCACATTTCGACTATCTGCATGATCAATGTATGATTGAACACATTCTGTACATTTTTTTTAAGCATTTGTGGGAATCATGCTGCAATAACTTTACAAGGTTGCATCACTATGGCAGCTGATTATTTTTTTCAGTTCACTTAGCTGTCAAAAACTAATGGATTGGTGTGTATTTGTGATCTGCCTTGTGTACATGGGGTTTTTCTTATAAAATAAAAACATTAATACGAATAATTCTCAATCAATTATTTGTAAATGAACTGTAATAATACCCGTATATATATAGATATATACATGCGTATATAGTTTTACCTTTTATTTATTTTTATTATTATGAGTAAACATCATAAACTACAATTGATAAACATACATACATAAATAGTTTAAAGGTACTCTTATTTACTAATTCCATGATTCGCTGATATACTTATTGATAAAAATTTTAAATTTTTTCCCTTAGAAAGTTATGGTATACGTGCACACATATCAATGACTTATAAATTATAGTAAAACAATAAACATTGATAGAGAAGTTACATGAGGAGTTCTTCTAAAGGTCTTACCTGCATACATATACTTATGTAAGTATGTACATACTCGTATGTATGTACATATATCTAGTGTACACAGTGAAAAAATGGAAGTTGTTCTTAAGGAATGAACTTTTCATTGCTTCCAAAGTATTTAATAGAATATTTAGGAAGTTAATAAAATTTTAAATTTGTACCTCGCACAAATCCTTTTTTATGCATAATTATTATTTAATCTAAGCCAGGCAACAAGAAAATAAAAAAATTTGTGAAAAGGCGCAAAAGTCACAAAATAAAGCTATGTTTTATGTTCAATATTTTTCCACTGCAAGGACGTGGAAATCTCTCATACATCCTTTTTAGCGAAATGATAATATAAACTAAACAAAGCTACCAAGACAAAAAAATTACCACGAGTAGAAAAATACAGCTGTTAATTTTTTTTAATCGCAGCAAGGATATGGGTACCCCCCTATATCCTTTTTAGAAAAATTATTACTTAAGTTAAGCTAAGCAACAAAGAATATCAGAAATCTGGCAAAAGTTGAAAAATGTAGATTATAATTTGTATACGAATTTTTTCTGAAATTGCGGTAAGGATATGTGTACCTCCACATATATCCTGTTTTGCAAAATTACAATTTAAGCTCAGCCAAGCAGCAAAAAATAACAAAAATTACCGACACTAGCAAAATACAGTGTGTAATTTTTATACATCATCTTTTTTAATTGTAGCAGAGGTATGTATATGTACATACTTAGGTACCTCGCACATATGCATAACTTTTGGGAAAATTTTAAATTTAGCTAAACCAAGCTACAAAGATAAATTTGCAAAAAAAAATCGTAAATTTAGCCTTTAATATATGTACAGCAATGTACAACTCTTTTGAGAAGAAATTTCCCCTACAATGGCCTGTAGAAAAATCCTTAAAATAGTTTAAATAGTTTTGGAATAATTTGATCATAGTTTTGTTAAAAAATTTTAAAAAATTAGATATGTTAAACAATTTATAAAAAAATACAGATTTTTAGGACTCGAAACACACATATCCAAAATGTGGTGCTTCGGTTTTTTATTTTTACAGTTTAGAAATCAGTATTGGAAAAAATTAGAGAAATTTTTAAATCACAATTAGAATAGTTTTAGAAATGTTGAACTTCCAGCATTCTGTCTAAAGAAAATTTTAATCTCAATAAAAAAAATTTTACTGACCCCTTTTTAATTATTAGCCGCAGTTTTTAAAATACAAGATGGCGTAATAGTAACGTCATAATTTTAGTTGCCAGATGGCAGCAAATATCACTGTGCTCTGACATTCATAATAAAGATATATTGTCAACAAGTCATAGAGTGGATACATACCTCAAGAATGTGTTACTACTTACTTGGAAAATTTCCAGTCTATTGTTTTTACGCAGCGTGAATTTCGCATTCGTTGCATTCAATATGCTCACAAAATTAATCGTTTGGCTAAGCACCTCGTGCAAATAAAATTTGCGTTTCTGGGGCACAGAAAAACTACATGAAATACAAAAGAAGAGCCATCGCATCTTCTCAAAGCGACTGTTTGGTGCGGCATTTACCTTGAAAAAGTAATTGGCACTTTTTTTACACGCCGATGGTATCACCGTAACCGTAAATGGTGAGCATTACAGGGATTCTAAGCAAATTTTTTTTTTTGGCGCAAGTTGCTTCATTGGGTCTCGATTATTGTTGGTTTCAATTGTAACGAGGCAAAAACTCACACAGCTCGTGCCACGATTGAGATCTTGAGACGCCAACTTTCAGTTGGAGTGATCGTCCATATTGGATATTGGAACTGGCCGTCCATCACCTGGACTTTTCTCTTGGTGCTTCTTAAAATCAGACGCTTACCGCAACAAGATTTTTTGCGAGCAAAAATTCAAAAATGCCGTAAAAACGTCGGGAGGTGATCATTTGGCACTTTCAAATAAACTTTTTATGAAGACTCCTCTTTTTTCATTTATAGCTAAATTGCAAATTATGACTTTACTTTGCGCCACCTTGTACAAGAAAAAAATTATTTATTTTTTAAGTTAAATTTCTATAAAATATTTGTGTGAATTCACAGAAAATATTTACTGATTCTAATAATTTGTTTACTGGAAAAATATTATAGTTTTTTCGTGTATTCAAAAAAAAATTTGAAATGAAAATTTTAAAGCATGAAACCTATGTATGTTCTTTAAGTAGTACTAATCGAATGAAATTTTAATCGTTTTTACATCATAAACTATAAAGTACGATTGTGTTGGAAATTAAATTTCGTAAACATAATGAATACCATTTATTATTAAACGTTTGTTAGCCTTAAAGTGTACTTTAAAGTGAGGGCAAAAAATTATTTTGAAGAAATAAGGCCGATAGTATTTTTTACAATTTTGTAAGTTTAGCATAATTTTCATTATGGTACATATACCATACAATAATAAATACATATATGTATGTATGTGTATGTATGTATGTATGTATATGTGTGTATGGACATATTTATGTAAGTATGTAACTTACATACAAATCCATCTGATAGTTGACTTTGAATAATGTCAATAACTTTTGCTCCCAGTTCTATAAATAATCAAGTTTAACATTTGAATTTTCAAAAGGGGCAAACACAGTTTGTACAACAATAACAAAATGCCAGAGTTGGAAATTTTAATACAATGCACTTCATTTAAAATGAACACAATATAGCAGCTACTCGACTATTACAATTTCCAAATAATTCATATTACTGACTCTGCTGGTGCGACATTTCTTAAAAAGAAAACTTCAGTTTTCACAGCTTTGTTTCCGAAATTTTATAGTCTTAATTAATTAATTTTTTTATATTAAACACCAAAATATCGACCACTGTAATTTTGTCTTAAATGAAAAGTGGAAAATAGCATGGCTTTAACCGATGTAATGATTTTAATAAATAGTTGCTGTACAGAAATATATTATATCTGATATAATAGTCGATAATTTCTGGGTTGTTACTGCTTTCTTCGATTAGAAATGTAAAAAATACGAATTTGTGGTGAAGTTAAATCCTCCGTACGATAGCAACTACTCCCTGATATGTAAAAAATTCGCGCATTCATAAAGACCTGGATGTTTCATTGATTAAAACAGTGGTTTCAAAACACGTAACAACATACATTAAGAAATTTGGGTACAATCTAGACCCTCTAGTCATCGACATTCTAAACTATGTAGGCCACAATCAGCTGAAAAGAGGAGACACTCTCGCTCTTAGTTGAACATGAGAAACTTGAAGATGATGACTAGAGAGGCTGCAGCAACTAAATTATTTTTTTAGCAATGGCTAGACTTAAATAATTAATCGTTCATCGAATATTCGGGAATGCGAATACGAATATTCGTTACATGACCTGTACATACGTCTGTATGTATGGTATGTACATACTTTATTGTAAATTCTCACACTTTCATAGATCATATAGACATAATATAATTTACATACATACATAAATATATGTGTGTGTATGTGTATGTGTTTGTTAAGTTTTGTGTATTTTTTTTAACGTTCTTGACGTTGGTGTTGTTGTTGGTGTCGCATTTGTTGTACTTGCTGCTTTTACTTTTTTACATTATTAATTTTATTTTTTGTGGGGGTCAACACGGTCCTAAAGACTCGAGCGCGTGCCTCCCTCTATACGATTTATATTTGTTTGACATTGGATGCCAAAATAAAAGTCAAGCAGATATGAGAAAAATTTCTTTACGTCTGCACTTAAAGCCAAAACAAAATCACAAAAGATATCGGAAAATATATGTACTTATGTATGTATGTAAGTATATGTATGTATGTGTATTGAGCAAAATAAAGCAAGAAAAACGAATTACCGAATATATACATAAATTTAAAAGTAAGACACTTAAAACATAGATTGAAGAAAAAAATACAACGTTTCTGAAAAAAACTTATTTAAATGAATTGATTTGAATTATTAATTTATTTATACATTTCACTTAAATCTGCCAGAGAGAGAGAGAGAGAGTGAGAATGGGATTTTTCACACATTTGCGGTTCACAGATCTATTACAAACATTTTTTACCTCGTCGATTTCGCCGCAAAGAATATTCCCCCTTATTCTATTTGTCGTTGTCGACGTCACACAAAGACAACACCAAAATTTCGGCACCTGTAGAATCGATGTCGACAATAATTATATATTATTTATAAGATATTACTATTCCTAAGGCTTAAAAAATGGCAAGTGGTCGTCTTATCACTCAATTGTTGTTCATATCGAGCACAGAACTTAAATTTTTTTTAATGTCTTCTTAATGTGACGACGATGACGACAATTGGAATAATCTAGATTATTGGACACTATTATATTAAAAGAATTCTATCTATATAATGCTTTTCGGATTTTTTCACTGACTATTTAGAAAATTAATACAGAATTTCTTTATTTAGTTATGGATATTCTAGCATTACATAAACTGATTAGACAAGATATTCCATATTATATAAAAAAAACTTAATATTGAAAATTTTTATTTCGGGATATTCTCCGCAACTAATTGTTAATAGAAGTCTAATACGGAAAATAAATTTAGTTTGGAGAACATTTTGAGTTACAAACCAAAACTTAAAACAGAAGTTTGGTTCATACAAATATGTTGCGCCCTAGTAATTTTCAGTTTATTTTTGGTTTGCAGAAGGTTAAAACCAAGGCGATTTGAATAATAAGTGGTCTTATTAGTACTACAATACAACAATACAAAAAACAATATGCAGTTCCTCCTTTTCCAATCTATCAAAAATATTTGTGCTGTACACAAAGGAAAATTGGTTTTAATCAAATTTTCAATAAAAGTGTCGGACGGAAAAATAACAAAAATTATTGCAAAATGAAAATATCGCAATTTTAAATTTATAATAGATTTTTATGGGAAACAGTCTATATATCAGCGCAATATTAATGACCGGCTAGTAGGTCTACCCAATGAGCTGAGAATCTTAAATGCAGGGGAAAATATAGAATTAAGAACTGCTCATACAATTGCTAATGCGGCTGCAGATATGGTAGATATGACGATGCAGCAGGATTTCAATTGAAAGTGGATATAGTGTAGGCAGCAATGTTGTTTTTAATTCTATACCAGTCCCAGACGTAAGTAACATTGTTACGGATATACCCGTCATGCCGTCAACTGGGTAGAAGTTCATGATCGGCTACTAGATGTCCTGGATCAACTAAGAGACTTAAATGCGGATGGAAATATGAAATTAGGCTAGGTTAGGTTAGGTTGATTAGAGGGGTGTGATAGCCCATGTCATACGACATACACTTAAGCCAGTGAGGGCTTGTTGTGCGCTCCCTTTAATTATCAAACACAAACTGCCAGAGTTCTGCGGGAGGATTCGAACCTGCGACCTTCGCACTACGAGTCTAGTACACTACCTACTAGCCTACGAAGGCCAGTTAAATATGGAATTAACAAGTGTTCCTACAATTGTTAATGCGGCTGCATATACGGTAAAAAGTGGAAACAGTGTATACAGCAATGCTGTTTCTAATTCTCTGCCAGTCGCAGACGCAGTAAACTGTGTAGAAGTTCACAAAGAACTTTGAATATTTTAGTTTTATTTTGTAAATTATTTTATTTTTGGTCAAAATTTATTTTTTTGTTTGTTGTTGTTTTTTATTTTTATTTTTTGTTTGTTTGTTAATTTTTAAAAAATAAACAAGCTTTGCCACTTGGGTTTTGAACTGCTCATTTTTTATTTATAACAGCTGATGATCATTTTGGCAAATGATTTTTGGCAAATGGTTAAAACCTACAACCTATAAAAATTTTTGATTTTATAAATGGTTTATTGAAGGTTTTTTGGACTATTACAGCTTTATGAAACGGCAGTAGTCAATCCTTATAAAAGATTTCTAAACCATTTATAATTTTTCATGAATATGGCTGTTGGTATTTACTACTCTTTTTGTGTTTATTAGCTTTTTACGAGCTTTAGTGCAGAATGTATGTATGTATGTTTTCAGTTAGATTAGTCGTAAGTGTATGTTAAGTAAGCGTTTAAAGCAAATATAATACATCCAGCAACCATTCGGGATTAGTATTTAACGTAGCGATTGTCGAGTCTTAACTACTAAATAATAAAACAATTTAAAATTCGTTAAATTCTATATATTTGAGGCGAAAAATGTTTACTCATGTTGTAACGTACTTCGTCGATAACGAACTGAATTGGCCGCTTCTTTGATGCACATATGTTATAACCAATCTCTACTGCATGTCTTTTATTATACGAATTATTAAACAAAAATAAAAATAGGTAAATCTTGTGCAGATATGTCTACAGATATATAATGGACTTTATAAACATATCGGAAAATATAGAAAACCAAATGCAAGCGATTACTACGTTACTTTATACGTCTTAATTTATTTATTATATAATTTCATACACAAGTAGATCAAGTCTTATAAACTGTAGTGCAAAAATGTAATTGTTACGATACATGCCACAAACACGACACGACATAAAAATATCAAAGGAATATGCTTATAATTTATTCTTCCTAAGGAACTAAATTGTCACGTTCCCTGAGTTCGTTATAATCGAACTGCACTGTATTTCCTACACACTTGAAAACTTGTACAGAATTTCACCGATAATCATTTATTTATTTTAGCTTTTTCTGTCTTTGATTGTAGGCTGTTTTGTTTACATATTAAAGATAAGAAATTTTGTTTACTAAAAATTCTAAAATTAGCATTTCAGGATGACGGAAGCACAAACATTTTATTAAATGCGTGTCATTTAACTAATAAGGAATAAAGGCGCTTAAGTCCGATTTTGTAAATTATTTCACAGGAGAGCATTTTCAAATTTTTAATTTTTGTAAAGCGGGATATTACAAACATTCTGCAGACTCTAAGAAATAAATTATTCTACATTTCACAAAATATTATACGCAGCTTAATGAAATTGAACAGCAAAAAAAAAATACAAACAAAAAATCATTACACTGCGACATTCAAAAAATTTACCAAATTGAAAGAAGTGATTGGAGATAAATATGCCGACTTAAATACATATTTTTCGACGTAACGTTTTACGTCATTAAATATTTATAAATATCTTTTTAGCATTTGTGACATATTTGCCAAATACGTTTTCATGTTAATGATATATTTGTTATAAATGTGTCCTCCCACTAGGGCAATATAAGTATGTTTTCGCATTTGGGACCGATTTGTGAGCAAATATTGAAAAAACTATGATTTATTACGGGACGACACATACCTCATTTTAAAGGTAATTCATCCTAAATTTCATATTTACATTTTTCACTTTATGGAAAAACTATTTTGGTAAATAGTTTTTACAAGTAAAAAAACCTTGTCCCATAATAAATTATATTTTTTTTTTAATATTTGCTCACAAATTTGTCCCAAATACGAAAACATATTTATATTCCCCATGTCCCAAATATGAAAACGTATTTGGCAAATATGTCACAAATGCTAAAAAGATATTTATAAATATTTAATGACGTAAAGCGTTACGTCGAAACATACATATGTATTTAATTTGGCATATTTATCTTCACTCACTTAAATGATTGAACTTTTGCTGAGGAGGGCTTTTGATGTGACAAATCTTAATGGTGATATTAACTCATTGTCAGTGAGCTAATTTCACCCATAAAATATTTTATATGTTTTCCGATGGTGCAATTAAGGCCCTTCTATTATTTTAAAAACCCTGATATGCATCATATCGATTGCTTGCTCCATTCCATTTTATTATATACATAAAAGATTTTGTCTGTTATTTTAGCATCGACATAATTAGGCCTGTCTGGAGGGGACATAACCACTTCCTAAAAAAAAATTTCCCTTAGAATTTTTCTCTTCCATTTATTAGGAATTTTATATCCTAATATGTTTCCATTAAAGGATTGCACCTCCACGCCACTAAAATTGTTACGGTTCGTAGACCCCTCTAGAAAATTTCCTAGCTACGCCTATGTTTTTTAGAAAGCTAATTTTTCATTGTTAGAACTCGCAATATTAACTTTTGTAACGATTGGGCAAATTAGAAACTTATTAAGTTCTTAACAAAAAATTACTTGGCATTAAAAAGCATTAAAATCTATTTAGAATTGAATTCAAACAAAAATAGCAAATCTATTTGGCATTTTAGAACTTTTAGTCTTTTAGCTGTTTTGAGTATTCTATGCCTAAATGCCAAAGTTTGATTTGATAAATGGTTGGCAGATTGTATTAAATATGTATGTTCTTATACTTTAGTTTTCGCAGCATGTTTTTCTTTACAATTTAATGAATTTCTTTGAATAAAAATAAATAAAAGGCTTTCCCTCTTTAGCCAGATACACTCAAATCAAATAAATCATCTTAAACATGTGATAAGTTCAATCGATCATTTGTCAATAACGTAAGCAATTGCTAAAACCACAGCGTCCCCATCATCGTCGCCATTTAGAGGCATTTATTTTAATTTTGTTTGTGTTAATTTAAATTTACATAATAACTTTTAAAAAATCAGAACAAAATAATAAAAAGTTGTTGACTGCTTAACAATACACGTATGTATTTATTTTTATATTTATTTTTAAATATATTTGCTAATTTGTTGTTATTGTTGTATCAGTTTTTACAGATTTACGGATACATTACAATGAACTCCTAGAAAATGCATTTGCTTTATATGTGTGTGTGCGTGTTTCTACGTAGATTTTGAGCCAACCACAGTGGAAAAACTTTAGGAGGGTTCTAAAAATAGAAAACCAAGGCGTTTTAGATAAAAACCACAGCTGAATTGGATCAAATATCGCGAACTTATTAATACTATTTAATAAAAATTTTAGTATATTAGACTTAGAAAATGCGAGGGTAGTTTCAGCACCTCTTGAATTGCCACTTAAAACATAAAGAGAGTTTAAGGACATGCGTTTCTAAAAGCAAAAGAAATATTTAGCTTTAGTTAAAAGTTTAGGAATATGTATTCCAAGCAAAAAGTATTAGATTCCCAAGTTTTAAATTTTTTTATAATTATCTTTCAATATACGTCCCTACGTAACGATTATTTGTATTCTTATACCCGAATATCCGCCTATTTTATGGCATTAGGATTGTTATTCGTATACGCCAAATTAAGGCGAATATCTGTAAAATATTTTCATCCCAACAAACTATATGAAGTGTAAAAAAACACTTAGGTTAGGTTAGGTTAGGTTAGGTTGATTGGAGGGGTATGACAGCCCATGTCATTACGACATACACCTAAGCCAGTGAAGGCTTGTTGTGCGCTCCCTTGAGTTAACCTTGAGTTAACCATAAGATATTGAACCAAAGGTCTAGAGAAACTCCGTGTCACTCACAAAGTTCCTTAATTTCCTCCAGCATATTCCCCGTAAAAAACACTTAGTAAATGACACAAAAATTATTATTTTGTAATAATTTTCAATAAAAAAAACCTTATTTTCCGCTTAAGATAATAATAATGAGGTCGATTATGAAAGACAAAAAATCGATTTATTGTCGATGTCTTAATAATTTTAAATATAGTAACATCATTATTCGTTTTCCAATTTATTATTATTAAGTGCGTTTGAGTACTTTCCCTGTTATAATAGATAATCCAGTAACTAAACAGCGTTGTATTTTTTTAAAGTAATCATTTGACATCCATTAAAATTTTGTGAAATTTTTTTTACAAATTAAATTTGAAATATTTCATTTTACAGATGTATAACCCTAGTCATGGATGAATGTTTCTAAATTTAAAATTTAGGTTAGGTTGATTGGAGGGGTGTGATAGCCCATGTCATACGACATACACTTAAGCCAGTGAAGGCTTGTTGTGCGCTCTCCCTTTTAATTAACAGACACAAACTGCGGCAGGATTCGAACCTGGGACCTTCACACTACGAGTCTAGTACACTACCTACTAGTCTACGAAAGTCAGTAAATTTAAAATTTAATATTCGTATTCATATTCCAACATATTGCCTCACATATTCGAATTAGCGAATATCTAAAAATTTATATGTACATTATCGTAGGTGCTTATCTGACACTGATATTTTATTTATTACAATTTTTATTTCTTAGGAAAAAATTTTTGTGATATTTATTTAATTTTTAACACGTACCGCATTGAGATATAAAACACTTGTAACAGGACTTTACGTACCTCCGTATCAAAAATTTGCATTTTTCCCTGGATGTTCCTTTAAATAGACGTAATTGTGCATTTTAATTATGTTGGTTGTTTAGTTTTGCTAATTTGGCCTAATGTGTTTTAATGACAATAAAAATGCAAAGTTTTTTAAATTCATATTTCCCGACGTTTCGTGAATGTTTTGTTCACTTTATCGAGGGACTCGTCTATTTAATTTAAAAAATTAAATACACCAAACTGCGCATTTGTTGCAAAATATTTGTATTAAGACTGGGTCGCCTGAAAATATTGCCGTCGTAAGTTTTTCACTGGTGATTTTTATGAAATCGCTACTACTTAAGACTGCGCCAATAATATTCCTTAAACCATAAAATGGGTAAAGTAGTGTGAACATAAAGTGAAAAAGAGCTTACAAAGAAGTCATGAAAATGTTTAGATTAGGATCCGGATGTAGTGCAAATATAGATCATTTCCAATGATTTTGGAATACGTTTGTTATTCTACAATGTTCTCTCTTTAATTCCTTATCACCGATTTAGAAGCTATTCTTGAGAAAATTAAACGTTTTAGAATCGTTTATTTACTGGTGGATTTAAGATTCATATCTGTAAGGGTTGCAAGTTTGCCAGTAGTAACTATTTTTTTTTTCTTATGTGAAAGTAATTTCAACATTATTGTTTGACAAAATTTTCTTTTCATGTAGATTTTTATAAAAAAGAAGTATTTTTAAATTGTATTTTTTTTTTTAATTTGTAGAAGTGATTTCTATTTCAAACTAACGTTTTGTCAATTGGATCCCGGGAAGTTGAAAAAATGCGCTAACGGATCCTTTGGAAACAATAAAAATGTCATTCCTTAAGAACAACTTCCATTTTTTCCACTAGCATTTTAAACTGCAACACAATTAGTGAACTAGTGAAACTTATTGCTGAAACCCTAGTGGAAAATTACGTCTTCAGAGTAGGGGATTTTTATTTGCTTCAAATTGATTAATTTATATTGGAGCACATAGCATTATTGGATTATATGACTACAACCCAAAGGCATGCGACAATAGAATTTTTTTGGATTGTATTTTCAGGTCGCCTAGCGTCTTATTTTATAATTTAATGTGTGTTGTAAGACTGAAAGTTTTGATCGCTCAGGACTCTCTTTTTTTTATTCTAGAAGCTCTAAAAATAAATTAACTTTCGCAAGAAAAAAAATTTCGCCAAAAAGTCTAGGTGAAACGATAAAAAAAAACTTTGCATAACAGAATTCCGAAAAGAAATGGAAACTTATTTTTTTTTTGTTACAAAAATTATGAAACTCTGTGATGATGGGACTGGTTATCAAACAAAGTACATTGAAGTTATTGCATATCGCTGAAAGAATTTTCTTGAGAATCTTATGCTATTGCTACATCGACCAATTCCCGCACCACCCTCGTACACCTTTAACGTTTCTATTGCGGTTAATTGAGTTTAAATGTATGTATATATTTAGTACCTTTAGTACGATTAAATGGTACTAAATAAAATGCACTTTTTGTTAATGTTAATTTCGTAAAATTTTGTTTTCGTTTCATTTTATTCACGCGACATGCCCTATTCTTTTTCGTTTCTTATCGTCTCGCCTTTGTGGCGATTTGGCTGCCTTTAAACTCGAAAGTATTGACAAAAAATACGATTTTTTCTCAATTCTAATATGCTAAAATCAAAACAAATCAGTTCACATTTAGACACCGGTATAAACAAGATTGTAAATTGTCTTTTTTATATTTTTTCGCTATAAATAAAAATATTTATAAAAATAAAATTGGAAAACGAAAACAATAGTGATAAAATTAATAGTTTGTGAAAAATAATTCCAACTGAAACGTATAAAAATTGCTACCGATTTGTATGAATGATGAAAAGTGAAAATTTGCTTAATTACATAATTGTTTTTAAGACAAATAAAAAATAACACTAATTGAATATTTCAAGTGTTAAATTGTGCGGAAATATGTTAAAAAACAATTAATAACATTAGAAAAAAAGAAAAGAAGGTATTGTTGATTTCCTACAAATTTGAAAAAGCAATAGAAAATCCATTACAAGCTCAACTAATTTAACTAATACAAGAATCTTAAAAAAAAAATAAATAAACTGTATGTCAATATTAAATAATTTTGTAGAATTAGTAACCTGATTTAATATAAATTGGCAAAATGATAAGGAAAAAATATTCCGATAATCATTAAACATTTGCATAGATGTACTATTTAAAAGCAAGTGCCGGTTCTGGATGTAAAGAAGGATGCTGTTTATGCATTTTCAAGGTCATAAATATATAATTGAATGTTGTAAAATTTGAGAATCATAGATACGTTCGTAAATGCAGTACTCCCCTGCAACAGTAAATCAAAATGTTCTCAAAATGATGTGAAATACCCATACAATGAAACAGTATCATTTGATTCCCATCGGAATAGCGGAGAAAGTTTCCTTTTCTGTTGCAGCGCGGTAGTGCAATTACGAACGTAGCCCACCTTAATGCTATAAATGTTAGATTGGTGGGTCAATTGTCATCTTTTGAGTGTTCAGAAAGAATTTATCTCCTCAATAAGACGTACGATTAAGTTTTCCGATTCAAGCGACCACGAACTAAAATTATAGTCTTTGTATCGAATAGCATCCATCCAGCGGTAAAATTAACATGAAGTTAGGCCGTCAGAGCAGCTGCTTAACTTTAGAAAATGATCAATGCCTTCAAAAAAAGTGTAAAAATGTATACTTTAGGGTCACAACAATAATGCTGGCTCCGAGTGGACCTCTCCAGTTAATTTTTTCTATGTAACTGTTATAAAAATTTAGCAGTGTATATGTTGTTAGGGATTAAAATTCTCCAAATCCATTTCCTTAGCAGGACATTAATGTGGCACTTTTCTGCTATTTCTAAACTTATTGTGTAAATTTTTTTAGAATTCAAAATTTTTCTTTTTAATTATATGTGAAATTGTTAATTTATAATTAATTTTTGAAATTTATTTATTGTGGCTTTAGCTGTTCATATGCTGACATTTCATTGGTGGCTAAACCAAATCGTCAGCGAACTTTAAGCAAGGGCGTAGCCAGGATATGAAATAGGGTGGTGCCACGAAAATTATGATTTTTTATGATTATGATTTTTTATGGTTATTACAATTTCGATCTATTTGAGGAGTAATCTGCGTGGATCTTCTGAAAATTTTGCTAGAATTTTTTCCAAAAATTTGTCCAATCTTCGGTGGACGCTTAGCATACATAGTCCTGCAATATACTTATTTTTTGATAATAAGTAAAATTGCATATTATTTTACCGTTTAAACGAGCTTCAGTCATTGTGGAGCGCAACCATGTTTTTACTCGCCTTAAAGTGCTAAATGACAGCTCAACAGTTGCAGTAGTGCACGGCTGTGGCAATGAAATTAATAACGCCTTCCTTATATTTGGATAAAATAATCCAGCGTCTTTCAAAATACTCGCCAGCTCTAAGTCAGCTAATTCGTCTTTACCCATTTTTTTTTTGTTGCCAAGAATTATACCAAAGCTCAATTTCAACTTCCAAAACATCCAACTCATAAAAATGCTCAAACGTTTTTGTGGCATCTTTAAGCTCTTCCAGCTTCAGAGAAAGCATGTTTGACGGGTGCAAACAATGAATTGCAAACGCTGACCTATTCTCTTCATTAAATCTTCTGTCCAGTGATGAAATTAAAGAATATATATAAGGAATGTATATAGATCGCTCCCAGTATTCAGCAGGTGATGAAAATGGGGTATTTGAACGGTGCGTTTGACGAGAGACTATCCTTGGAACAGACATCTCTATTCCTAAATTGGCTGTGTTTTCTTGAATAGAAAAAAGCAATCCGTCCACAATACTCTGTACATTTTTTAATAATTTTATATTGTATGCATGTAAAAAAACTATTATAGAATTAGGTGGGTGCCACGGCCCTCTAGGCACATACCTAGCTACGCCCATGACTTTAAGTATTCGACATCATATGTTTAGGACAAAACATTCAAATACAGTAGGAGAATTCTCTGTCGTATACAATAATATTTTTTTTTTACAAAAAATTTTTTTCTAGCAATATGTATGTGGTATACAATTAAGTTCCCTTTGGGTGCCAATTATTATACTTATTTGACAAAACGAAAAACAAAATCTTTATTTTAAATATTTGTACCGAAATCTATCGGCTATGACCCAAAAAAAATATTTGATTAAATTAATTTTAATTGTCCAAATATTTTTTGTGGTTATATCCCGATAAATTTCAATACAATAAAACAGCTTCTCCGCTGTTGTAAATAAATTAATTTACTATTTATTTCGCATCCATATCACATAATTTAAACTATGGTACATAAGAAGGCAATTGCGCAGTTTATTTTGTCTGACAGTGTACATAGGTACGAGCACATAATTAATTGTACTATTGAGTGCTACCTAAATGCCAGCAGAGGTTATAATTTTTTCTATTAATAAATGTTTTCGAATTTGAAATCTATTAGACATATCAAATGTTTACAAAGTGTAAAATAATTTATAAATAACTGAAATGTTTAATTTGCAAATGGAAATGAATTAAGAAAAAACCACAAGTATATCTGTTTGTTATTGATATGAACTTATTGATTTTGCTAACAAACAAAATTAGAAATATATCAATAGGACACGGGACTTAAAGACGTTGAAGAGTTTGTTTCGTTGCAATAATAACAAATTTCACATTGTCTAGTTAATTAAACACTTTTAACCTATTAAGCCACACACAGACGTATTTTTATTTTAACTGGTTTTAATTATAATCTAATTTTCACTAGACTAAAAATTTTTAATTGTAGTATTCAGATAAGGTGCACGCAAAAGTGATAAGGTTATTTACGATTATTTACATAATTTGATTAGCTGTAGAATTAATCAAATTATTTTGTTTACCAAATTGGCATTTTTAGTACTATCACAAAATTACATAAATTATAATAAATATATATTGATTTAAGAGTGCGTGTTGGGTTGACAGCACGTGTTTGTTTATACATATTTCGTTAAAATGCTTAGATTTGGACTTTAATAAGCATTGAGTAGGCGCCATCGATATTTGATCTATACATTTTTAAGATGGCTTTACCTCATTTATCTTTATAAAGCTCTTATTTTATGTGTCTAAATAATGAAATATTTTTTTAATTTACTTTTCTTTAGTAAATATGTTTTCTAATGCTGCTATTATTTAAATAAGTTATTTCCTCTTCATAGAAGAGATACATTATTCACTGTAGTGCTGTTTCCACAATCCAAACAGTCAACGTTAACCCGATAGAAATAACAAAACAAATTTAATACTTTTCATATACAAGCTGACGCCTGTATTAAGGAATCCACAAATATTTTATAAAATCAACACAAATTCAATGTACAGACGAATTCGTTAAGGAAGATTTTCGCTAAGCGAGATTTTCGTTTAAAAGTGCTTCGCATAAAAGAAACAGTTTCATTCAAATAAATTCAACACTTCAAAAATTATTCTTTGAGCCGAAAATTAGAAAATGTAATACATAATGATAATAAATAGATGTATTGCGAATTTTAATTAATATCTATTTTTATAAACTCAGATATAATCGGTTGCATTTAATACGTCAGTGCATGGCGTTTCGCCAGTAGTAAATAAATAATTTTTTTATTTTCAGTGATGTTTATTTCATGTAATATAGCGAATATATTTCTTTTAAAAGGTTCTTTCGTTGAAGCGAATTTTAATAGTTAAGACTTCTTGTTTTGAGACGGGAAATGTGTAATGGGATATCGAATTGAAAATAAGAAAATAAAACAACAGGCCCGGTGTGAAAGGCAAATGGAAAAGAAAGTTCTTCCTTTTTTGAGTCGGTAAAAATGCAGACAGCTGTAAAATATACGTCGCAGTGTCAGAATATTAAATTTCCAATTATTCTACCATATAGATGCGGCTTATTTCGAGTAATGGACTTTCTTTTTTGCTGAACGTTGGTCGATTATTGCATTTTGTGAATTCAAAAAACTTCAGAAAAAAGTCTACTGGGGTCAAATCACAAAATGTTGTTGACCGATAGATTGGTCCAGTGATCCCATTGTAACCATTAGTGTTGGCAAACTCCATTGCTTTCCATTACTTGATCATACTCAATACGTTTCGTTTAGGTTGGATGGTTGGTTGGTGCTCATGGTAGTTTACTGCGCGCAAACTGTCAAGTAGCGTCTTAATGACCTAGTGTTGACATAACCATACAACCCGTCAGATGTGCTTTGCATAGAACCTGCACTGGTCCTATGATCTGGAGTATAAGATCCATCTAGTTGCCGTGAGATATTTTAAGAATCCCCGGATACTTCGCAAACATTTTTAAGTATATAGCAACCCAGGAATTGTTGTATTTTTATTGATAAGACAAGACATACACAGAGAAGGCCAAAATATTTTTTCTTCTTTTCTTATGTCCTTGCAGTTGAGGCTGTTGTCTTTAAAGGGTAGTCCGAGTCAACTTGTATGTATTCCTAACATTCAGTGATACGCTAATATTGAAAGCAGTCTCGATATATCCTTACCACTATGGTTTACGAGTTACACCTCACGGTTCATGTTGTGGGAGGGACATATCGCCCTGAGACATTGTATGTGTTGAAATTATGCCATTTATTATCAGCAAGGGTTTTAAGATACTTCTTTTAATAGTTGCAAATGGAATTGCAATTGACACCCTATTCTAAACGTTCAAAGAATATTCCAATCTAGCTAGCTCATCTACTTGACGTAGCATTGACAAGCTATTCCCTACATTACCTGACCAATAAATACGTGGTAATGAAGGATTTCAGAGAAAGAAGTCTCGCCTGGCGGTCGACAAAAATTCGTTTAGATAATCAATACTACTCGCTATTTTCAAACTTGTAACGTATATTTTTTTATTCCGTGTGAAGGTATTTTCTCTTCTTAAAATTAAAAAAGACAAGATGTCTATTCTTTATGATACGTGTAGATAAAACTTAAAACAAACTGAAAGCTAATTTTTTATTAATTTTTTATTAAAAAATTAATTTATTCGCTAAAAAAATTAAGGTAAGCTATTGCAAGATCTTTGATAAATTAAAATTGTAACTGGATAGGAACAAGGGGAAAATACCTCTCATGCAAATCAATTTATAAATTTATTATAAAACAAATTATCTTAAGAGAATTGAAAATATTCAGTTTTAGCTTAATTTGCCTGTAACACAATGGACTTAGTCCAGCAACAAACAAGTGAAATGGGATCAGATCAAAAAGTACGTACCATACAGTATCAGATCAAAAAGTACCTACGATTGGACTTATGAAAGTACGTCCTAAATGTAAAAAAAATAATTTTTGGCCGATTTCAAATATTAAAAATGACTACTGCAATTGCCGAACTGACGTATAAATGGCGGCAGTGGTTGGAAAATATTTATTTTGTTGAAAAATTGCAGCTTTTTTGAATTTAAAAAAAAAAACGATCTCGATAAAATTCATAATAATTCCATAATAATACCGTATTGATCGACACCAGAAGCGGTTAAGAAAATTCAAAACATGGTATTGGATGATCGTCGGCTGAAGATGCGTGAGTCAGCTGAAATGATTGACATTTCAAAAAGTACATCCAAGAAGATAAAAAAGATGGGAATTAGAAAAACAGCGTGAAGTTGCTTCAATAGAGTGTTTGGCGATGTTTGACCACAATAAAGCCGAGTTTTTGTGTCGTTTCGTAACCATGGATGAGACATGAGTCCACCACTTCACATGGTTCTTCTTGAAAGGCCCTGTATACATACATGAATAAAATGGACAAAAAATATTTTTTTTTTCATTTATTTTGCTCATTTTAAATACATGAGCACTCGTATGTGTGTATTTTATTGATGTACATATAAATATTTTTATGGAAAGCGCTCCTGCTATTTTGAGCAAATTTCTTTTTTTTAGTTCATGTATGTATATAAAAATTATGCATACACATACATAAGCATATATATGTGTTTTAAAATATTTCATATTTTATGGCGTTTTTATATTTTATATTTCCACTATGACTGTCTTTTTTAAGTCATCATATGATTTAGTCTTTTTTTTTTTTTTTTTTTTTTTTTGGTAAAAAGTAGCACGGAGACGGCAAAATGCACCCACTCAAAATGCTGTCTTTTTGCATTTTTTTTATTTTTCTTTCAAAAAATAAATAATTTAAACGTGAAGAAAATAATCGGTAAATTGTTTTAAAACTTGTAAAATAATAAAAATAGATTTTCGATGAAAAGCTTGTTACAGATTAATTTTTCTATACACACAGCTCTTTTCAATTTATTATTTAAATGAAATATTTTTATACATAAAATGTGATAGATTTTAGAACGGACAGGAAAAATATAAAGCAGTGGGTGTATACGATTGTTACCATGTGATGAATTGAGTTGCAAAGATTATCTTTTTACTATAAATTTTAGGAAAAGTTTAAAATTAATGTAATCTTCCATTAAAGACAAAATGTAGAGATTTAAATATTCTCTGTAATAATAAATATTCCCTGTAATAATTATTAACGAAATGCAGGCCACAGACAAACAATACTTTATTCAACATTTACAATCAAAAGTGTTAGTTCTTGTAAAGTGAAAACTCTGCCCTTTTCACAATTAACTATATACATAAATCCTTAATTTCTCCTTCAGGAGACCCCTTAGAAACTCAGACTATACTTGCGTTATAATTGTGCAATAATATCGCTTAGGTTCATGTTATAGATTTAATTTTTATTGCACGACAAAAGGAAGTTCTTTAAATTGTGTAATTTGTTGGCAAAATTGTACAATATTTATACAGTAGTATATGTTGTGAGAAAAGTTGTGCCATTATTTATTTGAAAATATTGCAACACTTATTTTATAGTCTTGAACTAGACAATAACATTAACATTCGAAAATATTGCATGATGTATGGACCGCCTTGCAGTTCGAACTTACACTACAACTCTGTTATCGACGAACGGACAGACAGACGGGCGGAATAAACTTTATTTGGCTCTCATATGCTCTTAGAGTGCAAGGTGGCGTAAAAGTAAAGCCATAATCGCCAATGGTTTGTGAACAACAATTAAAAATTCCATAAGAAATAATGTATCAACTCGGGAGGTGGTCACTTGAGCGATATAATTTTTATTTTTTTATTTTATTTTTATTTATTTATTATTATTATTATAATTTTTTTTTTTTGGAAAGGGTTTGTTAGTACCATATTTTTTTGCAAAAATTTACTGTCGCATAACTTTTCCATTTTATGATCGGTTTGTTAAGTCATCAATCTTACATTTTCGGATAAACTTATGAAAACAAATCTCTTCTTTTCATTTTTAACAACAAAATGTCAGCCTGTTGAAATTATGACATTACTTTTGCGCTTTCATAATCTTTGAATATTTCAATCCAGGGCACAGACAAACTGGCAGATAGTGGAGCGAAATCTGTCTATGTTTGTTTAAACTTGTAGAGATGGACGAAAAATCATTTAGAAACAGTTACGAGAAATCATCAAATGAAAAAGTTACTCAGTTTTGTAAATAAAAATTAAGAATTTAGAACTATTTTGAAATGAACCATTGATATGGTTAATTTGTTTACGAAAAATGCCTGTTGAATGAATAAATGTGTTATATGTGAAACAACTTTTGGATTTGACTGTATTTGCTTTTATTTAAAACAGAAAAGTATATTAAACCAAATTAATTAATTCGCCAATGCCAACTATTTTAAAAATATATATTTATAAATAATGTGAAAGAAACTTTGGTACCTCCACCCTTTAGGCCATTATGAATAAAAATATATACGAGCATGTAAATCATTCATAAAAAGTCTAAACATAATTTTTCTTGGTAATTTGTATTTGTTGCTTTTCTTCAATATCATTTCATGACTCATTGGTTTAATTAAATATTTATTTATACATTAAGAAAGTATTGCAAGCATTTTCTAAAATATTTTAAAACAATTCAAATTAATATTAAGAAAGACTATTTATAGAACAAATTTAACAATTTGTCACGTGAAATATTTTTTGTAAATCTCGCCATATCACAAACCAGATGGCGAGAACGAGAAAAAGAGGCAAACAATATACACATTACCATAAACGATTACAAAACTATTTGCGAAATGAAGGCAATATCGTTTCAGGCAGTAGACTAAACAAATAGTTTAAATGTTTTAAAAAGTAAAAGAAAGAAAATAAAATTAAAGAATTTGTTAATTAATAAGTCAATGAATGTCCTTGAACTATAGAGAGAAAAAAAATCAACAACTATTTGTTGGCATTAGAGAGAGGAAACGTGTATATCCCTGTGACTCTGTGACAAGTGTACAATGTCAATTCGACAGATGCTAGTAAAATAAAAGAGAATAAAGCGGATACGGAAATGCTTTTAGAGCAGATATGTGTAGGTGTAAAAATTAAGTGCAATAATCTTCTTTATTTTTTCAAATGAAATCTCTTAAATTAATTGCTTAAAAAATTATTTGAGGATTTTCAAATTAATTTATTAAAAGTTATGTTTTTCTCGAAATTTTATTCAGTTTTATTTATAACATTTTTATATTTACGTATGCGAAAATCAACCGATTTATTTATTTTTATTTTGCTTTTTTCTTTTTCTAAAGTGGCCTGCATCCAAGAATAAAATAAAATATATATTAAATGCGCTTAAATTTTTGGGTATTTTAAACTGTTTTATTTTATTTTCATTATTTTATATTTGTTTGGGTGGTATGACGTTCATTCATACATTATTATATATGGTTTTTACTGTCGAGTGTTTGTCTTTTTCAAGCACAGAAATTAAAGAACACGTCGTTTCTCAAAGTTAAAAAACAGTGGGCTCCAAGGAAATATGGAAACAAAATTTCTTGGATTTACTGCGCGAACTAAGATTATATATTATTGTTAGTTATTAGAAAAAATTGTTAGCTAACAAAACGAACTAAAATTTATCTTTGAAAGACATCAGTCCACTATTTGTAATATTGTCGTATTAAACCATAAAATAAACCACCGGTAGGCATGTGGTGAGCAAAATTTTCATTTCCTTTTGATTTATTTCTTGGAATTACAAAAAAAAAAAAATTGGAAAAACATTTTTTAAAGACAAGTTGTTATAAATCGCTAAATTAGTTAATAAAAATCATTGTTCGGGAAAACAGCAAAAATTTAGTTAGAAATTACTAAATGGGGAAAAAAACTTTACAATTGGTCATATATATTGCTAAAATAATGATCCAATGGAGTAGTTGTTGTATGCGGGATAGGCTTCCACCAATAGAATCTTGCGTGTTTCATTAAAAAAATTAACTGTCTGATTTCTGAAATTCAAATAAGTTTCGTTCAACAAAAAAAAAATTATTTTCAAAAAGTTAAGTCTGAAAAATTGGAAATAAATATTTCATTACATATTATATGCGGAATTATTGAAACATATAACAACATTGTATTTATTTCAAGCCCTTTAGAAGATATTTTGGAAGAAATAAATACATTTTTTATTTGAAAATTATTGTTTGTTGTTAGCTTAGCGGACTATATGCCTGCATTTCATTGGCGCTAACTGAATCATCAATACCCTTTAGCCGAATCATGCTTGGAAAGCTTTCAAAATCATATATTTATACAAATACTCATATATACTATATGAGAATTCCATAGAATGCAATCATATTTTTCTATTTATGATTTACAAAATGTATAATTATAACACGAATAGTTTTAGGTAAATTTTATGCCCAGCTAAGCCAACAACAAACAATAAATTTTCAAAATAATTATTTTATAAATATTCTTAACTCGGAAAAAACGGGAAGGTAGGAAATTAACAAAAAATATATAAAAAATTAAACAAAGTTGTTCAAAATTGGTTTAAAAAAGGTACGCCAGAATGTGGGAAAAAAATTTCATAATAAATTTACTAAAAACAGAAAATTTAAACAAGAACTAAACTTAAGAAAATGCACCTTGAGTGGAGATCTACATAAATACGGAAAAATGGCTTTAAACTCAGGAAGAAAAAAAATTTAAAAATTGTTAGAAACTTTCAATTAATAAGTGCTGTTTAAAAAATTACCATAATATACAATACTAGTACCTTTCCACTAGTACCTTAGCTATTTCGAAAAAATCAACAAAACCGATGCAAATAATTTCGAACAAATGATTAATGAAAAAAAAAAAAAATTTTAAATCTTTAAAAAAAGTTTCTGAAAGGATTGAAAATCTTTTATTTTTGTTGTACTGAAGCTTCATACGCAAATAACAGCGAAAAACCATGTAAAAATATAACAATTCTGTGACACATAATTAATTTACCAATTTTTTTTTTAAAAAAACATTAATAAAACTCGAATTTCAAATATAAACAACAATTAATATTGAAGTTTATGGGGATTGAACCCAACTAAATAATATTTGAAATTTTTAAAATTTGCTTCAATTCTCATATTGGATTTGAATGTTTTGACATTAACATACATATGAGGTTGAATGATTTCAAACTGTTTAAAGTTCACAACAAAGGAATTTCGAGAAGTTCAAAAACACTAATTTTAATATTTATTATTATTATTATGATATTTATTTAATTTACTTATTTTCATTTGCTGCAGTTGGCTTCACTTTCTAACGCGCTGCCAAAAACAAGATTTTCCAATCGTTTGCAGTTGACGTGAAATTATTTCGGTTTGGTTCCTGCAAATTTTATGGGCAAGAGAATTTTGACAACTAAAAAACGTTCGAAGTTCTTGTTTAGGTTTGTCTGTTAAGAGGTTTTTTTTTTACCAATTTGAACTCATTTTCCCAACTTGAGCCAACTAAAAAGAGTGGGAGTTTTTTTAAATGAAGCATTCGTCCGCCCTTGCTGGTAATATATTATACATTGTCTGCTTACGGGAAGCAAAGCTGACTGCTATCGGACGCGTCACAGGTTGTGGATAGTACTACGTTCCCCGGATATATGGAGTAGCTGCCTATGGCAGTCGTGGGCGGTTTGCGTTTACAAGGGGAGAGTGTCTCGGAGTGTCTTGCGAGTTTCCTGTGAACCTTGTAACGTCGTCGCGAGCAATTGGCGCCAACCAAAAAAGCCAATATCAGAACTGATCATGTGCGTTATACCATATTAGCCGCATGGACAAAATGCCACTGCACGCCTGCAGGTGATGTTGGCAGCCCTAACACCAGGATAGGACGCTATATCCGGCCGAATCAGTCATTCATGTTAAATAAATCCCGATTACCGAAGCCGTCGGCCCTATGTTACTTGCAGGAGTAAAATAAATTTATATATTTTTGGGTGGTCCCAAGGGCCTTGAAATAATTATAAAAGTTTTTAATTTTTACCTGACACTATCTGCAATTTATATATACACACATATATCATATGCCAAAAATATTCTTGTTTAATATATGTACATGTATTTATTATAGCATTTAAACTCGGTTAATACCATACATATGTATTTTTTATGCCCTGTGTTATCAGCAGCCAAGTCTATCCGTAGATTTAGTTCATTGAACTGTAGCATAGGAAAAAATATTTAAATTTTATTATAAAAATCAAAAACAAACATCTACTCATATCGACAACAAATATAATTTTTAAGACCTAGTGTTTGAGTAGTTTACAAGTTTATTATGTTAAACAAGGCCAAATTAAAATTTTTTATAGAAAAAATAGTATTGTTAATAAATTTTTGAATTTTTATGTGGAGATGATGATGGAAAAAATTACACTATGAATTTATTTGCGTTTTTAAATAAACAGGAATTTTTTCAAAATAATATACTGACGACCAGCCTTGTTGAAATTTGGCACGCTACTGAACGATATAAGTATGTACATATGTATGTATATATTATTTATTTTTCTACATTCTATTCATGTTCGTACTGCGTATGTGATAAAAAAATTCATTAATCTAAAATCTTAATTCTAAATTTATTTTTCCAGTTTACTGTGTTTTAAAAAAATTGATGTGTGTGTGTGTGTGTGAGAGTGATTTGGTGAAAAATGCTATTCCAAATATTTTGCCAATTTACGAAACTTGTTTTAAATTTAAATATTTTGCTAAAATCAGCCCAATGTGCAGTATGCATTTGTACAATATATAATAATTAATTATTAAATTTTACTTATATTATCATATACTGCGTATTTTAATAATATACACATGTAAACATATACATGCATACATGCATATTCGAAAATATTCATGTATGTGTATGATTTAAATAAAAATTCGGTCAAATTAATTTGATGGTTTCTATATAAAAGTTTTCTTATTATTCTTGTCTCTGGCCGAAAGAAAAAGAAAGGAATTAAATGTTACTGAGTGTTCTTTGTTTTATATTTGCAGTTCAGCGCAAAATTGAAAAGTCTGACGTAAATGAACGATCCAGGCGATTTAACAGTAACTCATAGTAGTGCCACACCAGATCCTAAAAACTGCAGTTTAGTATCTATAATACCCATAGTAGGTATGTCATCATGTAGGGGACGGGCAGAGGCATTTGCACGCCGTTTATCTTCCAAATTGCGCACGTTAGGCACACAGGTGAGAAATCATTAGTTTTTTTTATTTATTATATTTATTATCTCATATTAATTGAATTTTAAAGGCGGATGATGCTGATGTAACACAGGAAGATGAACCAATTATAAATGGCGGTAATATAAACACTTGGGTCACCGCTGACAAAAGCGGAGAACAAACAGTCACAGATCTTCAACCATTGAGACATGAAAGCGATTCATATTTTGATTTCGATTGCGAATTGGAGAGTCCTGGCAGTCCCGTTGATGAATGTGAATATTTAAGACTTATTGAATCTACTTCGAATACACCTCACAACTCTGCAGCCGAATCAGGTTACGCTTGTGCCTCGGCCGCCAGTTCACATAGTTCCTCAGATGGTCCCTATTTTGATGTATATTCGGAAAATGAACCCTGCTCCAATCACTTAAAACACCCACACTCACACCCACATCGACATCAACATATGCATCCATATCAACACAAGCTACAAACATCAAATCACACACCTCAAACACAAGACTCTGCGGGAAATGATGAAGTTGACAGCACGTCCACTAGTGCAGTAATGGATCAAAGTAATAGTTTCCAAAATCATAAAGATTTAATACAAGCACTGCCTAGCGAAGGACCCGACATTGAAACTGTAAAAATCTGCAATGAAGAGTATCAACCAGAAACTTCTGAAGAAATCAGCATGAGCCAAAATATGCAGGAGCTAATTTTGAAAGAGTTACACCAACAATCACTAGAATACAATGACGAAGAGGAAGATAATAATAATAACAATAACAATGGGAGTTTCGTTGAACAAGAAACTATAACAGAATTATCAGCAGAAAATAATATTGTAAAGGAAATTGCCCAGGAAGAAGTTGAACAAGAAACTCTGAAAGTTGTGCATATAATTAGCAGTCAAGCAGAGGATGGACAAGATGTTTTGAAAATAGAAGTGGAAGAAGTTCCTAAAGAAGAACCAAATGCAGTAGAAATCAAAGTAGAAACTGTCTCGAATGTTAACGATTCAGCAACTGTGAAGAGTTCTTATGAAAACGATATTTGTAAAATAGAAGTTGAACAACGCAAGAGTTCTCATTTGCATATGGAAACGACTGATGATGAAGATGACTGTCGACCTCAGAGAGTGAGACGTTGTTCTTCCCTAAAAACAGGTAAAACTCCCCCTGGTACCCCCGGTCGTAAGAAGATTGTACGTTTCGCTGATGTCTTGGGGTTGGATCTGGCAGATATAAAAACGTTCCTCGATGAAATACCCAATATTCCCAAATCAGCCTATGAAGACTTGGAAATTGCGGAATCTGAATCACCCGTTCAATTGGGTCCAAAAACCGATAAGTTGCTTATGCCCCTATTCCAGCAACCAGGAGGCTTACCCATTTTTTTGGACATTGTCCGAGAAAAATTGGTTTCTTTGGAAAATGCGGCCGTCACAGATGCCATCAATCTAACAATAACGGGATGTGTTCGGGTTAGAAATCTGGACTTTCATAAATCCGTCCACATACGTTATTCGTTAGATGGCTGGCGTAGTTTTGCTGATTTGCAGGCAAATTATGTAGAAAACTCTTGCGACGGCTTCTCTGATAAATTTTCATTTATTTTATTCGGCAATTCGTTGCACATTGGCCAACGACTGGAATTCGCTGTGCGTTTCCAGTGCAAAGGCCATCAATATTGGGATAATAATTATGGTGCCAATTACTGTTTCCAATGTTTGCCATCTGCCGCACCCACCATTACAACTATTCTTCCATCACATCACAGCAACAATATGGCCCATCTGTTAAGTCCAACTGTGGGTGAATCCTGGTGTACCTCGTTCTATTGAGCACAAATGTTAAATTAATATATGCAAACTGAACTAAAAGTTATTAAAACTCATGCAATCTATAAAAATTAGCATATTTAAATATATATGTTTATTTATAGGATGACAAGGTTACACTTATAATAATATCTTAATGAAAAATTTCACAAACTCAAAATTCTTGCGGGAAAAGTATGAAAAGGTAAATACGACTCAGGCTGGAAATTAAAAATAAGTGAAAGGATATGCAACAATTGCTGTGTATTCATAATTTGAAGCTTAGCTAAAGCTGTGTTTCGTCTACAATCAGGAAATAACATAAAAAGTAGAAAAGTGATTTTTCAAAATCGAAACTCAATGAAATTGAAATATTTTATTATTTTGAAGTGTGACTTCTAGTAAATGTTTACTTACTACATATTTGCAAACAAACATTTTTGAGATTTGTAATTTTGTAAAATAGGCATTTAAAAAAAGGTCTTTATTTAAAAAAAAACATAACTTTTTTGCAATAAGTACTTTTTAGAAAAAAAAATTTATAATAAATTAAATAAAAACATTTTTTATACAAAATTTAAAAACAAAATGTTTTTATGCAAAATGCTACTTTTTTCCAAAAAAAAATGTTTTTATACAAAATGCAAATTTTTGCAAAAAAAAAGTACCTTTTAACAGAAAAATTTTTTTCCAAGAAAGTTTTGTTATACAACTTAACTAAACTTATATAATACTATTTTAAACAAAAAAGTACTTTTAGCAAAAATATTTCTTTAAAAAAAATTGTTTACCCTTTTCAGAAACGTATTTTTTTTTTTTTTGTAAAAAGGTATTGTTTTATACAAAATAACTTTTGTTAATCATGAAAAAGTACTTTTTAGCTGGAATATTTTTTTGGCAAATTTTTTTTTAGTTTGGCACAAACGTACTTTTTACAAAAGGGTATATACAAACTAATTAATTTTTTAAATCAAGGGAAGAACTTAAAAAAAACTGTGAAAATTTAAACTACATTAATAAATTAAAAATACCTTTTTAAACATGGATCAGTAATATAGTTATTACATAAAGATTTTTGCAAAAAGGCAGTTTCAATAAAGAGGCACTTTTTACAAAAAGTAGTTTTTGCTATGAATATAATACTGTTGCTATTTTTGCAAGGAAAGTGCTTTTTAACACAAATATTTTTTCTATAAAAAGATATTTTTATACAAAATTATGATTTTTTTTGCAAAAAAGTAATTTTGAGCAGAAATATTTTTTTTTGCAAAACACAATTTACTTTTTTAATAAAAAAAGTAATTAGTTTGTAGCAAAGATATTATTTAGAAACATATTTTTATGCACTATGATACATTATTGCAACATTATTTTATATTTTAGTAGAAATATTTTTTGCCAAGAAAATTTATTAACAAGATGATGATTTTTTGAGCAAAAAAGTACTTTTTAGGAAAAATATTTTTGCAAAAAAGTTTCTTTTTTAAAACGTACCTTTTGCCTAAAATAATTTTTTTAAATGCAAAATATATATTATCATAAAACAAAGAATTGCTTAACAAAATTAATAAACTTTTTAGCTAATAAATTTTTCTACACAAAACACGTCCTTTTAAATAGGTTTTTTAAAAAGGTTTTATTTGTTTTTATACAAAATAATTTTTTATCATTTACAATTTTTTTTTTTTTTTTTTTTTTTGAAAATCTTGGGAGAAAAATTAAAAATTAATTGGTCCACGGCCTGTTTAAAACTGACAAGTGGAATAATACAGATATCCAAATTTATTTTGGCAATAGTAAGTTGTAGTTATGTATCTTAAAAATTGTATGATAGTGAAACTAGTTAGGCATAGGAAAAGATTTAAGTAAAAATATGGACTTGATTTGGAACACTTTTATAAAGCAAGTAACGATGGTGATAATATTAAGCAAATTTAATTTGTGCAACAGCTTTAGTTATATATAATAGGAAAAAATATATATTACAAGATATTTTAAATTTAAGTTACAAATCTGTTATGGAAATAATTGGATACATTAAAAAATATAAATATTATACATTTAAAAGTAGTAATAATGAAGGAATTTACAAATTTTTGAGCAGCAGTTAAAAATGATTATATTTTGTCATATAATTTTTTATGGAAGATGTATGTATACAATGTACTGTTTTTGACAATTCAAAAAAAAAAAACATTAGTGAAAAGTCATTGTAGTTAAACTAAAATTGTAAATACTGTAATTATTTTTAAAATATCATGGTTTTCAAATTATTAAGGGTTTACTGCCTGTTTCACGATGTCGAACGACATCGTTCGTTCGCATAAATACGTTTGAAACAGCAACAAATTTTAAAATGTTGTTTTTGGTTTCAATGTTAATTACATATCGATATCCTTAATGTTATTTATGTTATTATTGGCAGTATCCATCAAAAATACATAGATATAAAATAATAAACAATATTTTTGTTAACACAGACAACCGATTTAACACTTAGCATACGTTCGTGAATTCCTTCATTATTTCAATGTTTAAATTTGTGAAGTATTTCTTGTAGTAATTAAAAACAATTACCATTTGTCAAAATTTGTTGTTAAGAAAAACATTTGGTAATCACGAGATGCAGATAAAAACTAGAACATTAAATTTAGCAAATAATGTATGAGTAAAAAGATAAAATTTTCTTGTGTAATCTTGTCCCTATTTATAATTTAGTTTATAGCAGTTTGTTTGCAGTTAGTTTGCAGCCTTCTCTTCATTATTAACAAAAACAAAAATTGCTCGCATTCGTATTGAACTATATTAAATGTTTTTATGTATAATTTAATTTATTAATCTCCTTTTTAATACTAATTATTTACAATCAACTTACACAATCCCGCCCAACAATGAAAAAAAACTATACGAAACGAAACTAAAGAACTCAGGAAAATTTTTTATACACTTTATTAGACTGTTGTAACTGTAAACGTTAAAGATAAATTTTAAAAAAAGTTCTAACCAAGTAAATTTTATTGTTAAAAGCATGTAATAAAATGCAAAAGAAATTAATACAAAATGGTTTGAAAATTAAAACAATAGATGCAATTTGAAACATAAAACATTTTGTGAGAGAGTATGATAGAACAATTACTAAAGGCAAAACAAAGTATAAAAATTGCATTAGTGTTACAATTTTATTTCAATATTAATGTTTTTTTTTAATAATTTTGTTTGTTTGACATCTAAATGTGTATTAACGAAAAAAAGGGGCGAAAGATTTTTGACTTCGAACTCATTAAAAACGTATCATTTAAAACAAAAGAAATTAAAAAAAATTTCCAAAAATTTTAAAAGTTTCCATGAAAAGTTCAAGTTGCTTTTTGGCAAAAAAGGTATATTTTTGAAAAAAATACCTTTTACAAAAAGCCACTAAATATTTTACAAAATTGTACGTTTTGCAAAAAGTTATTTTTTTTATAAGGAGGTATCTTTTTTAATAGGTACTTATTTAAAAAACGGTAATTGTTTACAAGGTACTCTTTTACGTACTATTTTACCAAAAGATTCTTTTTTTCTATAAAGAACTTTAAAAAGTATTTATTTGCAATAAAGGACTTCTTGCAAGAAAGTACCTCTGGACAAAAGGGAAATTTTTTTACAAAAAATACTTTTCTGCAAAAGTACTTATTTTGCAGGAAGGTACTTTTTCAAAGAGGCAAATTCTTGGAAGGAGGAACTTTCTTGCCAAAGGTAATTTTTTACGTAAAGGTATCCCTGTATAATAAGGTACTATCTTAAAACAAAAAAACCTTTCCAAAAAGTTAACAGTTTCTTTTTCAACATTAGCTATGAAAGTACTTTTTACAAAAATTACTTTTTTTACGAGAAGTTTTCTTTTGACAAAAAGCAATTACATACATACAAATGTGTACTTTTTGTAAAAAGCTCATCTTTCACAGAGAAGTGATTTTTAAGAAAAAAAGTATTGTTTTAAAACATGTGTTTTTTAACAAAAAACTATTTTTGTTTAGAAAAGGAAACTAAAAACAAATCAAAGCTACTTCCTTAAAAATTATTTTTTATAAATAAAATACCTCTTTGTTTATTTTCATTGAAAAAATTATTTATTGGATTTAATCCAAATATTGTATCGCTAACGTTTCAAGACCCAAAAAATCTAATACAGTATGTATGTGGATTATTAAATTATTTCAAATAAAACTTTAATTTTTAAAGATGACTTTAGACATCTAAACTGCTGTATTCGGCTTAGATAACAACTAAAATTTGATTTGATCAGATTATAGTCAGAGAAAAACAGCAATAAAATTTTTGGTTGAAAATTAACGATTTTTTATAGAAATTATTAATTTTATTTTGCAAATTTATTCTGATCATCATCAGTTTTAAACTGTGTTAAAATGTCCAATGTATTTCGACGCTTTTATTAAAATTTATTATTATTTTAAAAACACTATTATAATTTTATTTAAATTTGGTTTGCTCTTATGTAAAAAAAAAATGTATTCATTTTTATGCTTATTATTTTATTATATTATTAAGAACACTTTATTTGATTTTATACACATTAATTTAAGACGAATTATTTATATGTACATGTAATTTTATTTAAATATTTTTTAGTAGTTATAGAAAAAATAAAAACTATATATCAGAAAGGAAATCTTTTGTGTTCTTTTTATTTATTTTTATTAAATAAATTTTACATTTTTAGCCAATTATTATTTCCAACCTTTTTCCTATTTCAATGATTTTTTTCACTTCAATTATGTTACTTTCATCAGTAATTTGTGTACCCTGCTTTAAAAATCTATTTCAGAAAACTATATAAAAGAAATATTAAGTGAAGTATTCTTAGTGTAACTAAATGTGTTTTTGTTAATATAATACTAATAATTAACTACCTCAATAAACTACCTCAGTAAAGTAAGTATAATTGTCAAATTAAAAACTAAAAAAGAAATTGCAATAATAATAATGACATCTTTATGCCCGTGAAAGATTTGCATAGCAAATTCATATATTATTTATTTAAAAGTTTAAAATTATTTGTAATTTTATAACATAGAACGTTATTTTACGTTCTTTTTTACGTTCTATAGTACATATGAGATGTTAATTTTCAAAGTACCTTAAATCCATTTATAGCAAAATAAATTCAGATACTAGAAATAATTTTTATAGTTTGCAAATAAATAAAATTTAATATAATATAGACAAATAGTTTTCAAAATTTAATATATATATATATATATATATATATATATATATATATATATATATATATATATATATATATATATATATATATATATATATGTCTAACATATGTATTTATGATTACTATAATTAAATCTTTAAGTTTTATAATTGTTAGAATTGGTAACACAAATTTAGAGCAAAATTAATTTTGCAGTCGTCATACAAGGCAGTTGATGAAAACACTTCTCCTGTAACATTTTGTGTCCCTTAAGTTTTTATGGCGGTTAAGGCACGATATATTAAAGCATTCATAGCCAAAAAAAGGACATACATATGTATGTGAGATCTGAACAAATATTTTGCTCGTCTATCTATCTAAGAGTTCAATTCCCACCAAAGTCTCTTTCACTGCAACAAGTAATTATGAACATTGTACTAATAATAGAATAATAACAAATACTCTTGCAGCAAAGGGAATTTTCAGATATAAATTTAAAAAGAAAAATACAAATAAAAATTAAAATCAAATTCAAAAGAGCCAAACTGAACGACAGAAAATTCTTATATTCAAGGACCGTCCCCCGATTGGTAACCAAATTAATTTTTTTCGGATAAACTCGAGCTGAACGAGTAGTGGAAACAAATTTATTTTGCCTGTCCTATCTTTTCTGATTATGACAAACATTAAACAATAATGATGATTTGGACTATAGGCCCCTAAAAAATTTAAACGAAAGGAAAAGGAATGTAAAAAATATTTTTAAGTAATTAAATGTGGTTTATTTATATAAAAAAACTAGCGGACCAGGCGAACTTCGCCTCGCCCCAATTTTAAGCCTTCAGACAAACTTTCTATTTTTTTCATTTGAAAAGCCATTAAGGAATAATTTCAAACAAAATTTCATACAAAAACTCGATTTTCGATTTTCCGGAGGGATTTTCCAAAAATTTTCTTCCATAAAAACCTTCTCCTCGAAAATACGAACAATTGACAAAAAGTTTTACAGAAATCGGCCCAGCCGTTCTCATTTTATGAATTATTGGATTTTGCCACGCCCCTCCGCCCACAGACCGAAAATAAAAAATCGGACTTCACAGTGTCACCCGCTCGAGTATTGTGAAGGTTCCCTGAAAATTTCGTCAAAATCGGCCCAGCCGTTTTGGAGCCATTACGTTACATACATACATACATACACACATTCTATTTTATATATATAGATTATGATAAAAAATTCAAAACTAATAAAGTTCGTAGAAACCAAGCAAATTATAGTTATTAAACTGAATAAAACTGTATATTTATGTAGTGAGTGAATAGAAGTCGTTTTTAAGAAATAATTTTTCAGTTTTCATAAAATATCTGTTAGTGTATTTTCCACAACGTTCTATAGGAAATTCACGCTGTTTAAATTCACGTGTTTAAAAGCTAAACAATTTAGCTTGTGACGTTTTTCCCATACATTCACTTGTTTTGAAAATTCATAAAATTAGTGTGTTTAAAACTCAAATTTCTTCTAAATCAAGTTACAAGTCCGAGTTCGGAAAGGTCTTCAGATATACACAGTAGGGTGGATAAAAAATTTTTTAATTTTGTTTTTCCCATATTATTAATCGATGCTTGAATATACTTTAAAAAATCACCTCCCTAGTTTAAGATCTTGCGGTGGCGCAGACGACATTAATTGTTTGAATTAAATCATGTATTAAAATATTTCATATAGTTTACTATTTCATATAGTTTACTATTTGACTAAAATTGATTTAAAGAAAAATTTACCAAAATTAAGGAGCAAAACTATTATTTGTTATAATTATTATTATTAAGTAAATTGTTTCGCATACCCGATTGGTTTAGAAAAAATATGGATGGATTTTTTTAAAATCAATGTACAGAAATGTTCAAACAAATGCATTTGTAGTTCGTGTAAATATGAAATTTATTAATTTCAAACAATGCAAATCTTTATAACTTAAAGCAATATAATTGTTTTTCAAATTTAATTCCTATTTACTGCACTTACATAATTTAAACATTTTATTTTTTAAGTTGAAGAAAACAATTTGTATAGTGAATTTATATAATTATACAATTATCGACCGAATTAAGGTATTTGCAAATAATTCAATGTTTTGAAACAGATATTTATTTATTTTGAAGATATTTATTTCTCAAAGAGAAAAATAGTTATATATTAAATTTCTATTTTTATATGTATAACCGATACTTTTCTGTGATGAAATGAAAATTGTATGAATCTTTCTTTTCGAATCTTTAGTATGTTAAATACATGCAGTTATATATCAAATACAGAAGAAATAAATGAAGATAATATTGAAAATAATGAAACTGAATGAATTGAAATGAAGCTATTACCAAAAACTAAAAAAATAATAATTCAATGAAATAGTTTTTAAGTGGGGTCATAAAGTATTGGCTTATCAGAATATTCCAAATGAAATGTAACTGCTTAAAAAAATTAAAATTTAGAAACAATAAAGCTTACATTGCAAAGCTCACTTTGATTTTTGAGTCCGGAGGCCTTAACTGAGGTTTGTAAAGTAACAGTCAAAATTTGCTTAACACTAATCATAACTATTATATTAAGCGATTTAAGATGGTAGCAGCTCCATGTTGAATTGACCTTTCAAGCCAACCATCTTTGGCACTTCTCACTAAAAATGTTGAGTTCGATATCTTCCGAATCAATAAACAGCATTCGGCAGTTTAAAAAGAGCACATTTTTTTTGAAATTTTCAATAACGACACAATCGACTTTAATTAATTAAATGTATGGCAATAGACTTTTTTTTAAGAAAAATCTTAAGTTTTACCGTCTTGTTCATACAACGTCTAAGTGAAGCCAAATTCCTCAGAGTGCAGCAATTTTTCCAATCCTCCAATCGGATATAGAATTTGGATGAAACATTATTTTTTCTGACGAAAATAAACAAAATTGCTACATCTGGGTGTCGGAAAATATGCACGATTACCTAGTGCATCCATAGAGAGTGACAGTTTGATGTCGATTTTGGAGTGGAAACACAATTGGCCTGAAACGGGAAGATATAAACTTCCGATTTCAATTGGCCGCCTCGAAGCTGTGATTTGACCTTTTTAGACTTTCTTTGTGGAGTGCCGCTTAACACGAATGATATGCAAATACATAGTCTAAAAACGATTAAATGGATGGTTGATATTTCTAATAAAGCAATAATATTCCAAGAGAAATTAATTTTCTTTTTATTTTATATAATTTTTAAAAACATGCTTGTGTTTGGACCATACGGTACATGTAGTTACTGATAATTTAATTAATATAACATAGTAAATATAGTAAGAACAAGAATTTATTGTGAATGGATTGTACCTGTTATTTTAAATTCCTTAAATCTATATGCGTACATCGATACATGTGGATGTAAATATATACAAATTTATGTGCGTATATTATAAGAAACTCACCTTTAAAATCCATTTAAAATTGTTACGGTTTGGGGTTTTTAACGTCTGTACCAATAATTGTTATTCATATCATTTTGAACACTGGCAACACTTCCATACATTTTGCTTCTGTTGAAAACCACTTGATGCTTCATTTTTGTTAACTAAAAACAATAACATTACTTGTATGAAGCGGCATTGGTATATTCGCCGTGGCTTTCATTTACTCTGCTTTAATTTTATTTATTATGCTTTTATTTTCTATTACTTTTTCTTTGCACAAGCAAACAATAACAAAACAAATAAATACAATGCACAGACAACATGTGCAAAAAACATACACTCATTTATACATACATACATACATGCAGGTGTGGGTAGGAATGTACATAGCAAGACGACCATTAATAAAAAAATACCGCTAGTTACAACAACAATTCCTACATAAGTACATACATACATACATATGTATTTTTATTTGATTAATTTTATTCTCAGAAGAACTGACATTTACACTTTTCTATTGCACTTTTTATGATTTTTTTTTATTAAATTATATGCAGACATACATAATTATGAATTATACTTTATAATTTTTAATAATTAAGCACTTTTACTTTATTTTAAATGCACTTTAACACGGACGACATTTGTACACTACCGATTTTAATGGTGACCGCTTGAATACTAAATTTTTTGTGAACTACAGAAGAGTTGCCAGTTAATGAAAATTTTTTAAAGCGAAATGATGAAGTGGAAATTAAACGGGGCAGACAATTTTAATTAAAAGCAAATATTGTGATTAATTAAATGAAAAAACGGAGACAACATTTTTAATAGAGTATGTGGAATAGAGTTACAGTCAATATTAAGAACTAAGAAATTTATTAAAACTATTTGATATAGTCTCCGTGCAGATTTTGGAATGAAATATAAGTATGTATTTTACTCCATAACAACTACTGCTTTTGTCATAAGACAAAATATAATAATTTTTTCCGGATTTTTAATAAACTTTTTTTGGAGAAAAATTTGTTGTGGTTTGGATTTAATTTTTTCGCGCAGAAATAGTTGTATTTCTTGATTTTAATTATTTTTTCGAGTAGAAATATTTCTTACATTTATTACTCGTGTATATTTATTTAAAAATTCTCTGCTATTTTTTTATTATAATTTTGTATTTGCACATTTAATCCGTCTGCCTTTATAAATGCGAAAGTAAATTTCCTTGGAATATTTTTCTTGAGAACAATAATTAATTGAGTTTCTAGCGGCCACCAATAGTGGGAAATAAACGCAGAATATAATTTTAGTTTCTCTTGTTAAATAAATACCATTATTTCTGGAAAAAATATATGTATATCAATATTAACGATTATTTTAGCTCAGAAAATTTGGATTCAAAAAGCTTCATTTGATTAAAAAGTTGTACTTGACGAGATTTCTCCGATATTTTCTAGTACATATTTTTTAATTGAAAAATAAAACTATTATACTAAATTACTGCTTTTATTTATACATATGTACTTATAATACATACATACGTATTTATGTATATATAGTTTTTTTTTTAATTCTTGATGATCAATATAATGCTGGCGGGGTAAAATAACGTATAGATTTTATTTTATGTGACTCAAAAACATTTTGGTTATGAAAATTAGTTTTTTTAGAAAACACTTTTAGTAAAACACATGTACATACATATAAAAGCTCTTGTTTTATTACAATAAATTACTATAAATTGGCGTGTAAATACTTGTATTTTACATAATTTTATTTTCAGACTTAAAAACTACATAAAGTTTACAAAATTAAACCATAGTATCAAATATTAACACATATCATCAATAGGTTCTTCATCTTCTAAATTGGGATGAATTTCGATAAAAGCGTCATCCCGTAAGTCCGGGGCACTTTCAACACTGTAAAAAAAAGATAATTTCTTTTAAGAAGTTTTCTTCATTTGAAAGTTTCATAAATTGAGATTTATTTTAGTTAATTTTTTTTTTGCAAAGTAATGAAACCCAACCAACTTACTTTTCAAAATCATAATGCGTTAATAAACCCTCATCCTTTGCATTACTATTAAAACGAAAAGCCAAACACAAACGCAGCACCGCCAAAAATATCAGCATAAGCCCAGCCACATAGCTTAACCAGAGATTGTGGGGCCACAACATAAGAGCTGTGCCAAAAGCAATGTAGGGAAAGGCGAGACGCCAACTACCGAAATATTTACACGACGACCAGCATTGTAAACATATTGAATAGTTATCGCTGGTAAGGAAAATATGAAAAAGATAAAAGTAGAGTCGTTAAAAATAAAGGAGAATAGGGAGGATTTTATGAAAAACTAATAAGTATTTTATTTTATAATAAAATGGTGTTGATAGAGGAAGTATTATATAACAATCGCATTTCTTATTATTTATCAATAATCAGAATATAATGTGTACATTCATTCGTACATCTTTGAAAAAATACCTTTATAGGGGTAACTAAAAATAAAAAAAGTAATTTTAAAAGGAGCATCTTTGAACGAAATACCTGTTATAGAAGTATATTTGAAAGAAGTGTTTTTAAAAAAATATATATTTCAATAGAAGTAACTTTTTTTTTGGAAACAGACACTCACAAAACAGCAAAAAAAATCATGTGAGTACTATATATATATATATATTTTTTTTAATAACACCTCCTGTTTAAACACCCTTTTTGGAATGAAAATTTTTCGAACTTTCCGTCTTATTTTACATGAAAATGAATACAAATGACGTCTCTATGCAATAATAAATGCTTACTTGCCAAATATTAATTGTAAAAATAGAGTTATGACCCACTTGACTTCAAACAGCAATACCACTATTGAAGAAATTCTGAAAAAATATGAAAAAATTCATATATTAAAAACCCAAATACATATACATATAAATTTACTTATAATGAGGAAAATAAATAAGGAATGGGTGTTAAAATATACTTAAGCTGCCAATAAGTGGGAACGGTACAATATGAGTCTTCATTGAGAAAATAGTTTTTAAAAAATTATCATTTGTTTGGGTTTGGCTGTCTATTAGTCATGTCGTAGTTGCCATTCCTAACGAATTAATTTTTAGTTCTTCATATTCCATTTATTTTGTATTTAGGATTTAAGGCTTCAAACTGTTTTTTACACGCAAAGCTCATCTAACGATTTTTATTAACATGTAAAGCTCATGCTCAAATGCTGAAGAGTATCGATATATATAAAAATAAAATAAAAATCGCTAATCGAATGCACGTATCAAGGGAAATTTCGAAATTTACCTTTTCTGTTGAACGGACCTCGTATATAATATTTTTATTTTGATACATATTCGATTTTATTATTCTTTCGACAAACAAATAATAAATTTTTGAAGTGCTAATTTTGCAAATGATTATTATTATTATTATTTTTTTTTTATTTTTTTTTTTTTTTTGAGAATATATCCAATAAATTTCAATAATAAATACTTTATTGAAAGTTTGTTTTTGTTTGTTTCTATAGGTCTTAAATTTCGCTTTTATTAGATTGATAACAAATTAATTTTTCTATAAGTATATAAAAAATAAATACATAATCGTAATGGCTGCAATCCATATGTGATTTTTTAGGAAAACTTTAGAGGCACATTTTAGTAAAGTTTTTTCTGAATTTCTCGAATTCGAATTTTTGGGATTGTGACAATAACCAAAATATGTTCTCTGCAACAGTACATGATTATTAAACAATGATAGACAACTATTAATTTAGTCACGCTAAAAGCGTCGTTGTTTCAATTTGTTCAAATAGACACAGTGGAGCCGATCACAAAATAAATATTTTATTATTATTTTTAAATTCTGTACAAATCAATCACTTTATTTCTCTTTGTATTAAAAATTTTCTACAAATACTTACAAAATTAATAGACCAGCTTGATAGCCATGTAAATAGACATCTACTCCCACGCCACAAATTACTAAAATTAAATAAAAGTATGGTTTTGTCATTTTGATTACAAGTATATATTTAGTACTGATTAAGTCTATTTATAGACATACATATCAATAAAGGCCATATATGTATATTATATATGAAAAATTAAGGAAAAAGTTTCAAGATAAAATTAAAAAAATAAAATTAAATTTTATTGTACACTTATATTTTTATATATTTATAAAGTCAAGTCAGTTTTAAAATCAAAAAAGAATAAGTTGGTAATTATATTTTTCTTTCGAAGCGGTTTGCTAGAATTTGGAATGATTTACCGCCATCGTATGTCAAATTTCATCCTTAGACGGACCGGTTTCGGCTATATGCCATTTTGAGTGATATTTTTCTTAATAAACCGCTTTCCTGTTATTCGTTGTCCTTATATAGGAAAACTGAAGGGCATAGAGCCGAAACGGGTCTGTTTACAAACCAAATCCATCAGTCCCCAATGATGTGAAATAAAATAAACCAATGAAGTGGTTGACCATTCACCATTTTGTTTAACTTATTCCACATAAGCACATTTCAGGGTGAACAATTTGTACATTTGTAATAATAAAACTGAATTAATAAATCAGAAACTTTCTTCGCACCCTCCCATTAAGCGACAACCAACAAGAGCTCATACAAAGAAAAACTTGGTCGAATCGAATGAATGAATGAACTACTAAAACTATTAAAATATGCACAAAACTATAACTGAAGCAAGAACATTTCACAAATACGTGTAGTACTCGTATGACTAAGACCTCCTCGTATTGCCAAGAAAAACCTCAAATGACATATACGTAATTTCTGATGCCATAAAGAGAAAGAAATAAAAGAAAACCTAGAAATAAAGAAAACAAATTCAACAAACAAGTATTTTCTTCTTCCTTAATTTAACTTTACACGAGTTTCAATACGATATGATTCCATTCAAATTCCCTTGTGTTATGACATGTCAACAAAATTTTATGCCAAAAACTTTAGTTCGTGAGCAAACAAAAACGAAATAAAGTTCAATATCCTTGATAGTCGGTCTTATCTTTTATGGCTGTTAATTTGAAATACTTCATCGAAGCATTTTCCATAAAAAGGTTCCCTTTTTAGAAATGTATTCCTTTTTTTTTTAATCTGATGCACTTTCTTATTGTTTTGAGAATGGAGGCTATTAGCGCTGAATAAAAAGAAATGAAATATTACTCACAGTATTTTTTCATGCACACATGTGAATTTTTAAAATACACTTTAATACTTACAAACTATTTCTAATCGTTTTAAGGAAAATTGAATCGTTAGATAAAATCTGCATTTAAATGAATGCATTCATTGCCTTAAGCTATTTTTGTCATATTTTCATAACATCATGATAGTATACAACATTACACAAGGCAATTGAAATTAGGAGTAGGGGAATAGTTTAAAAAAAGCCTAGTCAAAAGCCTATCAAAATTGAAACTTAATTCTTAATAAACACGGAAACAAAAAAAGGACAAATCAATAATTGAGAAGAAAACGAAACATTTCGGTATTCTATTTATATTGAGTTGTCATTGAAATATTTTTTATAACTAAATACGCCCAGATGGTTAGGTTATATTCGCCCAGATGGTCATAGATCAGAATTGGTTCTTATCAGAATAACATCCCAGTTCGCAAATTTTAGCAGTCTACACAGTTCCATTCACGATACATTTTAAATAGTCCGGAAAGTTTTAGCACCAAGAATTCTATATCTTATGCGGCACAGGCCCAGACAAAGCCATAGTAGGCGCTCCATTGTCTCATTTACTACTTCTTATCTCCTGCAGGTACTATTGAGCATCTGACCCATTTTGACAGCATACGAAGCTGTTCAATAGTAAACAGAGGTCTACATTCACTTCTCGTCAGTGATAAAAAGAACCTAGACAATGTAGCTGCACAGGATCCTAGAATTTTTACAAGTCTTCGCATTGTGACCCTCGCAGAGAGATTATGATATAGTATGCGAACACTGTCTCCTCAGGTGGTAAAGCAACACCACTTTTGGTCGTTGCATCCGCCAAATTAGGTGGCAACAGGTTCATAAATAAAAATTAAGTAGAACGAACGGGTCATAATGACTTTCAAACTTTGACAGTTGAAATCGACCATATTGTTGAGACTCCATTTGCCGAATTGGTTGCCATTTATTCAGTCTGTTTTGCCAAATAACCGTGGATGGATATAGCGTTCATCAGCACGTGCAAATGATAAAATTGTTTTATCAAAATTGGTGTTTTGTTCGTTTCGCGCGCTCACCCATTTTACGGTCGCCTTAATCGTCCTCCATTACTGGCACGTCCAAAAACATAATTGTCGAATTCGAAATGATACCAATCCACATGAGATCTATGAGTGTCAAATCCATCCCGAAAAAGTCACTGCGGGGAAAGACTCGAAACTGTTTATTAAATTTTTAATTAAAAAACTTTGCGAAAATTAATCCATTAATAAATGAATATGAACGAAAGAGAGAAATTTCAAAATAAGTTAAAAAATCAACATTTGGTAGAATGTTCACAATTAAAATCCTCGTAAAGTGCATTTTCAAACAAAATACTGAAAGTGTAGGAGGGGGCAGACAGATACCCCCTACGCAAAGTAATAAATATTTGTCTTATATCGTGAGAACTACCATTGTAAGACTTTGAAGATAAAGTGCGTGGACAGACAGAAAACTGTCAGCATATGAGAGGGAAAAAATGTGAGCCCTTTAGAAGAAAATTATTTATTTTTTACATCTGGAGAATTTATTCTGTAGTGTTTTTTTCTCTTGTTCTTTGAAAACAAAATGCGATAGCCAAGGCACACCGGAGGTGGCTGGTAATTATATATTTTTTAACAAATACATTTTTTAACAAATACATTTTTTGATAATAATGTTTCTTTAATAAAATGTTTTGTTTAATGTTTTTTTAATAAATTATTTTATGTTATTCCATAATTTTTATATTAAATGTTTCACCTTTTTTAAAATCAAAGACGATGACCTAACGTGGAAAGAGTAACTTTCTGTTTCTAAGTGAAGATTACAGCTGACACCCGCACTTAAATGGCATGAATCAACCAATACAAAAAGGTCATATATGAACGGGAAAAAAATCAATAAACTATGTATAAAAAATTCTAAATAATGAACTAATCGTAATCTTTAATAATCAAATTCATAATAAGAGGATTGATCATTGAGTTAAATAATAAAATTTTCATATTAGTGAAATAAGAAAGTGCTTCTCTGGAATAGTAATAACTAAATAATAATATATTTGAATAATGTATTAATTGTACAACCCCACAAATGATTTCATTTGATTTGATATACCAAAAAATTGAGTTTAACGCAAAATTCTTTGATATCCCTGCCAAAAGTTCTCTTCAGTGCTTAAAAACACATACATACATATGTGCACGTACTCGTACATATATACATATTAAAATGAAATTTGTATAAATGTATGTGCGTATGCATTTAAAGAAAATTTTCAGCAATCTCAAACTTCCGCCGGGAAACTACAACACAAAGTAAAACCGTTTACATGACAATAAATTTTCAACAATAACTGGCGCCATTGTTATTGCAAAAACATACATATTGGCATGTTTAAATATTTAATACGCTTTACTGTTGCTGCCGTTGCTGTTTCTGCGATTATTGTAAGACGGATTTTCAGGACCAATTTTTATAGAAATCAGCAATCCTTTTTGCATGCCCTACGCAATTTATTGGATTTCTATCGTGATCTTATCAGCAAAAACTTCAATATACTTGTTTATGTTAGAAGTAAAATATTTATGTACGAGTATAAATTTGGAAAACAAAGCAATTTTCTTGGGAAATTTATACTCGTACTTTATGCAGACAACAAATAATAATAATAAATAAAAATGAATAAAAACTTTAATAAAGAAAAAGCAGCCAACAATTTTAAATTTGTTATTAATCAGTAATGGTATATTTAAAGAAGTGCTTTTTGTGTGCTTTTTTTTATTATTTTTGGCTTTTTGGTCTACATATATTAGTGAAAAATTTTTATTTTGGAAATACGAGTAGTTCGGTATGTCTGCGTCATTTGAATAATTTTTCTTCGCAGTAATTCTCAGTAAGTTGGCATGCACACATGCTCTTGATATTTTATTTACATAGTACATCTACCCTAAAGTTTTTAGGGTCTCGCTATTGTGGATCCCTAGATATATAATAACTAATAATTACTTTCTGAAGGGTTACACACTCCCCCAACTTAAAAAAAATTAACCCTTTTTAATTTCCCTATCGTCAATAAGACGATTACGAATTTAAAGACGATCGACTTTGACACCTACATACAAGGAATAATTAAATATACAAAAACAGATTCACTTTAAACAATATGGTACTAACTTCGCTTATCACTGGTGTACTATAGTTGTATGTACCGGGTGGTCCAAATCGAAGTATATTTTTAAATCGTATATTATTTTTACACTGATAAATTTTTTCCAAATTTATTTCCAAAGTGAGTTCTGTATTGCTCAAACTATGCGTTTGTTAAAAAGAAATTTTGACCGAAATGAAACACCCACCGAGAGTGAAGTATGCAAGTTTGTGCGAAATATTAATGAGACTGGCTTTCTAATGGACAACACTCATGGTCCACCATTGCTGTGGACGCAAAAGTTTAGCTCAATCCAAGAACGTCGACACTCCATTGATCTCAACAATTCGATATTTCACGCACCAGTATGATGAGAATTTTACACAAAGATCTCGTACTATTTATTCGCTTACAAGGTCCAATTGACTCAGCAATATCGAACTTGTTTGAAAAATCATTGTTTTTTCCGGTGCGCCCTTCCATCAACAAACAAGATTGCTACTTCTTATATCGAGAAGCCAATGCATCCACATATAGTGACAGTTCGGAGTGGATTTTGGACCGCTGGCATCATAGCACATTTCAGTCAACGGCGACTGCTACAGCCATTTTTGGCCAAAAATAAAAGATTTAAACTTGTATAGTCTTTGGTGTCAGCTGGATGGCATACCATGTCGTCCAGCTCGTCGAACAATCGATCATTTGCGCACTAAGTTCGATAAGTAGTGTTATCAGCCGTTTGGGCGTTGACAATTGGCCGCATCAAAGCTGTGATTTGACCCCTATAGACTTTTTCTTGCGGGATGCCGTTATAGATCTACGACATGCCTTTAAGGCCTCCGAGATATTCGTGAGATTAAAATAAAATCCATCAAAAATGTCTTGGAAAATTGGATTGACAGGATGAGCTATGGCGAGTCCAGCCATAACAGTCATATGATAATGGGAATATTTGTTATTTCTACAAAAAAAGACATTATATACCAAAAGAAATTGGGTTTTTATTTAATTTTTAAAAAGAGACTTGTATTTTGACCAACCGGGATGTATGCTTTTGTGTGACAGGCGTATGATTTATTTACTATTAACAGTGTTATTAACTACGTAACTCTGTTAATGAAAATTAAATATCAATAACAACAACGCAAATTCCTTATACTGTAAACGATCCTTATTACATAAATTCGATAATATGCATTAATTACAAATGTAACATTAAGAAATTATAAAACAATACTTTGCTAGGTTATGAGTGACGTGTAGAGGAACATACCTATGTTTACAGATAAGAACACGTCAACTCCAACGTCACTTGCTTTTTCGCAAGACTGAATGCCACTATTAATATCAGCTTAAACTCTTACATTACGATCTTAAAGGGGAATTATAATTCATTTTAAAACTGGAAATATTTATTAATACTTAAGTATTTAATGAATTATCACATGGTTATTAGAATAAAATCTACTACTGTATATAACTTAGCAAAGGTTATAACCTCTATTTATAACAATCGAATTAAGATGACTATTCGCTTTCTAAAAGTAAATATTAACTTCTGATTTAACTGAAATAGCTGAATTAATAGTAATTATTCACAACATTATCATTTACATACTTATTAATAACAAGTTTGATATTATTAGATGACATACGCGTAAATAGAAAATTGTGAAGATGGCATTTACCAGTTCTGTACAGAATTTTGTTACCGTGAAAAATTTTTAAATTTTTATATAATTTTTTTTTTCTAAAAACGGCTGCGTCATTGATTAGATGAGAAAATAAATAAATAAGTATATAAATACATATTCGTACATAAGTATGTACATAAGCATAGCTTATCATCTGTAACTCATTTGGCTCAAAGAAGATTTAATAAAATTAAAGGTTATTAATTATACTATCTAGTTTTTGCGTATAAGAAGATTCTATTATTATGTATAAAGTTATGCTTGTTAAGCTGTTTGTACCATATAAAAGCATTCTAAGCCTACTATGATTATGTACTTTGTATTAATCATATACGATAAGAGAATTTTGATATTGTATTTGATTATTTTTGACATAAACATACATATGAGATTGAAAGTCTTCAAACATAAAGTTCGCTGGCGATTTGGTTAAGAGACTAATGAAATGTCGGCATATTGGAAATACTAAAGCCAAAACAAACAATAAAATTGTTGAGACTCTATGGCTAGATGGGGAGAAAATCCCAATTAAAAAAGTTCAATATTAAGTTCTTAACATTTTGTACAACTCGCTTTTTAGAACAGGCATAAATACCCCCAAACTCAAAAAAATAAATATACACATACATACATACATATATATATATATATATATATATATATATATATATATATATATATATAAATATAAACGGGAATGATACAAACTTTCCTTTTAATCATAATTATTAAGAATAAGATGTTTTTTCTCTCAGTAGACAGATTTTTAAAAAAATTTAATTTTTTATGGGTTATCTGAATTTAGTTTTTGGCGTACGTTCTACTACATACACATCTGTTAGAAAAATCTAGAATGTATTTTTTTTCGAAAATTTTTATAAACAAAAAAAAATATGCTTGGCCGAGTAATTAATTACTTTTTTCTTCTTGAACAGACACGCTTCTCTTTGAATTAACCACAAATCATTAAAGGAAAATAAAAAATATTCAGTATGCAATTCATCTAAGAATTAACCGCGTTTCACAAGTTGTTGTTAATTCCAACTCATCAGTAGACTCATGTTAGAAAGTGTTCAATATCATATGTCTACTAAGATAATATTTTAATTTTAGTTTGCATTTATTATTTGCAAACATTGCCACCATTTCCTACCTAGAATACCTTAAACGAAAACGAAATCTTTCTACAAAATGTTTATTCATTATTTATTTTCGTTTCTTATGTATTTATTAAAATTTACATGAAAACATTATTTTCCTCCAATTTGCAACTCTTTGTTTCATACCAGAAAAACTTTGTCAATTTTGTATGATTTCCAAACGTACTATTTACCCAATAAAAAAGAACTTCCACAGAAGTCAATAATATCCAGAACTTGTGATCCGAAAATAGTACGGTTTCGGATCATTCTTAGTGATTTTAATATATGCTTAACATTTTTTGATTTCCATTCACCGGATTTAGTCATAATCACGATGTTAAAACAATTTTTTCAAATGACATTCGTCCCACAGTACATTTACACATTGTAATGTATTTATTCGCATAACTTGGTTTTTTAACTGACTTCGACTCGAACTATAGAATTGTATTTAATCATAACAATTTTAAAAGTTGATGCATTTACAGAAATAGCAACGGCACAAAGTTACATACATAAACTGACTATGAGAGTAGCTGTGAGAGTAAAACTTTTTGGTGGAGACTTAGCAAAGATGAGCTTCCAAAGAGGTCATGAAAATGCTGTGATTGTGAAGCAGAAAAATAAACAAGTTAAGATCATTTCCAATGACATGGAATTGCCATTACAAACTTTTGTTTTATGCTTATTCTTATGTGAAAGTAATAGTTCCTATTAAAACTTTAAGAAAAGCATTATTCTCATTTATTTAATAAAGAACTCAAAAAAACATCACTGATTGATACTTTGAAAGCAACGAAAATATTGTTCCCTAAGAAAAACTTAAATTTTTTCACTTTATATGTTAATTTAAATATTAAGTATTTTAAATAGAGATTTTATTTTTCGTTTTGCTAATAAATAGAATCATTCACACACAAATGTCGTCTAATTGTTTACATGTTGCAAGTAAAATAAAATAGACTCATGTTGAGTATAAATTATTTATTGTGCTGTTTGTATACAAGCATTAATTAAAATTATTTAAAAAAATTTTTTATTTTAATGTTTTTATTGTAATTTTATGCTTTATAAAAAATAAAAAGTAGTTCCTGAGCTTTGTATTTCGCTTAGACAAACTTGTTTTATTAATTTCATATATTTGAATACATTTTAATTGAGATTGAAACAAAGCTTGCATACAGCATCAGCAAAACAAATCAAAATAAAAAGGGAATTTTCCACTTTTAAGCGATTCAAATTAAATTTGTCAACAAAATTACGTATTCTAAATTTTAGTTGTATGATAAAAAATTAAATGAATTTTAATAAATAAAATTATATATAAAAAACCAAATATTCTAGCTAAAAATTAAATTAAAGAAATGATTTATATTTTCCAAGCAGAAAATTTATTACAGAAGTATTTTTTTTTGTAATCATAAAATTTATAACAAGTCAATTTCAAAAAAAAAAAATAATAATAATAATAATAATAATTAAACAAAACTTTCATAAACAAAACTGAAGAATTAATTTTAATTTTCCAAGCAAAATACCCGAATATAGTTTTTATTTTCTAACAAAAAAAAAAAAAAAATAAAAGTTCAAGAAATAATTTTTACTTTCTAATCAAAATATAAAACGCAGAAATAATTTTAAATTTTAAACCAAAAAACAGCACTCAAATATAGTTTGTAGTTTTTAATAAAACACTATAATATTTAAATAATTTTTAAGAAAAAAATAATAAATTAAAAAATAATAACTACTTTAAAAAATAATGTCAATCAAAGTATATTAATTTTACCAGGTGGTGTTAATAAATAAATAAATAAATAAATAAACAAACGTAGAAGTGTATTGATTTCATGCCCTTTGGTTTTTTTTTTTTTTTTTTTTGTTGTGGTTTGTCGTATTAACACCACTTTGTAAAATTAATACACCTAGATGTCAATTTTCTAATTTGAAAATAAAACCAAACAATAGACAAAAAATAAAATTCAAGAAATAATATTTTCCAAGCAAAAAAATTAAACTCAAATATTTTCAAATATGGTTGAATATTTTCAAAACTGAATGCCTGTATACAAAGCCTGAATGCTTTTCAAACATGACGGTCAAAATCTATAGACGAGTTAGTTACCACCAACGAAATGTCAGACACACAGTAACTTGCAATAGTATCCTGAATTATCGTTAAATGACTCGCTGCCATTAATTTTATTATTACCTTCTATGATTATAACCTTTGAATTATTTAAGAATCTTCGAAACGAAGAGTTTTAACAAATATTAAAAATTGTTTTAAATTTTAAAACTGAAATTATCCGAATTTTTACTACTTCCGGATCAGTTCTTTTTACTGGAATAGTTTAAAACTTCTTGGTTGATTATTGAAGTAGCCCTAGAACTTATTACACTGACTAGGAAATTATATTCATCGGGAACTAACTAATGATCATAAGAGACAATAATTATTTGCATAACTTTGGAAGGATAAAATGGTATTATTGAGCAGAACATATGGTATTATTCAGTCGGTCCTGTTTAGTCTGTTTAGAGACGAAGAAGATGGAGAACAATTTTGTGTGTCAAAGTAAGCCTACCAGCTAAATGCGAGAAGACCTTAAAAACAAATTTTAATTGATAATCGTATATACTCGTATGCAATTAAAAATGTTAAATGATCGTTATATTGACTGTTTAAGACTAATAACTATTGTTATCTAATGTACAATAAATTACTTTATACATATATCTTAAACTATTTGTAACCTTTTACTATATGTTACTATAAGTTAAATACATTTAGTTAATTGAATTTAAATTCTATTTAAAGCACTTACCAAAAGCTGTTATAACACCAAATATCCTTATAAGCGGTTTGAGACAATCGCAAGGTTCACCAGGCTGTCGGCGACGCCTTAGAAAATGTGACATAATGCCAAGTTTTCAAGGAGATTGTTGTAAATGGTTTCTAAAGCGCTAAAGGATGTGTTACATAAATTTGAAACACACACATACAGCACATAGACACTTGACCCTTTACTGGAAACAGGCCATTAACATTTTTAGTACTTATTTGTTTCGAAGGTAGTACGATGTTTGAGTATTAAATTTCTTGTTTATAAATTTTGCACAAAATTCACAACTTTTTTATATTTATTATTATATTTCTTTTTTTATTTGCTTTGCGAGTGTTTCTTATATTTCACTTAAGATAATGCTCGTCTCTATAGATTTGTTATATGATAGTGATTTTGCTGAAAAGAAATGGAAAATTCATTTACGGGCAATGAGGAATTTTATATACTCTGCACTAAAACATAGAAATGATTTTTGTTAAATTTAACAATTGTGCTGGCTCCCACCACCATTGTACTGAAGGTCAGATATAAACTTTAATTATATTTAATATGATATATGTATGTAAATATATAATATACATTTTACCAAATGACGTAACTGGCAGCCAGAAATACATATGTCAACTACGTCACTTAGCATAATTAGCGTGGCCGTTAAGTAGATCTTGACTAGGCTAGGTTAGGTTAGGTTGATTGCAGGGGTGTGATAACCCATGTCATACGACATACACTTAAGCCAGTGAAGGCTTGTTGTGCGCGCTCCCTTTAATTATCAGACACAAACTGCCAGAGTTCTGCGGCAGGATTCGAATCTGGGACCTTCGCACTACGAGTCTAGTACACTACCTACTAGTCTACGAAGGTCAGAAGATCTTGACTATGTTGATGACATTTGTCTCCCTCCTAAAAAATTTTCGAACATGCCATCATAGCTGCAAGAAATACAATTAACCGCACAGCTTAAGGTCTCTTTTAATTTTTTATATATATTTCGGTACTCATCGAGTACCATCTTTAGGATATTTGTTTATTTTTTTTTTTTTTTTTTTGAAATAACAAAATTTTATAAAATCGTTGAAAAATTTTAGATGGATTAGGAAATAAGCGAATTCATCAGCTGAACTTTTACCTGGACAATAATTTTTTAAGTGAGAAAATATTGTTTTTTTTTTAATTCTGATAACTACATCTTGCGAATAAATACGAGTAAATCAATCGATTGAATAGTTTAAGAAACCGGTTAGAATAAACAGTTTTTCGGGTTTTCTTCATTAATAAAAATGTTTATTTTTATTTTATATTAATTTGTATATTAACAAAAAATTCAAATTTGTACACATTCCAGTCTATATATTTAACTGGATTGAATTCAAAATTTAACCGATTACTAAAAAGTACACATTTATGTGAAGGTATACATACATATATAGTATTTAAATAAACAATTGTTGAACATCAAGATTTAAATACGTGAATTATTTTTGTTAAATAGTATATAAAAATAGAACGAAATACAAAGTTTAAATGACATGCGTTTTCGATATTTTATTTTTATTGTTTACCTCACCGAAAAAACTGCTGCTGTTTACAATTGATTTATTTTTTTAGATCTTTAAGAAAATTGGTTTGTGTAATCAAGGTCTTCATTAAAATTTCTATTATTTAATTACTATTTTTCTTTTCGGTGGAATTTGCAATGCATTCAAAGTACTATCGAGTTGGTCTTTTAAATTTTAAAAGTCACTTTCGAAACATGCCTAATCCGACTCCTAAATATGACGTTCAAGTGTCTTGGTGTTTTAAGACGGTGTAAGAGATACTTCACTCCTTTTGATCTACTATTTATAGCACCTACATATATCCGACTGGAAATGGGATACAACTCTCATGTGCTTCAAAATCTATTTTGGAGCTACCAACCGACCGAGTACAGGAGAAGGTGGAGAAACTCATCGATGAGAGTAGCGTATCTAGCACTATTGACTCAGTGGAGCATTGACGCAAAGCGGGGTTGGTTGCACTGTGTTATCGTTACTATTAAGAGCACATCCATCTGCGGTCGATATAATAGTGAATCGCACTACTCATTACGGAGAAAATTCATTCTTTAGCCGAACCGCTCGTATGTGGAACGAACTCCCCGCAGATGTTTTTACTGTCACTCCAAGGGTGGATAAGTTCAAGTCGAATGTCCACAAGCACTACTCCCTCTATCCTCCCTATCATAACCTATCGTGCCAGTACCAGCACAGTGCCATCCCTGAATACTGGTATAATTGACAAAATCATTTTGAATCCGAATGCTGAAAAAGTCTATCTTAAAGCTATTCTACAATATCGACAACTTGATACCTAGAGCAATACCTAATATTTTCACCGGATTTAGGAAAATTACCTGAGTTCGAATATATTAGTATATTTAATACTATATTTCGTCTCTCTAATATTCTTTCTAACAAATTTTGGGAGAGTTTAGAAACAAAATTTGTTAACAAAAACAATTCCGATAAAAAAAATATTACTAAAGCTTAGTCTAATAAAGTATGACTAACACAAGATTTGGAATATAAAAAAAAATTTATAACATAAATGATAATGAGTCTAACAATGCTTTTTTTTAATTTATTTTGAAAAATATTAATTCAATTTGGTTTCGATATTCAGACGACGACATCGAAATTCAATTCCATCCGAACCAGCTATTCATATTCTCTCACATACAGAGAGAATATACACATGTATAAAGGCCCTATGGATAAATATCTTACGGAAAAACATAATAAAATAATTTACATAAATGAAATAAATCAATTGATGAAAAATAGCCTCACTAATTTAGTTAAAAAGTGACTGCTCAAAATATGAATAATCTTTTTATTATAAATTCATAATTAAGTTTTTTTCTAGTGGAACAAATAATAAACAAACATTTTTCACACTGAATATTGTAATACAAGGTGACGCAAAATTATGTCATAATTTTAACTGGCTGCCAATTTGCCATAAAAGGAAAGAGATTAATTTTCTTAAAAAAAATCTTTAATAGTGTAGTGCTGATGTCATTAATTGGAAAAAAATTATATTGCTCTATGGCCACCTCTCGAGTTGATGCATAATTGCGTTCATTTTACGCCTTTTTGAATTATTGCTGGTAGAACATCGGGCTCCAAATTAGCGATTTCTTCTTCAATTTTAGATTTCAAAACTTATAAAGTTTGTGATTCGTAGTGGTAAACGAGAGATCTTAAAAAGCCCCCAATGGAAGAAGTCTGGAGCTGTTAAATCTGGCGATCTGGATGACCGGTTCAAGTCTCAAAAACTGGGATATCACTCGATATGGAAATCGGTGTCTCAAAATGTCCATCGTTGCCCGAGCTGTATGAGCGGTCCGTCCTATTGAAACCAACAATGATCGATACCCATTCAGCAACTTGCGGCAAAGAAAGCTCGTTTAGCATGTGCCTGTAACGCTCATCATTTACGCTTACGGAGGTATCATCAGTGTCTTTAAAAATATATATAACGGCCAATCACTTTTTCACTGCAAATGCCATACCAAAAAGCCGCTTTGAGAGGATGAAATGGCTCTTCATGCATTTCATGTGGATTCCCTCTGACCCTGGGTTTCATCGCTCATTATGATTTTTGATACGAAATCATCCTCTTCTTCCACCAATTTTAATAGAGTATGGCAGTAAGTTAACCTTGTCCCACGGTCAGCAGGCAGCAATTAGTGAACAGTTTGCACTTTGTAAGTGTACATTTTCAAATCCTTCGTTGAAACGCATTATGCTGATGACTAATTGTGTGCATCGTCGTCTCGTTGGTCTTTGACGTCGTCGGCAACAGCAACTATGTTCACGATCGAGCGAGCAATACGAGACCGGGCACTTTTTCGATCTCTGTAGAGGACGCGGTTTCCACGAGGCGCTCAGCCAAACGCTTAATTGTTCGAGCACAGAGTACACGACGAAAAAAACACGATTTTCATGCTGCGTTAAAACAACAAACTGAAAATTTTTCAAATATGCAGTAACAACAATTCCAAGTTCTCCATGATTTTTTGGCAACTAATTCTATATACGAGTACACCATAAATTTCAAACAACAGTCATCTGCAAAAATGGCAGCCAATTCATATTATGAAATTACTTTTGTGACACCTCGTATATATTCAAATTGAATCATTTTTTGCCTTTTCTATAATTCTAGCATATTTTGATTAACAACAAATGAAATATTTAAATATGCGTTTGATAATGACACTATACTAAACAGGAGGGCAAACTTGAGGAGACAAAACATCCATCATAAGCACTCGTTTGAAGTCGCAGCCATAACTGGTTGAGGCTTGACTATCGTACGTCTGTCCGTTTCCTTTGGTATCTGCGTTTCGTTCTGTTAGGATTCAGCTGATACGTTTTACGTTTAATGAAAAATGCGTACGAACTTATGTGTGAATCGATTGATTCATTCGAAAGATATCGTTGTCGAAAATTTTCCAAAACAAGGTTTTTTTTAATAACTACGAAAATCGTTGTCAAATTAAATATAAAGATGAGGTAATTTTTCGAAATTTCGATAATGCCGCAAAATATAACAAGATCCGTTTATTCTTTCGAAAGTTATCGAAAGTTACCGAAAATTTTCGAATATAATGCTTCTTTAAGCAAATCAGAAAGTTCTTGTGAAATCGGTTGTTTAACTCAGCAACTTGTTGTAACTTATCTCGGTTACTTTTCAAACTACATCGAGTGCTGTCAATGTCATTTAATTGCTTCGAGTAATATCGTTATCGAATTTTTTCGAAAACAGTTACTCAGAAAATTCTTTTTAATTTTAGCTTAATATTATTGTAAACATTGTGACGTCTATCTATATAAGTATGAAAAAATATTTTATTGAATGAAGAAAAAACAAGATGATACAGAAGAAGGGAAGCAATGAAGGAAAAGACTAATGAAGTCTTACTTTGTAATATTTATGTATAATCTAGTCCGGCACATGCTTGCAAATAATGATCAAATCTGGGAGAATGAATCTAGGCATTTACGGTATCAACGCCGTGTCTGACTACTTTGCCATGTCCACAAAATGTTTTCAAGCTTTTTTCCGTCACACTGTGGCGACTTTGTATATGGCCATGGTTTGTATATGGCTAGTAAGAATGATCTAATTTCACAATTGTACGATTTCGTTATTTGTTACAAATATCCCAACGAAACAAAATGCCCTTCCCAGCATTGGAAAATTACTTTTAAAAAAGCAGATCTTCATAAAATAACAAAGTTGAAGTTTTGAATGCTTTTGCTGTTGCTCAGAGACTTGTGCATTCCCAAAGTGTAAATAATCCTGCGGCAACAAATATATCATACTCAACAATAGCAACGAAATATGACAACAACTTACAATTATTGTTACCAGAGTAAACAACATCATAAATGAACAGATATGGAGACGAAATACTTTTTTTTATAAAACCAGACATTGTTATTAGTTATTAGAACATCATACTCCGCTGATAATAAGGATACTGATAATAATAAGTTGTGAAAAACAATACGAGGCCTGTACTAACCGATTGGGCATGTAAATATTGTATAAATTATATCAAAATGTAAACAATTTAGCGAAGTCTGTATTTTATTTTACAGCAATTAAAATTACTGCACAAAAAATTGCTGTTAATGATATTTATTCTCTTTCTTTGTTTCTCAAAATCGTTTGCCATATTCTGGATTGAATGGAAATATTTATGTAATTCAAGTTCTTTATTTTCAACAAACATAATCTTTGAAGCCTTTCGGTCCTGTCTATAGTAGCATTTAAGGTTTTCAGCAGGAATCGAACCCACGACCTCTACACAAATATTACAGCAACAGTATCAACTACTTAATTTACCAGGGAACTGAGTTCCTACCGAGCGAGACCTTAGACAGAGCGAACTATTTGAACTATTGTATATTGTTTTTAATGACCAATTTTTATACAAAAGTGATAAATGTATCATTTCAATATTTTGAATTTCGATAGAAATTAAAGTCAAAATTTCATTCGAGACATGAAATAATAATGCATTTTTTTGTTAATATTTGAAAAGTCCAACACAATTTCAAATTTCCTAAATTTGAACGAATATTTTTTGATTAATTTAGTTTTTTAATTTTTCTATCACTTGTTAGAAGTGAAAAATAAGAGGCTGTCTTCACAAATTTAAAAAGTAATTTTATTCGAACATTAACATCGAAAATTAAAATTAATTGGATTTTTTTATTTTTTACTCTCAATATAGTATTGTTTACATCAACTAAATAACCAAATCATATAAACAGGTAGTAATTTTTTATATGATTATTTTTCGAAATAAATTAAATTAGAGCGAAATGCGCGATTTTCTGTGCCACCACAATGTTCGTACGCACAAGCTATTCTACTTCGGACATTTGTGTTTATGAAAATCGAACTTTTTACAAAACATTCAGATGACAATTAATACGATTAATTCGGGATGATAAGACAACTTTCTTTTTCTATGAATTACTCGTACATTCTCCTCTAAGTTTAGTTACTACGCGAAGTTCGAAGTTTAAAAATTTAAAAGTTGTAATTTTTAACATGCAACTTTCATAGCACAAGGTGGTTCAAACGTAATGTCATAATTTGAATTTGGATTCAAATGTTTTGCCAGCAACAATTCCAAATGCTGCAAAACGAACGCAATTTTGCAGGCCATTTGAACGATATAGTTTTTAACAATTAAATCCATCAATTTTACAAATAAACTTTTTATAAAAATAGAACTTTTTTCTTTCATTTATAATAAAATGCAGCCAGTTTAAATTATAACATTACTTTTGCGCCTCCTTGTATATAAAAAAACAATTTTCTAAAACCAAACTGAATAAAACATATGCAATATATGCAATAATTAAGAAAATCTGTTAGTACTGATCTATATTCGAAATTTTGAGTCCCAACATTTCTTATTTATTTTTGTTTTTTATGTGCAAAAAAATAAAACTGCATGAGTTTAACTTTATTTACAATTTCGCACTAAATTTTAAATTTCGCATATAAAAATCGTAAAATATGCTCACAAATTTCATTACAAACTTGACAAAATAATTGAAAGAAATTCATCGGCTTGTTTCCCAGCGACCGTGAAAAAACCTAAAATAAATTGACACTGTATAGTCCCAAATCAAAATACATAGACGATATAGTTTCATAATCATAAAAGGAATGGAAAATACTAATTAAACTCAAATTAGCCTTATAGACGGAAGCTGGCAATGAATGGTCAATTAACAAAAAGTACTTTTTGGTTGCTGAATTTCAATCCAAAAGAAATATGATTGTTCTCTAATAATTAATCTAGAAATCAGTCATGCCAATCCGTAAATGCAGAGAGAGTGAAAAAGGGTATACATATTCGCCCTAGTCCTTCCATAACGATTAAACTAAATATTGTGGAAACATGTCTCTCGGTGTGGAGTAAGATCAAAGAGGTTTTCTTAAGTGCCGGATTATACACGTACATCACAAGTTTTTCTTGCTAGTTTGGCTAATTGTGTGACTGTCCTCGTTACATACAACAGCAATCAAATAAGCCCCAAAAAAGAAGCAACATGCGTGCATTGCATATAAATCATTATAATTTATATTATTTAGAAAATTGTTATTATTTTGTGTTCTTATATTTTGTATTTTTCTCTTCCGTCTGTTTTCTTACGTTTTGACTCAAACTCACTGAAACAAAACAGTTTTGGCAAGAATTCAAACTTTGTTTTTTCCTTGCTTTTTATTTTAATATTCTGGCCTTATATTCTTGATCAATGAATGAAAAACACACCAAAATAATATATCCTTTAAGTCCTCATAATACAAAACTAAGTTTCTTGTCATCTCTTTGCTGTTGTCTTACGTTGCACAAAAAAGCACTCATTTTTCTTTTTATTTAAATGGTATTTAAATTCAAAATCCATGGGATAAAATGTTTTAAATTATATCATAAATCATAACTCACTATAAGTAGTAATTTTTTTTTTCAAGTACTTCTTTTCAAAATAATATAAAAATCTTTACGTTTTTACATTTGTTGTCTTAAATTTTTATTGAAATTTCTTTTTTTGTAATTGGCACATCATTGCGTATACTTGATAATTTAATTAAGATATTAATTTTCACTGAACTTAATTAAATTCACGTATTTCTTTGAACTATTCACTTTGCGTTTGTTATTATTTTGTTTAAATTTTATATCGTTTAAGTGGATTTTATTGCGATTATTTTTTACTCGAACTACTACTGTAAACACGTCCGCATTGGTCTAAAGGCAAAAGTCAAATGTTTTTCTATTTCATACGGTGGTGGCATAGAATTTTTGTTAACATTGTAAGAGAGAGTGTGTGTGTAGTATTTACGTACACGTAACAACATGTTGTAGTAAAGGCAAATAAAGTTTCTACGACTTTTTTTAATGTTCAAGCTTGTGTTTTTTCTCTTTATGATGATTCTGTGCTTCAACTACTGCCGCTGGTGGTAACGATAATGATGAGTATGAGAACCCTATAATGAGGTTTATCGGTTGAAGGCATCAAATAGAAATCTATTTTTAATATACATAATGTAAGATTTCAACGAAACTTAAGTAGGAAATATGATACTGCGCGAATACCGACGAAATGTGTGGCGGAATGGAATCATATAGTCCATAAACTCAGCTTTGGAATTTGAAATTCATTATTATTCCTACAACCAGCTTTAATTTGTGTGAGTGTGAGAGTTTGATAGCACTTTTGGAAAGCTGCTCTATTCTGATCAAATTATATTTATTATTATTGTTATTATTATTTACATGTATGTCATTTAAATTAACCAGCTTTAGGTGTTTTTTTAAGAAAACAAACAAATTTATTATTTCCAATTGTTAATGTTATATAAAAAATTTTTCCTAAAGAACGTCCAAATAGGCGTGAAATATTGAAATTAATAAAAAAAAACTTCGTTAATTTAAATAACATATAAATAAAAATAGAATGGTCTAAAAACTAATATTAATTAATTTATTGCTACTTTCTGAGTCTCATCCGATAATGAATTCTATTTAAAATTTGGAAACATTTGTAACTAATTTGTTTCCACACCTTTTCAAGTTGCAATTACTAAATTACAAAATAGTATTGAGACAATCCTAAAAGTGACAGACTCGAATTAATTAATAAATCTAAATTTTATATTAAAGAAACGCGAATAAATAATCATCCTTATAGCGAGAAAAATTTCACACAAAATTCGTTTCCTGTTCCCAAAATTTCGATTGGCAATTTTGTATTCGTGTTGTCTTTGTATAATCTTTTGTTGAATTTTTCATCACATTTTGTTGGAAAAAATTCAAAAATTTTTTTTTTAAATTTTACTTCTGTTATATAAAACAAACATTCACAAATATTGCTTAAATTTATAATACCATTCATTTTCAGGAGGATTTGAACAACTTCTTTAATTGTGGTTCCATAAACCTTATAGCATCAAATCTTAATAAATGCAAATTAATGACTTTCAGTAGATATTCACCATTTTCAACACAAAATTTTATTAATGGCACTGAGCACAGTTTTAGACCTTGGAATTTACTTCGACAAAAAACTTAACTTCAACAGGCATGTCACATTTGCTGTTAACAAGGCTGATAGTGTTTTATTTTTCATAAAACGATAGGCAAAGGATTTAACGATCCTCATGTAAAAAAAATGAAATAAAATCTCTTCACATCTTTAGTAAGACCCATTCTTGAATATGGCTCTGTAATTTGGGATCCTCAGTACAATTTTTATATTAAAATGATAGAATCAACGTTCCAAAAAGTCAACTACGATCATTTGAGCCCCTACATTTGAAATTTCATAGAACAAATTTCCTGAATTTCGATCCATACCGTAGAATTTGCTCGGTTATTAACAAATTTTATGATCGCATGTATGTAACTGTTTATAACCCTAGTGAGATTTATGTATTATTTTCATAATGCTCAGCTGTAATTAAATAAATAAATAAATAAAAGGATTTCGTAAACTAAAGGTTTCTAAGCTTCCTCCTGATGTTTTATATTATTGCTTTTATTTAATTACATCTGCCATTCCAGACAATATACTTTCGTTAAATTTTTTCGATTAATTTGCGTTTTCTTTAAGAAATCAGTACATAAAGTATCATTTAATTCGCTTCTTATCAAATCTTTCACTTTACGTCATTTCAAAATAACATATATTTTAAAAGTACTTTTTGTGTCTTTGAGTGTGATCTGAAAAAATTGTCTAACAAGCTCGAAAAAATTTCAAATAAAAACCCCAAAACACAAATAAAGCAGACAACACATATCCATGTACTTAAATAACGCATGTTTAAAAGCGCCCGAATTGTACTCATATCCTTTACATGAATATAGTTTTTGCCGCCATTTTTTTTTATCTAAACAATTCAGTTTAAGTGCAAGTGTGTGTTAAATAATATTAGTTCGTTACCACGTACTCTGATAATATAATAGATAGAAGCTTTTAAAACATCCCCTGAATTTATTAATTTCTTTTCCTTTGAAAAGCTTAATAATAATTATCATTCATTAATACTTTAGCTTAAACATATTCTTTAACTTAATATAAGTTTTGTTTAAGCCTGATTAAACTTAATTTAGAGTACAGCGGAGTTCATTATCATTCATTAATTCTTTAACTTAATATATTCTTTAACTTAATATAAGTTTTGTTTAAGCCTGATTAAAATTAATTTAAAGTACAGTGGAGTTCGCTTATAACACACAATGGTTATAATGGTTCGTTTACAACGAACAACTTCTGCCATCCCAAAAGATTTGTAAAAATATTTCGTAGAAATTATTACAGTTACGAATATAACGAACTTCAGTTATAACAAACTCGTAATAAAAAATGCTTGTAAATTCGTATTCTTATAATGAACAAAATAAAATCGCTAAATTATTCTGCAAATTTTCGAAGCCGTTAAAATAGTTATTTACCATTATTGGCAATACGATCGAAGATACTAGAAAATTTGTAAATAGATGTATAAAAAGTTGTATGAACATACCGAAAAAATATGATATCAATGTTGCTTACTTTTATTTTTTAGAGGAAAAAAATATTTAGTTCGTTTATAAAAAAAAAACTGTTGAAAATGTTCCACAAAAACATTCCTCGCAGTGTTTTACACAAAACTGTCGAACGCACTTAATACCCAAAATTTAAAGATTGCAATATTTCTTATGTCAATTCACTAAAACTATTTGCAAATTATAAACTCCACCTAAAATAAAGGCCAGACGCCGATACACGAATACATTGTTTGATTCCTTTCGATAGGATTAATCGTTAGAAACCTGTTAGTATTTTTATGTTGCACAGTGTAATGGGTATTACATATCTTCTTTTTATTCATTATTGTTATTCTTAAAAAACGAAGATCATGCATTGCACTTGAGGCTGATGTTTATAAAGACAATTGTTATGATGAGAAAAATATGTAACTAAACAGCATTAATTTCCCTAATTGTCTGCACAAATATTCCAAGTCCTTTAAAAATATTAAATTAGAAAAAATAATAAACATACGCGCTTTCTCTGAACAATAAATAGGAAAACTGGTATAATTTGAAAGCCTATTGTCTTAAAAATTTGCATTTGGCGAAGAAATAAAAACAATAGAACAGGCTCAAACGCAACAACAACAACAGACATTGTTATTCAAAATTTAATAAGTATGTACATGTACATACGGTTAGAAGTGTGTACATAAATACATACTCGCACATACTATATATGTATGTATGTATGTACATAATGCATGTACACTCATATACATATAAATTTTTATTAAACTTGTACATCCTGTTGGAAATTTGTTTAAGAGAATTACTGCTCAGATCTACGAAATTAAAATTTACTTTAATACTCATAATGAAAATTCATAACATGTAAGTACGTAAAAATTCAAATTAACATCTTTTATAAATGTTCAATAAACTAAAAAGAATCGAACTGTCAAAATACTAAAATCATTGTGGTTTGTCTACTCTAATAATAATTTAAAGATTTTTCGGCCTCGTGAAAAATACGAGAAATGATATTTTGCTCGTCATTTTCGCACCTTTTAAAAGCACCATAAATTATTATTCAGTAGATGTCTACAATTTATGTCACCCCCGGGTGCACAGTTTTGCATCTTATGTTGGTATTCTGTATTTTGTGGGCCACATGGATAATTCAGATTTGCGGAACTTGACATTTTGCTGATAATCGCACGATTACGAAGGTAAAAATACAATACGCTTGTTCGACCGGACACGAGTCCTAAAATTGAAGGAGTTGAGTACCCCCAATAGATTTTTTCGGGTTTTAAAATCACGTCTGACCAGAAACTTATCTTTTGCCACGGAAGTCTATAGCCCATAGGCTTGTCTTAGATTGGTTACTGTTGACGATCATTCTCGTGGTGGCTGTGATTGAAATCCAAATTGCGGAAAAAAGTTGTTAATTAAATGCGGTAGTGTGAGCCAGCGCTAGTGGCTGGCTTCAGGACTCTCCCGCTATCAATAATTATACCTCTAGATGCTGTTGTTAAACAACAGAAGCCGCTGCGTAAAAACAGTAGAAGTGAGATAACTCCAGCTCCTTAGCAAGGGACTCGTGCATGGACAAAAATGTCCACTTGCATGCAGAGTAGCAACTGCATACGGGGAAATTCATAGTGTTAAAAGCACCGTGTGGTTAGACCGAAAAGTACTCGTGTCGACGTAAACTTTATACGCTTCTGTTCAGTTAATGTTACAGATCATCTGTGAAACTAATTACAAGCTCGATTAGAATAGAATTTTCCTGGTTATTGAAAAAAAACTATTCGGCCACGATATCTCTCAAATCGAACAACCGATTTAGATAAAGTTTATGGCGTTCTATGCAGTCTTAAAAATTTTGAAAAATTAACGAATCTATAAAGGCGTATCGGCAAGAATTTTCGGAACTATTTTTAAAAGAACTTATTTTTTGATAACGATGTCACGAGTAAATCGATTTTAATGAAATTTTCTCCAAATTGACCTTTTTTAAGGTAAGAGCTAATAAGATTTTGAGTTCAATCAAAGCGCTAGGTTCAATTTTATTTCAAAGTCTATTACATCAAAACGATTCAAATTTTCATAATTCTCAGAATATTAAAAATTTTGTTCTGCCAGTTTCATCCCTTCAAAAGTTGTGACGGGTTTACAAACAAATGTGTATACATACATACAGTTCACCAGAAATGGCAATTTTTAATGAATTACAAAAAAACAATATTTATTAAAGTCATTATTTGATATATTCTCAAAAAAAAAAAAAAAAAAAAAAAAAAACTATTAAAAAAACATGACTGTATTCTATTGAAATCTCATATAGTATTTCAAACCTGATTTGGCTGAAGAGTACTGACGATTTGGTTAGCGCCAATAAAATACATGCATGTACTCAGCTAAGCCAACAGCAAACAATAAATTTTTAGATTACAATAAACAAATTCATTATTATTATTATTATTATTATTATTATTATTTTTTTTTTGTAACCGGTACTTTGCCTGTTTCCGACAAGACATTGCAAATAGCAAAGTTTTTTTAATTTAATTTGTCTCTGTCAATCAATTTCCAACTAGGCATACAATGCTCGTATAAGCACATACTCGTACATTTCAAATTACATGTATGTATGTATGTATATTATGGCTAAAAATTATGCCACCCAACGACAAAGCGATTTGTATCATATATAATGTGTACGTATGCATTAGATTGTCAAAAGCTGAAAAGGCAGAACGTTGAAATATCCTCCCCTCTAATGCCAGCGATGATTAAAACAACAAAGCTTCTGTATTAAAGAGAATTTTTCTTCTTTTCTATTTCTTTCATTTATATTTTTTGCCGCCATCGTTTTCAAAACAGCTTTAATTTATCATTAAATTGCTTAATATTTTCCAATTTTAATTTTGTGCTAAATAAACTTGTAACATTATTTTTAATAATTTATGTTTTTATTTGTTGCAGCTTAATATCTACTTTCCATAATTTTTACGTTTCTTCATGACTTTTTGTATGCTGGCCACCATGGCTACTTCCGGCATTGTAAGTTTGGCATTTACTTGAAAGTCACAACGTCGTGTCATGTGCAGCCAAGCACGTTCTGGATTTAACGACAAGGGAGTTTGTAGCCATGTAACATAATCAATTTTTAAGGAACCCGTTAATAACTTGCATGGATAAAGAAGTTAAATATGACAGCATTAAATTGGATGAGAATAATCTCTTAATATGTGCAGAGCCCTATTAACTAAATTATTAAGCAATTTTGATTTTTGTTTAATTCATTAGGTTTGCCATTTTCCTATTTTCTCGATTCAAGCCGAAAAACAAGGTTGTGCATACAACAAGCATACAAAAGCAGGCATTGTTGCTCGTGAGCGTAAAATTTATTCAAGATCTATCATACAACTTTATGAGTGCTCATGACAGATCTTTATTAAAACTTTACCCAATTTCAGATTTCAAAATTTATCAAACTAAATGAGAGTTTATGCGTAAGTATGCGAGTCTGTTCGTAATTGCATAATTTAAGCAACTGATGTGCAAGTAAGTGGCAAATACGAAATATCAGTGCAATAAAGGAGTATCAGCATTGTCAAGCTATCGCGTTTGGACATAACATGGAAGAGAATCGATGGTGAAAAACTTTGATGATGCAAACGACAACACAAAACAATCACATCTGTGCCTCAGATGCAGTGCAGTAATGTGTTTACGAGCAAACTCTACCAAAATCTGTTTTCTTACATTTGGTTCGTTCCTTCTTTTGTGCAGTAGTGGGCACTGTTGTCAATTTAGTATATTTTCTGCTAGATTTAGCATATTTTCAACTAATTTAGCAACTAAAAAATTGGCGTAGCACATGGTCCTTTTTCTAGAATTTTTTTTTTATTTTTGTAGCACATTTTTATTATGGATTTTTTTTTTAAGTTTTTGCACTTTTACAACTGGTTTCCGCGGAAGCTCTTGTCGACAATTTGATTATAAGACTTTGGCAAAATTTAAATGAAAAGTTTTGTAACAATTACATACTAAAATTCAATTTAACTAAGTATTTATTTTTAATGTCAAATACATATTTATATATGTATGTGTATAAGTATGTACCTTTACAAAATTTTTTTAAGTTACTGTAACGAGAATCTTATAAATATCACAGTTGTGAAATATGTAAAGGCTATCGTTTCTCCTTTACTGAATATTTTTTAGAGACTAGTCTATACAAAACAGAATTTGTAAATAAAGTTTGTCAAACGAAGGAAAACGAATCAATACCATCAATTTATTAATAAACTTGCTTAAGAGAAAAATTATCGATATAGACGTTTCATTAAATAATTTTGAAGATGAAATACGAATACCTGTGGTCTGGGCCATGAATTCGAGTAATTGGCGGAAATTGTCAGCTTAAAGAAATATTTTCCAATAACTTAAGCATATAGAAACTGATAAATGCAATGATGAAAATTATATTCAATATAGTTTTTGAGATACGAATTTCGTCATTGGTTGATGTTTTCAAAACTGTGCAAGAAGCTTAAAAACCTTTTTAATTGTTTAAATAATTTTCGTTTAAAACTGAAATAATATGTTAGTTAGCACGTTTTAAGCGTATTTTTAAACAAAATTTAGTATATTTTGGTTATACATTTTTTGCCAACACTAGTGAGTGAGTGATAAAAGGACATACATATAAATATTATATACGATCTCTTATAAATTAAATAAATAGTTTTTTTTTTTAATTTACCTGATCAAATGGTGTATTGTCTATAAAGAACATTGTCTTGAGTAATGAGGGTTTTGTTTCTTTAATATTTTGTCCCTGTACACTTTGAAACGGACTGGGATTATGTTCACTATTACCCAACTGTTCCATTAGCCAATCTTTGTTATTTTTCAAATAGCTGTAACACACCTAAAAATATTAATTAAGAACAATAACATTTATTATTGAAAAATGATAAATGTCGGCTCTTCATATGCCGACATTTCATTGGTCGCTAAACCAAATCGTCAGTAAAGTTTAAGCAGTTTAAAAACATTCAATCTCGGAGGTTTATGCCATACAATTCAAATATAATATGAGAATGCGCTATTGTATATGGATTATAACAAAATACTTAATCATAGTAGGCTTAGAATGCTTTTATACAAACAATACAACAACAAACAATTACACTTATCGTGAGTCTATTATATTTTTCTAATTGTTTTAACGATAAGTTGGGGAGAATACCGAATAATAAATTTCAATATTTATTATTGAAATTTATTAATTCGGATATTCTCCCCAAACAATTATTCGGACAGATTTAAAAAAAATTATTGTTTGTTGTGGGTTCAGCTGTCATATATCGATATTTCATTGGTGTTAACCAAATCATCAGTGAACTTTGACCGGTTTGTAAGCATTCAACCTCGTATGTTTATACGAGCATTAACATATACAATATGAGAATTCACTCATATACACAAACTGCAAAACAAACAAACAAAAAAGACAACAAAAATAGAATAAACATAGATTCGTATCGAATATAAATTGTTTGTAATTTCCATATATGATTAAATTCTCATATTGTATAAGTAAGTTTCTGTATAAACATAAAAATTTTATTGTTTACAAACCAGTTAAAGTTCATTGGTGATTTGTTTACCACCAATGAAATATCGATATATGACAACAAATTATATAAATTGTTTGAAAAATTATATTGTATATAATAAAAGCGAATTGCAATTTCATATAAAAATCTTTGCTCCAACGAAACTAACCTTCAAGGCCTGTTTACCAATGCCTGTAGTTAAAACATCACTGGTTAAGACTTCAGCAATAAAATCAGTTATTCCAACTTCCAATTCCATGGCATAATTAGCCGGTGGACTATGACTTATGCGATCAGAATCGGCTGTACCGATTTCATCAATTTTGATGGTACTAACAGCACTCATGCCTCCCGCACCGCGGCCCATAGAACCATAACTTTCCAAGATTATACTATCCTTGGCCTGTTTCAAAAATAAATCAATCTGATCAGTATGTTTATCATCCTCATCAATGGAACAAATAGCCTCGGATATGGTATAACAAATTGAGGCTTTCGCATCATTCTTTAATTTTTCATATTTCTCGCCATTTTTTATAAGTTCAGTGTAGAGAGCGGCAAACATGACTTGCATTAAAACAGAATCACCTGATAATACATAAGAATATTTAGCCTAATATCTTTTAAGAAGTTTTCCCTTAATTTACTTAAAGGTCTAGTTGATACCGGTGTAATATCTTGTAAAAGCGATGTTACTTTATAGAGGCCCTCGGGTATACAATCCCACATTTCCGATACACAGGTTAAGGCCAATGACATGGCCTGATACATACTAGCTCCAGCTTCTACAGCATTTACGAGCATTTCCACAATACAATCCAAAACAGGATACACAAAATGCATAATGGCCTCCAACCAAGGAGGACGTTTTTGATTCCATACCTTTTTAAGGAAAATTATAAGTCAGAAAGCAACCAATCTTTTACTTAATTTATTATTACCCACCTGCCTCTTATCCAAACAATCACTCCATCCAGGCAAGCCTACATCTTCCAATGATTTTATCAAACAGTTCTTAATATCGACAGCTTTGCCCATAGCCACCAATAAATAAGTCAAGGATAAAACAATCTGACAGTTGGTTTGGCCCACGGGATCTTCGCAGAAAAAAGTGAATATATTTAAAGTTACCGTCTAAATATTTTTATAACATACCCAAGTCATTTGCTATAGAATCCGCTACATTGAAACACTCTCCGCGACAGAGAAAGCCTTCACATTTCCTAGTCTCATTGATATCTTCTATGAAACAATGTTTGGCTACATTTTTTAAATTTTCATTAGACGGCAAAAGCTTCAAAAGATGTCTCAAAACTATGCCCGTTAAATGGGCATCTCTCATTAATAGAACCTTAATTTGAACAAAAATGAATAAGGAGTCTTTAATGGAAAATATTTGTAATATACATATAATTTACTTTCACTAGAAATGGCCAGTCGGCTTCGGGAGAAGATAATAAAACTTTCAATTCCAAAGACACAGCACTATTGGTATTAAGGTCTTGAAATTCAGTTACCCACTGACATGACTGATCCTTAGGAAATAGTCGTGGCAAAGCGAATACAATCCAGGCACTGGGCAATCCATGACGTGAAGAAAACATTTCCATATTCTCAAGGCCCTTGCGGAAAACCTGTGAAGAGATTTTCAAAGTAAGTTAATTTCTTTTACTAATTAATCTCTTTTCCCTAAATTTTATGGTCATGTGTTGAAATTTTTAAATATTGCGATAATTACACAATTTTTGTAAATTTTCCAAATTTCCATCACAAACTTGAAATTTTAATTTAATTTTGCTTTTTTCAATTGTTTTTATTTTACCATCGTACCAATGTTTGGTATACCGGAATATTTGGTATTTTGTGTTTTCGTAGAATTCGAAATGGATTAAAAATAAAGCCTCAATCGCAATTATAATTGCGTTTAGAAAACATAACGAAATTCCTCTGTTCGAAAAGTATTTTATTCGTCGAAATTGTGGCCCACATTCCGTAAATCACGTCACCAAAGTGAAATTCATATGAATAACATAAGCGAGAATAAGCAAAATCAAATACCATCGTGAACATTTGAAAATATATAACAAAATTGATTTACTACATACATACATATTTAAAAAATTATTTTTCGTTGTTGGCTAGCAGTGTAAATGGGGGAGAAAATAGAGAGAGAGCGCTTTTTTCTTTTTACAACTCTGCCAGTGCGCATTTTATTTGTTTTTATAGCATTGTTGCAGTGCCTCTGGTGGTGAGTAGACGCATTAACTTCCTTCCGACAATTCTTCTACTAAAATTACCGACAAAGTAGGCTGGTGTGGTGTATTTTAGCATGGAAGAGTATCAATTCGCTGCCGATACTGCTCAGTGACCAGTGCTACGCCTTCATCACTTTACCATTTCAACAACAACTAATGCAATGCCATACTAATGCACATCAGGAAATTTTATGATGTTGATGACTTTGAACTGAACAGGGGTCGAACCCACATTCTAAATATTTCAGCAAGTGACAGGAGCAAGCACTGTTGTAACAAAAATATCATTAAATTTCATTTCAACAAAATCAAATGCATTTTAATATTCGCAGCAGTGCTAATTTACGTGTTCCCAGATTTAGATTACAAAAATCAAAACAACGCAAGGGTAGAGTTAAATATATATAATGCACCACTTAATGAGTTAAAATCTTGTAATAGAATTCCAATGTTCAAAGTATCGCTCAAGGAATATTTATGTTCAACATTTGGAGCATTTTTGATGTAAAATTTTTATATTTGTTATAATGCGTATAAAGCGCTAACAAATTTATAGATTTAAGTGAATTTTTTTCAAATAAGTATTTAATAAACAAAAAAATACAATTTTTATGTTAATGTTTCTTTCAAGTTGCATAATGTAATGTTAATGATATTTAAATAATATTTTGCAGTTCTTTTTAAAAATTTTGTTTTGGGAACTCCTTTAATATGAAAAAGGCTCAGCCTGAATTAAACAACAACTAATTATTACAAACTAACGTAGGATTTTAGAGTAATTTTTTTAAATTTCTAAAAATTTTACAGCATTTTTATACACAAAACCCTTTTTTGGGTTGCCCTGGTAATTAATAATTTTGTTGAGAAGTATAAATTCAAATTTGACTTTGGTATTTAAAAGAATTTTTTAAATATCTCTAAGTTTCAACACCATAAAAATCTGTTTTGTTTTTTTTTTATTTCAACACTGAAATGACATTAAGTACAAGCACACAAACCTTTGAGAGCACTCCAAGCGGTGCACCACGCAACAGAAGGCAATAAAAAAGTTCCCTGCACTTTGCATGTATATCACGTATAATGACACTTTGGTTATTAAGCTGTAATCCTGTAAATTTTTAATACATAAGTGTGAGTATGTATGCGACATTTCTGGTGTGTGCGTGTGTATATAATTTATACTTATATAAAACTTTGTGCATAATAAATTCGTGTTAATTAGATGCAATTTTAAACCATTAGAAAAACATCAACATCATTAGCAAATATGAAGACAGAGAAATGCTCTTTCTACATTTTACGCCTCAGTTGTCCATTAAGTATTTCGTAGACAACAAAAACGCAAAAACAAAATAACCGGGGAAACATAGATATGTATAGGAGAAGGAAAAATGCAATGCTGCTGTTATGAATTGAAAAAGCTTAATTAAAACTTACCCACATAAGCCTCACCACTCTCGCAAACATGCGGCAATAATTCGGCAATACAAAATAATAAATTGCAAATATCACACAAATGTAATTGAGCACGAGCTAAACTTGTGGTAATTTGTGAATAGCGTACAGTCAACACGCTCAGGGTCTCATTAAGCATACCGCTGAATATGCGTTGAGCCATTTTTGGGGGCACAGAGTTCCATAAATCATCTTTGGTACCATACATATACAGCCACCACATTTGTATGCAATAAGAACCACGCTCGGATTCAAAAAATGGTTCTACATCTTCCCAATGTAAAGCATCAGCATCTTGGATTATGTACAGCAACAGGAGACGACAATGTAAATCCAATAGACGTTCTGCCAAAGCTTCAGATAGCTGAGAATATTGTTTCAGGGAAATTTTTAATGCTCCTCCCTTTTCATCACCCTTAGGTGGGCATATTTTAATGGAAGCCGCTTGCAAATAGAGGTTTAAGCAATTGCGCACTAAGGCTGCAGCTCCTATAGTGGCTGTGAGTACAGATAAGTCAGCATGATCCAAAGATTCTTGGGAGAGTACGTGTAAATGTTCCAATAATAAATCAGCTGATTTGGTAACCAAACTAACGAACTTATCTGGATCAGAATTTTTAACCACTACGGAGGACTGTAAAATAGAAAAAGAAAACAAATTAAGTAACTATTTGTGGGATCAGGTTCCCATGAAAGTTTTCATGAGATTAACTTGATCAAGATATGTATGTATATTAAGTTTACAAGACTACGATAGCAAAAATAACCAACATGAAAATCGATACACTTCTGACGTTCGAATCCCTTTTGGCATGTGTTTGCGTTTACATTCCAAGTATTTTTATATACTTTTTGACATGCCAACATCCAAGTTGATGTTTGCTGTTGATGATGATTTTATACAATTCTAGAAACTGTCAAAGAATTATAAGTACCAAATAGGATATACGCATCGGCCCTAGCTTTTATCTCCAAAATATACTTGTTTTCATTTAAAAAAAATACTCACAAAGTCTCCTTCATTCAATTCCTTTTCCGTGTGCAATAAGCCCGAATGTTTCCTATACGATGCAAAATATTCATCTTCCCACCATAATATTATTTTAATGGCCGCAAACGAAGCGTAACGAGGAAAGTCTAATTTACCACCCACAACACCTGGACACAAACGTTCTTGCAAAACGCACTGATGAGTCTTATTTAATAATTAAATCATATTAGTAATTATTAAGTATAAGGTATTAGCAAAAGTATAAATAGACCTGATAATATTGCAAGTCCCTTTGCAATAATATAGGCACACGGTCCATAAGATTACCCTCTTCCATAACCTCCATTTTTTATTATTATTTTTTGATATTTCACCACGATTCAATTTATATTAATTATTAAATTGAAATTTTTTCATTAAAATTTTTACTTATTGAAATAACAAAATTATTTATTTCGTTGTTATGGTATCGCAACAATTATTCTGGTTAATGGCCACAAATATAATTTTGCAAGAAATTGTATCATTAGTAGAATAAAATAATCTAACATCATTACAAAGCTTTTCGGTGCTTTAAATACGAGCAACTTAACGAAAAGATTCCATTCTTTAACATTCTCTATACGTAAGCTTTTATTCTAATTATGACTTACTGTTTCATTGAGTGTAAAAAATTTGTTTTTAGAGGCTTGTTTGTAACGGGACTTGTTAAAATTTGGTCAGAAATAGATAATCAGAACTATAATTTTTATTATTTTGTAAATAATGACGTTGTATGTATATAAAGCAAAGTGCAACTTTTATTAGTTATTAAATGGAAGGACTAAAATACCTCGTAACGGCTTATAAAATTAAAAAAATAATGATTTTTATACATATTTACTCGCCGTTCACTATCCTTATCATAATACGAGTATAATAAAATAAACATTTATGGATAGAAGTATATACCATAGATAAATATATACTATTCTGTTTGTGGTCCGATTTTCGAAAAAATACCTTTTAAACACAAAAAATTCATTTTTATAATCGTTTCATAAATGGATTCTGATTTTCGAAAAAAAAAAATTGGAATGAACTTGCAAGCAAACCTTTTCAAACAAAGAAATTATTATAATTTCACAAATGATAGTTATCCGTATGCAAACATTAAACATGTAGGAAAAAATACGCAAGAACTGATAACCTCCTCCTTTTTTGAAGTCGGTTAAAAACAGCTTTCTAACTATGCACTTTATCTTCATAGAAGCTCACAAAATTTTGAAGTTACACTATTGTACTTCTTCAGATATAGGATAAATTAATAATTACTTTGGATGGGGGTCACAAGTCTCCCCCTCCCATACCTCCAGTCTTTTGCTTGAAAAGGCACTTTATTATATATAAGGTATTTATTCTCGTAGTATTCTACAGCGAATGTAGAAAGTCTAGCTATTATTTTCAAATATATATATTGTTTGTAGTCTGTGGCTTAAGTATACAAGGTTTGAATGCTTTCAATCATGATTTGGCTAAAGGGTACTGATGATTTGGTTAGCGCCAATGAAATGCAGGGATATACCTAGCTAAGCCAACAACAAACAATATAATATTAAAATGGTTATTTTGGAGAATATCTCGAATAACGAATTTGATAAATATTAAATAAATTACTCTAAATAAATTTCCAGATCATCAGTAAGACAGTTTTACAACTTCAAACGATCGGCCAATAACAATAGGATGTTTTCAAATAAATTTACAGCTTCTTTGCTGACGGCCGGGATGGTGTTAGACGTATAATTATGCAAATTTTTTTACAAAAGTAAAAATTTCTTCATGAAAATTTTTGTCAAAGAACTAAATAAATATTCCCTTTGAAATTGCTAATTTTGCAACAAAAATTTATTATTCGTTGATGTTCCATGTAGCACTTTCCTTTTATAGATCTACATTGTTAATTGTTAAAGGCAACCTCGTATCAATTTAAGAATTTTTCTTGCACACATATTGTCGTCCCGATAATAATGTGTAGAGATTAAGTAGAGTGCAATATTTTCAACAACTGTGTATACAAATCCATACACATACATACATATCCATATTGTACTAACCCAGCAAACATTAGGGTGAACGTTGTAAAGTTAAACTATATTTATAGCAGGATAATAAGACTGCCAACAAAGAAGATGAATGTTATGGCTTGAAATAAATTCTTTTACAGCATTATCCTGTTTTAGAATCCATGGAAACGATACGAAAACGCCATTTAGTTTTGTAAAAGTTAGTTTCCCCAGTCATCCTATCGCTAAAAATTCTGATTCTAATGTTCCCTAACACATTGCACCACCCCACAACATAATACTATCCTGTCTGCTGTGGTGGCGGTTCAGAGGCAACTATTCTTTTCTCAAGTCATGGGAATAGTAGTTATACCCATCTAGTCCGTCAAAGTTGAGCTCATCAGTGAAAACCACAACTTTCCAATCATTAAAGTGACTGCTTTTTTGTACACTCCACGTCATATGCTACCTGGCAAAATTGCAATCGATTTTGTTTGCGTATCTCTTTCAATGGCGGCTTTTTCTACTATTTTCGAAACTCCAAGTTTTCACAGCTTATGATGGCGCTACGCACTGTTGACATAATTGCAGGTACGCCAGCTTCCATTTTAATTATTGATATTGAAAGGATTCTGGGAACTTTTCGCGCTTCTGCTGGAGTTAAAACTGTTACAACTCTTTTCTTGCTGTTTTGTCCATAAATTTCTCTGCCCTTCATGTATCTGAGCACGGTTTTATGCTTTCGCCCAATTTCACGGCCCATGACACGACAGCAATAATTTAACGAATTTTCGCTTCATTTAGAAAATTTTTTTCACCCATATTTACCAATTGCTAATTAGAAAATAACATATTTCATAAGCGTATAGTTTAATCAGCAAATCAGATTTTGTTATTTGGAAAAAAATTTGAAATGCAAAGTGGGCATATCCGAAAGAAAAATATTAATTTTTTTTTTAATTTTTCGAAAAAATTATATTAAAAATACCGTTCAATTTTACTTTCAAAATATTTTTTGAACTCAAATACTTTTCTGATTTTCAAAACTTAGTTGAATGCCTTAAATTATATATTGTTCTCTAAAAATATCAAGAAAGTATTATAATTGGAGCAGAAATTTTTCTCAAATCTGACTTGACATAACCAGGAAGTTGCACGATTAATACGTAGAATTATGACAAGTACTATAAGAAATTAACTTCACTTAAAAGTGCTTCAAATTTATTCAAAGTTTGAAAAACATTTCGAAGCACAACCTTTGGGAAAAGAAACAGATTTGTCATATTTGAAGAAATTACAAATTTTTGTTGGGAAAATACTATGTCTTACCTACTACATTCAAATCATTTTCAAACGTTTAGCATATGAGATAGATCGAATATGTTTTCGTTTGTTGGGAACACCTTCTTTTCAATTCTTATCAACAATAAAAAGATATTTCCAAAAGAACACAAACAAAAACATTTTGAAAAGGCCGGTTAACTGATAAGAACTTACGATGTGTCTGATTCGTTTATTTGAAAGAATACCTCTAGTAGAATAAGTCAGATTTAGTTGTTAGCGAAACATCGTACTAAGTGGCAGAGTTTTATTTTTGTTCAATAAACTTTTATCATCAAGATAAGCAAGAAAGTGAGTGAGTGGTCTTATATGCAACTAGTTTGTTGTTTAATTGAATTTTTTTTTTTTTTTTGCATAAAAATAAATTTTGATATACTTTTGCTTGTTGTGGATAAGTCCAAAGAGGTTTATGGCAATTAATAACTTTGCAATCACAATAACAGTGAGCCCTGTGCTGCAAATTTAGAGATTTCATTCTGCTAAATATTTGAATGCTTTTTTATATAAAAACATACATAATTTATAAGGGTTATATACTTAAAATACCTTAAACGAATTTAACTTCGAATGGTACAAGTAGATTAAATAGATTTTGGAATTCGGAATCGGTTTAAGATTATGTCTTGTATCATCAGGAGACTGCAATGTGATAAATATTGATAAAAATAAAATCATTTATTTACGTAATCGCTAAATTTTAAAGAAATTGAACTCGAATTCAAATTTAAAATAAAATAAATTTAATTCTCAATATGATTTTCTTTTTGATTTTTCAATTTTACCTCAACAAATATTCTAATTAAAAAATCTGATAGTTCTAATCACATTTTTTTCAATTTATCTTCAGCTTTTACTACTTGAGATATGAGGAATACATACATATGTACATATGTACATGTACATATTTACCTCAGCATTTTGCTTAAGGGGCGTTTGTTTTTCTTTCGGAAATATTTCAACGAAGTCTTCAAAGTGCTTTTTCAAGCATTTGCTTTTTAAATATACTTTCCTCAAAGCATTTATGAAATTTACGAATATACTTGTACTAAAAAATTTCCATCTTCTTCATATAAACAAATAAAGATTTTTTAACAGCACTTTCTCTGCAAAACTGGACGATGGCGCCTACAACGAATGCTGAACTGCTTTAAATGAAATGTGGCAGACATATAGTTACTGCCTTTTATCATGGTAATTGACTCGGTTTGAGCTCTTATAGGTTAATGCCATAATGTTTACACTTAGAAATCAGGCTAAACTGGTGAACTGACTTGAATGACACATATATAGTTTATAGCATGGATCAACATATAGGATACCTTTGATCACGGTAAAGGACTCGGTTTGACTATTTATGGACTATTGTCATATATCTTACATCTGCATGATTCCTACTCAATCACGCAGAAGTGGCTGAATGGAAATATATCTTTTTTATCTCTATAAAAGACCCCAATCAAAAATATTTTTAACTAAATTTTTTTTTATATGTGTGAATAGTATACAATTCAGTCACTGGTGAGCATCGGCAGATGAGGTGGATCCGATTCTGAAGGTTTCGCCACTGTGGTCACCCATGTTTAACTTTTCAATGATTTGAAATCAGGCGTTTATGTATCAAACTGCACAAAAATCGAAGAGAGTCTACTAGAAATAGACATAGAGAGATGGTAAAATTTATTTTATCAATGATTATTGTCACCTAGTTGTTACGCATAATGAGCGTTTTGATTCCTCGAATCCTAATTATCCTCATATCCATTTAAGAGCCTACAATATCCCTAAAGTTAGCATTTACAAAACCTATTGATTAGTCACATGGCAAGACGCTGAAAGTGGCAGAGATTCGTATAGGATTTTCTGGTTTATCAACATGCGTAACTTGATGTCGGCTGCTCAAGAGTATCAAGCATTACCTACAGAAGACTATTTACTTTAAATTTTTATATACATACATACATATATACACAAAAAAGCACTATAGTAAGCATTTCTTAATCAGCTATAGTTTTAATTACTTAGATAATTTTCGTTTTCGGACGCGGACGAAGGCTCGGATATATGCTAGTATATGATAATATAGAAACTGAAAGGTTTTCCAATGAAGTCAACAATGCATTTTTAAAAATTTGTAGAAGAAAGTTATAAAATAAGTCATTAAATTGATATTCTATAAAAAAAATATATATAGATATTATCTCCTGCAAAGATTTGTACAATGATAAGTTTAATTGTGATTTATTATATTTATTATATTTAAATGATAATTTGATTTCTGGTCAAATTATAATTCAAGTGTTAAATAGAAAAATAACTGCTACGTGCCTTAATTTGTTGGCATATGTTCTTTTTACGGGTGTAGAAAGTAATTCAGAAATTTTCTCATCTTAACCGAATGTTAAATTGAACTTTTTAAATTATTTACTTTTAGTATGGCTCACCTTTATCGTGCTGTTGGAGTTCTCCGAAATATTCCTATTCACCAAACTCCAAAAATTGCCCTATTACATCTCAGTTCTTCGTTGAAAGCCAGTAACTATTTGATCGATAGTCCGGAATATTCATTCTTGAAAGATATTGGATTAGAGCGGGAAAATCCAGGTGTTTTTACTGGCTCGTGGAAAGGATCAGGAGATGTTGTTACTTCAATTGATCCCGGTACTGGCAAAGCCATTGCATCCGTACGTACCGGTACTGTGCAAGAAATGGAAGATTCCATTAAAGCAGGTGTAGAAGCTTACAAAGAATGGTGTCAAGTACCAGCACCAGTGAGAGGTGAAATCGTACGACAGATTGGTGATGAGCTACGTAAATATAAGGAGCCTCTGGGGAAACTAGTAAGTTTGGAGGTTGGTAAAATCTATAGCGAAGGCCAAGGAGAGGTGCAGGAGTTTATTGATATCTGCGACTATGCAGTGGGGCTATCGCGTATCTATTCTGGACAAATGATTAATTCTGAAAGAGCTCAGCATACAATTTTGGAAGCATGGCGCCCCTTGGGCTTAGTAGGTGTTATATCAGCTTATAACTTTCCTAATGCTGTATTTGGCTGGAATGCCGCTATTGCTTTGGTGAGTATATACATATGGATTTTTACAAAAAAGTAGCTGTTTGTGTTTCATTATTATTCTTTTGTCTTTTACAGACCTGTGGCAACAGTGTGTTGTGGAAAGGTGCCCCTAGTACTGCCTTAGTATCTGTTGCCACTACCAAAATTGTAGCTAATGTTTTAAAACGCAACAGTTTGCCACCAATTACCACTTTGTGCCAAGGTGGCACTGATGTCGGCAAAAAGCTGGTATCTGACAACCGTGTGAAGTTAGTTTCTTTCACCGGCAGTTGTCAAACGGGCCGCGACGTGGGTGTTGAGGTACAAAAACGTTTCGGCAAAGTTATTTTAGAATTGGGCGGCAATAACGCTTTGGTAATAAACGAAGATGCAAACCTTAAAATGGCCTTAGATGCTGCACTTTTCGGTTGCATTGGTACATCGGGTCAACGCTGCACCACCACTAGACGTATTATTGTTCATGAGAAACTATATGATACCTTTATTAAAGAACTTACCAGGAAGTATCAACAGGTATTATCCCGCATTGGCCATCAGCTGGAGCCCAATACACTAGTAGGACCGGTTCATTCACAACAAAATATTGATGGTTACAAGAAAACCATTGACGAGGTCGTTAAGCTCGGTGGCAGAGTGACTTTTGGCGGTAACGTAATACCTCGTGAAGGTTTCTTTGTGGAACCCACCATTATCACTGGTTTGGCTCATGACGCTCCTGTAGTGCACCGTGAGACTTTTGCTCCTATTGTATATATCTTGAAAACGAAATCACTTGAAGAAGCTATTCAATGGAACAATGAAGTTGAACAAGGTCTTTCTTCGGCCATTTTTACCGAAAATATGTCAAAGGCCTTTAAATGGATTGGTGCCCAAGGTTCAGACTGTGGTATTGTTAATATTAACACCACAACGAATGGTGCAGAGATTGGTGGTGCTTTTGGTGGTGAAAAGCAAACTGGCGGTGGCCGCGAATCTGGATCCGATGCTTGGAAACAGTACTGCAAAAGAGCCACTGTTACTGTTAATCATTCGGGAGAATTGGCCTGTGCACAAGGAGTGGTATTTAATGTAGAATAATTTAATATGTATATAAAATTGCTTCTTATAAATGTAAGTAGTTTTATTTAACAATTATATATTTCATTCAGCTTTGTTCTAAATGCATTTAATACGGCTATTAGTTTAATGATTTGTAAATTTATATGATAAAGATTTTTTGGAGTCACTTTTTCTATATAAAGTAATAATAGGAAATTAAAAATTAGAACGATATTTCTTTATCGGTTACATCGAAACGCCAAAAATCAACTTCGATGTCTACAGATTTGTTTTTATGAAATTTATAGCTCGCTTCTATGTTGTATTTAAGTTCAGCAACCACTTGTCCTTTGACATTCCATTCTTTAGTCTTTTTTAGAATAAACTGCCTGTAATAAGAGTGTAACATGGAATATTAAAAAAAACAATCCTAATAAGTAAACCCAAATAAAGCATTTTTTTAATTATAAAAATAGGTACAATAATGCGAAAATGAAAACGAGGCGATGGCGATGTAGGGATATACGGATAATTTAATGTTTTTCTCGACAAAACTTGTAAAGTATGTGTTAGATGCAGGTTAATCAAAAAAGTGTTATATATTTGAGACAAACAAACAGAAAATAACTAAACAAAATAATAGAAATAAAAAAATAATCAGATTTTTAGTAATATTGAGCAAAAGATGTATGTTTAACGACACCAATTGAGTTACAATGGAACAAGCCTTTAAATTTATTAATATGGTTAAAAGTTCTTTACCTTGTCGAAGTTTTATGTAATGAGTAAACAGCATTGTTTGCTAAGTGCACACCGGTTTCTATAAAACGCATATCCATGCCAGAATTATTTTTTGTACCGAATGGTGGATTTGTTACAATTGTATCGAAGCAATTTTCCCATTTGCTGCCTATTAGTTGTAAAACATCTGACTGAATACAGTCAATAGAAGGCAGTTCCATTTCAGCAACATTATACCGAAAAATCTTAAAGACAATAATATTTTATTTTGATGACAATATATAGGCAGATATGTAAGTGCCTTACGTCTATAGCATCCAAATCCAATTCAAAACCTATTGTAAGTTGTGCACCTAAAAGAAATGAACCAATGCTAAGCATGCCACAGCCAGAACCCAGATCTCCCACTAACTTGCCTTCTAAATCTCCAAATTGCGCCTATAATTACGAGTTTAATTAATTATATCAACATAGTAATATTTTTAATACAATTATTTACCTGTATATTATACAGAATACAACTGGCTATATGAGGAGGTGTAGGATATTGTTCCAATTTAATTTTTGGCTCCTCGAAATCATCTACTCCCGACAAATATTCCTCTAACTTTTTCATTCTCATGCGAGCCATAGTAGATACTTTTTATTGTAGTTTTTGAATTGAAAATTATTGAAGATTACAATTTAACCCTATTTGGTATTATGGTTGGATGGTATTGGATCCAATCTGGGCAAGACAGGTATAAATGAGTTGCCGTAATGAGAATCCTGGCTTATGAAATAGCCCAATGTGGTAGCACTTGTAGGATTGAAGACTGATCGTGGCACTGTAATAGCACTGCTGGTTTGCGGAAAATCCGTTGGTTGACTCAACAGCTGTGTAGTGGGCATCTATTACATGTAGTGTCTGTTATTGACTTCTCAACATTTGAGGTAAGGAAAATAGTCATACCTGGTTAAGAGGTGTTGTAAGACCAGCTCCAAGATTTATGTCAGCTACTGGATTAACGCCTTTTTGTAAAAGTTGCCTTTTAAGTTGTAAGTCTTCCAGAATTTTGCGATTGGTTTCTGCAATTACAATTTGTTAAAAAAAATTTTGTTCAGACATAAACTTCACTCATTATTCACCCTGTTGCGCTCCTAATGTGGGAAAAGCCATCAAATTTGTGTATAGCAAAAATAAATTAACAGAAATTATAAAAGCAATTCCTGACAAAACTGGAGGGCAAACTTACTGACACGCGAACTTATTTAATAAAAATAACTCTGGTATCACTTAATATAATGAGAAAATTTTATTCACCACTGTGAAAAATAGTGCTGCCAGACTAAAATTGATGACCATTATGTGAGGGTAGGCTCTGAGATATTACTTTCGTTTCGTACATTTATGTATATTAACAACGTAACATTTAATTATATATAAAAGAAAGTTTTACTTAACAATTACAACAAAAATAGGTACATATACTAGTGTAAATGCTTTTCTCTGTCAAAAAACGTGACATAAAACAAAGAAAGTATCAACAAAAACGCACACACACTAAACAAGAAAACTGCCATATTCACTAGCCAGATCACACATACACCGATACGCAGTTTTCCACACAAATCTGGCACATTGATGCCAGCTAATATAGTTATTTCACCAATATAATATTATGGATATTATACAAAGAGAAAAGCTAATATCACATATAAACAAAATTTGAAAACGAAACAAACTCAAAACATAAGCAGTAAGTTAAGGTGAATTCACCCATTCGTTCTAAACGTTTCGAACGATTTTTTTTATATGTAGTTTGACGTCTCTATTTTGAGAAAGAGAGTAAATTTAATGCGGAACAACAACAAAAATTTCGTTCTGAACGTATGGGTGAATTCACCTTTATAGTCACTTGAGCTGTCAAGACTACCTGGTATAAATTTGCTTTATACACCTCTGTTAAAAATTTCTACCACCACACACAGCTGTATTATCAAATGTCAATTTTTGCAATTACGTTTTATTGTGTTTTTCCAGCAGCAATTAGTTTGTGTAGTTTTTAATACTTAAAAAAAATCCAGAATTAGATTAATTTTTCATACATAGATCTTGAAAAAAATAAATAATAATAATTCAGGTGTTAAAAATAAATTTGTGTGCATAATATAAGAAAAGGTAGGTGAGGATTATTATATATCCTACACACATCCATACATATACTTATGTACGTACAATTTAAAACTAAAATTCTGGCTTAGTTTTACTTCTGCCAAATCATTGAGCCTGTTATTTTTTAGCTATGCATGTTTGTCTGCTGTGTTCTGCCCTTAGTATTGCATTAATTTAATTGTTGTTAGGATGTTTGTTGATGCACTATGTTGCAGTGTCGCCTGACGACAAACACCAAATAAAAGACACTATGTATTTGGTATATTGGAATTGTGCTAGAGCAACGATAACATTTTTTAACTGATAGCCATTACTATGTGAGTATGTAGATGCTCACGTATTTTCATATGTACTTATATGAAATGTACTCTATATGTTTTCCGTAAAACTAAAGGCAATAATACGGTCAGAATTATTAATAAATATATTAAAATTTATTATGTGGACGATATATTTACCGCAAGACGATCTGATTTTACTTCCGGTGCTATAGAATTATTTGATAAATATGCAAAATAGCTTATTTTTATAATAAATACAAATTCAAACTTTGTAAATTATTCAAAATACACCTCTTATGGTTTCATCAATATATTCATTATGAATTCTTAATATGGAAATTTATTATTTCGGGATATTCTCCCCTACTAATTGTTAAAACAATTAGAGTTTTTCCAAAATGAAAGAAATTTAAACCTTGTTGGCCCAAACAAATTCTTATAATTCATCTCTTATAGTGTTCAATAGAAGCCCTAGGAAAATATTTAGAATTTTCATATGCTAATGAACTTTGGAAAGCATCTAAAGGTAGTTAGAAATAATACTCAGAATAATAGTTAGAAATAAACAGTAAAAGAATAAAATTCTGCTTACTCGCATTAATAAACCACAAAGCATTTTTCATGCGGATTAAATTCCACTCCGCAGTCACATTGATAGAAAATTATTTATTTAATTCGAACGAAAGTTATTGCACTACATACTCGTAAACAAATAAACAAAAACATTCCAAATTAATTGATGATGAATCATTTGAGTAAAAAAAAAATTAATTGTAAGAATTGCTTTAGTCAGTTTGAAAAATGAAGTAATAGAGAGTAGAGGCAATAGTTAAGAGTGTACGAGTATATTTATTAATACAAATAACTTATTTAATCATATTCTGATAAAAACAAAGCGAACGCAATTGAAATATAATATCAATCATACTTTATGTTAAATATAAATATATATATATATATATATATATATATATATATATATATATATATATATATATATATATATATATATATATCGCTTTTAACATGCATCAATTATATCCAATTGTCGTTTATTTTCATCAACTTCACCGGTTCCGACATTTTTATGCAAATTTTTCATACTTGTTTACATCGAACTTGGTTTTAAGAACCCAATACAAAAATGCTTGTAAACTTTTCAGTTAATTTTGCAGACGTATTTTAATTTAACACTATATAACAAAATAAAAAAAATTTAAGTGAGGCTTGTGAATAAATCAAAAATATGAAATAAATGTAAACTGTTTCAATGTCTATTTATTTCAATTTTTAACGAATCAAATTACGCGGTCAGGCGGAATTCGTTGTAATTGTACTCAACTGTATGAATATTAATACAATCACTTTTTATAAGGGCCTTACGTATTAGGAAAATTGTTTGGGTTGTTCTCCTAATTTAGAAAACTTTTTTAGTTTGGGTTTTAATTTAGACATTTTGTTGGTGTTTATGCCAGCTTACTTTTAACGCTTTATCCATATTGCAAATAAATAATTGAGATTTTGTATGATAACTTAGACCATTTAAAAACTTAAACAAGGTCTTTTCATTTAAGTTTGTAATATAAATTTATAAAATATTTGTGTAAACATACTTTTTTTAATTTTTTTGTTGATCAGCCCAATGTCAGACATATGGTTTCGCTTATAACCTATAAGAAATGAGAAATTCTGAATATGTGTTTAAAAATAGGGCTCGCGTGCAAAGGCATATTATTATTATTATTATTATTATTATTATTATTATTATTATTATTTTGTAAAAGATAACAAGGTATGGACTATTTAACTATTCGAATCATAAAATTTTAAGTAAACTGCCATCGATTTGTAGTTGCATATTGGTGCTTATTGTGATTGTAAATAAATACTTTTGCATATCTTGTTAATAAATGCATATTTTCAGCATTTTCATAGCATTTGTTCAATCCATGTTTCCAATTTCCTCTCCGTGTTCTTCTATTAGAGAAAAGTCAGCCACTGTGACTCTTCCAGCAAATCCAGTTATCTCTAGATAGAGAACCTGGTCATATGCAGTGAAATATTGCAGGAAATACTTTGACGAAATAAATAAATATACATACATATGTATGTGTGTATATGAACATGGACATCAGTTTTAAAATTTAATTTGTTGCTCAAACACGTCACCAAGAAATAAATCTTATCTACGAATTAATTTTTAGTAATACAGTAGTATATAGACACAGTCACGAATTGGAGACAATATGTAGTTCACTTTATAAATTATACTTTACCCAGCTATTGTTTTTTTTTGTCTGCACATTATTTATTCTTTGCCGATTATCTTTTAATGTACATATTATTCTACGTCTTCTGATAATTATTTCAGCGTGAAATAAAAAATAAATAAATAAACAAACGAAATATACGAAATCATTTGCGATAAACACAGCTTGAAGTCAAATCAAATTGAGATTTTTTCAACATGTCTCAAAATCTCAACAATGGCTCATCAATACATCGTGATTATGGTGCCACTGCATCGTCGAACACCAATATGATGACATCGTCTAACAATATACCCGATGTTAATTTTTCGGGCTTTAGTCCAACAGAATTTATGTCACTGAGTGAAGATATAGCTCATAATATACAAGCGGTTAATTCATCGTCTAAACAGCTGGAAAAAATTCTACAAATACTTGGCACTCCGCGAGATCAACAATCGACTCGTGATAAAGTACATGACATACATACAAAAAGTAATTCACGCATTGAAACCACCACCGTCGATTTGCAGCGGCTTACCTCCATTGTAAGACGTGGAGATAAACAGCAAAAATTGCAATTGGAAAAGTTAACAAATGATTTTTGCAGCGTTGTGGAAAGATATTCAACGACACAAAGACGCATAGCCCAGGCAATGCGTCAAACTTATACACAACCTCAGTTGGCTCAGGTACAAGATGATCGTGAGGCCGATACAGAAGAATTAATACAAAGACAGCAAAAATTGCAGCAGCAAATGCAATTTGAACATGATATGCTAGTGGACCGTGAAAGACAAATAAAACAAGTGGAGGCGGATATATTGGATGTTAATAAAATAATGCGTACCATAACAACTTTAGTGCAGGCACAGGGTGAAGAAGTGGGTAAGTAAAAATGTAAACTGCACCAAAATATTTTCTTTATATTTTTGTTTAATAAGTAGTGCGTTGATAAGACTGAGCTGCTGGTTGTATTTTATATAAAATCTGCATTATAGATAATGCAGAAGTAATGCTTCTTGTTAGTCACTTGTATGTATCTTTAGACGAAAGAAAGCAGCTAAAATATTAGTGGGATATAGAAAAGAATTGAACGCAGACAAATCAATAGCCAAAAGCATTGCGTACAGAGTCTCATCTAAATCTTCATTAAAATATTTGGTAAATTTTGTTCAGCATAGACAAACCCTTTCTGTTAATCATCTATATTTACTGACGCTAAACTCGTATTCTTTATTACCCTGCAGTTTCATATTTAAAATTCAATTTGTCTTGCAGTCTACCCACTCATAAATAATATTATAAGTCATATCTACTCTAATTCAGTCTATAATAAGCTAATATTACACAATGTTATTCTTTATAAATTCTTATAAATGGTTTTGTATGTCTTTTCAGAACGCATTGAGACAAGTATTGAAAATGCTGCAAGTGAGGTTGAATTAGGCCGTGGTGAATTAGCTAAAGCTGCCGGCAGACGTCAGAGTTATCGTCGCAAAATCTTAATACTTTTAGCAATTGCTGTGATAATAGGCTTAATTGTAACCGGCGTTATAGTTAGCAAGTTGACCAGTTAAATTTTATATTGCAACCTTACGAAAACATAAACCCAATCAAAGAAGCAAAAGATGCAAAAAATGTACTAATATTGCAACAGACGAATTAATTGAATTTTAAAAATACTCTAAAGCATGAGCAAGAACAATATTAATTATTGACTTGTGTACTTTTGTTAAATATTTTTCTACCAAATGTTGCCCCAATGATCCTGAGGTAAACATTAATCATTTTAAATTATAAGTATTTAAATAGAGATGCAATTCTCATCACAAGTTAGATAGCAGCATTCAATTCTAAAACTTTTTCACTTTCAATAAGCTGTTTAAAACATGTATTTTAAATATTTTTTATAACACAAAATAATTTATTAGCTTGATAAAGAAAATCGCTATGTACTACAGCATTAGTTTGTTGCTAGTTTCCTGTTTGTTTGTAAATGTTATATACATATTAATATAGTAATCCATGGATGGAAATAATTTGTTTAAATGAATTTCTTAGTATATATGAGTATTAATCTGTTTAAATTATTTTCATTATTTTTAATTTAATTAAATATTTTACTATAATAAATAGAAAAGAAATATATCACTTTTGGTTTATAAATATAAATAAAATAAATTATCAAAAGTTTGTTGTGGCTTTAGCTCTTCATATGCCGACATTTCATTGTTTGTAACGATTAGTTGGGGAGAATATCCCAAATAATGAATTTTCAATATTAGGTATTTAAAATAAATTATAATATAATAAAAATAAGCCGAGATACTATTAACGTTATTAAGCAATTAATTTAAATGTTGAAACTGTATATTCAAAGTATGCAAAAAGTGAAATGTTTGATGATATAATATTCCATCCAAAATAAGAATTATTGCATATTCGCCGTGTGTTTTCTTGCATATCAAAGAAAATTTAATTATTTCCGCCTGATTAACAAAATCGTAAAGATTTTTAAAATTGAAGAAAACTAAAATTAAAAATACAATTTTGTAGTTTAAAAATATTGAAAAATCATAAAATGGTAATAATAGAGACAATAAAAATGACAAAATCGCTTAATTAAATTCTAATCGGAACCATATTATTATTCCATAAATTATTCCAACTAAAATAACTTCCGTTGCTAAAAAAAATAGAAATATTTAAAAAGATAAATTATAGTCTGAAAATGACAAATTTTTGAGTTGCAACATCCGCCAATCGCAGATCTTGGGCGGCTTGTTGCGGCAATTGTTAGAGGAAACGTTTGTAGAACGAAAAATGCGACGCACCTTGAATGAAACGTACAATTTTTATGACAAATATCCTAGTATCAAAACAAGGCCCAGTATTTTTATTCAAATTCAAAAACAGAAGACGTTACGTTGTCAAACCAAAATTTTGTTCTCATCCTTAAAGTATGCTAAGAAAACATTTTTTAACTCAACATATGTTTCTTCATAGATTTGGCATCACTTTTGTTTACTTGTCAATTCTTGGCCATCATCAATTCATAAACACGCATGTTTTTGTTAACATTTTGCATTTATAATTTTTCTAAATAAATTCGTATATAATACAAATATAATATAAATAATGGTGCAAGGAAAGTTTAAAAAGGTCAAATTGCCAGCCAATATTCAAAAGAAACAAAAGCAAAAGAATTCAGCTGCCTTTACCAGACGTTCAAGTGAGTGTTTTTGTTGTTATAGAAAAGCTTAAACATTTACAATTTATTTTATCCATGTATGTATTTAAGATGCTCCTATCCAAGCTAAAAAATCTAAATTTAATGAAAATCAAAAGATTAAGCAGGCAATTTCTAAAACGCTTAATAAAACAGTAGAGAGCGAAATGCGTTCTCGCGCCATGGAGGGACACATCAATTTGAGCAAAGCCCAACAGGCGGTGGCGAAACATAATAAAGCTGTTGAGCAACCTTGCACTTCCGGGAATGGCGTTTAGTTTGAACTCTTTTTCATGAACAATATATGGTATATAATTTAGTTTTACTCTTTTTTTGTTTCAAAAATATAAAATAAAGCTTAATATATTTATTCATTAATGCTGAAAAAGGAAATAGATTTCCATTTAAAACTTATGAACTTAAATATTACTTTATAATTGTTAAAGGACTATCGATAGTTGATAGTGATAGATGTAATTAATGATAAGACATGATTAAGAGAAAGTAATGCAGCTTTATATACGTGATAATGAAGAGAACGGAAATATTTGGATTCAGAAGCTACTCCACAACAAACTTTTGGAAATGTCGAAAAATCGTAAAGTTGAGTAGATATATAGCGATTAATACCAATAGTTAGAGGACAAAAATATAATTTAGGAATAGTATGAGTAATGTTCTGAAACATTTTGTTTCACAATTTCCGAATTTTACAAAGTTCGTTTTTAATTACAATTGAAAATATCACCACATAAGTAGATATTGGTATCAGTTAAAATGTTTACCTTATAATGAAATAATCTTGAGGGAAATGCGTTTTGATTTTCAAACATAATCTAAGCACTACCTTATATGTACATATGTAATATAACTAACAAAAACAATTTTCCAATTGTAATATTTTTACCGTGGAATAACCTTGGGAGGGAGCACTAAGGTTAGAAGTACAACAAAAACAACTGTAAAAAAACAAAACACCCACTTAAAAAGAAAACTACCATGCACACAAGCCAGATCAGACGTACAGGCCAATGCATAGGTTTTTGATATTATATTATAATGTGAATTGAAGAGAATCAAAGAAAAATTATCACCTCTTAAAATATTTTCCATTATTTCTTATTTTAACAACGTTGCCAGCTTCAATGTAATTCTACACAATTCTGACATATTTTTATAATGGAACGAACTATTCTTTTTCAAATATCTAAGTCTAATGACTGCGTAAATTACTGTGGTATATAAGTATGTCATACAATTACCAATATCGTTTCTAAATGGTGCGACTGGCCTCTGATGATTAACATTATTCATTAATGTGTTTTCATTAACGCCCTTGGTATAATGCAATTAATAATACTACCTTTTAAGCAACTTTGATAAAAAGCACAAAAGACTATGATAAAAAGTTTTCCCAGTTTTTTTCTAGCGCGTCGTGATATTGTAACTTTTCTAATAAGTTCATATAAAAATTAAAACGAAATATTAATAATAGAGCAAGAAAGTTTAAAAAGAGTAAAATTGACAGCAAATATTTAAAAGGAATAAAAGGAAAAGAATTCAGCTGCCTTTACCAGACGTTCCAGTGAAAACCAAGAAATTCACAATATACGTACATATTTTATCTATTTAAGACATCCTTTTGAGCAAAGCCGAACAGGCGGTGGTAAAGCGTATTAAAGCTATTGAGAAACCGTCCACTTCCGAAAGTGCCGCTCAGAACTTTTTCATGATCAGTATTTGGTACATATTTTAGTTTATGATTTTGCTTTCCAAAAATTTAAAATAAATCTTAATTTCTTTATTATTAAGGCTAAAAAAAGAAATCAAGATTCGCAAATATGTACTTAATCTTCAACTTTAAAGGACCATCGACAACTGATTTAAATGAGCGTTTACTGTGTTTAAATATGTAAGTACATCTTTTTCATGAGTATGTGAGTTTATGTATATTGAAAGAATATCAGGAAACGCAGAGTCTTTAATAGTGTAGATATTGATAGATGCAATGAATGATATGGAACGATAAAAAAACCCAATGTAGTTCTATTTCTTAAGAATCACGCAACTTTTAAATAGCTATTGTGTGTTTCGTTATAATGAAGAGAAGCTCCTGGACTCTGAATTATATACTATCTAAACGTTATAGGTCTGAATTAATGTGTTTTATGTATTAGAAGATATTCGTATGCTTCCTGATGATGAAGCTACTAAGATTGTGCCTAGAATATAGAAGAAAAATGTATAGTGGGTCCGTTCAACATTCTGCGAAACACTTTGTTTCAGAATTTCCGAATTTTAGAAAGTTCGTTTTTAATTACAATTGAAAATATCACCATACTTGCATATACTTATGTAGATGTCGGTAACAGTTAAAATGTTTATATTAGAATGAAATAATCTTGAGGGAAATGCGTTTTGGTTTTCAAACATAATCTGAGCACTAATTTATATGTAATATAATCAAAACAAAAAAACATTTTCCAATTGCAATATTTTTACCGTGGAATAACCTTGGGAGGGAGCACTAAGACTAGAAGTGCAACGACACAACAAAAACAACTGCAAAAATATAAAACACCCTCTTAAAAAGGAAACTACCATGCACACAAGCCAGATCAGACGTACAGACCAAGGCGCCTTGATTCCGACATGTATATAATGGAACGAACTATTCTTTTTCAAATATCTAAGTTTCATGACTGCGTAAATTACTGTGGTATATAAGTATGTCATACAATTACCAATATCGTTTCTAAATGGTGCGACTGGCCTCTGAAGATTAACATTATTCGTTAATGTGTTTTCATTAACGCCCTTGGTATAATGCAATCAGTAATAATTCCTTTTAAGCAACTTTGATAAAAAGCACAAAAGCCTATGATAAAAAGTTTTCCCAGTTTTTTTCCAGCGCGTCGTGATTTTGTAACTTTTCTAATATTTTCATATAAAAATTAAAACGAAATATTAATAATAGAGCAAGAAAGTTTAAAAAGAGTCAAACTGACAGCAAATAATTAAAAGGAATAAAAGTAAATGAATTCAGCTGACTATCAGACGTTCCAGTGAAAACCAAAAAATTCACATTATACTTACATATGTATTTTATCTACTTAAGACATCAGTTTGTGCAAAGCCCGACAGGCGGTGGTAAAACGTATTAAAGCTATTGTGAAACCGTCCACTTCCGGAAGTGCTGCTCAGTTTAAATTTTACATGATCAGTATGTGGTACATATATTAGTTTATTATTTTCCTTTTCAAAAATATAAAATAAATCTTAATTTCTTTATTATTAAGGCTAAAAAAAGTAACCAAGAATCGCAAATACTTAATCTTGAAATTTAAAGAACCATCGACAACTGATTTAAATGAGCGTTTACTGTGTTTAAATATGTAAGTACATCTTTTTCATGAGTACGTGAGTTTATATTGAAAGAATACCAGGAAACGCTTCCTGATGGTGAAGCTGCTAAGATTGTGCCCAGAATATAAAAGAAAAATGTATAGTGGGGTCGTTCCACATTCTGCGCTGTTGGTTTCATGTGTAGTGCGGAACAGGGGAGTATTAATTACAAAACAAAACTCCCATGCACATAAGCCAGAGATCAGGCGTAACCAATGCATCGTTTTTTGATAACCAAGTGAATTGAAGAGAAAAAATATAATCACACGGCATAGTGATACCACCTTGTAAAGTTGTTTTGAATATTACTTATTTCAATAACATTGCCACTGTTTGATATTGAAACACTATTACCGACATGTTCAAATTATTTACCGTTGGCATGTTTCATTAACGCACTTGGTGCAATGCAATCAATAATACTACTTTTTAAACAACTCTGGTAAAATGTCGTTTTCTCATAGTTTTTTCTGATGCGTTGTGATTTTGTAAATTTGCTAATAATTTCTTATAGAAATAAAAACAAAGTATAAATAATAGTGCAAGAAAGTTTATAATGGCCGAATTGCCAGCAAATATTCAAAAGAAATAAAAAGATAAGACTTCAGCTGCCTTTACCAGGCTAAAAAGAGCAATTAAGACTGAAAAAAGAAATCAAGACGTGATCTTAAATATTTTGTCTTGGATCGTTAAAGGACCATTCACATAATTGATATCGAAAGATTAAGAAAACTTAAATGCAGTTCTATGTCTTAAGAAAGACGTAACTTTTAAGTAGATATTGTCTGCTTCAGTATAATGAAGAGTAGCTCATTTTTCATTAATAGCGAGTTATTTCCATTTTCTGGAGATTTTCGCTGTTTTTACGATAAGCGTACATATTTTATATATTTTTGTTTTCATTAAGTGGCTTTTGCCTTTTTAAAAACTCTTTCCTCCTTTCCTTCGATTTTTCCGGGAAGAGGCAGTAGTAGAACTGATTACCTTTTTGGTCATAACTTGGATTCTTTTGCGTTGAATAGCTAAACGTATTGGCTTTCATTCTAATTTTTTTCTTTTTTTTTTGGTCGAAAGTAAGAAAAAAATTTTTTGTAATTTTTTTTCAAAAAACAAAGGGGTTAGGTGATCATAATTTTTAAGGGAAAATTTTTTTTGCACTACTCGCGAAAAAAAAAAATCGAATTAAAGCCAATACGTTTATCTATCGAACACAAAAGAAATCAAGTCGATATCTTAAAAACTAGGCAAGTTATGACCAAAATGGTAACCAGTTCTACTAAAAAGTGGCCGGGAAGAGGCAGTAGTAGAACTGGTTACCTTTTTGGTCATAACTTGCTTACTTTTTAAGATATCGACTTGGTTTATTTTGCGTTGGACAGCTAAACGTCTTGGCTTTCATTCGAATGGTTTTTTCAGGTGAAAATAAGAATTTTTTTTTTTTCATTTTTTCAAAAAAACAAAGGGGTTAGGTCATCATAATTTTTAAGGAAAAAATTTTTTTTCGCACTACCCGCGAGAAAAAAAATTTGAATTAAAGCCAATACGGTTATCTATCGAACGCAAAAGAAATCAAGTCGATATCTTGAAAACTAGGCAAGTTATGACCAAAATGGTAACCAGTTCTACTAAAAAGTGTCCGGGAAGAGGCAGTAGTAGAACTGGTTACCTTTTTGGTCATAACTTGCTTACTTTTTAAGATATCGACTTGGTTTCTTTTGCGTTGGATAGCTAAACGTATTGGCTTTCATTCGAATGTTTTTTTAGGTGAAAATAAGAAAAAAATTTTTTTGTAATTTTTTCAAAAAAACAAAGGGCTTAGGTCATCATAATTTTTGAGGAAAAAAAAGAAACCAAGTCGATATCTTGAAAAGTAAGCAAGTTATGACCAAAAGGTTAACCAAAAATTAATAAAAAATATATAAATGTATAAAATTTTATATCGATTGAAATTTCAACAGCTTTTAATTTGAAAATTGGATTGATATGGAATTTCCCATGATGGAATATGTTAGACATGATGAATTTTTCCTTAATTTTTCAACAGTTGAATGGAAAAAACTCTTGCTTAAGCATTTCTTAAAATAATTACAAATTATTTATTTTGATTTTACAAACTTTTTTGCTTTTGGAATTCAGCGATAATATTTTTTTTAAATTTAGGATTCCTTTTATAATATTAATCATTTACGTTTTAATAAAACGTATTTTTTTGGCAACTTCGTCTTCTAAATTTGAAATAACTATCATACTATGAATATAAATAATAGAACTTATCATTATTTCTCAGAAATATTCCTAATTAAACTTTCAAGTTTCAGTATAACTTGTGAGTTTGTACTGTCTTTATGATGGCCCTCAATGGTTTTGGTTAAAGATAAGAGAAAAAACTTTATTTTAAAAAACCAAGAACAACTTGGCTTAGTTTTTCAAATGTTTTTCAACAAGAAAAACTTCGTCTTACCTTTAACGCACATACACACAAATATATAACTTTGTCCTCAGCAATTATGGAAAAAGCCAATAAATAAAAGGTATCAATGACGATGATGATGGCGGTGATAATAACCACGAACGTACGGTAGGAGAGATAATAGAATTTAAGGAAAGGAAAGGAAAAGTTTAAAAACGATTCATGTTATTGTCATATTTTTTTTTATAAAAGGGTCTTACACTTTGAAGTGTTTCTTTCTAACGTTTGAAGTGGAAGGTTATTTTCTATTTGAATAATAATACTCTATCGTTTGCATTTGAATACTAAAATTGCACACTCACTGACTACTTCACTGACAAGGTTGTTAGAACATGCAAGTGGAAAATTTGTTATTGGATATGACTTTACAACCATATTCTGACAGTCTAGGAATTTCGTATCCATCAGAAGGTCAACTGTGTACTCTTTAAAACCTTATTGGTTTAATTTAAAGAATTTATATAAAATTTTAAAATCAGACTTCCATAATAGATAAATACATTCTCAATAGTGATTTAATATTTAAGGTACAAATTAACTTGGTATATACTCAGATCCCAAAAAAGTCATGAAAATGCTGCGATTAGCATCAGTAAGTAGTGCAAACTCCTATCATTTCTGATGATTTTAATGTAAGTTTGCCATTGCAGGATGTTCTCTTTTTTGATTCCTATTCACGAATTTGAAAATTGTCTTCATTTTGTTCAAAAGTTTTATTTTTGTTGCAAGAATACAATTTAATATTAACTTAGAATTGGTTATTTACGACTGGGAATAAGCTTTACATCTGGAAGGGGTATAAACTTGTCAGTATTCATTATTCCGTTTCCTCCATGTGCAAAAAAATCTCGTTACTTTTTGCTTGAAAAACATTTTTTTAAAGTAGATTTAAAGAAATAAGTATGCGTTTTTACAGGTTTGTAGAAGTAATTCATATTTTTAATCATAATTTTTTCAACTTAACTTCCTTGGAAGTTGAAAAGATGTCTATTGGATTTTTTGAAACCATTCTTTGAGAATCAGTTCCATTTTTCATTAAGTCATAAATACATCTACGAAAATAATTGCACTTATTGCAAAACTCTTTTTTTTTAAACATATGTATATGCATAAAAATTTCATTTGCTTGAAATCAAAAAGTATATTCAAATCAAAAACCAATTTCTACTTTTAAAAGTAAATTTTAAGGACTTTATAAAAAGGTGTTTAAATATTTTACTGGCTTGAAATGTACATAAATTTCCTCTCACTTCTAAAATAGAATAGCAGAAAAAAATTATTTTAGGAAGCAGTTACTTTTTCCTTATGTTATCACTAGCGGACCAGGCGAACTTCGCCTCGCCCCAATTTTAAGCCTTCAGACAAACTTTCTATTTTTTAATTTAAAAAGAAATTAAGGAATAATTTCAAACAAAATTTCATACAAAAACTCGATTTTCGATTTTTCCAATTTTCCGACTTTTCCGGAGGGATTTTCCATAAAAACCTTCTCCTCGAAAATACGAACAACTGACAAAAAGTTTTACAGAAATCGGCCAAGCCGTTCTCATTTTATGAATTATTAGATTTTGCCACGCCTCTCCGCCCACAGACCGAAAATTAAAAATCGGACTCCACAGTGTCACTCGCCCGAGTATTCTGAAGGTTCCCTGAAAATTTCGTCAAAATCGGCCCAGCCGTTTTGGAGCCATTACGTTAAAAGAAAAGGGTAAATTCTTGAATATATTTGCTTAAAAAATCTGAATTTTGTCGACAAACTGCACTAGAAATTCCTAAAAGAGTTTATATTCAAAACTTGTACGAAAATATACTCAGAATTTCTAAAAATTTTAAAACTTTCTTGGTGCAAGTCTATAAAAATATTGATGTAGGGTTATTATAACAAAATTAATTCCAATTTTCATAAAAAATTTACTCAATTCTATAGGGAATTTTTATTACAATTCGTTAAATATTTTTGAAAAGATGTTACTTCATATTTCTAAAAAAACCTCTTGCACCCGAGTTCTTGGAAATTAAAAAAAATATGTTGCAATTTTGTTGAAAATTTTAGTTATAAAACTAACTTCTGGTTCCCCAACAACGTACATACGAAAATCTCTGGGAAACTGAGAATTACTAGGGTGGAACTTATTTGTATGGGACAAGATTTTTTTATTTGTAACTGCAATGTTATTTTGCGAAATATAAGGAGAGGAAGCTTCAAAAGTTTGGGAAAATTATATCTAATTCACACAAATATTGGTGAATTTTGTGAAGATCGTTATGTACTAATACGTGTTATATGTGAATCCGTTGCTTTCATACAGTACAGTATATTAATTTGTACTCTTATAATTTGTATTGAATTATTAATACATTTACAAATTGTGAATCAAGAAAATGGCTGATAATATTTATATATATATCTTTATATATATAATTCTACTGTACGTGTGTTGTGACTGAACTCCTCCTAAACGGCTGGACCGATTTGCATAAATTTTTTTGTATGCGTTTGGGTGGCGCCCCGGGTGGTTTAGATTTACAGTTCGGTGCAATTGGACAAAGGGGCGTGGTACCTCCCATACAAACCACAAATTAAAAATCTATTATTTCTGCTCCTGCTAACGGTATTTAAACAGAATTTGGTATTTCGGTTGAGTGAACATATACGACATATATATATATATATATATATATATGTATATATATATATATATATATATATATATATATATATATATATATATATATATATATATATATATATATATATGTATATATATATATATATATATATATATATATATATATATGTATATATACATAAACGAATGAATTGATTAGGATTTGAGTGTATATACGGGAAGGTGACTCGAAATCAAACGATCGGTGTTGTCGTTGAAAGTTTTCGGTTATATCAGCGATGCCGTTTTTTCCCCGGTGAAGCGACATGAAATTTCTGGGATATTGGGGATTTAAGCCTTAATTTTTGGGAGTCCTCATACCTGGAATGTGTTTTGTATAAGAGGTATGTGGCTTTGCCAAGCTGTTGGCTAAAGTAGTTAGCGCGTTGACTACAAAGCAATTTATGACTGACAACCTGAGTTGGTATCCTGTTCAAGACAAATCATTAAAAAAAATTAATATCATGAGTTTTTCTGATTTACTTAGTGTGGCGTTGTGTTAATTGTTGTCGGACTGTTTAAGTGATGAAGGCATAACACTGGTCACTTAACAGTAACAGCAATTGGATACTCTCTACGCTAATGTTGACTGTATCAAGCGCCCTCCTTCGTCGGTATTGTTAGAAAGAACCGTCGGCGAAGTAAAACAATTAATAAAACCGCTACACACCATACAGCTTAAGAGACTAAATGCGTCTACTTAACATCAGAGACGATGCATTCTGCTATAAAAAATATAATAATAATAATAAACAACGCGGAATAGCTGAGTTGTCCTCTCGACCCTATCACTTTCACAAAAGAAGTAAAACCTTAATTTAATTGCCTGAGTGTAACTTCACTTTACTAAAAAAAATGCACTTTAGCCAAATAATGTTGAATAGCATTCACACTTATATACTTTTACAAAAAGCCATACAAACTATATGAGAATTATATAGAATTCAATCATATTTTTCTAGTTGTGAGTGAACTACGAATGAACTGATTTTGAGTGGACATACGGATCACTTGAAATCGACCGATCGGTGTTACCGTTGCGAATTTTAGTTCGGACCAGCGTTGCCGTTGTTTTTTCGGGGAAGTCCCAGGGAACTTCTGGGAATTTGGGGATTTGTTTCTCAACTGTTGGAATTGCTCATTGCGACTCAATTACGAATGAATTGTTTATGATTTGCGTGTATATACGGGAAGGTGACTTGAAATCAAACGATCTGTGTTACCGTTGCGAATTTTCGGTGGGACCAGCGTTGCCGTTGTTTTCCGATTGCTTTCCGGGGAACTTATATTATTAAAATACTAATTTGCACTCGAATCGTCATTCGTCATTCAACGATGTTTAGTGAAATACAGCAGATGGGCATTCACTTAATTGAGAAAGAAACAGCCAGCACAGATTATAACATTTTAAAAAGTGTCTTTCTTTCTCTATGGAGATTATGTCACTGGGCATCATTATAAGTCACCTTATATGTTTGCAAAGTTGCAAGGAAACTCAACTAGAAAAGGTAACCAGCGAAATCTGCAGCCACCTTGAAATAAACATTTCAGAAATGTATGCGATTTTCATACGTGAAGAAGGCTTCATTTCAATCTTAAGGGTGGGGTTACATACCACGCGTTCTACGTTTCAATGCGTTTTGTGCTTTATACGCGTTAAACGTTTCAAGTTACATTGCAGGTTTTATAGACTCTTTCAGCTAGTCAGATGATTTGTTTAGCGACATATTTTAATAACGTATACCAAAATGGGTTTGCTGCAAGATTTCATTGAGTTTTTGACTTGGTACAATTTATTTTAATTTTAATTGTGAAGTGTATATTAAAGCTTGACTGAAGTATTGATTGATTTTATGTAAAAACAAAAATCTAAGTTCAAGAAAAACGAACTTTTTGATGCAGATATGGCGCTGGACTACATTTCTAGCTTATAATCCAAGTGATGCACCATGTGAGAACAGACTTGATTTAGCAAATTTTAATACAAATTTTAGAACCTTTGGTATGTAACTCCACGTCAGTGGTATTATTAACTGTATCCCACCATATAATTTTTAAAAACCAACGCTCTTCAACCGATATTTTAGCCTTGCTTCCGGAATATATCTTACAGAGATATAAGACTATGTTATGGAGGACTATTTACTCGTAACTGACAGAAGAAGCCACTGAGAACTATAAGAGAATGTTTCAGAAAATGTTTTTATTTTAGTTTTATTACACTTTGGTATAACAATTTTTTTAATTTAACGATTTATTCTTTGTTGTTGGTTTACCTGAGTACATGCCTGCATTTCATTGGCGCTGGCCAAATCACAAATGCTCTTTATCCAAATCATGTTTGAATAGCATTCACGCTCATATATGTACTTATACAAAAATCAACACAAACTGTATGAAAATTATCTCTATCTCTATATCTCTATACATATATAAAAATTACGTGTATGTTCGTGATCGCTAAACTCAAAAACTAATGCACCGATTTTGACCAAACTTTATATACATGCTCTATGGGGCGTGAGGAGTGTTTCTGTGTAGTTTGAAGTTCGTCCGACAGATGGCGCAATATTTTTTTTTTGTGTTTCTGCACCGTAACTCAAGAACTACTGCACCGATTTTGACCAAACTTTATATACATGCTCTATGGGGCGTGAGGAGTGGTTCTGTGTAGTTTGAAGTTCGTCCGAGAGATGGCGCAAAATTTATTTTTTTGTTGTATTTTGCCCGATAGAGATTAGCGCGATAAGCCTTTGCTCTGTTTCGCTGAAGGCGTTGGGTCTTTAATCAGCATGTAGTGGCGTTAATTAGCCCGATACTGACTCAAACCTAACATCTTTTCGTGAAAAAAATTAATTAAAAAATAAAGTAAATAAATATCACTATTTTTTTAAATCTATTTGCGCGATAAGCCTATGTTATGTTTCGCTGAAGGCGTTGGGTGCTTAATCGGCGTGTGGCGGCGTTAAGTATCCCGACACCGACTCATACATAACCTCTTTTCGTGAAAAGTGTGTGGGAGTCAAACGACAAAAAAAAAATAACTTATTAAATTGAAGTTTAATTTATTTAAATTAAATACTACATATACATATTTTAATATTGTTGAAAGCTATTGAAGAAAGTAAACAAGCAACAGGTAAGACAACAAAGGGCAGCCTCCCTACCCCAACAATAACAAAACATAGAAAACGTATATTGCAGTACAAAATGCCACGCCCACGTGCAAATATTGGTCGCCGTGCACGGCACACAAATCATATGAGTGTGCTGCGCTCACAGCAGACACAAGAGGAGCGCGCAGAAGACAACGAACAAGACAGGAATCGAATGTCACTTTTACGCCAAAATTCTTCACAAGAAAATCGCGAAATAAGGAACGAACAACAAAGTGCTGCGAGAAGAGCCTCCAGAGCAGCAATACACAATACCAATCGCATTCCTTTAATGCGTCTTTCATTTAATTACGATCCGACAATTGATTACAATGTACATCCCAATATTAATATCGGTAGCATGGATCATTTATGTGTCCATTGCAAAGCATTTAAATATAAAAAGGAAACACCTGGCTTATGTTGCGCAAATGGCAAAGTAAAGCTGCCACAACTAAGCCAATCACCGGAACCATTACTTTCATTGGTGTCTGGCACAACACCACAATCAAAACATTTCCTAACCCATATATGAGGTTATAATAATTGCTTTCAAATGACGTCGTTTGGTGCTGACAATATAGTTAGTGGAAGTTTCATGCCAACATTTAAAGTACAAGGACAAATATATCACAAAGAAGGATCCTTATTGCCTATTCCTGATGAAGAATACAAATTTTTGCAGATATATTTCCTTGGCAATTCTGAAACAGAAGTCACCACCAGATGTTCAATTGCTACGGGACTACGCCGCAACATTGTAGCATCATTACAAAATTTATTCCATCAGCGTAACGAATTGGTGAAATTATTTAAAGTTGCAATAGACCGAATGCCATCCGATAATCACAAAATAGTTATAAAAGCTGCTAAAATACCAGTAGGTGATCATCCACGACGGTTCAATGCAGCAACAATAAACGAAGTTGCTATTGTAATTGTTGGTGATCAGTTCGAGCCAAGAGATATAATTTTGCATCGAAGAAATTATCAATTGCAACGAGTACCTGAAACACATCGCTCATATGATGCGCTCCAATATCCAATACAGTTTGGCTACCATTTTCAATTAAAAATGTTAAACCCAACTACTGGTATATTTTAAAAAATTTTATTTTTCACAAAAAATTTTTTTATATAGGTTATATTTATTATAGGTGAAGAAACAAATAAAAAGATAAGTAGCATGAATTACTATGCGTACAGGCTCATGATTCGGGAGACTATGGAAAATCATATTTTGAAATACCGCCAACTGTATCATCAGTATGTTGTAGATATGTATGCAAAAATAGAATCAGTGCGCCTATTATTGATTCGCCTAAATCAACGTCAATTACGATCGGAGGAATATATTCATCTACGTGATGCAATTATTAATGATGGCAATTTAAATGATCTTGGCCGATTAAAAATTCTACCAGCTACTTATACCGGCAGCCCACGTCATATGTATGAATATTCACAAGATGCTATGACATACGTTCGCAATTATGGTCGTCCTGATTTATTCATCACATTTACTTGCAACCCTATTTGGAATGAAATTAAAAAATGTTTATTGCCAGGACAATCGCAAACTGATCGTCATGACATCACATCATCTCTGATGGATTTAGTTGTAAAATCTAATGTTTTTGGCTTAGTTCGTTGCTGGATGTATTCGATAGAATGGCAGAAAAGAGGATTGCCACATGCTCATATTCTAATTTGGTGCGTTGATAAAATTCAGCCAAACGAAATCGATAATATTATTTCTGCTTAAATCCCAGACCCAACAATTGAACGAGAATTGTTCGAAATAATAACGAAGAATATGATACATGGCCCATGTGGTGCCTTTAATATGCATTCACCATGCATGATTAATTGCAAGTGTTCTAAGCGATATCCAAGACAATTGATTCTCAATTGTCTCAATTTAAATGCTTAATATAGAAATTTAACAGGAATGTATTTAAAGGGTGACTCATATCAAATATAAATTGTTTGTTGTGCTGTTTAAATACAAATATTCTAAACCTACTATCATTATATGTTTTATAATGCTCATATACGATAGAAAATTCTCATATTGTATGTGAATATTTTGGCATAAATATATGAGATTGAATATTTTCAAACTGCTTAAATTTCACCGACGATTTGGCTTTGCGGCCAATGAATTGTCGGCATATGAACAGCTAAAGCAAATAATCTCCCTTATTCTATTTGTCGTCATCGTCATCGACGTGAAAATAAATGACAGTTCTGTGCTCGTTGATGACAAGAATTGAGTGTTATTGACGGCCATTTGCCACTTTGAAAGCCTTAGTAATAGTAACAGGTTATAAATATATATAATTGTTGTAGACATCGATTCTACAGTTGCCGAAATATTGGTGTCGATGTCGATAACGACAAATAGAATAAGGGCGATTGTCTTTTGCTTTAAAAATTTCTATAAGAAATTTGTTGCGCATACGTAACTTCATAAGACATTTTATTTCGTATTTGTTAAACATTCCCCATTATTATGATTGTCGACGTCGACGTCACATCAAGTCAGACAGTAAAAAAGACAGCAGCTCTGAACTCCTTGTAGGCAATAATTAACTAATATCGATAGCTAATTGTAATTTTATAAGCCATAGTAGTAGTAATATCCTATCAATAGTATTTAATAGTTCTCGATAACGACCCCACAATTGCCAATGTATTGATGTTGACTTAATGTGACGTCGACAATCATAATAAGGGGGAATTTCTATGCCATACAAAAAAATATGTAAAATGTAAAAATTTTTTGCCATTTTTTCACACTGTTTTTTCTTGTTATTTTGGAATGAGAAATTTTACTGCGATTTCGTAAAGAACTTTTGTAAAAAAAGCTTTATTCTAAATGAATAAAAAACAAATATTAAGTTATTTCTAAAAACTTCAGTATGAATTCTTTTCTACTGCTTGTTTGTGAACAAATTTCCATAAGAATTTTTACTTCCTATTTATAAAAAATTTCATTCTGACTTTTAGAAAATCTTTTAGAAAAACTTTCTAGCAGAAATTGTGACTCGAATTATTATAAAATAATTATAAATCTTATGAACAATTTCAATAAACTTGTATTGAGAATTAAAAAGATTTTTTTCCGGAAAGAGTTTGTAAGAAAAAGAAATTTCACTCTGTTTAAAAAAATAAAAAATTAAGAAATTTCAGACCGTATTCGTTAAAAAACTTTTCAGAACAAATTTTATCCGAATCAAAAATTTCTATAGTTAATTTACCTAAAATTTTTTTTATTTCGAACTCATAAAAAACTTAGTTCAATTTTTTTTTTACTTACCATCGAACTCGTCAAACAATTTCGGAGGAACTTTTGAGCAAAAATTTCTATAGAATTTTCTTTTCCAAATTCCAGAAAATTAAATTTGGATCTCTCACTTCGAATTCATAAAAATCCTGGAAGAAAAATGAAATTTTACGAGAAATTTTTTCTTTATAGATTACAAAAATTTTCATAAGACATTTTATTCTGAGTCTATAGTTGCTTTCTTTAAAACATAAACTGCGAATGAAAATTGTCAACTTTATTGAGTTAAATAAACTTGCATAAATCAAATAGATTTATGGGAAAATTTGTCATAAGCTTTGTGCAACATTACACATTGAAAACTTCTAAACGCTTTGCTCTATTATCACGAAAATTTAAATTACCTGTATTTCCTTGTATCTTTTCTTGCTGCAAAACTTTTTAATGTTGTTTTCTTGTCAATGAAAAATTATACCTTTGGGTATTATAAACTCTTTTTCTACTTTATGTTAACATTTTAAAATTCATACCTTAAAAAAGTGGCTAAAAGTGTATGATTTTGTCCGTCTGTGTGATTTTAAATTTATAAACTTTCCCAATTCTTAGTGATGAATACTTGTTGTACACCTTGGAGCTTCAATGTGTGAGTATGTTAAAGGTGTTTCTTTATATATGTGTATGTGTGTGTGTGTGTGGTAGAGTATATGTATATGTTGGTTAAGTTTATTATACTGTCAATATTATGAGTTACTAAGTTTATATTTTAGCCTTAAGCTTAATGTTTAATTCATCAGTTTTGATTACTATATAAAAAGTAGAACAAAGAAAATACTGAGGGAATTGAGTGTACAGAATACGAAAGGATTATCAGTCTTATTCTGAGAATTGAAACAAAGGAATAATGCTTATGTTTTAAATAAAGGATATTAAAAGTTGGGCAGTTAACAAAATGTCGTTAATCAAGTTATTTAAAAATTAACTTGTAATTTAAATTTTTTAATATACAAATTAAAAAAATTTAATTAAAAAAAAAATAATTTAATAAGCAAAGAAATTTAACTGAAATTTGTTTGTCTAGCTCGAGCTCGTTTATTCAATCTGTCAATTCAGTTTAATTATTTTTACAAATAATTTTTTATTTGGAGCGAAGGAGAAGGCAATTGGCAGCTCTGTTCCGTTCTGCTAGTTCAATAGTTCTTCCTTAATAATATTAACCTGAATTTACAAATTGACTCTAGCAAGACGAAGATAAATGTTTACAAGTGGTATAAGCTTTTCAAAGAAAGCCGAGAAGATGTGAATGAAATGTGGCAGCGAAGCTCTTGCCAAAATTGCTGAATTTTGAAGAACAAATAAACCATCACATGGGAATTGTTCAGGAAATGTTGAATGACGTTAAAGACGATCCAGATTTGCTTAAGAGGGTCATAACTGGTGACGAATCATGGGTATATGGTTATGACATCGAAACCAAAGTCTAATCGTCCAATGTATGACAGTACATATCATCTTTTAGAGGATAATGTAGTGGGTAAATCAATTATGCCAGGAGCAATTAAGCAGAAACTACTGTAAATGCTTTTGTAGCTCAAATAATGGAACTGGATTTGTTAAAGCAAACTAAAACTTGAATTTGTAAAAACTAGGTTAGGTTAGGTTAGGTTGATTGGAGGGGTGTTGTAGCCCATGTCATACGACGTACACTTAAGCCAGTGAAGGCTTGTTGTGCGCTCCCTTTAATTACCAAACACAAACTGCCAGAGTTCTGCGGCAGGAAAAACTAAGTGAGCAGGATTCTTGCGTTTTTATGCAGTTTATAGGCAATTTACAGCAAACAAAAAAATTCATCGTTAGCAGCCCTATCGAAAAAAAAAAAAATACAATGGAAACAGAAATATCGACGATATTTTTTTTCTTTGTATGATTCTTTTCCCTGGTCCTATCACATGTTGATGAAAATGTGACCACCTCTGAAAAATACCTTTTCATATAAAAATTTTGAATTCGGTGAGCAAATATCGAAAAAATTGTTGTACATAAAAAACTTTGTGTATACAACCTACTAATTTTTTGAAGTACAGTACAAATTTAGGAAACGGTCGGGGGAAAATCTTATTAAATTGTCAGTTAGTATTAATTCAGAAATAAATTTGAGAGAGGAAGTTTCTTAATTAAAATTGTATTGTAAGTAAGATTGGCTAAAGAAGTTTTCTATAAACTTGGAGTGAAATTTCGAACATTATATTTTCAATATATATATATATATATATATATATATATATATATATATATATATATATATATATATATATATATATATATATATATATATATATACATACTTAACGAAATTTTTCCAAGTAAATTAAAAATAAAGCTTCTTTTGTGCAAAAATGCCATAACTCAAAACAATTAGATTTTCTGAAAAAAATGTTCAAAGTCGCAACTTAATGGAAAATTAAGAAGCATATATTTTTCATGGAATTTGTACATCGTTCTTCATGTAACGATATGACAACAATTACTTTTTTTTTGAGTTATGCCATTCTTACAAATGAGCAATGCATTTGGAAGAAAGTTAAGTCAGAATTTTTGATCAATGAAAATTTTACGGTTTCGCAATAATATTTATATTAGATAGTTTTTTATGAATGTAGATTAAAGTTCTCGGGAATGTAAATTTTTATTGAGAACAGTTTATCTATTAAAGCATTTGCTCTGAAAATGATATCTCACAAGTGGTGCCCGACAAGCCAATGTGTGCTGTTAAGGACAAATGAAGCCTTAAGTTATAGAACGCAACCAATTATGATTCTGATTGGCTTCGTCACATTTCGCAACTTATAGGCAATCCCTTTAGCGTCAATAACTTGCCATTATCCATTATTTTGAGGATCTCAACCATTTCAGGGATGGGTCTTTTACCGCATTTTGGAAATATAATTAAATGTCTTATAATTTGCTCCTTTAGCAAAGCTCAGAAAATTATTTACACAATTATTGACAAATGCTTACTTTACCCAACAAGTAAATCCCACAGACCAAAGATGTAAATTTTATATACGAGTATGTATAAGTACATATGTACATACCTATGTACATACATAAAAACCACATTAAGCAATTTGAAAGGAATAAAGTTTGTAAGAAATAAATGATTTTAAATACGAATGTGTGCATACATGCTTATTTAAATATTTTTCTCATGAGCAAATGTGTATATCATTTGTTAAGGCAATTAAATTGTTCTGGTCAATTACAAAGTATATTTGATATAAAGTAAACAAATTCTCTATGAGTTTTATTTGCTCAAAGCCCCAGTAAACACCCACAATTTAAACAATACTCGTAAATAAAATAAAATGGAATAAATGAATTATTTTTTGTTGGTGTCTACCGCAAAAAATTTGTCAGAAAAAGAAATTAAAACAAATATTCAAACTTAATTTTTTGCAACAAGTTTGCTTAACAAAATAAAGCAAAGGTAAACTAAAGTTATATGCAAATTGAACACTTTCAAGATGTTTACTCGTTCGTTTGTCTTGTGTCATTTTCGTCTGTCAAGTTTGTTAAAATTATGGAAAAAATATATTTTTTCTATAAGGAAATTTCTCAGTGTTTGCAAGGTGTTATCTCACAATTTCTAATATTTAAAGTTTATTCTGGTGCAGCAAGCAAAATATAAACCCGCAAGAAAAAACTTAATTTCACTTCCAAGTATTTTTCACATACATATTTTTTTGCAGTTTTACTTTTTCCATTTCTCGACAATCATCCTTTAAGCCAGTTGTTTATATTTGTTTATGCTTAAAAACTATTTAGAAGAAAAATTTTGTAAAAAAGTGAATTGTAAAATAAAAACTGCAACTTCGTGTAAATAAAAATAAGTTTCTTTTTCTGCATTTAACATTCATTTAAACTGTTGTCATGGCATTCAGGGCAAAATGTTTTTCGAGTATAAAAAAATTTAAATTTCTTCTCTGACTTGGAAAGTTTTGGTGCTTATTTTTTTTTGCTGTTCACATTTTGGGTGTTAAACATTTGCAAAACAATAATTGTACATGAGCCTGCAGGACCATTTCGCAACTTTTTTCCATTTACTTGATGAGGGGGGCATAGGAAATTAAAAGAAAAACTTACACTTCACACTACTTTCGTTTAACAATTGAATAGTGCAGTAAAAGAAATTTTTAACAATAAATAAATTTAAGATTTTTTAAAAAATTCAAAATGGAATATTTTTGAAATTAAATTTTCTTATATAAAACTGTTGACTCCCAATTAAAAATAACATTACTCACATTTCGATTGAAGGGGGCACTCAGTGAAATTTCCACAAAAAAAATTATGATGGAAAACTCTACATTTAAGTAGTACATTTTTGTATACATAATTTTTGATTCCGAAATAAAAACAACATTTAAATTGAAGAGTGCGTCAAGACGAAATATATCAATTTCAAACTCTGTGCATAATTTCTTATAAAAATGTCTACTCTCAAAATTCGGAGTGATTTCTTTTGTATAAAAGTGCTGATTTCGTATTAAAAATAACATTACTGCTAATTTAGTGTCGTGTTAGTTTGCTGAACAATTAAAGAGGGCACAAGAGAAATTTATAAAAATCTATGAAAATGCCGAATTTTGAGTAGCACTTGTATTGGGAAATTTTATTCTTTAATTTCTGTATATACTTTCGTTGACTCCGAATTATAAATAGCAAATATTTACATTTCAATTGCTTATTATTTAACTAAGGAGTAGAGTGCATCAATAAAATATTTATAAATCATAGATTTTTTTTTGCGAAATTCGGAGTAAAATTGTTTATACATAATCTTTGTATTCGAATTAAAACTAAAATTGCTGCATCTAAAATTCCTTGCACAACAATTATTTTTTGCTTTCATTTTACTTTCCTTCATTTATACAAATAATTTATAAAAATTCTGCAATATGTATTGGAAAAAAAATTATGAGGAATTTTGTTTCAGATTTAAATTTCAATGAAATATCTTCGAATTAAATACTGAGAACATTTTTGAGAGGGTTCGGCCTTAAATTTATATAATTTTTTTGTAGCAAATCGAAAATAAATTTTTTAGGGCACATTCGGAGTAAATTCATACGCAATTTTGAAGACTTAAAATACAACAAACGCAAAGTAAGTTTTTTCGAGGAGAACTTTTTTTACCAAATGAATATGTTTTTGGTGGTCGCGAGTTCAAATCTTACTTTACTTCATTAGATGAAAGATGTTTTTTTATGATTAGAAAAAGACTGGGATTACAAAAAAGACTGGGACTGCCAACACATATTTTCGGTGCTACCACAACACATCTAATTAGCACCGGGGTAGATTTGTTTTACAACACAATTCTTATATAAAAAGCTACTTGAAGCATGGCGAAAATTTACGATTCAAATAATAAAAAAATTCACTTCGAGTTTCTTTACATTTTTGTAAGAAAAAATAGAAATTTTTTGTTATGAATTTATGGATTTAACTTTTAAAATTTGTTTGGCTTTGTGGCTTTAACTGACATTTAATTGGTCGGTTGAGCAAATTGTCAGTGAACTTTAATCAGTTTGAAAATATTTACTGAAGATTTGGTTCAGCGGCATATGAACAGCTAAAGCCAAAGCAACACATTTCAAAAGTAGAATTCATAAATTCATATAAAAAATGTCGGGAAATCCACTACGAACTTTTTCGAACAAAAATTTTCAACAAATTCGAAGTAAAAAGTTCAAATATTTTATAGGTACAATTGCGATACATTACAATATTAAATATTCATGAATTAAAATATATATGTATATTGTTTTGGTTTTATTTAATAGGACTACAGGAAATAGTTTTCATTTTTTTTTTCGAGAACACTGAAGATGGCACAAAGCCGAAACCGGTCTGTTCATAAACCAAATTTGACGTGGGATGACGGAAAATCGTTCCAAATTCAAACAAACCCCGTCGGAAGAATATCACAAAAATAGTTTTCATTAAAGTGCTTATTATTTACAGTGTAACTTGTTTTTACTCTTGTTGAAGAAATTATTCAAAATAAACTTTAAACAGTTTTTTTTTTCTAATATGTGAGTTTTTTTTGCAAACGAAAACAAATGCATAAGTTTTTGCTACTTAAACAATATTTATCCAACACACTTTCATAAGAAGATTGTTTCATACTTACCCAAGATTTTGAATTAAAAAAAAGAAAATAAAAAAATCTGTTCTACAAGAAATTCAATTATAAGAAAGTAGCAAAAGTTTGTTTAAGAGTCTAGAAGTACATCTGGATTTTCCCTTTTCTATAAAAACTGCAGGAAAAAAAGGAAAACTGCGCATATAAGTGGGAGGATGTGTAGATATTAAAGCAGATGGCTGTAGCTGTTGGTTGTCACTGTCGTCAACGCATCTATCAACACTAATGTTTAATGTTTTCCACTTAAAATTTTCTTGTTGCAACATAAAAAAACAAGGAAAGAAAAACACTCATACGTACTCCTACTCTACAGCCATAAATAAATTATTTAACAGTCATACGCACCATCTACCGATGCAGTCAAACACAGTGGTGTTAAAGGCAATATATCAGCTATAGTTGAAATCAGTAACTTTTAAAGATTTCACAAAAACTAAATTTATAAACAACTGCTGTCTGTGGTTTGCATTAACAATTGTGTGATTCACAAACTTTTCGTTATCAATTTTGTTAATTTGATATCAAATGTCATTTCTGTTAAAATAACAAAGAAAAAAATACAAAAGAATTTTCTTTATTATATAACGAGATAATAAAAATAATGTTATATATGCTGAACAGCTGACTTTAATCATTTGAGTAACAACACAAAAACACCACAAACGTTAAGATTGCGATAGTGAATATCTCTAAAAAAATTTCAGAATTTTGCTATTATTATTTTTTAAATCAGTAAAGAAAGTTACTGAATCGCACTATTGAAAACTAAATACAACTGTAATTGGAATTTAACCAAGCGAGTTCAGGACAGGCGGAATTGACAGCGCAGCTGATAAGTTTTTTTTTTAAGTTTTTCGATGGTCAATGTCAAAATTATTCACTTCTTTTGATTACGTTTGAATATATTTCATTGCTTTCTACTTTAATTCTACTGTTTTTTTGACGTATTGAATTGATAGAGTTGTATTTGTTGTTCTGTTATGAATTCACCTTGGAATTTAATATATACTAGCGGACCAGGCGAACTTCGCCTCGCCCCAATTTTAAGCCTTCAGACAAACTTGAAAAACCATTAAGGAATAATTTCAAACAAAATTTCATGCCAAAACTCGATTTTCGATTTTTTCAATTTTCCGACTTTTCCGGAGGGATTTTCAAATTTTCTTCCATAAAACCTTCTCCTCGAAAATACGAACAACTGACAAAAAGTTTTACAGAAATCGGCCAAGCCGTTCTCATTTTATGAATTATTGCATTTCGCCACGCCTCTCCGCCCACAGACCGAAAATAAAAAATCACCCGCCCGAGTATTCTGAAGGCTCCCTGAAAATTTCGTGAAAATCGGCTCAGCCGTTTTGGAGCCATTACGTTACATACATAAATACATACACACATCCTATTTTATATATATATATATATATATATATATATATATACATATATATATATATATATATATATATATATATATATATATATATATATATATATATATATATATATATATATATATATATATATATATATGTATATATATATATATATATATATATATATATATATATATATATGTATATATATATATATATATATATATGTATATATATATATATATATATATATATATATATATATATATATATATATATATATATATATATATATATATATATATATACATATATATATATATATATATATATATATACATATATATATATATATATATATATATATATATATATATATATATATATATATATATATATATATATATATATATATATATAGATTTGCTTAATTTGTAAATATCGGGTTGTCCATTTAGTGGTTTTAAAACGGCCGATCTGGCAATGCCGTCATCTAAAATGTCGTTTGCTTAGTAAAAAGTTGGCCATTTACTAATATGGATCGTTTAACAACAGAAGAACGGATAAAACAGTGGTGGTTCAAATGTGACCACTTTTAGAGCATTACGACCTAGTCACATTTTCGCATTATCGACCTACTGTGCAAGGAATTGGTAAGATTAAAAAGAAATTTGAAGAGAGTGGAAGCATTACAGGTGTGGTCAGGACTGTGCATCATCGCTATGTGCGCACTACTGAAAATATCGCTTCTGTTAGTGAAAGTGGCGAATAATCCAAATTTCTCAATTCCACGGCATTCTGAACAACTGCGCTTGTTTTACAGGTTATTATGTCGTACTCACGCACTAATTATAGCCCGCTGACCACTCACAACACTGTAAATGTGCTGATTGGGTGCTACAGCAACAGGTTTTCAAAGCTGCTTTTACGAACCCAGGAGTGATTGTGGAAAGGCCATTGCATTCGGAAAATGCGACTGTTTGGTGCGCATTATAGTCTGGAGGTGTAATTGGCCCGTATTTATTCGAAAACGCCGCTGGAAGACCTGCTACCGTTAATTCAGAACGCTATTGCCGTATGATAAACGATTTTTTGTGTGTCTGCAATTAAATATTTTGGACTGGACGATATGTGGTTTCAACAAAGTGGTGCACAGGAGCCACACAATACGACCGATTTTGGCTTTATGGCAGGGGAAGTTTTAAGAACACGAAATCTTACGTTTTTTCGTCATCAAGCTCATGTGCTTTGACACTGCTTGACTATGTCAAAGATTGTGTCTACTGGGGTAGTCCCCTAACGGAGCAATTGGAAACCAACATTTGTCAAGTTTGTGACGGAGATACCGGCCGAAATGTGCACAAAAGTGGTCGAAAACTACCTCTAAAGGATCCTCCGCTGCTTGAGGCGGTCATTTAAATGATAATGTATTTCGCACGTAGTGACGAGGTCCAAGCATTATAATGGAATAAAAGTCTTGTGTGTTTTATTTAACTTTACTTTTGAAACTGAAAAATGAATAATCCAATATGTGTTATTTGCTTTACAGCTGTCAGAAATTAAATATTAAATATTTTATTATTAGTGTTGAAAATTTATTGAAAATTCTGTCTAAAATTTTAATCAAAATAAACAATGGACAACGATTTTATGCAGAAAGATGTTTTGATTGCCGAAAGAGATCGATTTATTGAAATATGTAGTAAGAGCCGTTTGTACAAAAACCCCAACTACAAAAGGCCATGGAAGGTCTTCTCTTCGATCTCTAAAAGATTGCTGAACGATGTTCTTGCATCAATTGAAAACGATATATCTATGGCTATTGAAAAATTTGTGGATAATTTTTTGAAACTAGAAACAAACTCCTTTTGATAATTTAAGAAAACTCTGGTCTAGATGGGAAACCGGAAGCGAAAAAAATCTCATAAATAATAAATAAGAGGGTGAGAATTTTAAGAAAACAAATGAGAGTGTCAAAACCACTATATATCTGGTTCATCTATTACATATCGTTGGAATGCGTATTTGAAAAATGTTTTTTTTTAAGATTTGTTATTTATGTACCTTAAGATTATATTATTAATTAAATTTTTAAAATTTTAATTCTTAGATTTGTTAATAAACGGTACAGTATTTGAGCAAAAATTTTGACATTCAATGTTCTATTCGTGCGATTGTTTATTAATGCCTCCGCTACTTTAAACGTTTTCTTTGAAATTGAATTTATTATTTGTAAAAATATTTCCTTGAGCACAATAATAAACCAAGCTTTTGCAACCTAGTGTTGCATTATCAACTGCTAATGGAATCCCTACTTTGCAGACTTATTTGCTTTGAAAATTTATACTTATATTTTATTTTTGCTGCACGAAATTTTTCACTTTTCATTCATCCTTCTGTTACCAGTTTTAGTTTTAAACAGCAAATGGAATTTAAGTTTAATTTATACATTTTTTTCTTTTAGTCCTTTTATTTATTTTGTATTATTTTATTTGTAATAAAGCATACTTTCTGTTTTATGAATAAAAACTTGTTAAATAGACACACAAAGAAATTGCAACATTTTCTTCTTTCATGTGAAATTTTATTCATGATGAGGGTGATTGTTTTATGACAAATTTCAAATATTTTTTTATACATCAGCAATGGACTGCTTCAAATACTTCATAATTTTTAGAAGCGTTTAAGTTTTGAGAAGGATAATTATTAATTTAAAAATGAAAATATTTTTAATTGAAAAACTGTATTTACACTAAGAATTTGTTAATCGAAAATGTTGCATGAAATGTTATCATTTTGCCAATATTAATTAGGGTGAAACAATAAGGTGGGTGAAACAATAAGGTGTAAAGTATTGTGTACACCAGAGCGCTCGTAATTTAAAATACAACTGACCCACTAGTTAATTTACATGATCTGTCCAAGTCAAATGGTTATTAAAAATTTTAGATTTTTCGCTCTATTAACGATTTCAATTTTCTCACCATTCAAAACGATATCCCCAGAAATAAAAGGAGTCATACTTTTTTTTAAATTACAATACATTTGGATTTTTGGAGGTTTCAAACAGAGTCCATTTGCACTAGCCCAGAGATAAATTTGATTTAATTCTTTATTTAACTGTGAGACACCTGTGACAGTGTGTTCAGCTGCGGTATTTAAAATAAGTTGTATGCCATCTGCATAAAGATGAATGTGACAATTGGAAAGAATTCTTGGCAAGTCATTTGCATCTATTGAAAATAAAAGCGGACCTAATATAGAGCCCTGAGGCACTCCCCTTTTAAGGGTCAGTTTATCAGACCAAACATTGTTTACAAGAACCGATTGTGTTCGATTTGAAATGTATGATGAAATAAGGTTAATTGATGTACCCGAAAATCTGAAAAAGTGTTTTAATTTGTTAATTAATGTGGCATGGTCTGCCGTGTCAAATGCTTTGGAGTGGTCAAGAAGTATGCGTGGGAAATGTAGGAAATCGTACGAAAATTCATGTGCTGCCAGTTTTGCTACCACGTTTGCTACAATATAACTCCTAACAGCGTGCAACAGCAATTGTTAATCAAATTAGAATGAGATCTCAATTTAAATTTCAAGATTTTATTACCTGAGATAATAAATTCTTTACACTAGGGCTTACTCCGCATTCGCAATAAAAGAATTTTTGTTAATAAATTAATTTTTTGATTATTTCATGGTTTACCAATAAATTACCATTGAAAAAAAGTTCAAATCCGAGTAAAATGTTTACAATATTTAACAATTTAATTCGCATCCGGCCCTTTTTCGCTTTTTAAGCCGATGTTGAGAACGTCGATCCTTTCGATTGCGAAAAAATGTCTCGAATCAAACAATTAATCACATGTGAAGAAGAGTGCTATGCGCTTGCTGTCCATTTAATCAGTCCTAATGGAAAATTTAATCGTAAAGCAATTATTAGACGTTATGCTGAACACTTTGTCGGCGAAATTGAGTGGAAAAAGGTAGCATTTGTAGTACACATAGATGATTGCTTGGCCGAAGTCTCCTCGAAACCACAAGCAAATCATAACCACATATATAAAATGCTTTCAGATAATATTTATAAATATGATTTAATTAAGTTTTCTAATTAATATAACAAATTTTTTATAATCCCTATTACGTCATGGTCATAACGAAGTACTATTCATGATGTTAATATATATATATATTTTTTTTTGTATAAAGGCGACTGTGGCACAAAAACACGTTAAAGAGTAAAAGGTGTTAAATGCAAATGGACTGCATCTAAATGCACTCAAAAATCACAAACCGTTAGATTAAAAGAGCCGTTGATGGCGTTTGAAGCGTTCGCCAGATAGAATGGTGTTCAGTTTAATGAATAATTTTTTTGAAACCTTTTTCCCACATATTTTTTATTATTATTTTGCAATGCCTTTTTTAGCCAACTTCAAACTTTTTTTCTTTAGTGGCTAAAAGCTTTTTCGTTCGTGCTCTTTGTTAAAGCTGCATGCATATACAACGACTGTATAAAAACGTATTCATAACGAGAGAAAATACAAATAATTGTACTTTATTTTAAAATAAAATTTAACATATCAAAGGACTTATGCTCGTATGATGCTGTTGAAAGACAGTAAAATATAAAAAACATATTTTTTTACTATTTCGTTTGTGTCACCAGAATAATGGAATTTTTTTTTAAAGCTTATAATTCTGTCATCGTATTATTTTTGCATATATGTTTGCATATAGTTCACAAAAATATGGTTATTTGTATTCCTGCCACCAGATGAGAGGGAGTATTCTGAGTTTAAAATGATGTTTGCTGGTGACGTTTTCATAAGATCATTTGTGATGATTTAATGTGCTACGAGAGAGACGGAGACTACGAATTAAGCTAATTGCTTGATCCGATGAGATATCATCGTAAAAATCCATAAAAACGCTGTTGGCTGAAGTAGATAGTGCGTTGACTTTGAAGTAAATTATGACTGTGGATGTGGCTTCGATCTCTGTTTATGTCAAGTCATCAACATTATAAATTTTTCTGAAGTGCATTAGTATGGCATTGCGTTATAGCGTAGACAGACGACAGCGTTAATTTGCATTAGCAGTCTTAATTCAAATTAACTTGTGAATTATCCCCATCGCAATGTGTATTAGATTTGATATAAATGCACGAAATCGGACTGAATTTATACTGAATTTAGCTTTTTCAATATGGCAATGCTATTGCCACTCTCTTATCGAGTGGAATACAAAGCCTCATGTTGGTATCCAACCTGTTCATATTTTGAACTTTTTCACAAACTTTTTGGAAAGCCTTCCTGTTGAGGCGAAAGTTTTCCTTAAATCTGTTATCGTCCATCGTAAGCACGTCACACTCCCAAAAACTGGTTTTGTGGTCCTTTAAAAAAATGCCATATAAGAATTTTATTCTCCACGAAAATATTAAACCTACAAATTTCCACAATTGCCTTTCTCTTATTTCAGACTGTCCTCTTGCGATCCCAAGTTGTAGCACCACGTTCAGATTTATGGTTGCTAGTGCATGTACAATGCTTACATTATTGAGCAGTTTCAGCAAAAGTAATTTCAACTTTCTTTCAAATATATAGTAAATTTTCACCAACAGCATAGCTGCTAATCGTACTTTTTGCCTTCTATCCATTTGATTTCGATGTAAATGCCAAAAAAAATTAGTTGACAAACAAACAGCTGTTTGCTAAATGCAGAAACTGTCGTCTGTCAGCGTTAAATTTTAATTCACATTAGTGAGCTTCTAATGCAAATTAACGCTGTCGTCTGTCTACGCTATTAGTTGTCGTTAGAATGTTGAACTGATGAAGGCGTAGCACCGGTCACTGAACAGTACCGGCAGTGAATTGATACTCTTCTATACTAAATTGCCTTTGGAATCAAATTACATTTGAAAAGTTTAGAAATTTGGCACGAGCCATAATATTTTTATAGGAATATATTGATCAATAATGAATTGATTGAATATATTGTTTTCATATGAATTTAAGGAAACAAGTGATTTTCATCAAAAGAGAATTTCTAAAACCAACATTTTTCAAATTTGTAAAAATAATTTAAAATTTTTAGCCACATACGAGTACTGTCTGTTTAATTTCCTAAGAAGTCGAAAAAATAAGACTTTAAATTTTTTGACCTTTCAAAGATATTGAAATGGTGCTGTGGAGGTCAGATGGAATATCCACTTACACTCTTCAATGCCTTAAAAGCCATTTCTTTAAAACAACTCTTCTATAAATTGGCATTCTACTTGCCAAAGGTACCTTCTAGTCGACCATGACCGTTTGATGTTAATTATTGTTTTTTTTTTCTTCTTATTTAAAACTCCTTTTAATGCGGTGATGTGGAAAGTCTATTAAAATTCATAATTTCTGTTTTTATTTCATATCGGCTGTTTAAACAAAACTCAATTCGAATTCAATGAAATGTGAACGATATGACATATTTTTTTACACTGGCCTTTATTGCTGGTAAAATTGTACACGGTGTGTTCTAAATACATAATTGAGCGACATGAAATAAGAAAAATATATGTTTTATGGTCGCATGTATTTCATGAGCACGAGCAACTTGATTATAGAGCTTGTGAACTATAGTTAGAAATCGTCAGAACGAAGTCCTTTTGCTTAGCAACTGTACAACTTATCAGCATTTTTTTCTTTATTAAAAAAAATTATACAATAAATTTACGTTTCTGAACTGTTTTGTAATTAAAAGTTCTTAATATTTTTCAAAACGATTTCATAAAAACGTTGAATAAATTATTAAGATACTTTCCATTTCATTAAGTACACACCCGTACCATTTTCTCTAAAGCCTTGAAGACAATTTAAGAAAATTCAGCAGAATTAATTGTTTTTTATATAATCTTAAATAGCAACATAATACACTTTAAAACAGTTAATTAAAATATTCGACAAACTCAAAGTGATGGCAACCAACCTCAAGCCTTGTCGTTATCATGAACATTGTCATAATCATCTATGACAGCGTCATTGAGCGCCTAAACGTCAAACCACTTATTACTTAATAATTCCTCATGAAATTTTTAGTGGAACCTTGAACATGTTCGCACGAAAATTGTGAAATTTTAAAATTGTTTTTGTTTTGTTTTGGTAGGGTTTTCTTTTCTTACGCGTGTTTTTAAACAGTCAAAATTTTTGTATTAAAAAAAACCTGCCAATTTAAAGCACCCTATTTCGGCAATACTTAAGGGATAATTTTAATCATTCACTGGCTCTAAGGCTGACAGAGTACAGGTGCAAACGCGCATATCTTCACGGTTATCATAGTTTCATTACTTCCTACTTATTAATTCATTCGTATCAAAACAACAAAAAGAATTAAACGGCCCGGCAACCAACCACACAGCCAACCCATACACTCGCCAGCAAGCAATCATCCTAAATGTTGGTATCATTATTAACGTCATCGTCAACAACAAAAAGTTTCGAAAAGGAAAACGAAAAATGAGTTACAAGGAAAAAAAAAAGAATATGACCATCATTATGAATAACATTAAAATCAACTTAAAGCATTAACATTGAATTGTCTGTTTAAGCATTTATTCACGTCTTAAATTCACCACGCACAGTGGGCTTAACACATTCTGCTATAGACTAGGCATAAATTTAAAAAAAAAATTACACTCATGGAAAAAAACATAGTTGAAATGACCCGAAACTAAAAGCAAATATTATTTTATTTATTTATTTATTTACATGATATCAATTATATATAAATATACAATTAATATAATAAAGTAATAGCAAGGCTGCGAGGCCATCAGCTATTTATTTTATTTTTCTGCATAACTATAGTATAATAAGCCAACAATATTGTATTATGTATGATAATCATAATATGATTAAAATTTACTTTTTTCCAATCAAATGTTATCAATACAATAACTTAAATCAATGTATTATGAATATATTCTATATTGCAACGACAGAAATGACTACAAACATTATGTATGTACATACATGTATTTACAAAAGTGACTGACTGATTTTACCTAAGAGGAACTGCAACCGACTTGACGTGAATAATTTTCACGTTAGAGCACCAAATTCTAGTGTTCTTGGCGTTATTACTGGTAGTGTAAAGGAACTTCAAGAACTTATATGACAATTAAATGTTCAATCAAATGAGAATTTTATTTAATGTTAGTTTAGTCTAGGTAAATAACTCTCATTTAGTACATGTATTACTATGTATGTGATTAAGCTTCAACCATACCTTGATCACTAAGGCATTAACTTATTTTTTTATGTGATAAAAACTTGTTTGATCTTAAAAAAAACTATAATTAGGTTGGGTCGCAGGTGCGACTCCTGCCGAATACTCTGGGTAATTCTACAGCTAAGCCAAATGGGTTCGCAGTTTGTAGTTATTTATAAAAACAGAACAATAACACATGGCTACAAGGATCAAAATATGATTAATGTAACCATTGTGCCATTGGCATGCCTATTCTGTGTTTGTAAGGAAATTTGCTTTTTGCAAAAGACGTTTTGAACGTTCGAACCTTAAGAACATTTTTAAAATTAATAATTCTTGTAGCGATAAATTTTGGGGAAAATTTTATAATGTTTTGGTAAATTTTTCTCTAAATGCGAGCGAAACTGTCGTGCAAACATTTATATTGAAAGCAAAAACTAAATTTGAATTTTTTATTATTGTTCTAGATCGACATAATTTGTTTTCTATATTTTATAAACTAAAACTGATATTTTTGGTTTTAGTGAATTGTCGAGTTTTCAGCGAATTTTCGCTTCCCTTCCAGCCTTTTTTGTTGTTGCAAATCTGTCAATAATTATCCAAAATTTAAAATATTGTCCAAAGTATCATATTTTGGAAGCCATCTCTTGACCGGATGACCTGATTTTCAATAGGACAACTAAAAGGACTATCAAATAGACATAATAGCTGGATTCATGCAAAGTTGATTTCAAATGGACCGACAGGCGATCATACAGGTAGATAGCTGCACGATCGTAAAGATGAACAGCTGCATATAATGAATTTGTAAATGGATATTGCAAAAATTATATATGATAAACTCTATCAGAATCGGACAAAGGATCTAGCTGTTCAAATTATGTCATGCCTACAAGATATAATCATCATACCCTTAAATCGTTCATCCAGAATATCGATTGTGATACGCGTCGCAGTCCAGTTAAGTTAAAGTCCTTTTATTGCGTGGCATGGAATCTGTAGGCTCGTGTCAATTGCATATCATGCAAATTTTTTCTTTTTATAAAATAAAATTTATCATTCAAACGTGTTGTTTAATCTTCTGTCCTGTCATACATATATGTTGAACATCAGTGGCTGAAAATAAACAGCAGATATGTTTAGTGTAGCCTAGACATGTCTCAAAAAACCAACAATTTTTGTTGGAGCTATGGACGGAAAAAGTATTGTTCAACATCCTCTTTGTGTGTAGAAGAATAATCGAAATTATATCTGAAGCTAAACCGAAGTTATACCAAAAAGTGTTGATGTGGAACTTCTAAATATGATATAATTTTCTTAAACTTTGAAATATATAACTCTAACATCACTTTTACTCTGGGCATCAAAATAGCATTTTGCGTAAATATGAAATGCCCTAATGTCTATGTTGCATTAATGAAATGAGCCGCTTTTATTAAAGCATCTTTCATATACGAGTATTCATTCGTCATGTCTATTTTAAGAGAACTTTCTTAATAATCTCTGTCGAAATAGATTTTTAGGTAAACCTTAAAAATTGAAAGTCCAATGTATCAGCTTTAGTGTCTTCCGTACTAAACCGGCTGCGATATAGGCGAAAAGTGCCTTTGTACAAATTACTTTTTTTTTCTTTTTATAAGTTGGCACCACAGTTTCTTATTCTTAAGACACATTTCTTGGCGATCTTTACATCTTCTTTTTGAAACGTGTTTGGATCCATGAAGCGTATCCACAAAAATAAAAAGAACAAAACATAAATAATAATAAATTTATTTCTGCTACAAAACGCAAACATATATTTTTGGCTTTTTATAAAATTTTGGCTGTTACCATTCATAATATACAAACATGTTGCAGGTGGTTTCATATAAAAAAAAGTTTTCTTTGGACAGTTTATTAAAATATGCCTTGTTTCGTTTTCGCTTATTAGCATTAAATATTTAAAACCATTCCATGTTTCCTCGTCTTCCACTTTAGCCTGCTTAACTCAAGACCAAGACAACAAACGGCAAACATCCAAGATGTTTATTTGTGACTGGTCTGGTCTTTAAGTTGAGAGACGAAAAAACTTTTTTGTAAGAAAAATAAGAAATCTTATGGTTTTAATGGGGACAGGTGGATTTTGCAGTGGATTAATAAATAATTGTTGAGGATTATATTTAAAGGTTTTAAGTTTTGTGGGCTTCTTTTTATTTACACTTAATGACATTGCATGTAAATGCTACATTTTACAAAAACATAAAGATACAAGGCTTAATTTAATAACAATTACTGACTGGACTTTCTTCCTTCTTTATAAAATAAACGGCATTGTTTTTAAGTGCTTGACTCTGGGTGGTTTACTTGGAACGGTTGTTCTTAAGGAACCTAATGAAGTAACATTAATAATAATTTCTTCAATCTTCCACAACGACTTCATTAATATACGAGTAATTGAGCATAAGTCCTTGCCCAAAAATTCGGCACAATCAAAAAATATTCAAGGATACTTATTTAAAGACTTTAAAATGAGTTAATTAATGTACTACTTGTTGTGTGGATTTAAAAATAAATGAGTTTTAGTATTTTAAAAAGAGTTTTCCAAATAATCCCCTGTTACAGTGCTGTTCACCCACTTTGACTGACTTCATTTCCCAACTTACAATTTATTTAAATTTAAAGATGGTGAAAAGTCATAACGGGTGAAATTTAGTGGAGAGTTCACCAGCACTATTGTGCTTATTTTCGATTACTTAAATCTTTCATGAAAAATTTAAATCACCGAAACCTGAAATATGATTGTGAGCTCAACTGACATTCGCTCATCAGCTCAAAATACGAGTATAGTTTTTAAATCGATAGATCACAACAAAATATTTCATGTGTTTTTTTATTTTTTATATATTAAACTTTAAACTCCTTAATATTTCGAATGGTTTTCAAAATTATGATCTATTGCAATGCCACTTATATAAACTTAAGCCACTTATTTAAGCTGAGAGACAGACAGTAATAAAGTCAATGAAAGATGGTATTTTGCAAAACAAAAACATGGTCCTCATTTTGATCTCGATATCCCTGAATAGGAATTTGGATTTATTTCCACATTTATGTTTTTATGCATGTATAACGGGTCTTTTATTAAGTTCCTCTCATCATGGAATTTATATAAAACAAAGTGTGTCATTGTATGCTGGGTGGCGGGCATACGAAATAAGGAAGGCTCTGGCGCATAAACCATGGATTATGTTGAACTTGACGGCCTCTGCGGTTTGTTTCTTATTCGCATAGACCGGCGACTTAAGAAAACCCTACGAGAAAGAGTCAAATCTGTCCTGTTGAAACCATATGTCGTTGTTGATCATATCATCCAATTCAGGCCAAAAAAAATGAATAATCATCGACCTATAGAGCTCGATTATGAAGTGGGAAATATCGTTCTCAAAGAAATACGAGGCCGATGACGCCTCCAAACCGAAATCCTTACAAAGTAGTGCCTTTTTCGAAGAGCTTTGGAAGCTCTTGGATCTCATATGGATTGTTGTCATCCCAAATTCGGCAAATTTCGTTTATTCATCCAAAAATATGCTTCATCGCTAAAGATAATATTTTGTAATGAAAATTGGGGTCACTTTCCAACTTCCCCAGTTGCTATTCAGCGAACACACGTCGTTGTCTTATCTCCACCTCGTGGGTTAGTAAAATTTTGTAGGTGTGCATGACAAAGTCTTGATTCAAAATTCTCCCAAACTGTGGTCTGCGCAAGACTTGAGTTCTTGTGAGCGACGCGAAGTTGACTGCCTCTGATTCTTACGCACAGCGGACTTGTTTTCCACAGATTTTGCGTTTCATCGTCGTACGGCTGTTGGTTCATTGTTCACTGAACCAATGAACGACCACCATACTGCGAATAGTCCTCTCGGTAGGACGATTATGACAATCGTAAAGTGGACGGAGGACTCATTTTGATAAAACATTTTTATCATTTGCTGGTGTTGTTGAACGCTGAATTCGTCTATGGTGATTTTTCAAAATCGAGTAAATAAATGACAGTAAATGAAGCTTATACAATGTGGCCGCTAATGACCATTAAAGTTTTAAAGTCCCTATTGGGAGACGGCTTATAACCCTTCATAAAAAATGTATGGCTTGATAATAATATCCCTTGACATTTAAATGCCTTGATGTTATAAAATGATATTATACAATACAATTTCATATCATGTGTTATGCTTTAATAATAATGTGCCTTGATGTCATAATGTATTGACATTAATATGCCACGATATATTTGGTATTGATAATACTTGGCTCATATTTTGATACTAACATTTCTTGATGCCTTTACGTTTTAGTACTCTTTTACATTAATATTTGTTGGTATTAATTTGTCTTGCAAGATAAAATAAAACATTCGAAACAGTTAATCAAAAAAATCAATTTTCCTCTTTTCAGAACATCCATCCACCATCTTCTATTTCTTCATTTGAAAATCATCATCATTAGTAAATCACAGTTTGCTGCTCTTGCTTGCAAGCCTGCTTACCGGTAAGTTCAATTCATTTCTTTTTTTATCACTTATAACCTTCGAAAGGATCGTAGGAAATTATAGCCAAACATGCACATATAAATAATTCGCTTATTTACTTGCAACATTAATATCTATCTGCTCAAGTATGAGTAGATTAAAATTATATTTAATGGATTTTTATTAATTACTGCAAGCAATTAGAATTGCAAATTCTAATGCATAAAAATATGACCTTATGCATACATATCGCGAAATTTTTCTGGACAAATATTTCATAGCAATTATGACGGAAAAGGGCCTCATCGCTAAAGACGTTTTTTTGTTTCATGAAATTTAGGGATGAACAGGACACCTATTTTGATAAAACAATTTTAGCATTTGCCCGTGTTGTTGCATACTATATCCGTGCATGGTTATTTGGCAAAATAGACTACATAAATGGCAGCCAATTTGACAGATGTAGCCTCAACATTTTGGCTGATATCAACTGTCAAAGGTCGAAAGTTTCTATTAGAAGACCCGATACAATTACTTTATACTTAGAGCCTTATGTCAATAAAAAAATTAGCGACAGTGTATACTCTACATACAACGAGCTGCTAACTAGATTGTTGATTATATTTAGCAGCTGTTAGGTAAAACGTTTATGCATAACAAACTTTTAAGTTTAAAAATTTAGCTCTGATTATTAATAATGTCACGTTGCACCATGCAACAGCTTTGTTAAAATCGTACCTGGATTTTATATACATATGTACTTTGTTTTTAATTCGATATTAAAATCAATTCTTCAAACGTTTTTAAATTTAAAGTGGTACATACATATAAATTCAGCTATTTTGCCCAAGTTGGCAAATATTTGTCTAGCGAACTATCAGCAGTTTGTTAGTCAGATTTTAGTAAGTGCATTACAAATAAACTGGATGACAAGTTCATGTCAACTTATTGTTATGCTTAACGTTGTCATTCTATTTTCTACACAGTTTAATTTGAACAGGAATATATTAAATAGATATGCTGATAGAAAAACAAGTCTAAAAACAATAAATCTGTACAATAGCAAAAAGCTATTGTTTGGCGGTCTATAAGACTTCTTAAGACATTTTGCAAAACAAATTTGTTTGTTTTTCTTTGAAATTTCTTCAATAACAAACATTTAATTGTTTCACAATGGTCAATTGTGGTAATAATAAAAAAATTTTGTTCAAGGGTCTGGAGAAAAATTTGAAACAAGGTACTCAATATAAATAAATTTGATGTCCTTTTCTTTGTAATACTAGTGTAAAATTGAAATTGTAAAGGAATTTTTGTATTTAAATTGTTGAGGGCGTTGTCTTGGCAAGACAATTTCAAATGTTTGTGAAGTTTGTGTGAAGAAATGAAATAAAAGATTGATGGACATTTTTAATGATTTTTACATCTTGAGTTGGCCAGAGGAACGAACAAACGAAATAAGAGAGAGCGCTAGAAAGAATGACAAAGAAAAAAACACCTTGAGTTTTGGAAAGCAAAATAGTTAAATAAAAATAAATTGTAAACAAATGACTTTCTGACGCTGAGTTTGTAACAAATAATATTGATTTTATAAATTTCTTTTCATTTGCCTTTTTATTGTTTAAGTGAGAAAAATACAAAAATAAACGTAAAATACAATAAAATTCTGAAAGGAACCTGGCCATAAAAATATCTTTGTTTTTACCTTTTGAAAAGGTGGCAAATTGGCTTTTTGTTGCTCAAAAAAAAAAAAGATTTCCAAAGACATAAAAAGGAAAAAAAATTTTTCTGCTTTGTTGGAGTCCTTTAAAACAATTTGGACGACAAGATGTATAAAGAAATTCGGCAGATGTTTTTTTCTTTTCTTGAGTTGATGTTTCCAATTTGAATAAGATTTAAATTGGCTTTCTTTCGAGTTAACAAAAATTATAATAAAAAAATCCACACATCGACACTTTGGTAAAGGTGAATAAACACATTTATTTTGAAAGAGTGTAAGGAAAAAAAGGACGTTGTTGAAAGGATGCATTAAAAGCAACAGTACAGCTGTATCTTGATAAAATTTGTACAATTAATTGGATTTCTCACAAAGAATACTAAATAATTGGCAGAACCAAAAATATTGGAATTAAAAAAACCCTTATATGTACAATTTTGTAGTGTCAAAGCAAATTCTTCATTTTTATGCAAATGTAGAGTTTTTTTTCAATAGAATGGACAAATTCAAATTTCAATTAAAGAAGATGTGAAACGCATTCCCTTGGCTGTAGTAATGCTTAATACATTCCATTGTTGACCTCTAATCCTTAAATAATGGCTTGCCCGTTCAGGTGTTTAGTTAAACTAACTCCCAAATTCATTGCAAAACTAGCCAACAGCCGAATGAGATTTCAACTCCTGTACTAAAAGCAAAAGGATTAAATATTGTGTGTATTTGAAAGAAATAAATTTGAATAAACAAGCAACAAACATTCATATTTTATGCAGGTATACGATTCTCTATTAGAAAAAAAATGTCACTAAAACTACAAAAACTTCCGATCAATATAATGCATTAGTTATTGTTTCAAATGCATTTGAAATGACAAGTGTCCACAGTTGGGAATAAAGAAAAAAATAGAAGGAAATTTTGCACATTCCATTCAGTCGTATTGTGTGTGCATTTGTTGCTCTGTCTCATATACATATAAGATAAATTCATAAGGAAACTGAACAAAACAAAAGAATAACATTTATTTTATTTATGAAAATAAATATTTTTAAAATTTTTTTTATAACAATTGAATGTCTAGCTAAGGAAAAAAGACTCCGGGCTCACTTAAATCAACATAAAAAAGATTTCCATAGCACGCTACCACAAGAACAGGTTGTTCTTCTATAAAGTTATTTTAAACTACTACGCATTATGAAACTATATACTGTATGAATCTTCTATATAATTCCTCTACTGAGACCCATATTATCATATTACTGGTACGACTGGCATTTGTAGAAAGACTACCGCCTCATGAAGGCTACCAACTATAGATAATAGACGACAAACTTAATAGGACAAGAATAGAAGGAAAACGCAGTAGAAGGAAAGTTATGAAAAGCTTCCAACTTTGGAGAAAGTCCGGTCAATGATGTGGGTACATACATATATCCTCTTGAGAAAAATAATGATTTATTTATACATACTATACAGGGTGCCTTCGTAGACTAGTAGCTAGTGTACTAGACTACTAGTCTATTAACTTTGTTAAATAATTAAAAAATACGTTTTCTGAGAACAAAGTATCGTGTAAAACATCTCGAGATTATTTTGAACTCATTTCTATTTCGAAAAAGTGTCTTGGTATCTGTATCCTCATCAGCTTTACAAATCGCTTTGCCTGTCTAGGACTAGATATAGATCGCGAGCACTCCGGGATTTGTTCTTTTCCTGGACATAGCTTCTTGCTATGCTAAAAAAGAGATCTTGACAGTCAGTCTTCTCGCTACCCAAGCGGCCCTTAATAAGGGATGTAATGTAGTCCAAGCCTACACCCGATCTTATCTCATACGAGAGTGGGGCTTTTAGTGCTCTCTAATATCAAATATGTTTTACCCATTTGCCTTCTTCTTAAATATTCTTTTCCCGCCTGGAATATAGCCTGGCGTTTGCTCATCATATACACCTGACCCTGCGTTACTACTTTCCTGTTTCGAGTAATCCAAACCTGATCATCATCGTACCTTTGGATTCGGACCATTTCGTCCTGTAAGGAAATATGACATCAAAATTCTTGTAATACTAGAGTAGCGTGTATATTATCAGTTACTCTAATACATGGGTCGCCTTCCACTTGTCCTACAATTTTCATAGAAGCGTTTAAGACTCACGCCAGAATTTACTGCTGTTAATGCGTAAACTACTGTTTCCGCATGTCATGTCGCAAAATGCTCGACACGGATGACAATAGTTATGGATCCCATAGAGCATGCACAAGTCCATTGCCGAAGCTGCAGCTATCTAACTTCTACCTCACAAAATAGAAGACACACGAAAGTGTTGTCGGTCAGTAGCTTCGATGGTCTCTGTTTATCAGCGTCAGCATTTAAAAATCATAAACGTTGGCTGACCCAAACTCCCTACTTTTAAGCTACTTTTGCTGTTTGATTTCGACCACAACTATCGAAGAGGCCTCACCAAACCGCCAGTGTGGGGCATGCCCCCATGACTACTGGCTGTCGTGGTAATAAATAGATCTGACTGTTGTTGCCCATGAGTTAAATTCCCCCATTTCAGGCTGCGTGAAGCCTGAGGTACTAATATCTTCTTTATAGAAACGTCACGTCTTAACTTCAGGTATTGGGTGGTAATATAAAAATCTTTTCGGAAAATTGGCCGAAGAATTTCGTTTGGTAATTCCAAAACCATTTTCTGCGAAAAGCTCAGCAAAACAAGATGCAAAACCGTGCTCCCCTCTGGAAACTCGTTATGTGTAAGAACCCAAGTTTTATTACCTGCATCTTAGTGTTATTTGCTTTGAGGCTTATGCCAAGAATCGAAAATAAATTATTTGTTCAGTGAGTGTCAGAGCTCTTGAGATGTGATTCCTGTTTTGGTCTGGTCAATAAATTATCTTTGACGAGGCATAGTTTTAATAAGTAGTCAAGTGAACAAGCAAAATTACGGCACGTGCGGGGCATTAGTGATTGGTGTCATCTTACTGGTTAGAGCGAATTTTGACATTGTAGAATCAGTTGTGCGTATTTCTTTGAAAATAATTTTCAATTGCGATCGCTACAGATTTCTTTTCAAATTTAACGAATTGGACATGGATTAAATGTGAATTCAGCACCGTGGTACTACGGAATACATGGCGAATACTCTGGATGAACAGTTATAGAATGTGATCACTTATCACAAGGTTACGTAGGCAATATTTTGTCTTCACTGGGACCTCTGCTGTTGAGGCATCGGATTTGTTTTGCTATTCGAACTTCGGACATGCATTTAAACTATGCCATATTTTATAAAAGCTGGCATAAATGAAACTCAAAACAAAATTCCATTAATAAATTGTGCACACTTCTTGTCCCAATCCATTTCAAGAACGATCCTAACTGTTGGATAATCCTATCCTTAAACTAACATCGTTAATTAATAAACTTTGTACAATAGGCTAGTGCCTCTTTTATGTCGACCACTGACGTTTCTTATTTTTTCTTATTTGTTCCAAACAATTTTAACCGATCTACAGATGGTGGTCAATAGTACATAAAAACAACAAGGTAATATCAAAAAAGAGAAACAACAACTATAAAAAACAATGATAACCGTGTTACACGCTCATCCGTAGCACTATCCCACGTCATGATGAAACTATAGAAAATAAACCAAGTGTTTACTTTCGCATAAGTGTATTATTGTAGTTGTAAATATGCATATGTATGCAAAAGGATTTTTTGTTGCTGTCGTTGTTAAGGTATGAGTGTGTGTGGGCTTGTGAGTAAATGAATTTACATGCGGATTTTAAATAGTATCACTTGTTTCCATATCTGCATACAGCTGCAAATAATAAAACTATTGCAAGGATACTTGCAAATATGCAAAGCATTTGTTATGGACAAACACATACATACATACGTTCATAAACATACTCACTTTTATACACAAATACGCTCTCGGGTTTTGTGTCATTCAAGAGAGACTACACGGAAGAATTTCTATAAAATTAGAATAGATATATAGAGTGTCAGGTGGAATTTTGAATTTAAAGTAATAGGAGAGATGTTTTCAGGGAGTTTATTTTACATAAATTCGTTGCGCGAATCGCCAAGCAATTGACCACAAATGGATGAGTTCCCAATTGGGACCGTGTCATATGCAAAAATATCTGGGTATTGATGACAAGTAGTCCGATTTTATTGGAATATATTGCATTGTTGTGATGGTAAAATAGCGTAGCACACTCGACTTTATACTGAAACTTTAGCAAGTTAACAGAGTTGGAAGACCTACTGTCATTGATGACCATCTCTATATTTTATTGTATGTGTTAGAATAAGCCCAAAATATCATTCGAAGTCAAATCGTACACAGGAGAGTTATACTCCATTTTTGTTAAAATATAGATGAGTTAGTTCGAGTGAAGTATCCTTTGCAACCTTTGTGTCAAAAACATCTGAAATCTTCTTCTGAGACCAAACAAGTGTGGAAGGTTTCTTAATATCTATACCGGTCGTTGACATGAAACAACTCACCAGCAAATATTTTCCAAACAAAAAAAGAAAAAAAAATAAGAAACGGGAAATCACAATGAAAGAAATCTTGCAATCCGAGCTGAATTATACTTGAACTAATTTGACAAGGTCCTGTCACGAGAAATCTCGGCACAAATTGAAGAAAAATATCACCAACACTAAAGGCATTGTCAATCTCCTTTTCTCATTCATCCTTTGTTTTAGCCCTTCGTAGGTTGTACACCAGGCAATACAACTTTTTCTTGACCAGTGCTCTTATAAGGCCATGCCTCTGCATAGGTTAATCACCTACTCTGTTGATCTGGTTTAGAGGCTCCAGAGCTGTCCTTCAATTTTCAGGATTATGTCATCCCTTATTAATCTGCTCAGATTTATTTACTGTAAACGTTCACCAGAATACATCGTCTCATTTTAGTTGGACTAGTTCGCAGGTTTCAAAAGCATAAACCTATTTGGTCGATGTCTCTATCCATTTTTTAACGCAAGAGTATCAGAGAAAGTACAAACACATTTGCAGAAATCTGTTTTAAGTTGAATATGGAAGACGATTAGCATAACTGCCCAAGGGCGAACATTGGAGAAGGGTGTTTCACCGTGGATTAGGATAATTTTCTTTAAAATGCTTATTCTGCTGCAAGGCCAATTTAATCTGCATCATAGCTTGTTGTAGAGTCTCTAAGAGGTATTCGAAAAATTACACAGGGAATAAATTAATTTAAGGATATTTGTGTGAAGTGATTCCCTCTATGATTACTTCGGCATGTTGTAGTATTTCTTATAAACATTTCTGTTAAAAGGTTGATGGAAGATATATTAATATTCTTCTGTCTAATTCTATTCATATGATTGTGTTATATTTATAGCTTAAGTTTATATATGTTCTATGATACTCGCCAGGCGGGAAAGTTGGAAACGGATAAGCCAAAAGTCTCACCACCTACTTATACAAAATCTACAGGACGAAAAGATCTAATATATCAAAGGCAAATGCAGTCAAAATAATCGCATGACACTTTACGTAATCAAAATCCTAGGGGAAGAAGTGCTTTTCGTGTATGTCCTTTATTTTGCTTCCATCATGAATATTTTTCTGGAGAACAGGTGGACATGTAGGCCGACCAAATCAAATCTATTAGAATGTCATTCCTTACATGTTTGTTGTTGTTTGACATGCGCAAATTCAATAGGATTTAAATTTAGTTCGTTATTGTGTGCTGTATTTTTGTAATATCAAGAGGAATTCTGCAAATAAATAATTTCTTTCCCATATTGAGGTGTGTATCAACAATTTGTTTCAATTCATGCTTTATTTTTTCCATTTTATTGCAATCGTTTTGAGCTGTTGCCGCTAATTTTTAAATAGTTTTCAATGCTTCTATTTTATTTCTGCGAATTGAAGGCATTGTTCTATGGATTTGTTATCGAAGTGTTTGAGTTTTATATTTCTTTCCTTACAATTAAATGTGCAATTGTTGGGAATTTATAGAGAATTTGGAAAAAAAGTGTTGAAGGAGGAAACAATTAAAATGTATTTGATGAATTGCATATTTTTTTATCATTTGTTTGTGTACAAATTTGCAAACTAAAAACGTCAGAAAGAATTGTGTAAGTGATTTAATAAGTTGGTCATACAAGATTATTTTTATTATAATGCGTAGTTTTTTTTCCCGAAAATTATTTAAATTCAAATAAATACCAAATAAGTTACGAGTAGAACTTAGAATTCGAAATTTGATTTAGCATTCAATATTAACACCTCTCATTAAATAATCTGCCGCGCAAGTTCTTCCGATGTTTCATGTAAAGAGAGCTCTAGGCAAAGTAGCCAAAGACTGCAATTTGTGGCGGATTTTAGGCAGTAGGCATGATTGGTCTGTGTATTTCTAAAAAAAAAAAACACAATGGACAATGCTTTGTTGGCGAATTTGCAGAAGTTGTTACAAAGATATAAAATTTTATACATGTTACTAATATGAAATACCTGAATATGTTTTGAGTTTTAAGGCGCCACGTTGTTTAGTATTATTTTTGGAGCCACAAAGATTGATCTCAGAGAATTTTAAAACATGGGCAAATTGGCCACCGTGATGTAATTCAATACATTCATTTGAAAGTTATCAGTCCAACCAATCCTTCGTTTACGACTATAAAATATTAGGTGGCAGTACGAACTGCCAAGATGTACACCGTAGTGGTCGACCACATCACATAGCGGTAAAGAAAATCCTTAAAATGGCATTACATGATCGTCAGCTGAATGCGGGTGAGCTAGCGAAAATGAAAGGCATATTGAAAGAAAATTTCAAGCTGAAAAGCGCAAGATGAACAAGAACAGTATCGTGAAGGTGTTTCAGTAGAGTGTTTGGCGATGATTCACTGCAATAAAGCTGCGTTTTCGCAACGATTCGTAACCATGAATGGGACAAGGGTCCACCACTCCACACCTAGTACGAAGGAACAGTCACAGCAGTGAACTGAAATTAGAGAATCGTCACCAAAGAAAGCGGGAACAGTTCCATATGCAGGCAAGGTCATGGCGTCTATTTTTTCTTTGGAATGCGTGTAGGATAATTCTTTATTAGTTACTTTCAAAAAAGGAAAACAATCAACGGCGATTATTATGGTAAGTTATGGCAACGTTTAAGTAATGAAATTGAGGACAAAAGGACACATTTGGCGAAAAAATAAGGTGTTGTTTTATCAAGACATTGTACCAGATCACACATCCACTACTGTGATGATCAAAACCAATAAATTAAAATTTGAATTAGCGCTCTCATATTATTTTCTATCTCCAATTTGAAAAAAAAAATTCCTCGATGGTAAAAGAGGAATTTACTGATATGTGACTGATATCACATATAGAGCTTTACGGATCGGTATTTTTTACTTTTTGACGCCGATAAGATTTTGCGCATGTGTGTTTTTTATATCGCAGGTGTTTTTATGTCGAAGGTGTCTGGTGTGGCAATAAGGCAATAGGAATCAATATAACTAAAACATGTTCAAACTCTTTCGTTTATATGCGTTAGGTCATCGAGTATCTCATATACGTTTCGACTTGGTAAGCCATTGTCGTTATTTAAACAATGATATTACATAAGATTTTTAAACACTTCAGAATACAATTTTAAAATTATTCGGCCATTATTGCAGAACTCTTTGGAAGCAACTAAACTCAGTTTACTTAGGATTAACTTCTGTACTAAACATTTATTCAGAAACTACAATTTTATCATCTTCTGCAGCCAACTTCGTTTTTAATGCGACTGGCGGAAACAGTTATTCCAAACGTTCAGCGTTGCCACAGAATTATTTCGTTTTAAGTCCATTCTTTTAACTTACCTTTAGTTAGAGGCAACTTTAGTTATGGTGACATTAAAAAAATTTTTGTTATTTCAACCTATTTTTTAAATAACATTTATTTTTCTTAAAATTTTACAATAAGTGCACTATTATTTCATGTCTTAAGTAAGTACTTTAGAGTACTTTGCAAAAAATTAAGAAATCTTAATTGAAAATCTTTTAATGTCGACCCTTAGCGAAGAAATTGTAAATGTGGCATTTTAAATGACTGAACCTCGCGATAAAAGCTACTGGTAGGATGAACTTGCTTTTAACTTATCGCTCACTTTTCGGTTAAAATAAAGTTGTAATAATGGAAAACTGTTTATTGGCCGGATAAAATCTTACCTTTAACTAACGCCCCTTTAGCTGCAAATAATTTTATAGGAATTATGGTCGCAATTTATAAATGTATATATTTAAGTTTCAAAAAGAATATTTTATGGACTTTTCTTCTTTTTTTTAAATATATTTTTAATGGACCCTACGGCAATTTTCAAACAAATTTAATTCCTTTCTGATTAACCTTTAGTAAGCAGAACGAAAGTCAAGGTGTGATTTTTTATGCTTTTCAAACATTTTACAATTGTTTTCTATTTCAGCAGCATTTTCTGTTTGACTTTGTGTAATAAGCGCCAGTGGCTCGACCTAAAAGGAACCTTCAAAGCCATTAAACTCCTTTTGTGTTACAATTACAAAATTTACCGACAAACATCTAAACGAACAATAAGCAAAAATTACATTAAAAGAAATCTGTTTGGCCCGATTTTGAAATACACCTTTAATTCGTATTACACAATTGAATTAAATAGAAAAAGAAAAAACTCTTACACTCGTCCACAAAGAATGCCAAAGAATACGAGAAAAATTACAAGTCATCAAGATTTGATTAACAAACCAATACGATTTCTATAGAATTTGGCCAAATAATTTCTTTGTAACTAGAAAACAATTAGAATTTTATAGACAAGGATACCATGGAAATCCTTTAACTTTAACTCTCTCCCTCTCCCTCTCTCTATCTCTTTCTGTAGTTACACCCTCTGCTCTGTTGTGTTGTTTGTAATTATAAATGACACAGTTTTAGTTGCCGAAAGGTGTTTGCAACAATACGCTCTGCATACGAGTATGCACACTTACAATTTTACTAGCAATGCCAAAAAGCTTACAACCACATCGACACAAATCTAACACAACAGCAACAATGACGACGATCTTTTAGAGAATTAATTCGATTTTTGTAATAGTTTGCTTTCAATTTGGTTTGGCTTGACTTATTAATATTAACACAAGTTTAAAGAAAATAAAACGAATGTCGAAACTCCTACAGCTTTTTTGGGGGGTTTTCCCGAAAAACATCTTTTCAATCAGGAGAATCGATGTTGAAGTAAGTGAACTAATTTTTTTAAATAAAATTTTTATTTGTTTTGCCCTTTGTGGCGTGGCCTGACAGCTTCCAAATTTACTCAATCTGCTGTATAGACCAGGTGAATTTTAGCGATGGTTTAAAACTTTTTTCCGTTCCATAAATCGTACTCTATATAAAATACGACAACATCTTTGAAATGTTTCTCCGAACCATACACAAGATTTCCGCGTAGATGCGAGTTCTGATGAAAGTAAACCTTGACGTGGGCTATTTTGATTTTGAAAGCATCACATATAATGGGAACCTCAAAATGTCAAATCGTAATAGATTTAAAATACCCTAAAATGGCAATTTCTTTATATTGTTTAATTACGCCCAAATGACCAATAACCAAATATTGAAGTCGAACCCGGATAAATTCTAACTCAAGTCCATCCATCATTAAAGTTGGTGGCAATTAATTTGCAGCGTTTGTCAAAATTATGTTTCAGTATAAGTTATTGCATTTGTAATAAATAATAAATGAATGAAATAAATTATATCTTCTTATCAGAAGGATATTAACTCAATAGTCCTAATACATTAACTTTATCGAAGAATATGTGCAACTAACTGTAGGGTACTTATTTACTCCCGAAATTAAAATTGATTTGCAACACCTTCAGGAGTAAACTCCTCATATATATGAGTACACGTTAGAACGCAAATTTATTTCATTGGATTGCAACATTAGCAGCAACAAAAACCTAACCAAGCTTAGCAATAATTAGTGAACGCCTCCAGAGGTATTGTTACATTCGAATAATTGTTCCACAAGATGACATGTAATTTTTCTTAAACGTTACTAAAATGACTTTTAAATAAATCAAGCTAAATTCCCTTAATGTAATCGAGAATAAGTTAGTACATACTGTGCATGTGTTTGTGTGCTTGTGTGTGTGTATCAAGGAGGATGTTTGTATGAGTTGTATGTTGTATTCCTTTTGTTTTTCAATCTTCTTTGTAATTGATTTTCGGCATTTGTCACAATGATTAAAAAGGATTTCTCTTAATTTTTACACATATTTCGTTCTTCTATTCTAGAACACAAGGGTATATTCCTTTTAGTCTTTTGGTAATTATCCTGACCAAATAAATGACAATAAAATATCTTTGGTATTATTACCACAAAAGGAAAATTTTCACCTGGACTCTATTATTGTGTGACTTTTTATTTGAGTCATAAAGGCGGTTGTAGCAAGAAAAAGGTGATTTTTAGATCAGAAAAAATGCATTAAAATGGGAACGAAATTTAAAATTCAAGCCGTATTTAATGTTTGCCATTGTATTAGATATTTTCAAGAGTGTAAAAGTTCTTGATATTTTTGAATAAGATCATACTTTAAATGAGATCAAAGCCATGTGTTTATACCGTTTCTGATGACCTTCAGAGATATAAGAAGATATACAAATTAATAGGGAATGTCTTAGCCAAAATCAGCATCAAATGAATTTAGTTTTTTCTCTTATTGATAAGGTTTGGGGAATCGAAGTTATGGCTGATGTCGTACAATTATCAAAAATTTGTTATTTTTATTCCGATCACTTCTTTTTTAACTTCTTTGAATCCCAAAAATTTTGCTTCAATCTTCAATGCTTCTAAACACATTCGTCTCGCAAGTATGTATGTTGAACAAATTTAATGGCTCCTCCAAGAAGGACTTCCAAACTTTGATACTTGATAGCGGCCATTTTGTTGAAGCCACATCTGCCTTTTTTTAAATCTGTTTTGCAAATCGCCATGGACGAATGGTGCCAATGTCATTGTACTTTGATATATAAATATAATGTAGATGTATAGAGAATTAGTTGTCAACATGTCATTTACACATCTTAAGAACCTTGAATTATTGTTACGCGGTATGAATTTCGTCCTCGTGTTCCATGTGCTCCTGGTGCAGATTGGGAAAATGTGACCGGCATCACATTGTTCGTTTGACCGAGAACATCGCTGGTGTTACCTACTAGAACATCCGCAAACACCAACGAGAAAATGTACAGAATTAAGCATCAGCAGACGCAACAAGTTACGCCATTATGTGTCGATAATTGTTGGTTTCAACACGACAAAACAACGACGGATATCAAGACACCAATTTCCAGATCGACTAATCTCCCATTTGATAGATTTAAACTGGCTGTAAAGATCACCAGATCTAACAGCTTTTTGCTTTTTGTAATCTCTTAAGCGTTGCAATTCTAATATTGGATTCGCAGCCAGAGCGCAATTCTGCATCAACTCAGGAGATGGTTTGATGATTTGAGCGATATAATTTTTTTTTAATTAATTTTGCACTTTTAAATAAACTTTTTATATAAACATAGCATTTCTAATAAAATATCAGCCAATTCAAATTATGATGTTACTTTTGCGCCATCTTGTATGAAATAAAAAAGACTGTGGAATAGCTGAAGGATATTTCGAAATAGTAAATAAAATGCTCCAGAGAAGATTAGAAGCTAATATGAGTATTATATTTGCAAATAGATAAATATTTAGATAAATTTCATGAAAATCGAAATGATTCTAGTGAGAAAAAAGGATTACGACTCCACCAGGATATACAAAATGCTCTAGAAATTGCAAAGCCTAGAAGAGAACATGAGTGTGAAACTGCACTATTTGTACAGTCATTTAGATGAATTTCCTGAAAACTTAGATGATTATAGTGAGGAACAAGGAGAACAGTTCTACCAGGATATTGAGATAATGAGAATACAAATCAAGGCCGATGGTATTGCCGTATGATGGCAGACTAGTGCTGGAACTTGAAGACTAGCCTGAACAAAAATATTATCGAAAATTCCGTGCTAAACAATTTTCTAAACAACCCGTGATATTTTCCTGTACTGAAATTAAAATATATTAAAATTTAAACAGAATCGTGTTTTTCTCCAAATTAAAGGTCTAATCAAAATACTGATAAATTTCTTCAATTAACAATATATATAAAAATAAGTCCGTATATGTACGTCGCCGAACTAATCATAAACGCGTCGAGCGATTTCAACCAAACTTATACGTAGGCAGTGGCCCATATATGGTTTATATGAAGTTTGGTTAAAATCCGATAACGCATGTGTGTGCGGTGCGTATGTGTTATTAAAAACAAGTGTGTTTCTTTTCTTATTTTGTTTTGCCGTGCGAAGCAGGCAACGGGCCCGCTAGTTAACAATAAAATCATGATTTGTAAAAGGACTTTAATGAGATAGGGCTTATTTTATTGGAAACATATATAAGCATTTAATTTCAAAACCTAGTTTAAAATTTTGTTAATACCTGATTTTTTACGAATTTTTTATAACTAAAATCTCAAAAATTTTGCTTGGAAAAATAGTTTTTTTGCCAAAACTTTTCAAATATCTTCGAAATTATATTGTTATGTTTTTAGGAAATTTTTTCATGGTTAGGTTAGGTTGATTGGAGGGTGTGGGGTGTGATAGCCCATGTCATACGACATACACTTAAGCCAGTGAAGGCTTGTTGTGCGCTCCCTTTAATTATTAGACACAAACTGCCAGAGTTCTGCGGCAGGATTCGAACTTGGGACCTTCGAATCCTTCGAGTCTAGTACACTACCTACTAGTCTACGAAGGTCAGTATTTTTTCATACTTAATATAAATAAATGGGATGGCTATTTCACTAGTTATGTGCCTCAACCTCCTACATTTTTTTATAAAACAGCATATCTCGAAAACCAGAGAAGTTAATAAAAAAAAACGAATGTATACGCATTGAACTTCATTGCCACATGTATACCAATTAACTAAGCAACCTTATGCCGCGAAGTAAATATTAACTTTTGCAAATTATACTTAAAAAAATTTGAAATCACAGTGCAAGTTTTTTTTTTGTTTGTTGACCGAAATTTAATTTAAATTAATAACCGAAATGATAAACAATAGAATATTTAAAACCTGGAATTGAATACTTTACTTAAATATTATTATGTAAAATCGCTCAAATGTTTTCCTCCTGCTGAAGTTTTTTTATCGTTCTGTCTTTTTAAAACAACATTTTCGGAAGTTGAAATGTAAATCCTGCAGGTACAAGTTCCGGATATAAATTCGCATCTGCAACTACACAATTGTTTTTGCTTGGATTTCGTTTTTTATTTTTTATTTCAACATACATAATTTCTTTGGTTGCTTCTTTTTCTATATTTGTGATCAATACTAAAATTTTAATAACGGATGTAAATAAACCACAAGTACTGAAAAAAGATCGATTACTGCACACAATCCACATGCAAGTATCTGGATGAGTGCATGGGTATAATAAAAACCAACAACAGATGCAGGTAAACATGGAATTTTTTTTTCATAGGCTCTGAAAACGCTTATTGTTTCTATTGGGGAAAAAATTACATTTACAACTTTTTATTGATAAATGGGCATAAAATGAGAAAAAAATCTTTTGTAAACTTTTTTACATCAAACCAGAAAAATATGCAAAAAATGTTGGAAAAAATGCCAGAAAAAATGTACAGGAAAAATCCACGTGCAACCAGCTGGCCAGTAAACAATATAAATTTTTTTTCTGGGATGGGGCCAGTTTATGGAATTTAATTTTTTCATATTCTTTGACAAAAGCCAAGATATTTTTGTTGAACCGAGTTTTGGATGGAGTTTTTTTTTGCTTTCTGTTGAGTTGTTAACTTGAGCTGGTTGTTGACATGTGAAAATGGGATTTTTAAATTCTCTTAAGTGGATAAAAATATAAATTTTCATACAAAGATATTTTCAGTAAGGGCGGGCAAGTTTTTGGTGGCTGCTGTCAGATTTGGAATTTAGTATTTCATCACTGATGAAACCACAACCAACACTTCAAGTGGAATGTTCGACTGATAAATTTAACTTTTTCTATAGCAAACGGTGTTGTTATTACATCTTTTCCAGCAGACTTAATGGTCTAATTTCAAATATAATGTTCGTTAAACAATTAGCCATCACTCTTGCTCCAAATAACGCCAGTTTGCATGAGTAAATCAGCAAAGTATGTAGGGAATCACGTACTTCGTAGGAATTAAGGCTGGGGCACATAGAATCCGTCATCCGTCATCCTTCGACTTTTTCAACTGACGTTAACGCAATGACGGATGAGGTTGGCACAATGAGTACTTTGTTAACGTGTAGAAAATCAGTTGCTTTTTTTTACATGTTTGCAACATTTCTTTTTATTAAAGAGTAAAAATTTTCTATGGATTTTGAAGAAATTACGGAGTTTATTTTAATTATAATTTTGCTTTATAAAGCTCAAGCTGTCTTGATATAATGGATAAAAGTCGAAGATTTTTGGTCAGACCCAAAAAATCAACTGTTAATTAAAACAAAACATACCAAAAAATCAACTGATAGTTGTCAAAGTACTCAACGTACGCCAAAAGTTAAAAGTTGCCCAACTTTCATCCGTTGCGTTGAAGGAGACGTACTGTATGTAACCAAGCTCATAACAAAACCTGTATTTTAACTTAGCTGTCAGTTGAAAAAGTCGACGGATGACGGATTCTATGTGCCCCAGCCTTTAGTGATGCAACTGGGCCAGTATTCATTTTGTTTGGGATCCCAAAGCTAATCAGCCTAAGCAACGTGGTTTGCTGTATAGCTGAGTTTTAAAGCGCTTGAAAAACGACCTTCATTTCGATCGAGAAATCATCTGCAACGATTTAAATGTTTTTGATTTAAATGTTTTCGTAACAAATCCAAATCCTTTATGTGGAATAATGCAAATCCTCACTCGACTTAGCTGGAGGCTAAGTTACTGTTTGATGCGGATCTCGAGCCAACTTCTAGCACTTCTTTAGAAAACGACGCTTGCGAGGTCATCACCGCTAACAATGAGCAGTACAGATCGATGCTAACAGTTATTTTGGTCCAAATTTTTTAAGTTGTATATTTTCAGCAGAAAAATGGATATAATGCATGAGGAACTTGGTTTTTAGAGGGGACAGGAATAGGCCATCCAGGTTGCAGGACTGGCTTGGAAGTCTTTTGGCAATTTCGGTTTGTGGCATAGACCTCTATAAAAACTTGTAAGAGAACACCTATCATATCAAATTACACTGTACTGGTGACTACAAAACGTTCAAAGTTAAGTTAGTTTAGATATGGATGGCTGTCGAAATTCCATTAGAAGCGGAGTGCCCATCATCAAACCAGCTGGAAGTTATTATGAAGCGCCTTATGCGTTACACCTTAATGTATAAAATTTTAAGACCTTCGTCTTTTTTGCTAATATGCGAAAGTGGCATAAGAAGTGTTCGATACTTTCATCTTTATCTACGTTGCGGCAGCTGCGGCAAAAGTCATTTTGTTCAAATCAGAATCTCTATACATGTATGCCAAAGCGTCGCCAGTATGGATATCTGTATCCTATTCATAAGAGAACAGAGAGGTTGTGTCATTTCACGCCATAACTGTCTCTGAAGATACTGAAGTTGTTTCTAGTGGCACACATCTTATTATTTTCCTTTTTAGTCCTCTACCAGAGTTTATCAAATAGCATCAGCTAACCTATGAAATCCAATTCTGTTGGAACCTGTAGGCTTCTGCCATGTGTAGCCAGCTCAGCAGCCCTTACATCTCCCTGGCTGCTTCAGTGCCATGGGACCTAAATGATCCCAATGTTAAACTGTTCCGCCATATAACTAAACGATAACCGCCAACAGAGATAATTTTTATCCCAGAAGCGGGCATTCCATGACCATTGTGGCGGTATGACTGTTAGAGTACGTAATATTATCGACACCACATTCATTCTCAACCAGTCCGCCACCTTTTTGATGGCATAAATCTCTGCTTAAAAAACAGTGCAGTTTGAAATTTGTTTTAAAAAGAGAAGACTTAAATACCCTGAGTGTATTCCAACATACAAATACGGAAACGTTGTGTTTTTGGAGTCATTTTCTTCCTGATATCCTGTTACTTCACATGTCGCATGCTGATACACAAAGGCTAATGAGTTAAACCTGGAGAGGTGTAGTGCTAGCATCTTGGGATGACCGGACTTACTTCCGTCTTACTGGGAGTTGTATCGCAGATGAACTGCATATCCCATACGAGTAACTGCGATCTCCATACCGACTAAATCGAGTGGTACAAAATAAAGAAGTTTCCCCAAAGTATTGGTATCAGTAGTAAAAAGAGCATAACTTACATAGTGAAGCGAGTTCCGTTTTGTTAAGAATAACAGCAAGTCAATTTTCGCCCATTTGCTAAAAGCCCCCATTTGGCTAAATGCACAAGGTAATCTTGTAAACATTTGGTCAAACTTTGAAGGTAAAAATCAAGCTTGAGGACTATTTACAACAAAGTAACTTCCCTTACTTTAAACTAAACATATTCTCTTCACTTAAGTTTTTTGCAGGTACTATATCTGTTTGTTTGTATTCATATCCTTTTCAGTATATAGAGCAGAAATGGATACATACTCCATCATTTGAAACTCTATCGTATTTGTAAAAAAAAGGAAACTCATTGCTACCTGTTCTAATAAATTTTTCAAAATATTTTTAAATTCACAAACCCAAAAGACATTTTTTATACGCTAGACCTTTTTCTTAAATTACTTACTCAATTGATATGAAATAAATATTTGGCTATAAATGAAACCTCCTACTTTAGCAACCTGTAAAAGTTTTTTTAATGGTAACTTGAAAACAAATACCGGGTCTCATCTAATCAAATAGAAGAATTAAAAATTTATGCAAACTGACACAGGCACATTCACGTACGTGAGCACCTGTGGGGGAGTATCAGGTTTCACATACGTACACGTACTCGCACACTCAAACTCACATACGCATAATTAATCTACAGCAAAAATTGTTTTTGCTACTTAAATCACACTTCAGACATTTTTCCATATGGAATAAATAAAATGTATTTCCGCGAGTTTGTAATGCGAATTTACGTGAAATAAAAAAATCTGACAATCAAAATTAAAGTTGAAATGGAAGGTAAAGACTAAATTAAGCACACAAATAACATATTTTGTTGTAGTTGTTTTTGTTGTTCTTGTTGTCGATGCTTCATACTGCCGAATCCACATTTAACAGAAAATCTTCTAACAATTCCACTTACCAAACAACTACAAAAACAGCATAATTGTACTCCAAATATCGACAATAGCTACAACATTGAATACCAAAGAGTCTAGGGTCGTATATCACATTTCAGCATCGTCCCAAAAAAAGTGTTCACTCACACGCACGCACTGCACAATGGTACCCAATAAAAATAATAACGTCAAGAAAAGAAAACAAAAAAGAAATAGCGAATTTGAGAAAACAAAACGAGCAAAATAAAATAATAAAGTTGCATGAAGTATTGAGTGGAATATATAAAAAAAGATCCAACAAATTGAATGAGACATATACTTTTCCACCAGATACAATCATGAAACTGACAAGAGCACAACAAGAGCCAGTAAGCTGCATTAACAGTGGTATATAAGAATCACTGGTAACAGGAACATAAGCATCCTTGTTAAACCAAAAGAAAAATATTTTGAAAAACTAACAGGGTACTGAACGTGGAGGTGTTTTCATTCAGACAATTCATATAATATTCTTTTTGAATCTTTTGAAAACTTTTAATTGATTTCATTCCATTTGATGTTTTCGTCGTTTGCCAGCCATAACTAAAATTTTGAAAATTTAATTGCTTTAAATTTCAATTATATACATATTTCTTTTAATTTATTTTCGAATATTAGAACATCTTAAAACTATCCTATTTCATGTTCGAATTTTTGCTTAACATTTGAATCAGAAAATCGAGTTACTCAAAATTTAAACCCAATTTCGAACTTCCGAATATAATAAAACTTACAAACTTTGATCGTGGTCTTGGTCTAGGTTATTCTACAATAATGTTGAAATTAAGTATTAATATTACTATTGGAACATAATAAGTTTTGTATTGCGTACTGCTTAAATTTTCGTATTCGAACCAAGTTCGAATTTTCGAATGTATAGATTTTGTAATTCTTCTTTATCGCTTTGAGTAGAAATACTTGAATTTACAATCTGATTTGGCAACTATAACTAAATGAAAATATTGTTAAAGTAATTTTTTATTAAAAACAAAAAAATACATGCATTGTTTGTTGTGGCTTTAGCTCTTCATATGCCGACATTTCATTGGTCGCTAAACCAAATCCACGTTACATTCTTTGCAGTAACACCCTATGTTTTGGAAATACATATAAAATTCAAAATATTTATATATACAAAAATTAGCAAAATAAAAATAAAATCCTGGCGTTTTATCTTTCAAATAAAGATGGGCGTTCGCTGGTAGGAGTATTTACAAGAAGCACATGCATCAACCACAATATTTCCACCTATTTCCGATCCTTTTTCAAAATATATACTGACACAAAAGCATATATAAACACATGCCTACAAGTCAACGAGAGCAACCACAACAACTACTTGACACGTTGCTAAAATGATACCATGGGTTTTTTATTTCTTTAACTCCTTTATTTTGCACAAAAAATATCAAATTCAATTTTTAATATAAAACCTTCGTTTGTGAGTATGTGTGTGCAGGCAGGATGAAATGTTGCGATGAGTTAAAATGTATACATCTAGTCGATACTTTCGACAGGATATAGGTTTCAATTTACTAAATTGTTTCAGTCTCTTTGTATTTACATTCCATTAAAATAAGCGAATGGCAATAAAAAGGTGTGTAAATAAAAGATGATTTCTGCTGTCGATAATTTTAAATTTTTTCTTCGTTTAAACGCAATAGGAATATCTATTGCTGACATGCTTAAATAAAAAGATCCATTTGGTAGTGATAAAAGGATCCACTTGGTAGAGATAAAAGGATCCACTTGGTAGTGATTGGATCCATCGTCATACTTTAAAACTGTTATCTAACCATACATTTCCGTGGAGTTGTGCAAAATATGGATCCTAAGAACCTTTAATGAAGTTTTTCAAAAGTTCAACAAGAAAGCTAGTGGCCCATGGGAATGGGTTTCTTAGAGTGTCTGAATATTCTTTTTCTCTAAAGGGGTAGTTAAAGTTAGTCTTCTTTGCGAAAATTGCTTCTATTGAGGCATTCATGGGAAAATATAAGTATTCGGACATGCGTTTAATTATACAGTGTGTCATAATGGTGCCAAACAACTTACTTTTCGATTTTTGGATACTGAATAGTCAAATCTTTGATTACATTCCTTAAGAACAACTCAAATTTTTTTTCACTGGATTATTTATTTAAGTAACTTATTACGAAGCTTGTAATGAAGTACCCGCAAAAAAAATAGGAAAGCAAGTGTTTTTAAATCGATTGTGACTTAGTAGATGATCGGTTTGAAATCACAAGAATCTAATAATTTTTGTATACAGAACATCTTTTTGGGTGATTTGAAATCACTTTCTTAAAAGGTTATTGTCCGAACATGCCTCTATTAAACTGGAAGCCATAGTATCCCCTCTAGTAAATAAGGCTAATAAATGTCAAGGTGCTTCAAGCCGGGGAACATCGATGGTAGGATTCGATTTATTTATAATTAAATAAGAAAACTTTCTTTAATGCCTTAAAAAGTTTCCTCTTGTTATTTCTAAGCTCTACCCTAAAGCCTTGTAATGTTCTTAATCCTCATTGCTGTCAGTATATATTTATAAGTCTAGTAAAGAACCGTAACTATCGCTTTTACGTGAGTAAGAGAATGATATTTTAGTTAGAAATGGTATTGCTATAGTAAAAATAATTTTTTTAATTTATTTAGACGAAAAAATAAATTAAAATCCCTCTCAGCGATATTAGTTTTGTTAGGTTAGGTTAGGTGAGGTTGATTGGAGGGGTGTGATAGCCCATGTCATACGACATACACTTAAGCCAGTGAGGGCTTGTTGTGCGCTCCCTTAGGTTTAATTAGTTTTGTTACTCAAGAAAATCCTAATTGAGTTTATTAATCTTAAATGCGCTAAAATAATATAATTGTCCTGTTTTCGCAGACCACATTGACAGCTACTTAGACCAAAGCTGCCAGATAAATTAGAGATAAAATCGTCAAATCACCATTTAGTCGAAAATCGCTATAAAAATATCGTATTTTTACAAGAAAATATATATTTTTATTTAAAAAAAAACAATACTAAATATTGAAATTTTTTAAAATAATAGTTTGTTTGACCATTGGAATTTTGAAAAAATTTATTACTCATTGTAATTTAAAATTTACTTATAATTGCATTAGCAGCAAATTAATATCGATATATGAACAGCCACACCCATAATTAATAATAAATTTTTTAAAACTATAACAAAACAATTTAATTAATAAGGAACTTTAGTAGTTAAAGGACAAAATAAAAAATCAAACAATTACTTTTATATGTATATGAAAAAAATATTAAAATGAATTAATAAAAGAATAAAACTGTGGCAAGTGTATGAAATAATAAAATAAAAAGCGTAAAATTGCGGCAAAATCGTCAAAATGATGATAAATGATCAAATCTGGCAGCTGTGGCTTAAACGTGTAATAGTGGAAGAGTAAACACCTTGGATAACATTTTTCTTCCATAAGCCTTCGAGAATTCAATAAAATATTTCGAAAATTGCTTTTTGCTCTTTTTTAATTATTTCTAACTAAATATTTTAACATAAAGTGATAAGTTAACCACACAAGAAAATTATTTAACGAATTTATCAAATTATAATTTGGTATTTTGGCAACAAAAAGCAACAACAACATTAACGACAAACTACCAACACTTATCGTTGTACTCGCATAAGTAGTAAAAGCTCTTGCCACAACATCATCATCATCATTATCTATCATCAAGGAGTGTAACCACAATAAAGTACAAAAGAATGTTTGTGTATGAAATAGAGACGTTAAAAAAGGACTGAATAGGATGTGGCAACAGCTAAAACCAGGATAATGCTACTAACAATAATAATAGCAATAAAGACATGAAAAAGGGTACAAGTTGTAATTGGAGTGTGTGTAATGATTAAATTGCTTGTACTTATTCGCTGATATCATATGACCTTAATGGGGAAAAGAAAAAGAAAAGGTGTGCGCTGAAGGGATTGTTTGGGTTAAAAAAGGATACCGTGAATTATAAGCGGATTGAGTAGTTGAATTGAAAATCATTCAAAATTTTTAAATTTATCAGCTTTTCCCCAATCAGTCATTGAGGAATGTTGGCGGTCACTTGGTTGTTTATAGTGATTTAGAACAGATCCTGATTGGTCTGAGCATACGTACATTGCCATTCTTAACTTGTGGGACTGGTAGAAAATTTTGTAAATTTTCCAAAAAAAAAACATCATCCATTTTAATTGACTTATTTTGAGATTTCAGAGCTTGCAATGAATTTAAATAACCTTTTAAAACCACCCACTTAGTTGCGTAAATTTTTAAGGCCTTATCACTTATTTTTAGGAAGTTGTATTTTAGACGTTTTAACATTTTTAAGCTTTTACTTTGTTTGAATTTTGTTTTTATTTTAAATTATTACGTGTATATTACATACGTGTGTATGTACATGTGCATGTGTGAAAATAAAATTAGAAGAAAACAAATAAATGCCGCTAAAGTCAAATAGAACACTTTATTTTATTTAAAATTTGACTTAACCTTCGTGACAAACACCTACAAAGCGACAGGCGGATGGACGGACGGACGGCCAAACAGTATCTAGTAACGTGTTATGCATTTCGTTTAAATTTTTATAAATAACATAAATAAGAAAAACAACAACAACAATTTATAATATAGCTTCCTTCCTTATGCACGCCACTTCACTTAAAAAATGGGTATGACAGGCGGAAAATGGAAAAGAAGCGCCACATATCAGACTTTTGGCCCTTGCTGCCATTTATTTTTGGTGTTGTTTTTGACATGATATTATTGCTGTACTGTAGCAACAATATGTTAAAGCCTTTAAAGGATGTGCGTGCTTTCCAACATCTTTTTTTTATTACTTTTTCTAAAGGTGGTTTTTGTGGCAGGAGGAAAGTATTTGGTGAAAACTTTCAAGGAGAGGGGAAGGGGGAATGGTTGGCGTGTTCTTGGGAAATTCTAAAGCTTTAAAATTTTAAAATAACTTGTTTTATACTCTTAGCTACGTGAGTTATTATTATTTTAAACTACATATAAAAAAGAAATGTTATCGCCACGTTTATGTTGAAGCCAAGAACTGTCGTTTTTTTAAATATAGTTTTCATATCTTTGATTTAATTTTACTTATATTAGCATTTGATATGACATCGTACTATACTCCTAAAAATATTATTGTCTCGCACTCTGTAAATTAGAAACAATATAAGTGGAAGGTCATATGGTCAATTCACAGCATGTTGTAGATGATAAGTTGTAGAAAATACAACTACGAGCACTTGTGAACACTCAGTTGTAAAACGTCAAACTTAAAAAAGAAGAGAAATGTAAAATTTTATTAAAATAAATATGTATGTCTACATAAGGAAACTAAAATAGCAGCATGACCGTCGGCTTTATTCTATGTGGCGTCGTCGTCGCAACATAATGCGTCCGCTGTAAATTAGTCTTCTAATGTCCATATTGCCATTTATCAGTTACATATATTTTGTATTTTGTACTTACTTCAATGTTGTTAAAAAACTGCATTTTCTATGCCACCAATACTTTTTTCAGCATCCAGGATTAATCTCTAATAAAAAATGAAATACACAGAATGAAAAGAATATATATTTTCATCAACCATTGCAATAACGAACCTTGTATGTTTTGCTTTGCTTTATTGTTACACCTTTCATGCTGACATCATTTTAAAAAATATACATTCAATTCTTTTTTACTATAAAATCGCTGAAAGTAATAAAACCTCTAATTTCATAAGATTTTAAAATATCAGCGAAAAAATAGAAAATTAAAAAATAAATGTTTAACTGCATATAAAGCTTAATAGAAATTGTCAATTTGTGTTTGAAATTGTAATTTTTTTAATTTTATAAATTTCTTTTTTTGAAATCTCCTAAACTAGCAATTTTTTTAATTGGCTGATTTTTTTTTTTTTTTTGATATTTTTTTGCCAACTGGGTGCAAAAATACCAAAATAAAAATAACTTCATATGAATACCAATACCAATTAATGCCAATTTTCAAATTATATTCAATGTTGTCTGTTTTTTTAATTTTATAAATTTCTTTTTTGTAATATTTTCAATTAGCAATTTTTTTAAATTAGCTGTTTTATTTACAATTATTTGTCGTTTTTTGCCGTGAAAAAATTGTGTATAAAAAACCGATAACTTCATATAGAACTTATTAATAATGTTTAAATAGCATTTAAAGTTGTTTTATTTTTTTAATTTTATAAATTGGTTTCTTCTCGTGAATTAGCGTTTTTTTTTTGGAAATCAGCGATTTCTGTAAAAGTTATTGGCTTTTTTTTGCCAATTAGAAATTAATTTTCCCATGAAAGCTTCTCTCAATTAAGGAAAATCTTAAACAGTATTTAAAAATTGTTACAAGGAGCTTTCCAGTAAGAAAAATTCGATATCAGAAGGATATAATTAACGAAATGTTTTGATTTTCCTTACATAAGTCCCTCCCTGTACGCAAAGAACAACTTTGTTTTAATGCCTTTATAAACATTCAGTTAAAGATTGACATTTGTAGAACTTCGTGCCTTGTGTGAAACAATTTGCCACTTAATGCCTGCAAGTGGTGATGCTGCCTTAAATGTAAAACTTAAAATAATATCCTTCCTCTCTTTTAAAACCCATTTCCTCAATGCTAAGATATTCAACATTTACAGATAAAATAAAACCGGGAAAATGAAAAACTAACTCGTAATACACTCCTTAGTACGTGGAAAAAATACTGGCACACACAGCCAAAAGCACACATACTCGCATACTCGACATACAATCACACCTTAGTTGTGTTTGTTCCGTTTGCCAAACCCTGTTAAAAAGTTTCCTTCCGTTTTATGGTGCCGATGATTGTTATATGAGAGGTTTTGTAAGTATGTATGTTTGTACGTAAGCGTGTGTAGTTGTGATGGTTTACGTATAAAAATACTTCTGGCTGTTTTATATTGTTGTTATTGTTGTTGAAATAAAATGTAAAAAGAATGGAAAATAAAAAAATAATAAAAAATAAGCACAACTGAAAAGGATGTGTTGACACTTTTTGTATGTGATTTGTAAATACATTCAAACACAACTACATGCCAATGTAAATGTGTATGCACGTACATATGTATTTACATATATGTACATGTGTATGTGTTATCTGCTCTTGTTGTGTCAATTTGTTTATTTGCATACACATACGTAGTATCAGGCAAATATTACCATAGATATTTATTTTTATTTATTTAATTATATATTTCATTAAGTAAATATTATTTTGTTGAAAAACATATCGTACAAACACACATATACGTATACTTTCTTTTATAAATGTGTATGCGTAAATGATAAAATATGCAAGAATCCTTTGGAGTTGTGTTGAAAGTTAAGTGGAGCTTAAGACATTTTTTGGGACATGAAATTTAAATATTTATTAGGGAAAAACAATTACAAGGCTTGAGCGTATTATTTTTATAGCTTAAGTTAAATTTCCCTAAAGGGGGTGTGGTGTGGTATGGAAATTAGCAAAAAGTTAAAAGTTAATTGCATGCAAAGTTAAAAAGTTTGGGGATGTGAACAGTTTGTTTACATTTAGGCCTAAGCCTCAATAAATGATGTAAAAAAATTTTCTATAGAAAATAAATTTTATCTTAACGTCCTTGAAAGTCTTCTCTGGTTCCTTCAAATAGTAGTCGATAGTCGTGAACGACCTTTATCGTGGCCTACCTTCCCGGTGATGTAACGTATTAATCATTAACACTCATTCGTGCACGTGGTTGCATGAACCTTGTGCCAAGGGTTTGCTAAGTCCTGTTTCACACACATCAAGTTTTCTTAACCAAGTTTCAATTCAGCCGGGAGAGCGATAGGGAAAGTATGTATTCTTTTCTTTATCTCTGTGAAACAGGACTAAGAAGAACCAGTTAACAGGTAACAATTTGCCACTAACACAAACATCAGTCTCTTAATCATTATTTTGAAATCCCTATTCAGATGGGTAGCACAAAGGTAATGTCATAATTTGAATTGGCTGACATTTTTTCAGATGGTGCCACAAATGTCACTGTGTTTTGACATGTATGATGTAGATTTGTAGAGAATTAGTTGTCAATAAACTTTAGAGCGATGTACACCTCCTATTTATCGTTTATGTCAACATATCAAACACACATCTCTAAATATTTGAAAGATCTGTATGGTTTGTTTATTATTTTTGAACGACAATTTCGTTAAAAATTAAAAATGTGTTTTACTTGTGAGATAAATTTAGTTTCGAGTGATACAGAAAATATAAGAAATCAAACCCTCACATAAGACCCATAGTTTCTGATATCGAAATTCAACATATAAGTGAGCAACAATTTTAGTGTATTGCTTTAATGATTCTATAATTTATTTGTTTGAAAGTTACTTTAGAGCAAACAAGACAAGGCGGCTTTTAAATATGTCTTAGAAACAATAATATCGAATTTGAAAATCGTGATAAGGTCAACATACATTTCCGAAACAACGAAGTTGGCAGTTACGCTAAGATTTTTGTCACAAGGATCATACCAACAAAGTGTTGGCAACTATTTCAACTTGGGACTATCGCAACTAATGCTTTCTGTTCACTGAATGCCTTGTAAATGACAGTTTGCCCCCGATGGACTTAATATTGTTTTGTTTAAAAAAACTAATTTTCCTGGCATTATTGGGTGTGTGAATAATACACACTTCCAAATTATAGCCCCAAAATAAAGAAGAGCAGCATTTGTACTTTAACTGCAAAGGATTTTTTAGTTTAGATACTATGATTTCTAAGTTTGCCAAACATTTTATTGTATTTTGTAATAAGACATAATCAACTTGGATATAGATTAGTGATCACCTAATGCGGATACGGTATTTGTATGCGGGGGCTCAGCTCGTTATTGTGGAACGTTAGGCACGCTAAAAGAATATTGGAAGAATACTATACTGCAGGTGAACGTAACTTGAGTATTGTTTAGAATGAAATAATTTTTAGCAGATGATGCAGTTTATTCCCTCGAACAGTATTCGATGACGCCATATCGGTCTACTTCTAAGTGCTGAGGTTGTTTGCAATACGAAGCCTACTACAACCAGAAATAAATATAGTTGAGAGAACGATTGGTGTCTTAAAAAACCTATTTCGCAGACTTCTTGCGTCACGCCAGCTAAATTAAAAGTGTAGACTTTTAAGCCACAAAAATTGCTAATGTTTGTGCCGCACTTCACAACATTTGTATGGAATATGGTTTAGATGTAGCAAATGAAAATATAACCAATGCCGAGAATAGCCAATGAAACTCAAGATGAAGAGTAAATCATTATTTCCTTACTTTTTGCCATCCATTTCCTAAACGTATCGACGTTCCAGGAGAATTTAATGCTTTTGCAATTTCTTCCCATTGTTCTTTGAAATTACTTGGAAGAGTGCTTCTGCGAAATCCTGCCGCAAGACAGGTTCCTTCCGGGGGCACGGCTCATATGTCTTGGTTGCTTGGGTATACGGTTATCAGGTTTCCGGACCAAGGCTTTTTTGTTGATGACCTCTAAAAACTTGTATATTGCTACCTAATCCTTGAAATAACAGGGTAATGGGCCTGCATATGAGTATTCAAGGAAGTAGGCTTCCCTCTGCTAGTCTTGGTAGAGCTACTACCGATGCCTCAGGTTTTCATGGTACCTAAAATCGGTAGTGTTTTAAACACAATGCCGATCAGAGATCCTATATGGTAGCACGAGAACCAGTGTTGGTGTTAACCCCCAAAGGTACGAGGGAAAAGCTATTGGTCGGATGAGCGCATGAGGCTCCACATCCCAGGTTTGCCAATGAAAGGGACGGTGGTGAACGGCGAATAGCACCTTCAGTTTATGTTTTATGACAAGTATTGACGTAAACCTTTGACATATTTCTAAGACAGGTATTCTTCTGCAATTCTTTCACTTATTTCTGAAACTGGGTTACCATTGTAATTTTAAATTTTTTTATTTTTTTGCAATTTTAATTACTGTATGTATAATTTAAATAAACTCAAGTCGTTATCAAAAATAGCGACGAGAAATTCTAAGTTGCTTCAAAACAATATCCCGTAAAATTTTTTTGTAGAATTGAAATTCTATGTTGACATTCATCGATAATCTTCGATAACGACAACTGGAATAACAGTTTGAAGTAAGCAAGGCAACACAATATCATTTTGTTTTCATCTCTATGATTGAAGTCAGTTTCTTTTTATCACAAATATATATACTTATATCCGAAATCCTTTTAAATAAATATCTTGCTGAAGTGAAAAACAGTTGCTGAAATTTTCCATTTTCTTTTATACCGAGTCGAAAGTATTCGTAGTTTAGATATTTCAGTAAAATCTCTTATGCATTGTAAACTTTAGAAGTTTCTCTTTGTCAGCTATAATTGGTATAAGAAAAGTACTACCACCATCTGTGAGGCTTGTCCATGGCGTTGTAAAAATTTTGTATTTAAGAGAATTAGGAAAGCTTAATAATAAATAACGTCTTTACACAGTTGAATTTAGAATATTTTGAAAAAAAAAAATCGATTTCGAAATAAAACTCAAATTACATTTTGGAAACCTAAGTATGTATTAGAAAACTGTTTTATTCCTTGGAAACCTACAAATGAAAAAGAGACTTCAAAAGCTGCAAAACTGGGGTATGAGGTGTATTCTTAAGTGCGATAGGCTAACAAGCAGAAGAGACATGTTAGAAGCTTTGCAATGGCTATCAGTAAATCAAAGACTGATTATGAATGTTTTAATGATTATATTTAAAATGAAAAATGGTATGATGCCGAGATATCTGGAAAAACAACTAACATATGTGGCAGAAGTGCAACCCTACTATTTAAGAAATATAGGGGATTTTAGACTAAAATTTTGTAGAAGTAATTATTCGCAAAACTTATTATTTTATAATGGTCTTAAACTTTATAATGAAATGCCTCGAGAGTTAAAAAATGAAAACAATTATTATCTTTTTAAAAGGCAATTAACATTGTATGTAAAAAATTTTGATTAAAGAATGAAAATCCAAAGAATTATTATTTTGAATTGTAAATAATAGCAAATAATAGCTAAATAAATAAATAATAAATAATAAATAAGTACTCACAAGTTGTTTAAATGTCTATATACATACATAAGTATGTACTTATGCAGGTCCATATAAGGATGTATACGTAAATGTTTATCCTTTTTTATTATAGTTTTAATATCGTCTATCTCATCGCTAAACACACAATAAATAATAAAATTTCTTTGTAAATCTTGATTTCTTATTAATAATTAATTTATTTTGAAATTTAGGCATATCCTACAAAAAACAATAATGTTTACATACATATTAATTGGTTGTTTTTACAACCAAATAATTATTTTTTTCTTTTAAATACCATTTTCATGACCCCTTTCATGAAATCCCCTAACAATCTAATTATAAACCAACAACAATTAAAATTACCTCACCCATATAAAAGAATTATTATTCACACATTCATTCCTATAACAGTTCAATAACACCCACCAAGGCATTATGACACACAAACATGTACAATTAAATTGCAGAAAAAATAGAGGAATTGACCGCTACTTACTCTCACTAATTGGACTTCTCTTTGTATCAATGTATGTACTTGTATATAGAATCTATATGGCTGTGCATGTACATACATACATACAGGTTAATCATCGCTTTTCGCTTATTGAATCGGAGCATCTCATTTTAGTTCGGTATGTTTGTCAATAGTGTTGGGTTGCAAATTTGTGAGTGCGGGTGTTTAATTAAATAATTTGTGCGGTAAAAGTGAAGTAAATTTAATAAAATTAGTGTCAAATTAAAGGTAAGAGTATATAGAATCAAATTGTGAAATAATTTTAGCTATCGGTTGCCTACAAAAATAGTTATAAGCTTTTGAATATTCATTTATTTTGATAGGAGATGATTGTGCAGAAAAATTGGTTGTGTGTATCTATACTAAAGTTGTTGCTTTTCCATATGGGGATGAAAGAGTGCGCACGAATCATTAGATTAGTGTGTGTTCGTGTATGTTTGAAAAGTTTGTAAAACTTTTTTCTTATATCACATACAAACATTTGTTTTTTTTTTCTTTATCAGTCTGTTCGTTAAGTGTTTGGTATAGACAGCGCAGCTTGCGTTTGTTTGTTTGATTAACTCTGCTTTGAGTTTTGAATTATAGATGTTGTTACGTATTATGTATAGCAACGTTGGTGGATAGTAAATATTTATAAGTATGTACATATGTATATGTACATACATATGTAAATAAGTACATATATGGTTTTGGGATTAATTTTGTATATCACCTAGACTATGCCTTATTTCAATGTAAATTGTTGTTGTTTTTTAATTATTGTATGAAATAAAGCATTGTGTCATCTTGGTGGCATCAAAATATGCAGATTTGGTTGCTTTATAAATTCAATTACATTTTACAATAAGCGCATATTTGTACTTCATAAATTTAAATATGTACATATTACTTGTACCCGTACATAAGTACATACATGTAAGTATGTATGTACGGGTACACATATGTATGTATGTATATGTACATAAGTATGTTTTCTGAAAATCGATTAAAATGATTTAAAATAATTAAATAACGTCCCTTCAATATAAAACTTTGAATCAAACACGTGATTCAATTTCAGATGAGATTTTTTAAGCTAAAAAATTGACAACTACAAAAAATACTGACAAATTTTCGTTATTAATTCAAATTTTTCTTTGACATGCAGTCGACTTTAGTCTAATGATATATGGACCTCTTTGCGCGAAATTATCGTATGTTACAAAAACCAAATTTTACAGGACAGCAATTTTTCTACTTTTCTCTGCTTTCGGTTGCAATATCAAAATGAAAATATAATATATTAGATAATTAACTAATATAACTACACCTAAAAGTATTTGGTAGAAAAGTTCAAGTTTTCCGACAAAAACGTATTTTTGGCACATACCATAATTTTATTCACAACATTTCGTAGATGCGTGTGTAGAAAATGGCACTTACGATGGCATTTGTCAGTGTTAGAAATAAAGTAAAATAAAGATTTATTTGTGGTTTTATGTATTTGTTCATTATGTTTTAACTTAGAATTGTACAAAGTAATATGACCGGGAAGTAAATATATTATTTTAATTTTTTCAACGAAATTTGAAAAATTTTAAAAATGTGTCAGTATAGCTAATACAGCCTTGTTGCGGTTTTGACCAATGCAGCTGTCGCGGCTATGTCTTTAACTGTCTTTCTTTGGTCTACATTCATCACATGTGATGATACATTTTTAGACGTTTTGCTAATGTGCTTTTAAAAACTATGCTCGGGAGTACATGTAACTTAATCTGTTTCGAAAAGCAAAAAAAAAGAAGAAAAAAGTATGTAAACAATCTGTAGTATAAGAAAAAAAACTCCCAAGTATGGCTACATATGGCTCCCAAAAAATCAACTACATCATCATTAAACTTTAGTTTTAGTAGTTGGTGTGCTCCCTTTTGCTACTGAAAAAGGCATTTAGTTTTCAATTACTCTATCCATCCATATTTAAGAAAATATATCATTTCGAAAAAACAATATTAGAGAGAAAAAAATGTGTTGATGACGACGTGCGACATCAGGCTGTGCTTCTTGGGTTGCTTCTTACAAAATCTCAAATTACATTTTTCAATTCAATTTCTGCTTCTGCTCCTTCAACATGTTGTAAATACTCTGTTGCTACATACCAGCTCTTTAGTGTCCTCATTTTTTTTTGGGTGTGTTTTCCTTGACTTGGTTCGGTTTGGTTTGTTTTGGTTTTTGTGGGCTGTTACTCTGCAACTAATTAGAAATCAATTTGTATGCTTTTTACTCGTAGCTCCGTTTTACATGTGACTCTTGTTCTTTTGTGGTTTGTTAAAATTGTGTTCATAAATAATTTTCGTATGTAAAGTCCACCTGTTATTCCCCAAAGTGCATGATAATGTAAATTATGTTTTCTTAATTTATGTGTTGCTTGTCAAACTGCCACATATCCTGAAAATTGGAATCATGTGCTGCTTTGACAATTTTTTTCGTCTTATTTGGAGGCTTTTTATTTTAAATAAGGAATTAAATGTAACTTATACACGCATGTTCATGTTAAGGAGCATAGAGTTGGAGGAACGGAAGTAATATATAATTTTTTTGTTCATTAATTTGAAACACACACGTTAGGATATTGTTGTCATTTAAAGGTTTTTCAAGTTATAAAATAAAAACAAACACCTTAAACATCCGCAAAGTTAAATATGGAAAATATTTGTAAAAACCTTAGAAATAATTTAAGCTGTAGCTTAAATTCCTATAAACATACACTCAACAAACATTGTTAAGATGATATATTATGATTGAAAAAAATAAGATCGGGGTGCAATTTTATATATTCGATTCTAATCAAATGCAATAATTTCCCTTTTACTGGGCGTGTTGATACGGGGTTTTCAAACAAATTTCGTATTAAAACTTTAGTTTTAGTAAATTAGAAATTTCGTATGAGAAGTTGTTTTAATGTTGTGTTAATTTCTGTTAAATTTTAAGTATTATGAAAAAGTCTTTGAAAATTTAGATTTTTTTTCTGAAAAAAAAGAAACATTAGTGAATCACTAGAATCTGCTTAAAGGGCCGTGTTAGTGTTTATTTTTAAATTAATAAAATGTTTAATTATATGTTGAACATTTTACCTCCAGCTTTTCTACAGTCTCATTAATGTAAATATAATGTTTTTTGTATGCTTTGATTTCTATTATTAATTTTATAAAACTTTTATTTATGTTCAACCAATTAATTAATATTTTGTTTAAATCCTTGCTGTTTAAATACCCGTATTAATTTGAATATGCATAGAAAAAATAGAAATTTTTGTGCCCTACACTTTTGAAGATGTTAAATAAAACCAGGTAGTGCTGATGTTTGTAACAGTATTTGTCTAATACGTGGCAGGTGAATAAGTCCATAGCTTTTTGTATAAAATACAGTTTTTTGGATAATAAATCATTTTATTTTTTCAACAGCTCCATACACTTTGTGTAACGTTTTTCCGATTTTTTGTATGCCTTGCAAAAAATTAGATCTGTTGAGGTCGTTGTGAGATGATTTTATCATTGGAGCCATTTTTTCAAGTTTGAAAACAGTCACTTAGGGCTAAAACTGGAGAATAGTAAATAGGAAAGTTCATAAAATTTTGCCATGAAAACTGCACATGTGTCCACCCTTGAATTGTCCTGGTGAAATTAATTCGACGCAATGAGTTGGCATAATATTCGCAATTGATTGGTTTACCCTCTTGAAGGTAGTCGATGTAGATTATACAAAAAAAAAACTTGTCCATCCTGCGACGTTAGTCGCACGATTGCGTTTGTGGTCGATTGTGGGCAAACGCGGCACCCATCTTGCGGAAAGCTTTCTCATACCCAAGTGACATTCAAAATTTGGCTATGGCTTTAACAATCTCTCGCACTTTCAATCTACCATCGGCCAACACCATATCGTAATTTTTTTCAATTGTTTCGGGTGTAGAGACCAAAAAATTTTACACCCTCCGTGCTCGTATGGCTATAACGGATTCTGTAAATTACTTTTTTACTATTGGAATTGATAGTGAAAAGTTCCCATGATAATTATCAGTCTCAGTCTTGGTTTGAGCGCAAAAAAAGCTGAATGAGCACGCGAAATTCACTTTTTCCATTTTCTCCTCAAAATATGATATTTCTTGATATTATAATGTCTTAAATATTAAATATTAATCCACTTTATTCTATTTGTCGTTGTCGACGTCGCACGAAGTCAACACCAATATTTCGGCAACTGTAGGATCGATGTCGAGAACAATTATATATTATTTATAAGCTGTTACTATTCCTAAGGCTTCAAAAATGGAAAGTGGTCATCATTAACACTCAATTGTTGCTCACATCGAGCACAGAACTTACATTTTTTTAATGTCGACTTAATGTGACAACGATGACGACAATTGGAATAAGCGAGAATATGCGTTGATTTTAATATCCATTGATGTTCAAATGTTTTGATATTAATATTCTTTGTTATTAATATGTTTTGATATTAAAATGTCATAATATTGCAATATCTTAATAAAAATATGCCTTGATATTAAAATGCTTTGATATTGATATGTATTGTATTAATATTTAATGGGCTGATACAAATATTTTGATAATATGCTTTTATATCAGAATGTCTTATTATTGACTAACATTTTTCTTAATGTTCGTTGATATTGGTATATCTCTATATTTATATACAAATTCGTCAATTTTCATTTATTAACGTACCCATTCATCCAGAAATGAGCCTGATGATGAAATGATGATTTTTTGATGGAATTTAGGGTAAGTTTTTCAACTGCTCTAAAGCCCAATCAACGATCACATATCGTTGTCTATGATCCTTTACCTTCAGCTACTGGGTCAGTTGAATTTTGTAGGGGGTGCAAGTTCCAAGTTGTGATTTGCGAAATGCTGAGTTCTTCAAAGCGATGCGACATTGACTGCCTCTTATTCTCCTACACAGTCTCACGCGCAACGGCGATGTCTTCCGCAGATTTTGCGTTTCATCATTATACGGGTGTTGGTTCATCGTTCACTGAACCAGTAGACTCAAATATATCCACCATTCTGCGAGAAGTCCCCTCGTTAGGACGATTATGGCGATCGTAAAATGGACACAGGACACATTTTGATAAAACAAATTTATCCTTTGCAAGTGTTGAGCGCTAAATTCGCCTATGGTGATTTGGTAAAAAAAAGACTAAATAAATTACAGCAAAATTCGAATATGAACATTATCAACTGTGAATGTTTTGAAATCCCTATTGGAAGACGTCTTATATTCCTTGATAATAAAATACTTTGATAACTATAACACTGGAATATATAATCTCTTGATATTGATGTGCCTTGATGTTAATATGCTTTGATAATAATATAAATCTATACTAAAATGTTTTGATATTAATATGCATTGATATAAAATTATTTTGATAATAATATGGCTTGATAATAATATCCCTGGATATTTAAATGCCTTGATGTTATAAAATGATATTATACAATACAATTTCATAACATGTGTTATGCTTTAATAATAATGTGTCTTGATGTTATAATGTATTGACATTAATATGCCACGATATATTTGGTATTGATAATACTTGGCTGATATTTTGATACTAACACGTCTTAATGCCAATATGCCTTTACGTTTTAATACTCTTTTACATTAATATATGTTGGTATTAATTTGTGTTGCAAAATAAAATATAATATTCGAAATAGTTAATCAAAAAATTCTATTTTCCTCTTTTCAGAACATCCATCCAATATCTTCTATTTCTCCATATCAAAACCATGATCATTAGTAGATCACAGTTTGCTGCTCTTGCTTGCAAGCCTGCTTACCGGTAAGTTCAACTCATTTCTTTTTTTATCACTTATAATCTTCGAAAGAATCGTAGGAGATTATAGACAAACATGCACATATAAATAATTCGCTTATTTACTTGCAACATTAATATCTATCTGCTCAAGTATGAATAGATTAAAATTATATTTAATGGATTTTTATTAATTGCCGCAAGCAAATGCAATTGCAAATTCTAATGCATAAAAATTTTACCTTATACATACATATTACGTACATATTTGTGTAGGTTATGTACTCTAATTTGCAACACTCATTTAAAGTGGAGTTCGGTTATAACGTACACCGACTATAATGAATCATCGCGAATAACAAACAACTTTTCGGGAAAGCCCAATCGTTTTTTTACAAATATATCCTAGAAATTATGGCGGTTATAATGCACTACGATTATAAGGAACCTCATAAGGAAGTAATGCATAGAAAATTATAAATCTTTACGCTTTTAGGGAACAAAACAAAAACGCTGAAATTGTCTATTAATTTTCTAAACCTTTTGAAACAATTATTCGCCATTATATGACAAATAATTTTAATAGTTACATAACACAATACCATTTTCAACAGCTTTTATTTGTTACTGTTTACGACAAGAAAAAGACTTGAGATCAAGGATTTATTTGCGGGAAATATTTACCGTTGAATTCTTCACATTAGATAGATATTAGTTTGTCGGCAAATTATTCTGTTATGGGGGTATGTCCAGTAATTTTTATAGCTGTTGGTTGTTGAAGACGTTTAGCCAGCATATGTTTAGTAATCTTCTGAGAAATCGATTTGCGAATACTTGTAATGAGTTTAGATCTTTAATTCATTGTGTTTTATGCATTGCGTACATTTGGGTTTATTAGAGATATGTTTAGTTTTTCTTAATATTCTTTTTTTTTAAACGCTTGTCCACTACTTGTAGTTCCCTACATCTCCTGCTTTTAATGCTTGTCCAGCATTATTTATAAAATTTTCTATGAGTACGTTAGATTCGCTAGATTTTGCTATTACACTCTCAAGGTAACAGAAATAGTCCATTTCGATGTCCTGGTTTTCATTAATAAGGATTCCCTATTTTAGGAGGTTCAATATCACAGTCCTTGTTTTTGTTTTTGTTTACTTTTAGAACGTACTAGCTCTTCCCTTCTTTATTTAATATACTATATTATGTTGCTTAAGTGACATAGAATGATCGACAAGCTTAATTAGACATAGATCTACTTTTGTGGTATAGTAACCATAAGTATATTAATTATCCTAGAGCAATGTATTATTATTGTTTTGAGTTAATTGCATACAGAGAAAGTTGCCTGCACCTAAATGTGGCAATTTTTATTTATTATCTACGTCATCGGATTTTAAAGTTCGATCATGGCAATTAGTTACACTACAGCTTCATTTTCTCATTTAAATAATTCCAAACTTTCTAACAATTGTTAATTATTTTTAAATTATTATTTTTGTAAATTATTATTAGAAAAAAATATTACTATCCTCCTCTCTTCTAGTAGTAGCCTCCTTTAGTCACCCTTTACCTTCTACACATAACATTTTCATTTGCTTAATAATTTTAATAGATCTGTCGAATTTAATAAGCTCTAATTTATAATAATTGTGAAATTTTAATTGATATTAATTTACTAAGTACCATTTATATAATTATAAAATTAAGCACTGTTTCACGTTTAAATGAACACAATTAATGATGACAGGTGAAAGCAATTACAGGCATTTAGTAGGTGGCAGATTTAGTGAAGGCTTAAGGATTTAAAAAATATAAAAATATTTAAAAGTTGTGTGGAGAAAAGGATTAAAATTTATTGAATTTAGGTTAAAGCAAACGTTTGCAGTTGTAAATAATGGTAAATGTTTCATAAATACTTGTATAATAATAGAAATTGTTATGAAAAATCATAGTGTGTGGCTTTCTTAATAAAGAAAAAAAATTATATAAAAATATATAAAACTGGTAAAAATATATATGCAAAGATTAGAAAAATATTTACTATTCTAGGTCTTTAGAAACGTGTTGGAATACCTGATCATAAATGGCGAAGGAAGTTAGATTATGCAAAAAATATTACCAAATATAACCCACATAAAAAAGAGATAATTAAACAAATTCAAAGGAATTGCAGGAAGTGGTGGCATGTGTTTATATACGCCGTACGTAGCGTAATATTATTAGCCTAGAGCTCTATACACTCCATTTTGCAAAGATGTATCTTTTTATTTTGTTTATGAGACTTATCCTAAAAATCCTGTTTCTTTAATGCCACCTAAAGCCTTTGTTTGAAACCTACAAAACACCAGAGGCGTAACTGGTTTAATTAAGCCTGTTTTCTTTATAAAAATATTTTCTAACAAAAATTCTTTTGAAAATAGATCATTTATCCTAAAGGTGTTTTTCATTTATAAAAGTAACAATAATTTAACCGCAAATAAAGATGTTACTATTTTAATGAGTACGAGTACTACCAACAGTGGATACGGAACAATCATATCCACTGCTTTTGTGCAACATGATACACAAACTGCTAAATCCTCCCGTCTTTAAGAAAATCGTTATGGGTTAAATAATCTTATTTAATCCGTAATTTTAAAAGACGATTATTATATAAAATGAAAACAGAATACTTATACCTTCAGCGGTAAATATACTTTCAAAGGTAAATCCTCCTTCAAAAGAAGATGTTGTGGCAACAATGTGCCAAGAACAAAAAACAAACACGTCTGATTTAAAAATAATAATAAAACGAAACCGATAAGGATGATGTTAAACAAAATAAGAACAGATTATGCCAAAGGAAAACAAAAAGCCAAAATAAATAAAAAAGAAATGGATATTTGTCATTGCCTTGTGGAGGAGATAAAAACCAGAATATGGTTTAAAATTATCCAGCATAAAGGAGGCAAAAGTGCAGATGGATCTTGAAGCATGATTAGAAGACAAAGAACTACCGCCTTCAAATTCGTATTTGATTTTGATTAAGTTTTTTTTATCTTAATTGGCCTACAAATTGTAAAGATTTGAAGATAGATGATGTACGTCACGATTACCAAAGAACAACATGTCCAAGATATTAGCAGCAAAAGAAATTTATATTGAATAGATAAAATTAATTTACAATAGAAATTTCTTTATAATTAATTTTTTATAAAAAGAATTTATTTTCCATAGAACATTTCCGAAAGAATTAATGTCCTACAGAATGAACATTTTTCGAAATAATAAATTATCTATAAAAAATTTATGAAAGAATTAATTTTTTATAGAAAAACTTTCGAAAGAAATTTCTATGGCAAATTATTCGAAAAAGTTATTTTCTATAAAAATTTTTAGACAGAATTAATTTTCTATAGAAAATTTTCCAAAAGAATTAATTTATTGTAGAAAATCTTTTGAAAGAATTAATTTTTTTCCATTCCCCTCTTGACGGCATTTGGCTTCTGCAAAGCATATCCATCTTACAAGAGTTATTGCACTTATTTTCGCATTATTATTTTTGCCTTGCCAATCTTTGATTCCTCCCTTTTTTCGCAGGGGGTGGTGGCTGCTTGAACTTTGTCACGATGTTATCCTCTCTTCCAGGGAGAGGGACGCTCATGGAGCTGCTTTGATGAATATTTTGGAGAGGGTTGAATCCAATTAGCTCTAAAACCCGAAAAACCATGGTGGAAGATTTTTGCCCTCTGCCAGGGAGTACTTGGTGTTGTAGGCAAGCAATAATGAATTTAGAATGTAGAAAATTGTTCAAAAGAATTAATTTTCTGTAGAACTTTTTTTGAACGAATTTATTTCATATAGAAATTTTTTCGAAAGTACTAATTTTCTTTATAAAATTTTTCAAAAGAATTAATTTCATATAGAAAACCTTTCCAAAGAATTAGTTTTTCAAAGTAATTTTATATAGAAAATTCTTCAAAATAATTAATTTCTGTATAAAATATTTAGATTTAAGTCAATAATTTTCTATAGAAAATTTTCCTCAATTAATTCCTCTTGGCAATTTCTTATAGAAACTTTCTCGGTGGAATTATAATTGTATTAATATAAATAATTTTCAATTGACAATTTTTAAAGATTAATATCTCTGTAGAAAACCTTCTAATAGAGAAATATGTTAAATTAATTGCGAAATTAAATGCTCATGTTAGTTATTTGTATGACAGTTGTGAATGTTTCTAATCTTTCTATCATTTCGTATCTCTTTTCTACATTGTTTTATATTTGCGTTCTTAGTCTTTCTTAATACAAACTGTTTTTGTTCTCACAAATAAATGAAATCTAGGTGCATGTGGTGACAGGACAATGCTTAAACATTCGTAAATTTTCAGGCCTTAGGAAGCTGTATTAAGATCCTTTAAATAATCGGGTCGTATTCGAAAAATGCGCTGTTTTTGTCAGGCATAACTCCAGCAATGATCGCTCCTTCCGTTTCAATTTTCAAAAACAAAAGAATATTTTTGCCTGTGAATAATTTTTGAATTTTTAATTGTTTTACATTTTGTTGTCAAATCCTGGTTTTCAAATCCTTGTTCTTGATGTTTTATTCATTGTATTGTTAAAGCGAAATACTTCGTTTTCAACAATTATTAAATACAATGGTTTCTCTTTTCCTTTTCCTTTTTTTGTATGTTCGTAATCCTTTTTTGAAGTGCAAAAATTCTCTTCAATGAGTTTAGGTTTCTTTAAACCAAAATCTGTTAAGGATTTTTAGGTTTAATATTGATTTACATTGTTTTCTATTGTTATGCGGTGTTTTTTTAAGTTTCATTATTTTTTTTTTTTTTGTTATTTTTTTCGTATATGATGCTTGGTTTTTTATGGGGATTAAATTCTTTTTTTCTTTTCTTTCAAGTTTTCAGTCTTGATGTTTGTGGCATTAAACTTAACCTTTTCAGGAAAAAAATTGCTTATTTTCAATTAATATATACTTATTTGGCGAGAGAATTACGCCTCTTTTGATTTTTTATCGCTCCAGAATAAAGCAAAATATTTAATAAAATATCATATTACCCACAAAGGGGAAAGCAATTAATAAAAATCTAAAGAAATTAACTGAAAAGGAAGTGTATGTCTTTTAATAGTTTATTAAATCGCAATCAACTGAAACGAGAATTATAAATTGTAATGTTAAGTTTAAAACTTCTTTTTTTCATGATAAGGTAATAAGCAGCGAAGGTTAAATAAAACCAGAAGTAAATGCGATTTATTGAAATAATTTATAAATACCTCCTCTTGCATAAATTTTTGCCGAATTTTCTCCATCTATACCAACCAAAACGCACGATGATAATTGTAAATAAAACAAAAATTTTTCAGAGAATTATCTTAATATTTTTTATTATGATAGAAGGATCTATGACAATTATGTGTGAGACAAAATATCAGCCACAAATGCTCGCCATGGCTTCGGTGGCAATATCAATCAGAAAATGTTTACGAAAAAATATTGTCTATAAATTTTATATTTGATATAAATTGTATATTCTTAACGAATGAAATTCGGACAAATTTGGAAAATTAAATTTCGTTACTAAGTTGAAATGGCATGTGCATATTTTTGATGCCAGCACACCTCTCAACAGCACGCGAGCCTAATCTCGTCGGCAGATTTTGTACAAACGTCATTATTACCTTGTAAAAAAGAACTTACAAAGAATTCAATAACAATCACAACTTGTGATCCGGATCTCTTCCAATATAATCCTTGGATCTGATTCCTGTTCATGAACTATTTCAAAGGCTGTTTATCCCACAGCACATTTTTAATTGCACTGTACGAGTATATTAAAATAATCTTTTTTGGGACGTGGGTCAATAAGTCCGTGACAGGTTTTCGTAAAAAAAATCATTTTGCTCTTCAATATAGTCTACTTCAAGCTTTATACACTTTGTCTAACCTTTTTATCCCTTTCAAAAAATATTTGTTGAGGTCATCAAAATATGTATAATTTGCTTGTAATATAGTCAAATGTCTTTCCGCCGAGCCATTTTTAAGGTTTGGAAACAAGAAATTGTCACTCGGTGCCAAATCCGGGGTATAGGCCGGAGAAAAAAAAGAACTTTTTTCTCATACTCATTCAAATTCTAACTAAATCGACCCAATAAGTTGACATAATATTCTCTATTGACAGTTTTAACCTTTTAAAGGTAGTCAATGTTGATTTTACCGCGTGCATCCGAAAAAACAGTCCCCATGACTTTATTTGGCTTAAAAACACACCTTGTCCTAAATAATTTTATATCAAATAATTTATAAGTTGGTTGCTACTAGAAATAGAATAGAATTTGACAATGGCTTATTTGTTCTTATGTGAAAATAAAAGTTTATGTCAAAATTTATGAAAAAGCTTGTTTTTGTGCAAATCTAAAGAATTGAGCACTTTTTGCAATTAAACGAGATGTTCTCAGCTTAGCTTGCCAAAAAGTCGAAAAAATACTCTATTTAAAACTTTAGATATCCTAGAATAACTGTCATGTTTTTTCACTGGATATTTAAACCAATATTCACTGCAAAAATAAAACGAGAATTTTAATTCTTCATTATTCATGAACGCAGTTTTTATACTTTGCAAAAGCTTTCGCTTTAGAGGCATCTGTTTATAGCCAAATATGATTGAATGAGAATAGAAACTCTCGTATTATTTTTCCAGTGAACGCTGGTTAGAATAAGATGGCTTTTACTTAAAATAAATGAAGATAATATTTTAATTTTTTGTGTGGCCTTTTCTCCATTAGAGTTTATTTCATAAACAATTTATTCATATTCCTTAAAATCTCAATGTTAAAATTCTCATTTAAAATTATTAACTCAATCAATTCTTGAAAAAAACAAATCGCATACAATCTTCTCTAAAGTATGTTATACTTAAAAAAATCCTTTTTTTTCTTCAAAAAAGTCAGAAATTTCACATAATTTTGCCACAAACACACACTTTCAGTGATACTTACGAAATGATATTGAAATCATAAACAACTTGTTATAATCTTGACATGCGTATTTTCTCCTTACATTTATTTTATTTTTTTCAAATTTGAACATAATTATAGTATATAACAAATGTTCAAAATTATGGTTATTACGGGAATAATTTCATCCAAAAAAAGGATAAGAAAAGAAGATACGAAACGTATAAAATAAAATGGAAGAATTTGAAATCTTTTTATGGTTCACATTTGAGCTTTTTTGTACATTTGACTCAATTTAAATTTTCACACGCATTCCAATACACAATCGCACACACATATACAGGACAATAGATGATATATAAATATATGTGTTTTGCTTAATACCAATTCGAAATCATGTTAATAACTCCTTCAGGACACCAATCCATATAATCCATGCAAGCATTCGCTGTAGCATCAACTTCATTGTATGCCTCTGCCGTATTAATGTTGTTATTGGTCAAATACTGTCTGCCTTGCCACTCCGCCCAATAGAGGTCGTTGTCGGCAATATGATGTAGTGGTGATGTTTCTGGTTGTGATGTTGTTGGCCTATTTAATGTGTATAATCACAAATGCAATCATAATGAAAAGAAAATACAGAATATAAAAAAATGAGAATATGTTACCCCAATGAGTAATTACAACACAAACAATTCGTTTAAATATTGTGAAGGGAAGAGAAGATAAATAAGGAACTTTAAGCTTTATAAATAACCAAATAAAACCAACAAAAAAATACATCAGATATTTTCTAAATTCTTCACAGAGGACCACTGCAACTAAGGATCAAGTTGGTTGGATATTCAGAAAAAGTATTAATTTTTCACTCAAAACTTCAGCAATTCGAATTGCCAGTAAATAAGAAAATATTTTTTATGATCAGAGTTTAGTACTGAGATTTCTATGCAGTAAATAAGAACTTCCAAAAAAGTAAATTAAATGCTGAGATCAGGATCCGGGGGTAATCCGAATTTGTACCGTTTCTGATGATTTGAATAAAGGTTTGCTATTGCAGGGTGTTCTCTCTATTTATTCCTATTCACCGATTTTCATTATTGTAGGAAAAATTTCTTTAAGCTTTTAATTTTATATTGAATAAGAAGGAGTATTGAAGGAGTAGAAATTTGACGTTAGTTAAATTAAAGAACATATTTTCATCGTGTAGGTTTTCAGAATTAAAGAGTTTTTATATAAAAATTATTTAAAATCGGTTTTCACAAATTTATAGGAGTATTTCATATTTTTATTTCATACTAGCGGACCAGGCGAACTTCGCCTCGCCCCAATTTTAAGCCTTCAGACAAACTTTCTATTTTTTCATGTGAAAAGCCATTAAGGAATAATTTCAAACAAAATTTCATACAAAAACTCGATTTTCGATTTTTCCAATTTTCCGACTTTTCCGGAGGTATTTTCTTCCATAAAAACCTTCTCCTCAAAAATACGAACAACTGACAAAAAGTTTTACAGAAATCGCCCCAGCCGTTCTCATTTTATGAATTATTGGATTTTGCCACGCCCCTCCGCCCACAGACCGAAAATAAAAAATCAGACTTCACAGTGTCACCCGCCCGAGTATTCTGAAGGTTTCCTGAAAATTTCGTCAAAATCGGCCCAGCCGTTTTGGAGCCATTACGTTACATACATACATACACACATCCTATTTTATATATAGACTAGCGGACCAGGCGAACTTCGCCTCGCCCCAATTTTAAGCCTTCAGACAAACTTTCTATTTTTTCATGTGAAAAGCCATTAAGGAATAATTTCAAACAAAATTTCATACAAAAACTCGATTTTCGATTTTTCAAATTTTCCGACTTTTCCGGAGGGATTTTCCAAAATTTTCTTCCATAAAAACTTTTTCCTCGAAAATACGAACAACTGACAAAAAGTTTTACAGAAATCGGCCCAGCCGTTCTCATTTTATTAATTATTGGATTTTGCCACGCCCCTCAGCCCATAGACCGAAAATCAAAAATCAGACTTCACAGTGTCACCCGCCCGAGTATTCTGAAGGTTCCCTGAAAATTTCATCAAAATCGGCCCAGCCGTTTTGGGGCCATTACGTTACATACATACATACATACATACATACATACACACATCCTATTTTATATATATAGATTTCCTAAGAAGTCGCGAAACAGTGGATATGTAATTCAATGAAAATGACTTCCATATTCCATTATAACAGAAAATTTTCTCCATAATACATACTTTTATAAAAAGTTCATTGAGAATTATTAGTGGCCGCATATTTTTAACATCAAAAATACAAATTGTCTAAAAGGTATTTTTATTCGGCTTGAGGTCAAATTTCGTTGATCAACGAAGTTGATCGAAATATTGGTGAAAAGATTAATAAATAAAGATAGAAACAAATATATGTAAATTGGTTTTTTATTTATAAAACTTTTTCAAAATAATGTATCTATATTTTTTGACCTCTTTTATAATAATCCGTTTTTTAAATTTTTAGGCTTAAGGTCTTTTATTTTTTTTTAAATTTAATTAAAAATCACAATCAATATTTCGATACTCATTGAGTATCGAAATATTGATTGTTAGTTTTAATTAAATTTAAAAAAAAGACCTTAAGCTTAAAAATTTAAAAAACGGACTTATTCAAAATTTTACCCCAAGCCGAAGAAAAATACCTTTTAGACAACATTGAAATTTTAAAAAATTCATCGACAGCAAGAATTTAAAAAAAAAAATTTGTCATTAAATCAAATTAGGAGTAAATAATAAACACAAAGTTTGTGAAAAAATTTTTAAATATTACAAGTTAAAAAAAATCGCTAACATGAATTCATCGATAACGATAATGAGAAATTTTAGTTTACGGATATTATTTTTAAAAAAAATTTTGAGTTAATAAAATTTTTCCTATAAAAAGTTTATAGAAAGATATATACATGTTTAAAGGAAATACTGAAAATTAAAAAAAAATATTAAGAAAATTTATCGATAAATCAATGATATGTCAGTAATATTTTTTTGGCATAAAATTTCGATAACAGAAATATTGTGAAAAAAATGTATTAGTGAGTCGAATAATAAATCTAAAAATTTTGTTCACAGAATTTATTATGGAGAATGTTATAAAAATATTAACCGGGAAATCTTTCTCTAGAATTTTTTTAAAATACACCTTTTTAGTTCAAATAAAAATTTTCCATGAAAAATTTTCAATATATCTTGTATAAGAGCATATTTTCCATAAATTGTTTATAAATATTTGGATAAATGGTAATTTCTTATATTCGCTATCGATGAGAAATTTTTTGTGTGCCATTTTCAGGTCTTAGAGAAGATATAGATCCTGTCAGTAGTAGTCGAATGTTATCGAAAATGTATATATTTAATTGCCATAAAATTGCCAAATCGTATTGACATGACATCTACAATAATTTACAAATTGGAAGGGAATATTCCTCAGAATTACATTTGTAAAAATGTGAAAAATCTTCTTAATAACGTTAATCGATAGCATAGAATTTATTATCAAATTTATTTTTACTATGGCTACAAAAATTATATTTCGTACAAGTAGTAAAGAAAAGAATTTTCTGTGGAAAACTCATATTATTCGAGTTTGCAAATAACACTAACTATATAACAAGATTTATCGATAACAAATTATTTTTTTCACTAAATATTATTAAATACTTAAACCTTCTCAATGAATTTTATCGATTAATTAAATTTTAAATAAAAATTTTATGGAGTGGAATAATTTCGAATAAAAAACTTAACTAAGCTAAAGGATAATAACATGCATTTATATTTAGTTAACACATGTTTCAAAATAGGTGTCTATTCCGATAACAGAAAGTACTCGTACTTAAAGCTGATCGGTCTCGCGAATTTTTTAAAATTTAATATGCTTAGATTTAAATACATACATAAATTTTGCAACTGAAAATCTATGCGTGACATATATTTTAGAAGACACACTTTGATTTTTCTATTGAAATTAGAAGCTTTCGTAAATAAATAAATTTTGTAAAAAATATCTAGAACCAATTTATCGTTAACTCAATGTTTGATGAATTTAATGCAGACGATAAAATTTATAATCGCCATCAGCATCAATTTGGCATCAATATGCCAAAATCTATAAAAATTGACATACGCGGTTTTACATGAATAATACTGAATTGGAATTTTTAAATTAACATAATTTTGTTCGCCGTATAAGAAAGAATATTCGTCATAAGAGACAAAAAAAAAATTATATAATTGAGAATATTTTTTTTTAAAACGAGCGAAGTGGGAATATTTTAAAGAATGTTTGTTTATAGTTACATGAATAAAATCTTGAACAAACTGCCCAAGACGCCATTATTCTCATGCAGCGTAGAGGCGGCCACTTCACAAATTGTTCTCAGAAGACATGCTGTACCATTCATTTGAAAATGTTCCAAATAGCCCGTAAAGGAGCGATAGAACGAACGACGGTCATATGGTGGTGGCAGCCGAGAACGTTTCCTGCGTCGATTATTAACATTGTTGACATCATTGCCAATACCCACAAATTGTTCATCAATATCCCACTGTAAAGCAAAAAAACTATTTATTTAAACAAATATTTATTATTTATGCAAAACTTACTCGGTCAATCCATTCATTGTATGAATCATTGGACGGCAGACCATAATTGGATTCAAAATTGAATGCCATATAAACATTACGATTGGGTAAATCCAAAGGCATGGCCACAGCAGCTAAATACTAGAAAAAGGTGGAGAAAAAAATTATAGAACGATTGTTGTACGAGTATTTATTGTTGTATAGTTTTAATCCAGATTCTTACCCCAAATGATCCACCCCTTGGAAAGAATACACAATTCACTTTGTTAAGCCTGACCAGGACAATTGTGGCAAGAATTTGTATTGTTATGTGGCTCAGTTTGCTTCTACTATCTTGGTGCCGCAACATTATGTTGTATGAGTGTCTTTGACAGTTGTTATATTTCAACTGTTTGCAAAATTTATTACTTTGTAAGAGGAAAAGCTAGAATTTAAATTCTAAAAGAAAGTTCAAGTTATGCATTAATATTTGATATAGAATAGCTAGTGTTGTTGTTAACTAAACAGGGTGTTGCAACTGAGAAAGTAAAAAATTTGCTGATTTTTGAAAGCATGCGATTCTATGCATACAAATAAAATTTTAAATTATTTTAACATATTCTATATATCAAATGTTTTACCTTGTGAATTTTTTTCCATTACAACTTAGTTCCTCTCCCTCTCTCTCTCTCTCTCGCTGTAATGTATTTCAAACATTTTTCACATAATAAATACTTTTCTAATGTTAGTGTTACTGTTTTACGTTTATCTCTTCCATTGAGAAATTGTGCCACTTTTAAATCCAAAAGTGTTAATTACAAAAACTGGTTGAACGTTTTACTTTTCCTCGATATTACAACCTAATGCTGCCCTAATTGTTACACTCTATATCTGAAATGCTAAAGAGTTAAAAAAAACAGAAATATTTGGTTAGTAAGTTTCTTAAGTAGAATAATACCTTTAGTCTTTAGCCAAACGTAACTGAGTTGTTTCATCATTATCACAGCGAAAAGAAATTTTTAAAACAAAATCAAAATAATAAAAAATAAAAAAAAATTCTGAATTAAGGAGAAACAATTTTAATAATGTGTAAAATTAGTTTTTATTTGTCTCACTGTATATTAATTTTATTAGCGCCAGTAAAAAATGCAGTACCATTTTTAATTTTTCCACCAACAGCTCCTACCAGAACTCAGGTGAATAAAAAAATAAATAAGAAGAATAATATATAAAATCTTATTAATTGACTGTATTTATTATTTAAGCTTAAAGTCTTTTCAAATGAAAAACTTATTCATACATCCATATTACTATATTAATCGAGTGCCATTTGCAAAACATTAGAAATAAATATTCTAAAGGTGGTATATATAAATATTAGGTTCTTAGATACTCTCCAAAATAAATATTCAAAAATTTTATTGTTTGTTGTTGGCTTGGCTGCGTATACATATGCCCGCATTTCATTGGCGTTAAGCAAGTCATCAGTACCCTTTGGCCAAATCAAGTTTGAGAAGCATTCAAACTCATATACTTATAAAAAAAATTACAAATACTATATGAGAATCCAACAGAACTCAATCATAATTTTCTTGGATTCTCATATATTATTTGTAATTGTTTTTATAAGTATATGAGTTTGAATGCTATTCAAACATGATTTGGCCAAAGGGTACTGATGATTTGCTTAGCGCCAATGAAATGCGGGCATATACTCAGCCAAGCCAACAACAAACAATAAAATGTTAAATAGTTATTAGGTTTCCCATCTAAAAAGACCTTAAGCTTAAATAATAATAAACCTAAAAATAAATTTTTATCGTATGACATATAAAATATGTCTTCTTGGCATCCTTTCCTGTAATAACAACCTATAATATTTTAACATATTGTATTTTTGGCATAAACGCATATTTTGTCAATAATCGCATATGTCCTTAAATCAACTATATTCTGATGACTTCATATTTAAGTCATTAATAAACAATTTTTTTTCTAATATCTGCTATTCTATTACCATAAGAGACAGATTAAAAACAATAAAAGTCAAAGGGTTAAAAGAGAAACAAGCATATGGCAATGCCGTTTTTCGATCTAAATAATGAGAAAACAACATATACAATCCCCCCGGTATTCGACCATAGATAATTCGAGGGATCTCAACATAAATAAGTCTCTTGGACCGGATGTAATTCCAAAATTGGCCTGGAAGCAGTTTTTCACCGCTATCTTTGCAGTACACTGTACCATGATCGTGAGTTTCCCACAAAAAAGGGGGAGGGTGACAACCCTGAAAACTAAGTTCAGTTGCAAAGGGATGAAATCTGAGGTTAAACTCCATCTTGTGGAGTATGTAGCTTCCTACAGTTTACTTAGCGACCGTCAGTATGATTTGTGTAGGGAACACGCAACGAATGACCTGCTAGTACTCCGCTCGAAGAAATGATGTTACTCCATTCATCATTTTATTTTTACAAGGCCATCGATAGAGTATGGCATGATGCACTAGTGTCACAATTCATTGCTTTTATTTATCGCCTTATACGTGTTGTTATTCATGGGTCCCCATAAAAAAGTTCAGAATCATTTCAGGGATACCTTAAGCCCACATTCTTTCTCCTGCCCTTTCTTACTTTTCTGTGAAGCTTTCAAACGTATCTACTATTTTGCAGATGATAACAGCATGTTCCACTCTATTTCTTACCGCAATGACCTGTCGAGAATTGCTACCATGCAACAAAATATGAATGATTCACTTGATCACGATCTTTTACCGATTTCTATATCTGAGGGGTAATCACAAGAGGCCCAAATAAGACAACTCTTTGTTCTCAGAACGCCTTCTCATTAGCAATTTTTCTAGTTCCAGGATAATGTGTATGTTACGTAATTACGCCAACCAGTAATGCAACTGACTTTTTTTCCTAAATTTAAGATCTAATTATTCCTCACCCTGCCTTGATCCTTCGATCGCATTTAACAATTCATTCGTGGCAGTGTGACTAAATCATTGCGAATTCGCTAATTCGTAAGTTCGTACCTGCAATTGCGCTTTAATGTTGTTCCCATCAAGCGCAGATCCAGGAAGAAAAAATTTTGATGCACTTATAATCCTATTTAGTTCCATAGAATTTGTCTCTTCCCGCACTTTTAGTTCATGGAACAATGTCATACAAAATAAGACAACGCATCGTCCGACACTTGAGTCCAGCGGACGATGTTATGTAAAATCAAGAGGGGCTACATTATCCATTTTTTCTAAGCTTATGCTTTTTCTAAGATTGTGAGAAATGCTAGACCTAGTGTCGAAAAATATTCTCCTGTGTTCACTATCGCTTACTAGGCAACCGATTCACAAATTACGTCCCATCTGTTCCGAAACTTCTATGTAAATAAAAACACTTTCAGTTTCGGGTTATACACAGACAGACATGTCATGGCATTTCCTTAGCTCGGTGTGGAATAACACCAATAACAGCTGTGGAGAATTATTTAGGCACCATATTGACAATTTCTTCCTTGGTATTGGTTGGATTAGAAATGTTTTTTAAAGAGTACTGTTGCTCTTCTCTGCCCTGCTATTAAACTGGACATATGCGGTTGTTTACGAAAATCAGAATTTAAACATGGGTTTTAAATACAACAAAATTATTTGATCTTGAAATAATATTTCCGCCGAAATAATTTTGTTTCCCCTGATTTCGAAAATATTTTATTAAAAAAAAAATGATAATAAATAAATAAAAAAATGACGACTTTAAAGCTGAAATTCCACTAAAATTTAAAAATTCGACATTGAAAAGTATTGCTTTTAATTTTTCCTACAACTAGTGGATTAATGGTATTGGTATACCATTGGGAGATCTGAGTCTTGAGGCCATGACCACTGGTTATGTTTTCAAAGCTGAATACTTTCTACCTGACAACGTTACGCAATTGAAAACGAAAAGCGTAATGCCATTTATGCGTAAATTCGGAAGCCACTTGAACCTTGACAACTTTCTAGAAACACCAGAAAATTTTCCACAACAAAGCACAAAAGACTTTTTAGACAGGAAACAGGTTTTAAAGAGTAGTTACCGATGGACCGTGTATAAGGGACTGGAAGGATTAGCAAATCGGTAAGACGGAAATGTCTAAATGAGAAAAATAATTTAATTCTTTATATAAATAAATATAATTTTTAGCATGGGTCTATCGGGCAGAGCTTGTATTTTGAAAAGCATCTGTGAGGCTGCCGAAACACCTTTTCATTATTACAATGGCTTGTTTGCGGATTTGCTGTATATTTTATTAACGTTAGTATGGATTTGGTTTGTGTTTGGAAAACTGCATTTAAAGTTATTTTCCTTAACTTAGGCCTTCATCGTCTGCTGATAAATTGTCAACTAACTCGGACAATGAATATTATCACGCTGAATACTTGGGCCGTTCCGGTGCCAATTGCCACCGAGTGTTTAAGGATTGCTCACGATCCCTTTTAGATTATTTTTCAGATATACACCATTTGTCGCAAGATGCTATAAAAATTGTGGGCTAGATAAAAATTTAGTCTTTAGGGCTTTAATCGTAATCACAATACTTGACAAAGGTTTATAAGAGATTTGCGGTCTAAATTTTTAATAGAAATATCTTGGATAAACCCTTTAAATCTGATTAATTGTATTTTACATGTACGAGTAAATATAGTAGATAAATAAAATTGAAGCTGATGAATTTGTAAAAGAATTAAGATTTTTATAAGCTAATTTTTTATTTCTATAAAAATTTATTTATTATTGTGGGTGCTTTAGCGGTTTACATATATAACGATTTTTCGTTGGTGCTCAAAAAAGTCTTCACTGAAAGCGTTCAACTTCGTATGTTTATACAAAAACCTTCAAATACAATATAAGAATTATATCATTTATTTACAAAATAATGGGTAATATTTTAACCGTTTAGGTTTCGAAAAAAGCAGAAAATTTGCTAAAATTGAAATATTTATTTGGGGCAAAAAACGAATGCCTGCCATTTACTGTTTAAAGATTATTTAATGTAGATATTGCCTGCGGCAACGACGTAAGTGGCCCCCCTCTGAGCTACAATTTAGGCATAATATTTCCAGCATTTCAACCGGTATCTCACCAATGGCAGCTGCAATGTTGTACTCTGCGGCTGGAATTGTCTCTGTACACTAGAGATCTCATGTTCGCATGATCTTATCGGCCAATGCACTTTTGCAAAACGTGAGAATAGTTGCTCACCAAACTCGCCTCTCAATAAGTTCACGGCATCTGGCACAATCTTGTTAAAACTACTGTCAATCCTTCCATTTGGGACAACAAAAGTCGATAATCATGGCACGGTGCCTTGTACCGTTGTAATTTTCATCGTACGTACTCAAAAGATCACTCTTATTTATGCAGTGCTCGAACTAGGAAAATAAGGAGGATTGAGGTTGTAGTGCTTGTGGACATTCGCTTTGAACCTCTCCACGTTGGGTATGGCAAGAAAGACATCTATAGGGAGTTCGTTCTACGTACGATCCGTTCGACCATAGAACGAATTGTTTCCGTAATGGGTAGTGCGATTCGCTGATGCATCGACCACAAATAGATGTGCTCTTAATGAAGAACGTGTTGCTTGCAAATAAGAGCGGGTCTCAGGAATATATTCCCTTACATCATTAGAGAACAAACATTCCATTGTAGTAACGATAACACAGCGTAGCACATACCACGTTGCGACGATGCTAACGTGAGTCAATAGAGTTGGCTACACAATTGTCACCAATTAGTATTTTCGCCCTCTGCTGTAGTTAAAGAAGAACGGTCCGTTGATACCACCGGCTCACAAATCGCACCAAACAGTACATCTTTTAGGGTGCACAGGCAACTCTTGAACTGCCTTTGGTTGCTCTTCACACCAAATTCGACATTTCTGTTTGTTGAACCAAGAATGAGGTTCGTCCCTGAAGAAAATTTTTCGATAGAAAAATGGATCTTCGTCGTAAGGGAAAAGGCGTAAAGGGAAAAAGGGATTTTTTTCTTAGTATATGCAGGTATTATTTAAAAATTTGCTGATAACACTGGTGAACACGCAGCTCAAAAATTATTAATATTAAGTTTTGTGGGTAGTAGCTGTAACAGGACACCGAGACTTGATCAATTCAAAATAAATATGGGGTTTGAAAATTAGTGATCGTCTTTCTTGCTACAAATTTCTGTTGTTCGTTCAGTAGCTAAATACGTAACTTAAATAAAAATTAAAAAAAAATCGCTTTTCAATTCTCTCATAGACGATTTTATATTTTTGATGTTTTTGGAGGTACATTGGTCTTCAGCTGGCATCGAAATAAATAAAATAAAAACCTTATTTCTCTCGCAGACGATTTTGAATAATTTCTTACTTTTTGTGTGAATAATTATGGAGGTCTTAGAAGCATAACAAATCCATGTGAGAAACTCATTAAACTACCAGACAGACAGACAGACATCTAAATAATTAAGAATTTCCATAATTATTTCCGATATTTTTGCATAAACTTTCTATGTAAATTTGATAATTATACACATAACAACTCATTATTGTCGAAATAAAAATTTTCCAAAACATTTTTTATTTATTTTGTTGTTGCTAACATTAATGACCAAAGGTCTAGAGGGCAGCAAATTCTGTCTGGGCAGTTGAAGAAAAAAAGGTGGTGAACGCTTTAGGTGGTCTTTAAACCAAAACCCAAATAACTGCCGCATTAAATCAGTAATTATATATTTGAATATAATTTTGTTAGAAAATCATTAAAACAATGAAACAAAGAGAAAAAGAATTAAAAAATAAATAATAAAGGAAAAAAACATTGTATAAGCAAATGATGGTGATGGCGCGATGAGATGAGCTGATAAAATTCAACTAAAATAACTACAAATCTATAATTATAATTTTGTATTTGTGCAACATATTTATGTTAATTTAATAATTCTAATGGGATTTTAATAGACAAGTTATATTTGAAAAACAAAAAAATAATAAAAAATAGAAACTATAACCCTGAACATATTCTGTCTGTGTGCAGGAGAATAGAACTAATGATTGAATATGAAAAATGAATGTTTCAAATGTTTTTGTTAAGAATTACTTTTCGTCAAAAGGAAACATAGATAAATGAATTATTATTTCTAGTAGACCAAAAGTTTGTCGGTTTGAACTGTCAGCTAGTAGCTGAAGCATGACCAATATGGATTATGATTGAAACTTTTAAAGAAATTCCATAGAAAAAAACAAGGTGTAAAAGCTCATTACATATTTAAGAAGTTTATATAATACAAAAGACAATTAGAGGGTATTTCAAGGGTCAGTCTACATGGCTGAGATATAGCTAATACAATCGAGCTCCTTAGTGCCAAGGTGACCTTTTCACAAAACCTAATGTAGACAGTCCAGGTCCTGAAAGCAACAATCGCTGATGTTGCTGCAGAAATGCTGATTTGACTCTTGCTGCTATCCATTGAAAAAGCTCCAGCACTGCCCATCAGAGGATAATGCTAGACATTCTGAGATATGATCAGTACCTCGTAAATGTGCCTACCAGAAGTGGTAGTGACCCTCTTCCAAGGACTAAAAATATATTAGTATATCGTATTTCAGTGAAGGCCAATTTGTCTTGTATATTCTACAGCTGGGAATTGTGAACTATCTGAGTTACACCCTTTACAGCGCCCGATCCTTAAAGTCATTTGTCACCTTAACCAAAATAACTTAAATAACCCTTTAAGAGTTCCCTAGGGTCTGCTTCTCGCACAGCCTTCTGCCATTTCGTTGCCCTAGATGACTTAGCGCCCTTACATTCATATTCTTCTGGCAAGCCAGAGATTAAATAGATGCATTGTAAATGTTTCTTCCTTCTGATTTACAAAAATATAAAAAAACTTTAAAAAATTTTAGTACCTAATTATATATTTCCACAAATTTGTTAAAAAGAAAATTCGTTGACACAATGAAATGATCTTCATTGATAAAATGAATTATGAAGAACGGAGATTGTGCTCACTGTATGGGGTGTTCATTGCGTTAATGAAATGTTTCATTAATACAGTACAAAACAATTAATGAAACTGTTTGATTGATTGCCTGAATGAGAAATTTTTCTTTCAGTTTATATTCTCATTGCTTAAAGAAATCCATAAGTGCATTTATTAAATTCTCAGGAAGTAAATTAGGGAAAAATTTTGGTTAAAAATCTGAAATACATACTTTTAAAAATCTGTGAAAATTTGTTCTAGATTTTAAAAATAGTTTGATTAAAAAAAATCATTTTTTTGACACCTAAATGAGAACATTATTTATCTTCAATTAATAATTGATACAATTAATTTCATATAAGGGAAAAGAAATGTGTCCAAATTGAAAAATTTTGCAGCCTTCCAGCCAGCGGTAGTAAAAAGCTTCTCGAAATTTAATACAAAATTATTTGCTTTACAAAAAAGCATAAAACGTTACTCTCCTCATTATATTGATAACATTAAAAAAGAACATCTTACAATTACCAGCCTGTGTTACAATCATTTGCAAAGACCTGAACGTGCAACACTTCCGGATCATAATCTTATATATGTTCTATTATTTTGACTTTTTTTATTTTATTTAATAAATTTTAACTCTTGCAATACCAAAATAAATAATAGAGTCCTTAAGCTATAAAAAAAATGAATTAAAATCAATCATTAATTTCATCATTTTAATGACATTCTCGAAGCTCTTTTTGTACTGAGAGGTATTTGGGCTTCAAAATTTTTCAAACTTCTGTGCCCGGTTATATTTAGTTTCACTCCCACTAGTGCTTCGTTTAATATTATTGAGCTTTAAAGCTTTAAGAACTTAAAGTTCTTCTAAACCAACTGCTGAATCAATCATATTTCATCGCAAAGATGGGAATACACATATATTTTTCACCTGAAATGATGTTTTAAATATACTGGGATGGTCTGAGTGCCAGTTAATCATTAAGAAAGACCGTCATTTATTAAAATAAGCTTCTAAATGATAACATATACTAAATACTACATTTACACAGATATTAATTTTCATCAATACACACACACAAACTTACGTAAAAAATTCTCATCTTATAGGGCATCTTATGGCATCATGTTATATCTTTCCATTTTAACAAAATTTCTAAAAGAATTTCTCGTGGTAACAACTAATTAGCTTGACAAAATATTCAAAATGATTCGGATGAAAAATAAAGAAAAACAACTGAAACAAATAATGTTTCACTATTGTCTGTGAATGACAACTTTGGAAAATAAATGAATGTACAAAGAAAAATTAGTTAAACTCCAAAAGAGTTACAAGACCTTTTTTTGTTGTTGTCAAACAACAAGTTCCCAGACACAAATATTTTTTTGAAGACAAAACAGTTTGAAACTAAAATAAAAAAACAGTGGCTAAAAGAGGTGGTTGTTTTTAATATTGTTCTGCTTACGATCACCTCATTTAGCATTGTAATATGAAAACCTAAATAAAAAAAAAAAAATAATAAGTCTATGATGCACTTGCCTCAGGTTACACGGTTACTTGGTTTATTTCGGTTGAGGAATTTTTTTTGAAGGTTGGTTGTTTTACATAATTAATGATCATTTAATTAAAAATTTTTTTATATACTTATAGATATATTTTACTTTTTGGTGAAAGATGTTAGATTAAAGATAAAACTTAACACATTTACATTTAGTTGTTATTAATTAATACAACTCTATTTAAAAAAAAATTATAATGAATAATATGAAATAACTCATAAACTGAGGTGGTCTTTGTGGTCAAGGTTCATTTTAAAATTTGATTTTAACTGCCAACTAAAAATTACACTTATTTTGGATGATTGTAGGTCGGGTAACAAATTTATCTCTTCGTATGTCCGACTTTCTCGCTGTATGGCTAAATATATTAACAATAATTCACCAAATGTCAGACCTTTTCTTTTCTTTAAATGTGTTACATTTTTTACATATTCTGCCTTTTGAAGGTCAAAAAAGAAAGTTCAAAATTTATTAAGAAAGCGTAAGCAAAACTCTAAAAAATTTGGTAGTTCCACAGCTTTTTGGTTATATGTATAAGGAAATGTCTTTATATCCTTAATTTTAATAATAAAATTTTAGTAACAATAACGATTAGAATGCGTAAGCTGTTGTCCAAAATTAAACTTTGTGATAAATTTCACATCAGTAGCTGCATTTACATACATGCTTATCACCCATATATCCTTAATTTGCTGAATTAAATTTAATCTGCTAACATGGTGAAATTTCAGTGTAGCTACTTTAAGGATCGTATACCTTCCGTATATCCTTAATTTATATCCTTAATACTTATGCCCCAACTACAGCCATGAAGTAATAGCTATATGCAAGTTATTATTTTTAGCCTTACGGATAATTTATTTTCGTTTAAAGCAAGGACATGTCTAGCCTCTATATATTCCTGATATGGATGATAAGATTTATGTTAAAGTTTACAATGTAGATAAAAATTGAAAGTGTTCAAGAAGTTACGTTTTTATACTTTGTGGTAGACATTATTTTAAACCGTCTAAGGATACGACATTTTTCAATATATCCTTTAAATAAAATAAATATTTTAATACCAAAATTTAAGTAAGAGTAAACAAAAATCAATTAGTTTTTTTGCAAAATGCATTGAAAAAATGTTTGTTGTGGCTTTAGCTCTTCATATGCCGACATTTCATTGGTTGCTAAAACCAAATCGTCAGTGAAGTTTAAGCAGTTTGATAACATTCAACCTCGTATGTTTATGCCACATAAAACAAATACAATATGAGAATTTCAATATTGTATATGAATTACATACGAGGTTGAATGTTATCAAACTGCTTAAACTTCACTGACGATTTGGTTTTAGCAACCAATGAAATGTCGGCCTATGAAGAGCTAAAGCCACAACAAACATTTTTTCAATGCATTTTGAAAAAAAAACTAATTGTTTCTAACGATTAGTGGGGATATTCTCCCGAATAATAAATTTCAATATTAAGTAAACAAAAATCTTTTTTTATATATATTATGCTATATATATTTTGCTAAGTCACTACTTGGACTTGACTACTGCTTAAGCTTAAAAATAGAGCTCAAGTATGATCAAAATACATAGAAAAATTTTAAAAAATTTCAAAAATATATTTTTCATCTATGTCGAAAATTTCGTGCAAGGACATGTTTACCTTCCACATCATATCCTTAATTTTAAAAATTTAATTTTGGCTGCATTTTTCTGCTACAATTTCTAAAATTATATTCTCAATCTTTTTGTCGAATTTAATTTCAGTTGACATAAGGACTCGTCTCAGCTTCATATGTCCTTGGTTCTATTGCCATAATATTTAATAAGCAGCTTCAGTAATAAGATAAGGATGTGATAATACCACATCCTTTAAATATTCTTCTTGACTAGACTCCTGGAAAATTCTATAGCAAAAGCAAAATATAGAGTTTTCAAAATTGGCTTATAACTTTTAGATTAAGTAATCAGAAATAATATTGTAAAGAAAAGATGAATGGAAATAGTGTTGAAAAGACCTGCCCAAAATTGTACAAAATTGCCCTTATTATGATTGTCGTCATCGACGTCACAGCAAGTTGACATCAATGTATTGGCAATTGTGGGATCGTTATCAAGAACTATTGATAGGATATTACTATGTACTATTTTGGCTTATAAAATGACAAGTGGCTATCAATATTAGTTAATTATTGCCTATAACATATTCTTAACTGATGCCTTTTTTTTACTATCGACGTCGACGCGACAATCATAATAAGAGGGAATATGAAATTGACGATCGAAAAAAAGTACAGATTTTACTTGATTTTTTTTCTAATAGTAATAATGATAAAACGTCACACTAAGTGATTAATTAAAAAATTTTGTTCTCAGATTGCTTTTGTACAAAAAAAATATTTATTTTAATATTTTATTTATTACAAAACAATCACTTGTAGACATGACAACTTTTTTCATGATTTGAATTTTCCATTTCAAGATCTTCTATAAAAATTTTGTTAATGCTAGTTTTTATGCTTTATTTTCCCTAAGCTCATGTGAATATATATTGCTTAGATAGTTTTTTTTTATAAAACCTTTAAATAAAATTATATAAATATTTGTTTTGTCTGCAAGTATTTGACGACTCGTTAAAATTGCTACCATTTTCCTGCTTCATTATAAACAAATTTTTAATAATTATACATAAAATATAAATAAAATTTAAAGTTTTTTCTTATCAAAATTGAGATGCTTACACTTGTAAGCACAAAATCTAAATTCAAATTTAAAGAAACTACAATTTATAAAAAAGATAAAAATCAACAATTTAATTATCAGACGAAGAAAGAGTAAAAAAGTGAACAGTAGAAGCAGACCAGCCATGGTAGCCATCGACAGTGATGACACTATCAACAAACTAAAAAACAAAAAACAACAAAAAAATAATTTGACTAATTTTCTATCAACACAAGGGATAAAATGAAAAATAAACTATAGTACAAGAGCTTAAACTAAATAACTTTGTAATAAAATATAACACAAGAACAACAAATGACCCTAATAGTGACCGTCGTACTGACACACTGTGCCTGTCTGCTAGAGTTTTTCACAGGAAATTGTAAGCAGTTAAATTGCTGCTATAAAAACCACCAGAGTCAACAAATAAATTATGCCATAAAATAAATAATTAAACAAATAAGATGGAGATAAAATTATAAAAAAAAAACAGTGGATAAATACGAGTGCCTGGACTGCACACCAACTTGTTGTTACAACGATGATAATAGAAAGAAAGTTGTTGTTTAATATCGTCCAGAAGAATATTATAAGTCGTTGAAAAAATTCAAGTGAAGGCTCAATCCTTTACCCAACATTCTGTTAGTTAGATACGAAGGTAGTTACTTATATAAAAATATCAGATATAAAAACTTAAGACAGACGGAAACTATCCGTAAAAATTAAATTTTTGAAAGAACAAAAATTAATTTTTTTTGCAAAAGACTGGTTTGAGAAAAAAATCAATTAAAAATAATTTTATATTTTCGAAATAATAATAATAATTTTCAATTTTCCTCAAATCAACGCCATCTATGAATCAAAAAATTTTGATTTACACAATTCTTATCCTTTTTCGATTTCTTTCTGCCTTCAAGGAACTAAAAATAAAGATTTAAAAATTTACTAAATTAAAGATTTTTAAATATTAAAAAAAATTATGCTAAGAAAATTAAAAAAAAAAGTTTCCAGAAAACTTTGCTAAAATTAAGTAAAATTTTCTATGATATAAAGAATTTCTAACTGATATTATATAAAATGTTTTTACTGCCACCGAAGACATTTTTACAGAATCTCAGTGAAAAAAAGTCTTTGACGTCATGCGACAATCATTTTGAACTCAAGTTGAGTACTTTTTCTAAAATAAGTCCGCGTCGCAATTTTTTATCCCTTCCAAAAAATAAGATTTGTCGAGGTCATCTAAATTGGCATTTGTGTGTGCGTTGATTTCATCGTTGGAGTCAAATTTCTTTCCGCCGCGAAATAGTCACTCAACGCTAAATCCGCGAGATAGAAATCAATATGGTGCTACGGAATCCAGTTGTGGGGCACCATCCAATATAGAAAAAATTTAAAGGCGGCAAAATAAAATTCTGCGTACGATTAGAGCAGCCTCCTGGTATGCAAAAAAAATCACTCATTCATCAAGACCTAGATGTTCCTTTGGTTAAAAAGTAATTTCGAAATACGTAACAACATATTTAAAGAAACTAAAGTATCATCCAAACCCACTAGCCCGCAACATTCTACGTTACAGTGGTCCTCACTCGGCTCTCTTGAACACAATAGATCTGAAGCCTACCCAGAAGAAAACGTAGAAACTAGTGTTTTTTTGTCTGGCATTGGCTGGGCTTAAATAAATAATTATTTAGACTTGAGATTTGAATACTTATCGTTACTTCAATTACATTGAAGATTCGATAAATAAATAAAAAAAAATGTGTTAAAAAAAGATCTATGATAGTCATTCTCTTGAATGAAAGTAACATTTTGCAATAAATTTCAAATGTGATATTTTAAATAAAATAGAAGGAAAAGTTTTCCTTGATTGATGCACGCTATTAGTTTCCACATGTCATACATTCCATTAAGTAAGCGATATCTACTTGCCCCCTAAACTTATTCCATTTAAATATCTCATTTTAAGTTAACGCCTATTTTCAAAACGGAAACAACACATTCCATGTTAAGTTTTTGTTTTTTTTATTTATCTTTTTGCTCAAGACAAATGCACAAACACTTTAGAATATGGTAATAAAAAATCAGCAAAAACAAATAAAAATAACAAACATGTCACACGAAATCTTACATTACACTTGTAATCACCTTGGAAAATATACAGATGGATAGAAACGTGCGAATGGCGTTAACTCTCCTCCGCAAAATTTCAACATTCTGCATAGAAAAGACTGTATGATTTATTTGAAGAAATCTAAACAGTAGATAAAATACTACTCCAATTTACACATAAAAAATGACGACATGTTAAAAGAGAGAAGTTTTTGCAAAAATAAAAAATTAAAAAAAAAATCTTTTTAGATATAAATCTCAAAGAAAACGGAAGAAAATACCAAAAACAAAGCCAAGCAAGTCATTTTATGGAAAAACGGAAACGGGTGGGGACAAGATGGATGAATGGTGTAAACCCGTATGTGAAAGTGTGCATTTTTTATTTTGTTTCGCTGATAGTGTGGGATTTATATTTAAGTGTAAATAAAAAAATAATAAAATAACTCAAAATGAATTAAGTTGCCAGACCATGAAATTTTTTAGCACGTACCAAAAAATAAAACGACATTAGAATAGGAAAAATAAAATGCAAAAAAAAAAACACAAAGAATTCCTTCCAAACATATAAAAACAATTTTATAACTCTTTGTATTCACAGAAGACTGTTAAAAACGAGAACTGTTCAAAATGTTCTCTGAGAACAAGTATATTATTTGCTACAAGTATATGTATTATGATTTAGGCAACAATATATTATTGTGGCAGCCAAAACACACATACATAAACTTTTTGTACAATTAAATTTTTACATAATTTATCGCACTATGTATACTTGTATTGGTTAAATCAATATAAACTTACAATTGAAATTAATACGAACATGGGTCAATAAGGCCGCGAGTTTCCCACCTCCTAACTGTAATGGCAACACTGTCAGCAGACATCTGTCAATTTGACTTTCGTCAAAATTTTAACAAGCTGCGTCATTTAGTTTCTGTTTGATAGCAGAATAATAAAATGAAAAAAGTGAATTTCATTATTTTTTTTTGCGGACAAGTGCCATCCATCACTAAAACTAAGGCTACGCTTGATAAATACGACTACAATGGGAATTCTGCATCACCCCTTTCGATGTAAAAAAAATGGTTTATTAAATTTTTCCTTGTGGCCGTACAAGCACGGTACATGCCGTAACTTCTAGACGCCCAGTTGATGTCTCTACATCCGAAACAATTGAAAAAGTCCACGATATGGTGTTGTCCGCTCAGATATTGAGAGTGCGAGAGATTGTGGAAGGCATAGGCAATTGCTTAAATTTTGAATGATCACTTGTGTATGAGAAAGCTTTCAGCATGATAGGTGTCGCGTTTGCTTACAATAGATTTTAACTTAATCGTGAGACAATTTCGCAAGAGTGTTTGGCGTTGTTCAATAGCAATATGGACGGATCTTTGCGTCGTTCCGTAATCGTGGACGACTCGTGGAACCACTACAACACACCAGAGACTAAGCAGCAGTCAAAACTATAGGTTTTTCGGGGTGAAATGGCGTCGAAGAAGGCCAAAGTGGTTTTGTCACCCAATAAAGGCGACGGTTTTTGAGACACATGCGGTATAATTTATATCGACTACCTTTAAAAGGGTAAAACCATCAATGGTAAATATTATGCCAATGGGTCGACTTAATGAGGATTTAAAAAAAAGTTCGCTTTTGATCAAGAAAAAAGTTCTTTTTCACCAGGACCATCCAAGGGTGCGCACATGTGCAGTTTTCATGGAATGAATCCTATGAATTGTTCCCTTTTCCGCCTTATTCTCGGGTTTTAGCGCCAAGTGACTATTTCTTGGCTTGGTAGAAGGAAATTTGACTCCGCACAAAAAAATATCTATTTTGATGACCACGACAAATCTTATTTCTTGGAAGGGATAAACAAAAGTTGGAGAACGTTGCACAAAGAAGACGGTGCTGAAAAATGAAATGATTATTTACCCACAAACTTGTGTTTCATTGAAAAAGTCATGGATTTGTTGACCCGCCCTCGTATATTTTAAAATAATTTTTTTTATGGAACAATTAAGAGTCAATTATTGCACTAGCACTCTTTTCGATGGTCGCCACACCATCATCAGCAGCGTTCACATGCCTTTTTAGGTGGCTGTTAATTCTAAGGGATTTTAACTATTTTACATATATAGTATGTACATACATACGAGTATATAAAGAAATAATATAAGAAGGGAAATGTTTCTTGTATAATTTTTTTTACAAAAATACCAGAGCATATCAGTAGGAAATTCCCATGAAATTGGTGTTTAGCTTTTTCAATCCTATACTTCCTTATTGGTTAATATTCAAACCGTCAGTTGAGATTTATAATTCGTGTTCCTGTTAATTTTTTTTAATTGCTTCATTTCAGTACTCAAAAGAGCTTTTACATTCTGAAATTCTGAATTTACTTTGCTTAGATGTTTCGAAATTATTAAACAAGTTTTATCTTTATATTAAATTATTATTATAAATTGAATTATTATCTAGAACACATAAATAATTGACAAGGTTGATACGCGAATATTATCCTTATGCTAAGAGAGATATTGAAGTAAACGAATTAGAAAAACTGGCATGTTTAACACTATTTTGTATTGGAAAGTTTCATGCAACAAATTCCATGATAAAATGCTTAATGTAAATATAGTCTCACTGTAATATTCTGTTCTCTTCTGTCACATACCATGAAGACAATGTAATTATTCCTAGTTTGAATCATGTCTTACCTTGAGCAATATATGATCATCACAACTAAAATATTCAAATTTAATAAAATGATTCATTTTACAAAGTTCTCTTTAGATTGCCCCCGTACAGCAATAAACAGGCTAAAAAAGAACAATGTTGCATACGTGTTGTGATATTTGCTTATGTAAATACTTAAAAAAATGAATATGTGTATACATATGTAGAAATGTATGTACATACATATGTTTACATGTAAATAAAAAAAATATATAAACAATGGTACGCGATTTTTCCCCTTTACAATGAATTTTCTCCATTCATGCAAATTTGCATAAAAAAGCAGTTTATTTAAAAAATATATCATGTGAAAATTATTCATCCACCCGCCACTATTTATTACAGATCATCATTCAGAAATAAAGAAAATTACAAACAGAAGTAAGACAGTTTTCGCGAAAATAATGCGAGTAATTTTTAATGTGAAAAACTTGCCCAGGGGGTTAAATATATGATAGAGACGTTCTTCTTTATATTAAAATCATTGGATAGAGAACAATCAGGACATTTTTTTTTAAATAAATATTTTATAAACAAAGTTAACAATTACAGGACAGGAATGGGACTTGCAACCTTCGGGCTACTAGTTTAGGACACTAGCTACTACTCTATGAATAAAATCATAGACTTCTTCTGCAGCTTAAATCTTATGCATCGAGCCTCAAGAGTGCACACACTATCTTATAATTCCTAGGGCCTATGCGCCTGCCTTAATAATAATACTAACAAATAGGCTTAGAAAGGCTGTTTTGGTGGTAGCAATCCCATCTGTGGAATAACCAATGTCATTATTATAATTTTAAATTTCGCAGTGTGCGCATATATATTTTTAAGCATAGATATGGGTAATCCAATAATTTTTCAATTTCCACTAATAAATACTTAGTGATAGTGCAAGGTTACTGCATTAATTTTTTGCACCCAGTAATTAAAGTCTTTCCGAAGAAGTCATGAAAATGTTGAGACTAGGATCCCGAAGTACTGCAAAATTGGATCCTTGCCAATGATTTCAATATAGGCCTGGCGTTGCAGGATGTTCTCTTTTTCGATTCCTATTCACCGATTTGGAAGCCACTTTTATTTTGTAGGAAAACGTAAATTTTTTATGATTTTCTTTTTTCATAGAAATGCCAATGATAAGAAGCTTTATATGAGTTGTCGCGATTTCTTTTTCTTTTGTGTCAAGGTAATTTTTACCATTGCTAGTTTGAAGAAAAATGATGTTTTTATGTATATTTAAAAAAATAAATATTCATTTTTATAACAAGGAAGTATTTTCAATTTAATTTTCACAAATTTGTGAAAGTCGTTCCTACTTCAATTTAAAATTTTAACAATTACATTTAAACTCATTGGAAATGATCCGAATTTCCACTATCTCCGGATCCTTATACATATTTTTGTGACTTTTCCGGAAACCCTTTTTTGCTAAGTTCTTAGTGAATCGCGAAATTTCTAAAATTTTGATTTTAGAGTTTAAGCATTTTTGTTTTAAATTTTATTTCCTTATTAACAATACAAAACAAAAAAACTGATGTTTTGATCTCCAATATTTTTCAATCTGGCAGAAGCTCTTGAGTATTCGAAAGTTTCATCCTTTATTGCTTAATGTTTTAATTCATATACTTTAAATCAATCATGTAATTCTGTTTTTTTAATGCTGTTATTAGCACCACTTATATACCAAATTGCCATGTAATCAAATCTTGAAAGCAGCGTTGCCATTTGTCAAGTTTTCCCTTTTTTTGCAAGTTTTTTGAGATGCCAAAAAGTTTTAAATTTATTGGGTAAAAAACAAGTTTTTTTGAAAATACATAAAGTTTTGTAAAGTTTTTTTAAATACATAATTTAACTATTGCAGTATATTGGATGAAAATATTAAGTGATGTTTGTATGCAATGAAACGATCTTATATTTTCTCACTCCTTTATTACTGCAACAGTGTCTCATTGTCTTTACACCGTCTTAAGTACAACTATGCCGCTTTTATACATTGGCTATGTGTAACTAACTTTTGGCAGTTTGTGTTTGTGGTGAAAAAAAAATTAAAAAACATGGACAAATATTTAATGAAAAATGGCAAGACCAATGAAAGATCTCTAAATATGAATTTTATTTTATGTTTTTTTATTATATGTTATATTTTTGTTTTTAATCGTTTTTATATTTTTAAATAAAATGAATTCCAAATACATTTTAGTGTTTTCTTTTAAAATTTAGGTACTTTTGTAGAAAAAAAGTTTTTTTTTGGAAAAAAAGTTTTTTTTTCAGATATAAGAAGTTTTTTTAAAAAAATATATGGTAACGCTGCTTGAAAGTCAATTTTATCCAAGTAAAAAATGAGCATTCGAAAAAGTTACAAAAATGCTGAGATTGCGATTGGGTAGTAGTTCGAATTCAGATAATTTCTAATCATTTTAGCATGGGCTTGTCATCGTGGGTTGTTGAGAAAAGAATTTTTTTAATTTTTCGAGAGGAAAATAATTATATATTGAATTAGGACAGAGTTTATATCTGGAATGGGTATCATCTTGCCAAGAGGCACGATTTCTTTTTTCCTTATGTGCAAGTAACTATTAATTGCAGTAAAATATTTATTTCAATTAGACTTAAAGAAAGAAAAAAGTGCACTAATGGATTTTTGGAAGCAATGAAAATGTTGTTCTTCCGGAATGACTCCCATTTTTTTACTGAGAACGATCTCATCGAAGTTAAACTCTACATGTACATGCAGTTTGCATGACAATACAAAATTTTGGAGGAGCTGGGACCACCTTTACAAAATAATATTTGGTATGTTGTAGCTTTAAAGCTTTAACAGTGCTTTAAAGCTTTAAGAGTGTTAAAATTTGATGTCAATTTCTTTGAGATCAAGGCACGAAGTCAGGAAAGAAAGTGATGAATAAGAGTGGGGGTAGGATTAACGGCCATACAAATTAATTAATAATTCTCTGCTGCTGGTATGAATAAATTAGAAATAAGACAAAAAGCTAGACAAGTGACTAGAGGGAATATATGCGGGTATAATCCCCATACAAAGTAATTAATAATTATCTGCTGTTGGTATGAATAACTCATACAAAGTATTTGATAATTATCTTCTGTTGTATATTGTTGGTGTGAGTAAATTTAAAGAGGGAAAGGGGCACTCCCCATACAAAGTAATTATTAATTGTTCGCTATCTGCAAAATACTTATTAATTATTTGCTCTCTGGAAAACAGCAATAGTAAGAGTCTTCATATTTGGGACAAGTTAGTTTAAAAATAAGATGCCAAGTCAGGTAAAAATTTTACGGCTATGAAAGAGGTAGTTTCCACCATACAAAGTATAAATTGATTGCCTAATCTTTGAAGAGTGATAATAGTGAGAATGTTAAAATATGGTATGAGCTACTCTTGAGACATACTGCATCGTCAAGGGCAGCAGTGGCGCTCAGCTGTATTGCCGCCTTTACGGAGATCATACTGGTAGTTGCTTGGTAAGCTGTTGCATTACCTTAGCAATCTTTTAGAAGATTGGAAACTCATCAGCATGATGCAATATGCTGAAAATGCTGGCTAATGGACACTCTAACGTCGATTAGTACTGCTTCAAGAGCAGTGCTGGAGCTCCATCTGGTCCCAAAGATTTATTTATATTGAGATCCGCAAAACCCTTTGTTACATATACCATTTCTAGTTGCTTCAATGGTTGATTCTTTTGCTTTTATCTTAAATTTATAAAAGCTAATTCTGATAAACATAACTTATAACAAATGTGCTGGGTGTAATTAGTCTTCTTGGCATTGCAGTAGACATCATGTCCACCGTATGTACCCCGAATTTTTTACGAACTTGCCTGTCAGCCTTCCTCTCTTTGATCTATATCTTTTATCATCAGGCATTCTTTTTCCATAACAGCAAACAACTCTTAATGATTTCCAGCTTCTATTCATACGGAGTCAGGCCCGAATGCAGGACCTTGCTTCATTCCTTCGTATCTATATATGAAGCGTTAAATCAATTTAAGGAATGGTTAGACATAGGGCTCAATTTTTATAGGTCTTTTTTATCTCTCTCCCCCTATTCCCATATCAGTTCTGATTTTAATCAGACAAGGCGGTATGAAATAAAAATTAAATAAAACCATCCAAAAAAGCATAGAGGGATAATGCAATACAGGAATGTTTCGAAAAAGAAAATCCAGGTTTGAACATACCACAGAGGATTAAGAAAGCCTTGGTTTTCTTTCCTTTTTTGTTTGTTTTCTTTGGGGTTTTTTTGTGTTGTATACTGGGAAATTATTTCATCTTTAAAATTGTGGCTTTAATGCATATAAAATAATTTCCTAACAATGGGCTGTTATTTCATTTCTGTTTGGGGTGTTTTTTTTCATTTCATTGGGCCTTATTACGTATCAAAAATTGGGATGTTATATCTTGTGAAATAAAGCCTCAGTTTTTGGGACTTGTTTCATATTCGTTTTTGGGGGATTCATTTTCTAAGGAATTATTACCGAACGGGACAAACTTCTTTTATTTGCAGCCTTGATTTGTTCTAGTCAACAACTGAGTTGTAATAACTTTTAATATACTAAGGGATTCAGTTTTTTGTTGTTTTAGTAAATCAGAATTTCATTGTACAAATTTCAAAAGTAATAGAAGGTATTTTAAATTGCTGTATTGTGATATGCCCAGTGTTCAACAATTTACTCTGCTAGACCTCTGTGTCTTGCTCCACACATCATTTCAGTGAACAGCCAATTCTAGCCTAGTCGCTTAAGTGGTTGGTCCTTCAAAAGCATGAAATTTTTTTATACACACACAAACTTATTTACAAATGTTTACGTACAAAAGTAAAGAATATTTATCTCTTACACCCATTAAAAGTAATTTTGCTTAATTTAAAATTTTTTTTTAATCTTCCTATGAATTGCCAGACAGAACTCTTCTTCAATACTCCAAATTAAAATACACACACTTCAGAATTTTTAATTGATACAATTGAAAGTCCTTACAGAAAACTTTCAACTTTCTCACACTCTCATATTCTCACGCTTTTGAAATTGTTATTTCATGTTCAGCTTGATGGTTTATATTTACCAAAAAAAAAATGGCTTCCCTTTTAATGGATCCACTCAACTCTCCATTGATGATGATAAAAGCTTTTTCAAATTTCAATTTCAAACGAAACAGAAAATTTAATGTTTTCAAAAAGAGCCGGGCTCAAAATTTAATTAAACCTTCTTTTTGTTTGTGAATAAAAACGCATTTATTAAAAAAGCAAATAATAAAAAATATTAAAAAATGGATGAAAAGTTGAAAATAAAAAACCACATACAAAAACAACACACAGAAAAATGAAATAAGTAAAGTTTCATATTCATCCTTTTGATTGCATAATTTTTTATGAGTTTTGTAAACAATTTCGCACAATATGTGTGAATATGATGAAAAAAATAAGGAAAGGAAATTTGCACACCCGCACTACAAAAGAGAAAAAGAAGAGAAGTTGCATAAAGGAAAAGAAAAGCCTGGAAAGCCAAGGCAAGTTAAACCAACCATTCAGTCAGCCAGTCAACAGTACGTACAGCTGTTAAGAGAAAACGCATTTTTTTTACAGAAACGAATATTTTTTGAAGTGTCTGTCTGTATGTGTGTGTGTCTACAACAACCATGATGCAGTGGTAGAGTTAAAAATAAAACTAAAATATCAACATTTATTCTAAAAACAAGTGCATCGGAAGGAAGGAAATTAAAAATATTAGCACATATCTCGAAAACGAACTGATATAGAGATAGGGGGAGAGAAACCTATAAAAATTGAGCTCTACGTCTAACCATTCCTAAAATTGATTTAACGATTCATATATGGGTACGAGGGATTGAAGCAAGGTCCTGCATTCGGGCCTGACTCTCCGTTTGTTTAGAAGCTGAAAATCATTAAGAATTGTTTGCTGTTATGGAAAAAGAATACCTGATGATAAAAGATATTGATCAAAGAGAGAAAGGCTGGCAGGCAATTTCGTAACAAATTCGGGCTACATACGGTGGACATGATGTCTACTGCAATGCCCAGAAGACTAATTACACCCAACACATTTGTTATAAAATTCTTTAACTAAAGTTTATGAGAACCATTAACTGAATTTTATACAAAACTTAATAATAATCAATTAGTAGCACTTCGTCCAAACAGGCCAGGTACTCAAGGGACTGATTTTCTTCTCTTCGTGGAAACATCTTTTATATTGGCAACCGTAGGAATGCTCTCGACATTTCGACATGTGATCTATCATGCAGAGTCACTTAATGCTGCTCTAACAAAAAGCAAGTGCATTCCTATCGCTTTTTAATGAGGTTTAAAAATTATTTGATACTTGATAGTTCTGTTTTTTAATTCCAACCAACTGTCCGTTTTCGAGTTGTTTACGTTCAAGGCCGAACGTGATTTTACGCACTCCTCAGGCATTTCGTTTCCATGAATACCTTCATGGCCTGGAAGAAATATTATGCTGGAAATTCAGGAATTGAATTCATGCCAACACACAGTCCAATTTCACCACCTTTGAATTAGAGATTCTTCTATCGGCCAAATTAACCATAACAACGTTGATTGAAGTGACCTCCAAGATAAACCCTTTAATTCTTTTCGCAGCTTCTGTTGTTGCATATAAGCCCGCAGAAGTGTCGCACAGTACGAGTATACGAAACTAAAATTTTAGATTTTGTCTTTTCGAGAGAAAACACAATAGAGCCACTGGTTGCACAGAATTTACTCTATGATATAATCCTAACTTCACATAATGTGACCTATCGCGAATAGCTTTTCACTGTTAGTAATAATTTTTATCATTGAGTATCATTTGCAGGAATTTTTCATTCGTAGAGACGTCTTAGACTTCCTTTCCGATACTGGTTCATATTGAAAAGCCTTAGAATTTCTTCATGGTAATGATTCGTATTAGAAATATTCGCAATCCATGTTGGACTCAGATGTGTACTGAAGATATAATTTTTTCTTCTTATTTCATATTTCCCCTATTCTACAAATTAATACTAAAACTGTTGTTTCATATCGAAAGCTTTATGCGAATAGTTTTGAACTGTAGCCAAAACCACAATCTTTAGTTATCGCCTCTGAGGTGGACTTGTGTTTTAATTAAAGGATGCAGTGAATTGCAGACGAAATAATTTGACTGTAGAAGCAGAATATAGAAGATGATCGTGAAAAAACAAACCAAAGAAAGATACGAAAGATCCCTACAGAAAATAAATGATGCTTGGGCACGACAAACTTTTGATAAAATGAAACAGTATCTGAGAGGGGTGATGGGGGTATATTTAGTTCTACGCGTAAATAAATACACGTATACAGTGAAAATATTTGGTTTTTATAGCAGCTGCAACAAGTTTCAGTTTACGTGATACATTCATTTATTACGATGTTACATTGCCGCGTTCTATCAACAGTAACGGCTGGCGATCAAGCTCCGACAGTTCCCACAAGTAGTTGGATACATGAGCGTTGATCGTGAGAGATTCAGAGAGCTTGAGATATATATCATTCTAACGGCTGACCTGGCACAGCTTTTTCTGGGTATGGAAGTTGACCCACTCTAGTAAACAGCTTCGCATGGGGGGACCCGGCCTCTTAGACTGCTAAGCTGTCATACTGCCATGTGTAGCAGTGAATTTGCAGCGAGTTTTTCTTTCTACTAGTTGTTGTTGTAGTCAGTGTTTATTTTAAATCCCAAATGGGTAGACGACTGTGTAAATTCTATGGAAAATATAAATTTTCCATCTATGATATTTTTTGTTTTTATTGTGTGCTTTTAAAAATTATGCTTTTCCTCAAAATCATAATGTTGACAATGATGATGATGTTGATGAGAGATGACTGACTATGTGTTGCAGTAATAACGATGACGTTGCTGGCAAAAAAAAGGTTGTTATGCAAAGTTCAATGCCAGAAGCTGTGTGTTTGTTTGCTCAAGTTAGAGGCAATGGTAATGGTAATGAATGAATAAAAGTAGAAAGGTCTTGGGAAATAAAGAGGTATTCTTGGCATTTGAAATAGTGATATATAAAGCAAATAACAAAATTTACTGCCACCATTCATGCTCTAACACCAACTTCATTATTATCAACACCATCTTCATCATCACTATCGTTAACAGCAACATTTCATCACTTCTTTTTCATAAGTTTTGTTATTTAATCATTGTGTGTGAACATGAACATAAATGAATGAAATGCAGGAGAATAATAACATGAATGAATGATTTGGTTGGCTGGTTGGTTCGTTGCTTGGTTGGCATTATGGTCTTTGGAAAAGTGCACTTATATTTTGTTGAATAGTGTCAATATGAAAAGATTTTTCTATTAACTATTATTGTTACCAACAAAAACCCTCAAACACTTTTTTTAGTTTTAGAAATAGAATATGGTGATGATGTTGAGATTATCTTCCTGCTAGTAACGATCTTTGAGGCTTCATAAGGACCATAATGCTGTGTCGAATTTGCAGGCAATTCTATGGTGAAATGTTATGAAGAATTTGATTTGGTTTGTTGCTTTTGCCTTAAGCTCTTTTCATTCCTTTTTTGGTTTTTTGTTTCCTTTATTTTATTTAGTTTTCTTTGTTGGCTGTATTTTTCATCCGTTTGTTATAGTTTTTTTTCATGCATGAATTTTTGTTCAAAATCGTTCACATGCATCGAAACGTTCCTGGATGACTGCCTGTGTTAGCTTTTTAATTATTTCATAAAATACTAATAAAATAATGTTTTCTAAAAGGAATTCATACATAATGCAAATGTGTAAACCTTAAGGTAATCTACAGGCCAAATTAGCAGGTATGACCACATGAAACTCAGGCATGCAACGCTTTGTTTAGTCTGCCACATAATTATGTGGATAATAAAATTTTATGTACAAACAACTATGACCTCGTTTTTAAGTTTATACGTTTGTTTTGTCTATAATACAAGTTGTTTCCAAAGATAAAATGGTTTGAGAATTAATTAATGAATAACTTTTTTAGGATTGCAGAAAAATATTACTGCCCTTTATTAACCGATATCAAAGTTGTTGCATATCAAGTGCTGTTTGGAATGCATATCTGTCACGATCATCCTCGCTCACTGTCGTCCATTCGCCTTGAAAAATTAATGTGCAATTGCACTTAGAAAAATCAGCGGGTGATGCAAGATCATCATCATCATCATCCTATTAAGTATCATATTGAAATCTTTCTCTCATGAGTCGTGCTTAAATCACAGTCAAATTTTTGAAAAGGATCTGAAATCCTTTTCAAAAACCGGTGTATGGAAAGTTTTGAAAAACTGATCGCTTATCAGAAATTTATCATTCTCTAAACGATTCGTTTTTTAAACACATACATCAGCTGCCCCTTTCATGTAAAAGGTTTAAACCACTTGCAAGGGTGAAGTTCAGAGAGGCCTCAGCAATCACTAATTCAGTTGAAAGTACTAGAGACTTGTTACCTGTGTATCAAATCGAATTCTGTAGTGCGATTCAGTAACTTTTAAAGACTGAATAGTGGTTAAATATAACAACAACTAGTGTGGTTTGCACTAACCATTGTGCGATTCACTAACTTCGTTTTAACATCTTTGTTATAATTTGATATCAAGTGGCATCTCTGTTACAATAAGAGAAAAACACAAAGAGGAACAGAAAAAAAACAAAAGAATTTGTGTCGACCAAGCAGTGTATAATAATATATTTTCATGAATTACTTTAATTATGATTAATAAAAGTAAAATTCTATAAGAAAATAATATAAATGACATTGTATATCCAAATATTTTTATAATTTTACGTATTTGCTGCAAAATAACAACTTGCCCTCTTTGCAAAAGAGTACGTGCTTCTACTGAACAGCTGACTTGAATCGTTTCGTTAACCACACAAAAATTACTGCCGTTAAGATAACGCCAGTGAATGTGGTTAAAAATGTTACTGAATAGCAAAACCTTTAATTTTGCTGTTAAAATTTTTAACCAACTCAACAGTCTTTAAATAAAGTTACTGAATCGCACTACTGGTCTGCCTTGAATCAAACTTATTTATTTCTAAGCCCTGTTTTTCTCGAGAGATCGTTAGTAACTTTTACTCTTCAAAAATGTTATCAGCAATAATCAGTTCAGGACAATGTTCTGAAAGGCAATGGTTCTCAATAAAAATTAACTTCAGCACACTGCATTATACCGGTAGGGGTCATTCCCTGAATGCTGATCCAGTTGAATAAAAAACATTCTTGGATTACCCTCAGCTATTGATTATGCATCACTGTACCGTCTTCAGAGCCTATTTTCACTTGACAACCCAACCAAGGAAATAGTAATATTTCTTTTAGTGTTAGTTGGGTCGAAGATCATGTCTGTTCTCGCACATTAATGAACCCGAGTGGTGTTATATCCTGGGTACCAGACGTGATGCCGTCGTATTAAATTCATTATCTTCAAATTAAAGAGTCCTCAATAATATTGTCGGCTTTAGTCTGTCTGCGCATCTCTGTTTGGATCTGCCGTAAATCCTTTTCCTTTAAAATAATGCAGGTGTCTGTTAATCCAACTTCATTACCTAGGCCTGACTAATACAAAAAAATCTGTCCTATACTCGTAGTTATTCCTTCTCCATTATTCTTTGTATGGGATAGTATTCCACGAGCCTTTTGTTACCCCTACCAAATAAGCTTAATAGACTTTTTTCCTTTTAGGCACGTAATAAAAATATAAACATTATCCTTAGACTCTTACGTTTAATATTGTATTTAAATATAATTTTTTTTTCATCCTCAAAAACTTTATGCATTTTTCTTTCATAAAGCTTGTAATTTTGTTGATAATTCGCGTTTTATGCAGTAGTTATTATTGTATGTGGCAACAAAGTCAACGTACTCTAATGCGTCTATATAAATTGCATTAACAATTCTGCATACAATAGGACTACACTCACACATAGACATTCACATTTTATGCACCCTGCCATTTACATTGCAAATAATAAGAAAATTCACCAGCTACTCTGTGTGTGGCTGTGTTTGTGTGTGCATGTGCTTTTGATTCAAATTTGTACAAAAGAAAGGGTACTTGGTGCCACATGAGTACAATGGATTTCTACCAGAACAGAGCACTAGTATATTATTAAGTATGTTTGAAATTTCTATTGACAAAAACCATTTAGTTTTGTTTGCAGTGGCAAAGGACTAGTCGAAAGTAACTTGTGACTAGTTTCATGCTGTTTTTATTCTTGTGGCAGTATGTGCTCCTTTTGGAAGTGTGTGCTGAACTTTAAAATTGACCTCTTAATTTAGCGGTTGTGTAGTTGAGGTGAAATTTTAGCTGTTTAACACGACATGGGCACACGCTTTGGATGTTCCAGTGCTTTGTGGTTTTACTTAAGAATTTTAAAGGGAATTAAATGAAAATGGTTAAAGATTAACAATAAATGGCAGCTTGGAGAAATATATGTTAACCCTTATGCTACCAACTGTTTGTTTGTGAAAATTATTAGAGAAATTTTTCATTCAAAAATATTTGTATTTGTTTTCTCCTCCTTCAGAAAAGGAGGTGGTAATTAATTCTTGGGTATATTTTTTTAAATATTTTCATGTTTGTATATTTATCATTTGTAAAGCGATTTTTAATTTTTTTGTTTGTCTACGGTTGGTCCCATGATTTTCTTTTTGAAAATCTGACGGGCAATTTCCCCGCCCGAAAAATTTCCTATCGCATAACTATTACATTTAAGGGACGGTTTGCAATATTATTTTTTTTGTTTGAAAGGCTTTGCTTGTAAATTGGTACCATCTCTTTTTTCAAGTCGTACGGGCGATTCGCTCCCCACCCCCAATAATAAATATTACGGAGGGAATAACTATTCCATTTATGCACCGATTTTGAAGGAAAAAATTTATATCAAAGATTGCAGATTTTTAATTACGTATTTCGATCTTTCTTGAAAGTAAAATATAAATTAGAAATGTACTATATCGGGTTTTAAACTAAGTCGTAGTTACTTCGATAGGCTCTTTGTATTGAAATGGGGTTTTTTTTTTGCCAGAGTTATTAGTACATAAGGTCTGTATATGGCGATAAGACACAAGGGTTAAAGTAAATTGGTTTGGTTTTTAATTTAATTTTATATATTTAAATTTATTATTTTATTTGGTGATCTTGTTCATTTATACTTAAATTTATATCAGTGATTTTCAAACAGCGAATCTATAATTTTCATTAAAAGCACAGGTCAACGATGTAAAAACTTTTTTCAACTTTTTATTAAACTAATTCCTTTCTCATTTAGTGAGGTAATTTTGAAAATAATAACGAAAAAGAAGCGTCACATAACAACCTTCTCTCTTTTTAATTTTAGAAGAATAAGAAAATTATGCTAGTTGTTGCGGATCAAATATTCACTTGTCAGTAGACTTAACCATAATGTTTTAAAAGCGTTAAACTTCCTACGCATACTGAAAATCCTTCAAATAACCCATGAGAACTACCAAACTATTATTTTATTAATCGAAATATTAATGCGCATTGTCGTGTATGACTAATGTGCTTTTTATATACACTTTAGTATGACCAATCTAGGTTGTAAAAACTATATTAGCGCTTTTTGTTATACATGTAGTGCACTTTTTATATAGAAGCGTTACGGACCTTGTAATTCTGGTTTTGAATTTGACGATCGAGACAAATTTTAAAGATCCTTAGAGTCCGCCTCTGGGATTTACAAATGGCGGATTTATTTGAAAACTTAGGTGATATAAGGGAACAGGGAGGGGAACGCTTTCATTAATACATGAAAAGGATAAAGAAAAGATGGCAGATGGCAGATCAACATTATGGTTGATTACTGTTGGTCACTTCACAGGGAAGATGAAAATACTTCACGTCAAAGGAAAAACTATACAAGAATCTATACAGGGCAAAATAAAACGAAATACAGAGAAAAAAAGCGTCACATTTTTATAATTTTTTTTTTGTGGCATGGAGAAAAAATTATGTAAAAATATGAGTTGATTTTCCGAAAATTTTAGGGATCCCCAATTTTTTTTACAAGTGTCTCGTTTCTGTCTGCATACCTTTAAAATGCAGAAAAAGAGCTCAGAAAATTTCAATGTTTTAAGTCTATATTAAAAACACAAAATTTTTGTAATCCTTGCAACACAAATATAATTATATGTTATAGTTATTCGATTGTTTTATTTAATTTATAAATCTAACTTATTTTCTCAAGCTTAAGGTCTCTCCTTTTTTACATTATTAATCGATATTTGGGTACTATTTTAAATGGTGATTTTTTAGCAAACTTTCTCTTTGGCAACATTTTTTTTAGCAGCTCAGCATTCTTCAGTTTGGTCTACAATTTAACTATGAATCGACTTACAAACGAACAACGCTTACAGATTATAGAATCTTATCAAAATTCATGCTTGATTAATATAGTGCATCGTCCACTTTTTTTAATCGGAAAATTGTGTTCAGCGACGAAGCTTATTTTATGTTGAATGGAAGTATCCCGGAAAATACACTGTTTTTGTAGATTCTCGGCCGGTGGCTTCATTGGACCGTACTTTTTCAAAGACGTCGAAGGCAGGAACGTTACTATGAATGGCGAAGGCTACCGTGCGATGATTACAAATTTGTTTTTTGCCCAAAATAGAAGAGCTGAACTTGGCTGACAAGTGGTTTCACCAAGACGGTGCCACATGCTACACAGCACGCAAAACAATGGCCCAATTGAGAGGAGAGTTCTGTGAAAAGTTTATTTCACGTTTAGGGCAGCCTAGACCGTGCCATTTAACGCCTTTAGACTATTTTTTGTGGGGTTATGTTGATGCTCAGGTCTATCGGTTAACGCACTGGATGTCAATATTGAAGATTTTATTCTCGAGATACCGGCCGATATGTTGGAGAGAGTATGCCAAAATTGGACCCATTTGAGGTGTAGCTGCGGTCAACATTTACATGAAATCATATTTAAACTTTGATTTATATAGATCGGTTTATCGACTCAAATAAAGATTTCATACATTTTAAATATCACCATTTGTAAAATAAACAAATATTCTGAAAATGATACTCGATGAGTGCCGAAATATCGATTAATAAAATTGAAAAATCTGAGACCTTAAGTTTGAGAAAATAAATTATTTTTATAAAATTAAATATTTATATATTGCAAATATCTAAAATTAATACACATGTTAATAAAAATTGTTTTGTTTCAAGTCGATTTATTCTCACTCCGTCCAGTAGTGCGATTCAGTAACTTTTAAAGACTGAATAGTGGTTAAATATAACAACAACTAGTGTGGTTTGCACTAACCATTGTGCGATTCACTAACTTCGTTTTAACATCTTTGTTATAATTTGATATCAAGTGGCATCTCTGTTACAATAAGAGAAAAACACAAAGAGGAACAGAAAAAAAACAAAAGAATTTGTGTCGACCAAGCAGTGTGTAATAATATATTTTCATGAATTACTTTAATTATGATTAATAAGAGTAAAATTCTATAAGAAAATAATATAAATGACATTGTATATCCAAATATTTTTATAATTTTACGTATTTGCTGCAAAATAACAACTTGCCCTCTTTGCAAAAGAGTACGTGCTTCTACTGAACAGCTGACTTGAATCGTTTCGTTAACCACACAAAAATTACTGCCGTTAAGATAACGCCAGTGAATGTGGTTAAAAATGTTACTGAATAGCAAAACCTTTAATTTTGCTGTTAAAATTTTTAACCAACTCAACAGTCTTTAAATAAAGTTACTGAATCGCACTACAGGTTCATTTAATTTATGGATTATTCAAACGAACCTCATGAATTTTTATAATTCAGGCTTCTTAATATTTTAAAATTACATGTTCTTTTGTTTCCTCATCTCTATCTAATTTGGGCTAAGGGTATTAATCCCCTATTAAAGAATTGATAATTAACGATATTAAATGTGAAAAAAGTAAAAACCACCGCGATTTGAAAATATTTCTGCCAAATCATTTAAATATTTTGAAGGAAGCAGTCATTTGTCTTTGTAAAGCCAACAAGTTAAAAGCATTTTTTTCAATTTATTTCTTGGGAAACAAAACTAGAAATCAAAGAATGCGAAAACTAATAGTTTGTTAAAGCATTTTTTTTATCTAAAAAAGAAACAATAAAATGTGAGACAACAGACACACAAAAATGGTTTAGAATGTTTCTAAACTGGCGTTAGCGTGTTAACCACGGAATATGACAAACAACTCGGGCGGTCTTTAGGGTCAATTATACTTTCTTGTTGTATTTTTAATTGTATCCATGATTCCTTTTTTTGTTTTTATTTTTATATTTTTTATATCTCTTCATTATAGTTTCTACACATTGTTGTTGCATTTGCTGAACTTATAAAAATTCGGGGGCTGTTGAAATTTTTTTTGGTTGTTAATTTTTAATTACAGTAAAGTTCGGCTAAAACATACACAGCTCATATCGAATTTCCGTTCTCCAATCGTTTTGTACGAGAATGCCATAGAAATTATTGTGGTTGTAAAGGTTTCTGGCTGAAGCGAAATTTGGCTTATAATGAAATCCTGTTTATAAGTCATAAGCTTCGAACCCATTGGAAACGCAATTTAAAACTTTCAACAATTAAAAATATTAGAATTGTATATTTTCCGTAACAACATATTTGAGAATAGAGGACATTTTCTCATCTTATAGCTCCTTGCATTAAGAAGCTGGGCCATTTAACCGCCATTAGTTTTATGTGTACCCGGTGATGGTTTCCAAACTTACGATATGTTCAATATTACTATTTTTTTATTTGGTGGTCTATAACTTCGGAAATATAAGCGGTATCGGACTGGCTTAAGCATAACATAATTCACAGACACTAAATTTAATCAAAATATAAATTTTAATAAGTTTCAAATTGTTCTTTTGGGATAAAAAAATTTGAAATTATTCATATATTAACTTGGTGCCGCTGTGGCTCATGTGGCACGTACTCGGTCGACAAAAATATCAAGTCAAGTTACAAAAATATCAACAATTTTTTTTTATTATCGGCTTAAAAATTAAGTGCGCAATAAAGATTATTTTTCAATGTAAAATATAGTGTGGTGAGAATAGAAATTTCAGTACTTCCAAAAAATAATTTTTTCATTACATCCAATTTATAATTTTTTCATTACATCCAAATTTCACAAATGGGAAGATCCTGCAATAAGAAGCCTATTTTAGAAGTTATTAGAAAATATTCGATTTTTCACTATTTCCAAATGTCAAGGTGAGGATTTTTTGAGTTCTTTTACTGGACCGTTAAAACGAACTTGATTTATAACGAACTAAATTGCCCGGTCGCGCGAAAATGTCATAGCCAAACTGCTTTGTGTTAGTTTTATTTCTAGGCCTTATGATGTCAATATAATATTCTTGTATGGAATATCAGAATTTTACTAAAAACTTCATTTTTCAATATTGTTTAGCAGAAATTTTGTCGTTCTTAAGAGTAATTTTTAAGACTTGATTATGGATTGTAAATGAACTTCAATTGGGTCTCAGTCTCAGTTGCCATAAGCCCTCTGCATTATCATTTTGAAGGCTATTCCATTAGAATTTCATGCTCTGCATTATCGTTTTGTCCTCTACGTTATCATTTTTACCAGAGACATCAGCAGAGACTGGATACTGGCAACCGAACTGAAATTAGTTTGACATCCACAATCGAGCCATTAATATAATACCGAGTTCTTTATAATTTATTTATGAATATCTTTTTAAGTCTGTGAACTTATATTTCAAAATGAACTCTTGTTTCCCAACCAATTAATTACTTCACATGTTATTTTACTTAAGATTCCTGGTTTAATTTAGGTTATAATAATTTTAACAAAAATAAAAATATAAAACCCTGTGGTAGAGGGGCAGAAAGATTACAAAAATCCGCGGGGCCTTGAAAACCTTTTATTTCAAAGAATTTACACTTCACTTGAAATAAATATAAAATTAGAATAAAAATATATTGGCACTATGAAACAGAGACTCAGAAGCACTCAAAGTGCAGCTTTTGGTTTGATGGTAGTAAAATATCTTAGAATCAATATCTACTACAATGAACTGCTTTGGAAAGGCTGACCGGAAATATAGAATAAATTTTTGTGATAAGTGATAATAAAAAAGTATTCCCAGTAAGCTTGAGATGGGGATGATTCTGTGCTTGATTCCAGAATTGCTTTCGCTGCTGTAAAAATTTGTTGTCTATCATTGAAGCGAACTGAACATGACCAGCCACTGCTCACGATTTGGGCTTAAAGCGCTTGCCAGACCAATAAATTTTTAGCTTCAATCTTTGCCTTTGGCGTCTGTTTTATTGAAGAATATCAAACTGCTTTTATTTTCTACAAAAAAAGCAGTTTGACGTGGTGTGGCACCGTTGTTGTCAATCTGCATGTTGTTTTTCCCCCCAGGGGGCGCGGTCAATGCACCCTGTCTTGGTGGCTTGGTGTTGAACCTCCTGGGGTAGAGGGTTATCAGGTTTCCGGACCTAGGCCTTTTCGCTGATAACCCCTAAAAACTTGTATGTTGCTACCCAATCCCTGAAACAACGGGGCAACGGGCGCGCATGCAGGTAAACTAAAGGTAAAAGCGGGTTCGCTCGCTCGTCCGGAGGGGTAGTTGGTCTTTCCAGACCTTGACCTTTGGCCAATTGCCTTAAAACTTAATATGTTACTACCCAATCCCTGAATACCAGGGTAACGGGCGTGCATATAAGTAATTAAGGAAGTAGCTTGCTACGCTAGTCTGGGTAGAGGTGTTACCGATGCCTCAGGTGTGCAAGGAACCTAAAATCGGAGGTGCTTTTAACACGCGGCTGACCAGAGTCCTATCTGGTGCCACGGGAACCAGTAGCCCCTAGGACTTGTCCTAGACTGGTTATTGGTGAGGCCCCTTCGGGGATCACGTGGTGGCTGTGGTTAAAACCTAAAGATACGCGGGGAGAGGTATGGGCTGGATGAGTGTGTCTTCAATCATGGGTTAGTGGCATGATGTGGATGTTCTCTTCAGGCCGTATATCTCTAGGTGCTGTTGCTATTCGACAGAGCTGCTCTAATGGTTACGGTAGGTGAAGCTTCAGGTCAGATTGGGGTAAAAGTTCCACTGCCATGCCATTTTTGTAGTAGGAGGTTAGATAGCTCCAAGCATCTTAGCAAGGTGTCTGTACATGGTCCAGCAGCCTGTACGGAACTTGCTACCATGTTGTCCCTGTTGGGGGCACATGTTAGTTGGCATTTCCTCATGTGCCCTTGGCGGGGGCTACTGGGGCGGTGGTGAACGTGCTTTATTCACCCTTGTGCAATAGTGCACCGTCAGGTTGGGCCTTCGGGCAGGTACTGACGTGAATCTTTTGCAACTCTGCATGTTGTTTTGTGTGACCGTCAAGTGAACATCATGAATAGAAAATATTTTACCGATCGGAAATTGTATATAATAAAAAATAGAACAAGGGAATTTTATAATAGAATTAATATTGATTGCTTTTTTTTGTCTTTGCTACTCATTGCCTTTTAATTTTCTGTATTAGTTAATAGAAGGAAAGACAAGAATTACATAGAAATAAATATTGATGAGTAATATTGACATCGTCTATCACAAACCATAAATTTTTGTTAATAGTACAAACGCAGCTACAGATGCTGAAAAAACATTATCGCTATTCCTTAGCTTAGAAGTATTCTTTAGCGTTTTGAATGATATTTTTTCAAGCTGCTGGCATTTAAGTTTCTTAACTCACGAGTATGTACCAACAGTTTCTAATAGACATTTTGAATTTATTTCTTGCCACATACTACTACTCGTATAGGAGTATTAATGTTGTAGGGTGTCTAAATGAAAGTATTTCGCTTGTGGATCATGAAAAAATTTTATTTGAAAATGATCGTGTTTAAATGGGATTTGTATGACTACATTTCACTGTTTGACTTTAGACAATCTAAAGACGGCGGTTTCTCTTTGTTTTAAAAATTTAAACAAAAAAAGTGTAAAAAGGATATTTAGCCACTGCTACTACCTACAAAATTGATTAACCATAAACTGGCGGTGTTGTGTTTTATCTCTTTTTATACATTCGCCTTATACTCTCCTTTAGATCAGTAAAATGATAATGAACTACATTTTACTTGAACTTATTAATGATGTTTTTAACAATCGTAAGTGGTTGCTAGCGATGAGAATTCCTTTCAAGTGCATTTTGTTAAGTAATAAAATAAAAATTCGTTTCACTCGAAGGAAAATTGTTACTCACAAACAGCAATGAGTAACCAATTGACTTTGGGATTTTCTTATACAATAGCAAATGCCAAAAACTAGGTGTAGTTTTTTTGTAATATTATTTTAACGCCAAATCCTAGTCAAGCAATAAAAATCATTCAAAACTATTTTCCTTAATATGGCGTGAAGTGGGTGTGTGTTAAAAGAAGGCATCTTGCCTACAAGAATCTGTTACAAATTCTTATTAACTGCCTTGGAAGGGCAAAAATAAAAAAAAAAAAACAACAGACCAAAGTATCAGGCGTTTAACACCATTTGTGGTGATAATGCAATAAAATAAATAATCTTCTCTGTGGCGGTACACTTTCCTTTAACAAACTAGAAACACTCTTGTGTCGCCTGTAAACATTTAATAAGTTCTTTTTTTGGCTGCTTTAAAGGGGAGGGCGTTTAGCCCTTAGATTTTTTTGTTAAAATTAACACATTATGTGTGCCTCTCCCATTCTTTTAAGGCATTGCAAATTGTTAGCAATTGCTTGACATGGTCACAGATGCCAGCGTTCGTTATCTTTGGTTACGCTTTAGTTTTGGGTTTTCCAACGTCTGTGTGTCAAGTCATATTTTCTAATGCATTATAATTCAGATACAAAAACGAAGGTGCGATTTTTCAATATCATTTGTTTTTCTAAGTGAAAATTACATTTGATTTGTTAAACAGATGACGATGGTTTTTACCTTGAACGGCATTTTTAACATAATTTGACTGAAATTTATTAACATTTTTGTAACGCTTTAATCAAATCTTGGAAACTAGAAATTTATGCAATTTATTAAAAGTCGTTTATAAGAAAGTCATGTGTTTGACATTAACACAAGGGGAACTTACGAAGTATTTTTTGCCTTGTAACACAGGAAATGGTGAGACATTATAATTTATATGAAATTTCTTAAGTAAAATGTTTATAATATTATTCCAAGGAAGTCTTGGAAAATTGCACTGACAGGACAAGATACTACAAAGGCAGCCGCGGCAGTTTCATGAATTAAATCATGTGCCATAATAAAGGAAATACTTGTTATTTCTAATAAAGCTACAATATACCAAAAGAATTTAAGTTTAGTTAATTTTACTTAATTAAAAAACAAATATATTTGCTTGGTACATCCGGTAGATGTTTCGTTTACAATATCCTCTGTATTTAAGTATGTGCCAATATTCTGACGTTCTATTAAAGTTCTCCGTTTTATAGTATTCTTGCCAGTTGCAAGTACTTAAATTTCAGTAAATCCCAAGGCGTCATGAATACTGTTGTAATATGTGGCAATTCAAAAAATGCCTATTCCATTTTTGAAATTACCAATCCAGACTTCTACTATACATATATTGTATTTCCCAACGATGTGCAGTAATTATGTCTATTGAAAAAATTTCGTGTGATGTAAATAATGAATATTGTCAATATATTGCTAACATGTAAATAAATAAATTGTTATTGGGGTTCCATATACCAAGATTATCAGGACAACTAACGATTACCCTCCGCTATCTGTCTCTCTTCACGTCTGTCGTTGTATGTAAATATTTACCGCGGCTACGCCTTAAATGATTCATATTCTCTCCAAAAAATCGACCGGTATCTCAAAAATAAATTCTTCAATATTGGCTCCCAATGCGTCAACCGTTGCTGGCTTGTCCCTATAGACATGAGCCTTAACATAGCACCACAAAAAATAGTCTAGGCGACCAAACATGAAATAAACTGTTCACCGAAATTGCCTCCCGATGGGGCCATTGCTTCACGTGCTGTGTAGCATGTGGTACAGTCTTGTTGAGACCACATGCCAGCCAAGTCCAGCTCCTCTATTTTGGGAAAAATAAATTTGTAATTATCGCAGGGTAGCCTTCGTCATCTTGAAAAAGTAAAGTAAGCCACACCAAAAAGTGCATTTTTCGGGATGCAATTCTTCTGGCTACTCGTCACACCAAATACGGCAATTTTCCTAGTTCACGTATCCATTCAACTGCTTCATCGCAGAACACAATTTTCCGATGAAAAAGTGGATAATGCATATTTTTAACCGAGCATAAATTTTTATAATAAAATTCAATATTCCGCAAGCGTTGTACCTTTGTAAGTCGATTGATGGTTAAATTATAGAACAAACTGTACTTGTTACACAAAAACAGCTGAGCTGCCAAAAGCAGTTTTGTCAAAAATAAAGTTGCCAAAATATCACCCTTTATAATAGTCGCTTTAAAAGAAATTAAATAAAATTAAATGTAGTTGAGTAAATTTTTCTGTCTGTCCATACGTCCATCTATCCGTCTGTACTTCATATCGCCTGTTACAGGATGGTATTTCATGTCAGTGGCAATAAGAAAATTTAAGTTGTCGTATAATAACTGTTGCATATGCAACAATCAAAAAAATTTATAAAAATGTATACTTTTTCCCATTTGGCCACGCCCAACGGTCCATCTTTCTGTCTTAGAGTTCTGTCGCTTCTATGACAATAGATGACATTAGAATTTATTTTTAGCCATTATACAATGTTATGGTACTCTACATGAGCTTACCACAAAATGATTATAGTCGGTCCTTTAATTTAACAATTCCTTGATTGTAAATAATAAAAAAAAATTTAAAAAATACTGTGCGGGTTCTTACAAAAGATTATAAATGCAATTTTTTGATATTTTATTAAGACAGCATTTTGCTTTTAAGATAAAATTGTAAAAAGTTTTTCACAAAAAATAACTAATTTTCCAGATTTCCGAAGAATTTAAATAATAAGAAAACACTATACAACAAATCAAATGTTTGACTTTGACACTTCTGTTCTTAAGATAATAAGGAAAAATTATTTCTCCGAATAAAAGGTGCCAAGAAACCACAGTTTATTCAAATAAAGTATACAAATTATTTAATTATTTATTCAAATTCATTGCATTGTTTTTTATGTTCTTTCATACTTGTAGGTGTTAAAATTAACAGGTTTAATGTGATAGTGTTTAAGGTTCTTAGAAATTAGAAAAAATTTTAAAGTAACACGTTCAAGACTGATAAAAATACATTAAAGTAAAATGCATTATGAAAAAAATTATGAATTTCCCACCACATTTAATAAAATATTTATTTTAGTAACTAGAGAAAATAGTGTTTCTTAACCACATACGAACTGACTTCAACTCCTAGAAAATGTTTATTTTTAAAACTAAAATACATGCTCTAGAATAAACACTTTCAGGTAAATAGTTCAACTGTCTGTATGAGTTAATGCCCAGAAATAAAAATTAAATAATTCAAAAAAAAAAAAAATTCATACATTCTTGGTGTTATTGCTTTAATTTTGAATTTTATTTCCTTTTTGAATAAATTTCATTTTATGAAAATACTTAAGAAGGAAATTAAACCAAAGGAGAGAAAATTTACGATATTATTTCATCAGAGAAAAAATTTGCGGCTTATATCGTATTATTTGTGAAACATTTTACATTTTTAATTTTAATAATTTCTTGTAGAGAAAAAATATGTTCAACCCCTCCATATGAACAGTCTGGCTATAATGCCCACAACATTGTGGACAGTGACAAGGGTTAATGCAGAACGAATACTCTGCAATACGACTAGAGTCTTATGGGGCAACACAGACAAGGATAAGAGGACACATATGTATGTTAAGGCTAAGAAAGGTGGAGTTAAGTAAGTTTATTGGCATCTTGAACGAATACTCGCATCTCAGGAAATATTGCACCGCATCGGCACGATATAGGATGAAAAATGCAGACTATGTTTGGAAGCTACTGAGTTAGGAGCACTTTCTCTATCAATATTTTTCTATAAAGTATCAGTTACCTTTAACTGCCTTTAACTGGTCTCTGTCTATGTCTTTGATATGAAATGAATAATATGCTCTCTTCAATCTAACCTAACCTGAGCCCCTTTAGGCCAGACTAACATACGATTGAAGTCGTAATTACATTTGTTGCTGCATCCCCAGTGAAGTGCAGGTAGAAAGAAAATGGAAGGTCGTTTCTTGGTTCTCCTCCTTCAAGAAGTTTTTGAAGAAGTAGTGCAGTTTAGCATGGTCGCCAAACTTGCAACGTCTTGTATTAGATGCTACTATTTCACTCCATTAGTTCTTTTGGGCCATAATAACTTAGAGACCTGCAAGCAGGTTAGTCCGCTGTTTGCAAACCAATAGAGGAATAGCACAGAGACAATCAATGTTTGCTCCAGGTAGCGATGATCTCTCCTTAGTTCATCGGGTATGATGCTACCCAAGTTGGTCTCATGTACTCAAATGATGTTCGAATGTTTTGCCATTCTTATAGGGATGCCTGGTATTCTTGTACAGGATTATATATTGTATATATCACTGTAGAGACCTAATTGCAGCCAACATTAAAAGTGTCAGTAAAAAAAAAAACGTTCAAAGAAGTAATGGACACACTCATCTTATGATCTATAAGCACTGAAGGTTCGGACCTCCTCCAATCACTTTAATTAACAATGGCTTGTCGTTGCAAGGGGTCCCTTTTTGGGGCCTGTTCTTTGGAGCTAAACTCATATAAAGTGTTTAAGAGAGACTTAGTAAAAAGAGCTTCCAAAGATGTCATGCAAATGCAGGGATGTGGGTGCAGAAAACAATTTCGATTCAACTCATTTCGGAATGACTTTGAAAAAAAATTTGTTTTTTAAATTCTTTTAACTGATTAATAAATTATCTCTAACATAATGAGTAGAAACTGCACATTTCTTTAAGGAACGGATACTTCGGAACTGATAAAAATGCCTTTAATAAAGAATAACCTCGATATTTTTCACTACGGTGTTGCTGCTGAAATACACATTAATTTACTACGGAAATTGTGTGAAACTTACGTCAGCTGAAGTGGTTGTATGACTGAAATGTAAAATCTTTTAAAATAAGACCAAAATTTTACTCTTATGTCAATGACTTTTCCCAGCTTTCAAATTCAAACTTTGCTTTGGCCTTTGCTCCGCAGCCCTTTTTTTGAAGTCCACTGTTATCCACCCTACCCTAGTTTATGAGATTTTTGGTGTAATTATTGAACTTGTATAACAAATGCTTATAAAAAATTAACCAAGTAGATTTAGACATGAAGGCTTGAAAATTTATATAATTCACATCTACATATCAGCTGTGTATTAATGTTGTTGTCAGCTTCAGCTCAAGTATAAAATAAATTCCCTAAAAATGTTCATAAATCCTTTTTTTGTTCAACACGCTGTGACTGTCGCACCACGAGTTTATTATCTTTTTCACTTAAAAGTACTTTTCATACACTTTTTGTGTTTGTTTTTTTTTTACTCTTTGAATTGAACAGTCTACTCTGTAACCTTTTTTTTTGGTTTTATCTTGTATTTTTTTTGTTGTTGCCATTTTTCGCACTGAAAATATTTTTTCATATAAACAATCGTAAAACCGTACATAATTAATCTGTCAGATTATTGTGACATGTCACACCAGATGATATGCGTTCACGGTATTTAATTCCTATTGTTTTACTTGAAGCTCAGTATTTACTGTAGCCTCCCCACACACACTCACACATACACTTTTACATATACATTTTTGCATGTCAACCAGTACATAAACAGTAATAAAATAAATATAAAAAATATGTAAAATATACCAGTGAGCAGGAGGAAAATATTTTTTAAAGAAATTTCTTGAAAAAATTCACAACAAACTTTTTCTACATGGAAAATTCATAATGGGATTGTTGTATTATGTGTTGTTTGTACTGTTGTATGACAAGTTTCCTTACGTAAATACATTTCCCTTGATAAGGTTAAATTAATGATGATGATTTTTGTGTTGAGTGGCTGATTGCATTTCATCATCACCGCCATTATGTCGTTGAAAAAATATTAATTGATTATTTCGCAAGATACAGACATAATTAATGTCACAAAAAGAAATCCAAATAATATTGAAGGACATGTGTAATCACACTCACATATCCCTCCTTTAACGCAACAACGACGAATCTCAAAATTCAAACTTTTCAAGTTCTTGACGAAAAAGTATTCCTCAATATCCTCTTAATGTGTAGGAATATCCTCTTGATGATGAGGATACATTTTGTTTTAGTTTATGGATTAATCCTTCGGGCCATAGTTTATCAAAAGAACAATATTTGTTTTCTTCGAAAGAATATTTAACTAAATACATTCATGAGTCTGTGTCCTGGTTCATCAATAGTGCTGTGTTGTCGGCTAAACCTCTTACTCTCTAGGATCCATTCTCATTAGGTATGGGTGTCAACTTTATACAATAGACTCGTTCGTATAGTCATTTCCAGACCCACACAGAGAAAACTAAATCTCATTTTCAGTAACCAAATTCATTGATTCAGTAGATATTTTGGGCCAATGCGGACCTACAAAGAATTTTGTTAATTCAGTCAACAATTTAAATGAAAAAATAAAATAATTTTTTTTTGTATTCTAAAGACTCCAGCTAATAATTAACTGCGGCAATAAATAAGTTTGACTGAAATAAAATTTAGTTTAGACAAAATGTTTGCTTGAAAACTTTTTGGAAATAATTCTTTTCTGTGCAGTGAAATAAAACATATTTTCAAAAGTCATCAAGCGAAGGCAAATCAATTATTTCATTAAGTTTTTGTTTATAAAATTTTTTTTTATGGACTATCTGTTGCAATAATACACCTCTAATGAGTCATCATGACTTAAATGTTTCCGAAAAAGCTATTTTTCTCACAGTCACACTTAATACCTGTTGAACAAACTTGACACCCATATTTTAACAAACACTTTCTGTATTATTTACGACTTGTGATTTCCGTTAATATTTCTAATATATTAGTGATATTTAAACACTCATAAATCCACTTTTGTCGGCTACTAGTGTCTTAAAGGAAGTTACAAGTTATAAGTCATACGTGCCACTGTGTGGCCAAAACTTCAGCCGTTGCCATTTGTGGCAACTGTTATACACGCGTCAAATATTAATATCATTTTCCTACTTCAATCAATTACAAATTCCAGGCACAAAGCAAAAAGTAAAACTTCAAAAATTAAATGGTATTTTATTAGGTCTCCATTACAGAGCACATTTATTACGATTTCCTACTTGTACAGATGACAATTAGGAATTCCATAAACTACAAAAACAACAATCACCATCGAGACTGGCAACAACTAACAGAAGAACCCTTTTGAATTTTAATGAAACTTTAGCAGATTTAACAGACCAAGTGGCTGCTCAACGTTATGGGCACCCACAATGACTAACAAAAACGATACGACACATTGTCACAATGTTTGAATTTAGTGTTGAAAGAACTGAATTGATTTAGTTTTAATTAATGCTTTGTGTGAAAACAATAGGAATAAAAATAAAATGTCTGCTGAAAATTACATAAAACACCAAAATCATTGAATGCTTTTATTAAGGCGATTGTTGTACTAAATCACTTTTTGGTGTATTCATTTGGAAGTGAAAAGAGCACAAAACTATTGTTAAATCCTTCTTTTTGTGAATAAATTTTAAATAAAAATTTTATATGGTGTATACATTAACGAAAAGGGATGATATTATAACTTAAATAGCTACCTAAAGTATGCTTTAGCCTGCTGCATATTAATGAAGAAAAAAAGGAACAGCAAATGTATGTATATATTTTGTTTAGTACCCTATAACAGGCAAAGGAAGCTTGTTAATATACTCACCTAGTTAATCGTTTCCTTAAATTAAGCAAATAACGCTCAAGAGACTCATCAGGTATCATCAATTATCCAAGATTGGATAATATCTCCCATATCCATTCAAATTAAATACTAAATTTACAAATATACCCATCTCTGGAGGAATGATTTTCTCTTATTATTTTTGGTCGAAGATAATATTTTTAAATCAGGAATAAATAAACAATTTTTTATAAGATAAATCAAATCAATCTTATGAATAAATAAATTTTTATGTGAAGTTTTTTGAATTTCGCAATTGGTTTTTCTATAGAAAACCTCCCGATGAGTGTTCTCCATAAAAGAAAATTCCAGGTTTTTCTTTCATCACGCGCTATTTATCCTTAAATTTAAATAAAACAAAGTATGTGAAAGATATATATTAACATTACCTTTGAAATGCCTATCGATGCCATTACGTATAGAATAATTATAACATCATGCAAATATCCGCCGTGTCTTCGAAAGCTAGCGCGCATCCCAAATATCTAATTTTCCATGACCCATAAATCAGGCTGAATTTGACTGATGTCATGAGTTATGTTGGCTATGAGGCCGCTATGGCTTGAGGCTTCGCATAGACCTGCGATTTAAGAAAATCCCTATAGGAAAAGCTTATGCAGGTCAAACCGCGCGATCTCTGTGACCAGTTATCCATCACCTCTACGTGCAGAATGTTGATGGTGGCATGAACTGTGTGTCCATATTATATTTAAGACCAAAAGAAGTTGGTAATCATCGATCTATAGCGCTCGCCCTTGACGGTGATGGCGTGGCCATGATCGTTTTAAAATAAATATGGCTTGATGACTCCGCCAGCCCAAAATCCACACCAAATAGTGACTTTTTTAGGATGCGTTAAACGCTTTTGGAAATCATGCGGGTGGGTGTCGTGCCAATTTCAATTTTTTTTTTTCATCTTGAAATGAAGGACGATTATAGCGAACATGAAGTGGGCGAAGCTCGAGGAACATTGCCCGAACAGAACACATATTTTGATAGAATAATTTTATCATTTACACGTATCATGGACGCCACATTTGTCAATGGTGATTTGATAAAAAAAGAGTGAATAAATCACAGCAGCAACAATATGATCGCTATCAACTATTAAAGTTCGATACTCCCTATAAGGAAGATTCTAGAAAATCTCTTGGTAAATTCTCTATGGAAAATATTTCGGCAAGTTTTTTTTTATAGGAAATTGATCAGATTAAATTTTTTATGCACATAACTACCCAAGATTGAAGCTCTCGGATATGCATATACATTAAAATTAATTTAAAAAATTTAATTTTAAGCATACACATGTCTGTGGAAAAGCCTTTTCAGTTTTAGCCATTTCCCAAAATATATTTTTCTAATTACGAAGGAATAAACAATTTCCTTTAAAACATCTTTTGCTCTCCGTTGAAAGAAACACGGATTTTTGGGGAAAAAATCATAGTCTCCTTTATGTTCAACACACTTTATCCAACCCTTCCAACTTTTTGTTGAGGTCATCAAAATAGGTATATGTTTGTGAGATGATTTCATCATTGGAGTCAAATCTCTTGCCGCCGATCTATTTCTTCAAAAAATAGTCATTGAGGACTAATCCGGAGAATAGGCTGAATGAGAAAGCAATTGCTAACGCCATAGTTCAGTTTTTAAAACCCTCATTAAATCGACCCAATAAATTGGCATAGTATTCGCCTTTAAAAGGGTGAAACAATCACCCGTTTGAAGATATTCAATGTAGTTTATACCGCGTGCTTCCTAAAAAACGGCCGCAATTCCTTTGTTGGCTGACAAACTCACCTTTGCATAATTTGGAGCGATTCGTTCCGATAGAACCACTGTTTTGACTGTTGTTTGATCTCTGATGTGTTGTGTTGGTTCCATGTTTTGTCCACGATTTCGAGGCGGCGCACAAACTCAAGAGTTTTTTACACCAAGTCTTTCTGCGAGTTTTTCTTGTTGAATATCTCCGGTCAACTTTTGCATAGATAATAATTCATCCCATATTTTGTAAAGAACACCTCCTAGCGGGCTTTCAGTAAAGAATTCTTTCGACATGGTTTCTGGTTTCAGAATATCCCGATGAATTTTGTGTACAAATTGTTTCGACAGATTTTCTGTGGAAAAATCTCTCGCTGAGTTTTTTTTTATAGAAAATTTCTCTTTAAATTTTACATGGAATATATCAATAGAGAATATCACTGGACAGATTTTTTTTAAACTAAATGTTTCGCGAAATTTTCAGTACAGAATCAATTAACGAGCTTTATATAAAAAATCTTTCGATGTGTTTTCTAAAGAACTGTTTCAGTGTGGTTTCTATAGAAAATTTTTTAAAGAGTTTTTATTAATAGAAACTTAGTTTACGAGTTTTCTGTAAATAGTTTTAAAATGCATTTTCTTGAAGAACAGTCAGGAAGTGCGAGTAGTTTTACTAAAACAAATTTTCAGAAAAAAAAAATTCCAAACATAATTTTAAACAAATTTCGAGGAATTATCAAAAAAATGTAAAGCGAAAACTATGTTCCGGGTATCCTTAAAATTCGTTTTGCATATAGCAAGATTTTCGATGACTTTTCTACAGAGAAAAATTTTCGATGAGTTTTCTGTGTAGAAAAATTTTCGACGAGCCTTCTGTATAAGAAACTTTCAGTGATTCTTTGCTAGAAACTTTTAGCATTTTCGATATAAAACATTTCCCTAGAAAAATTTTCGCCTATTTTTCGCCAAGTTTTCAATCGGAAGCTTTCGCTGAGTTTTCTCTATTACTAACATAATTTTTTTACATATTTTATATAAAAAGAACATATTATTGTAAGTGCTTGACGGTTCATTATATTCGGCTACAATTACTAATGTTTTTCTAATTCATTAAAATATTCAATCTCATGCATTATTCAGTAGGCCAAGGCGGTGGGCTTAAAGTTGCTTATTATTCACTTTTTTTGGTAATAACAGTGATATTTTTCGTACAACAAAACTCGTATAGTCCTATATAAAATTTTGGCAGGTGCCCCTAAGTCTTTTAGAATTTTATATTACAATTATATGTGTCTGTCTGTCCGTCCGTCTGTTTCTTTTTCATACAATTTTTTTGTCTGTGTCATTTCACATTACGGTCATTGAAAACCTGAGTTATTTCTTTTTTCCAATACGGTTCATACCCTTTTTTCCTTTGAAGGCTTTTTTCACACAATAATATTTTTAAATACTGAATATAAATTGAAAGCCTCTAGCATTAAGGAAATGTTAATAGGCTTTTTACAGATTCAAATGGTTTATTTTTACAGAACTTTTTAACTTGTTGTAAATGAACGCAAATATATTCAAATACATTCATTTATCCATCCATCTATCCATGCATCGAACCATAGAGAATTGATTATTTATTTATTTTTTTCAAATGGTTTGTAACTCTTTGATTTCCTATCAACCAGGCGATTGTGCACAATATTATAATTTTTGTTGGAAGTTTTTTTTTTTTTTAAATCAGATTCTTTTGTTAATATTTTATGATACTTTATGGTAATACCGATAATGAAAATAAGTTTTTCATGAGGTTACTGTGGGTTTTTTGTGGTTTTGTTAGGAGGGCGGTGTGATATTTCAAATTTTAGTTGCTTTTTAATATCATTTGGGTTGGACATCAAATCGTAATAGTTGAATTTCTAATATGAGGGGGTACATAGTAGAGACCAGGTTCTTTTTTGCCATTGAGTCTTTTATCGGACTGAGTTCAATAAGTCCGTAAAATTTCCAATTTTGAAACTGCAACACTCATCCTCACTGACAGTCTCACAGTAGAACTGGAACCACGCAATCTATTGGGTGGTTTTAAGGGGCTATGTTGTGCAGAAATTACAAGAAAGATCTAAGTTAGAACTGTTTCAACGAACACCACTAACAATAATAGCATGAATACCGCCTTTGATATAATAAGATCCTTATATCACAAATGTCCCACTGCCTGGCCTTACAAATATAATGGATTCGATCAGAATCTGGATTTTTAGAACTTTTTCAAGTCCTCTAAACAGCGCATTCGAAAAGTTTATCTCTTTTTATACAAATATTTCCTTTAATGGAGCAACACTGAGGAGATGACCGCTAGTCGTGCTGGAACTAGGAAAATAGGTTATGGGAAGGAGTATAGAGGAAGTAATGTTTCTCTGCGCTCTCAAGGAAAAACATGTAGTTCGTAGGAAGAAGATGGTCTCGACAACCAGAACGAAAAAGACCACCCCACATTGCGACGATGTTCTACTGTCACCAACGGCCTACTTCGCCCTCTCCTGTACCCTGTCGAGTAACTTCAAAATAGACTTTAAAGCACCGGCCCATACATGAGAGTTTGATTTTTGTTGTGTTTAAAGTATATATTTCATTTTCGGACGGATATAAAGGCTGGTCCAACCATAATGCACGATGTTAATTAATTCCCAACTTAATTTAACATTTCTTTGTGTCAGTGTTTGACAAATTCAACAATTGAGCAGCGCATTAAGATTGTTGAAGCTTTTTACGAAAATGGGCGTTAAAATCAAAATGCATTTCGTGCACTTCTTGATATTTTTTGGTCAGCCAAATGTGTCCACAATCGGGAGAATTATGGGCAAATTTCCGCAAACCGGGTTTGTCGAAAATGTGAAAATACCTGTTAATGCTCGCCCAGTTCGTTCTCCGGAAAACATTGTTTTTGTTCGTGCTCAGGTCGGCCAAGCACTTACCGTGAATGGTGTTCGCTATCGCGTAATGATAACGGACTTCATGTGGCCAGAAATTAAGGATATGGTAATGGACGATATGAGGTTGTAATAGGATGGTGCCACTTGCCATACAGCCAACGAAACAATGGCTCTTTTAAGCGAGAAATTCAACGATCGTTTTGTCTCACGTCATGGCGATGTTAATTGCCCACTACGATCATGTAATTTGACACCGTTGGACTTCTTTCTTTGGGGATATTTAAAATAAAAAGTGTACGTCAATAAGCCAGGAACAATTTAGGAGCTAAAGGATGAGATATTTCGACACATTAACGACATTGACCCTTAATTATGGCTCAGAGTCATTGAAAATATGGACCATCGGATAGATGTATGCCACATAATAATTGCTATAGATCCTTCTATCATAATAAACAAATATTAATATAATTCTCTGAAAACTTTTTGTTTTATTTACAATTAACATCGTGTGTTTTGGTGGGACCACCCTTTAGGTGCTGGACTGGACTGTTAAAATGAAGAACCAAGAAAGTCATAAGTATAATGTATAAATGCTCAGAACCGAGCCAGCTGTTGGACTCTTCTCAGGATTTAGAACTTTGAATGATCTTGTGAGCTATACGAATACATACGAGTATATGCTTCCTTGAACATTAAATTTGCCTAAAAATCTTGGAAAGTGTCTAGGCTACAATAACTTCCATTCATTGGCCTTTGGCTGTCACAATATAACTTAGATTGCGTAGGATCAAGTAAGTTAGCGGATGGTGCTCAGTAACTGGAATGACCCTGTACTTGCTCTAGTGATCATTAATTACTGGCCCCTGACTCTTACACAGTACTATTATGCATAATCGAATAAATTAGTTTTCTTGACTGCTACAGCATTCAACCTAAAAATGGGTTGCAGCCTAATAAATGCAGACTCTTGTATTCCACTAAACTTTTCTTACCACCCTCGTTTAGTTAGCTTATATCACAGTTTTGTAGCTTTAAAAATCTAAGTCACTTCTCTCTTATTCTTTCTATTTATAAAGGGTCTTGAAAAATAAATGTGAATATTGTTTGTTCACAGCACACTATTGTGGCGGGCTTAGTATGATATTTGTTGGCAAGAGGAAATAACACTCTTAAATATTTGTTGTGTAAGGTGTTTTTTTTTTAATAAAAATTATGTTAATTTGGTAAACTTCAGACAAATTTCTATTTTTCAATTCTACCAAGATAATGAAAGATCTTTTTAAAATTGAAATAAAAAGAAAATCACTTAATAAAAATTGGTATTAGTCGGCTTAAGTCATATTAAGCCGCCTTAAAAGAGTCTTCATTTACTAGCACTTTTGTTTTCTTCAAATTAAATTCCGTATTGATTTCATTCTTCTTATTGTATTGAAAAATCAATTTGTAAAATTATTATTTTACTAGAAAATCTTTGATCGTTAAAGTATTAAATTGTGGGCTTAAACATTTAATAGAATATTTTAAGCTAAATTTGTAATATGAGATTAGTGTTATTAAAGCAAGAGCCACATTTGAAATGAAATACAGACCATTCCTTAAGGTGGTCTAATAAAAAGGCGGTGTTTGTCAAGCATTTCAGTTGAACTTAAGGTATGAATCTAATGGCTGCTGTTAGTTTTGCTTGGCCTAATGTGTATTTGGTTTTTAATTTAAAAATATTTTAATCATAAGATTTTAAAATAATATAGATTTTACTAACATTTTGCTTATCAACTGAACTGCAAGTGAAAATTTGTAGAACTAATTAAATATATGCTAAAGAATTATGGAAAATTTTCAAGCAATCAAAATTTTAATATTTTAATTAATAGTAAAAGGCGACGGGTATGGGCTTAGTAGGTCTTTAGCTCGTCTTAAAAGGTCATGCCGTAAACACTTGTATTGACATATGGACCATTCACACAATACGTTTTTTCTTAAGAAAAACTTCAAACTCCTTAGAAGTTTTTGTTAAGAGATTTTAACCTGAAAGTATAACTTGTTTAAGGCTTTACAAGTAGCGGCAATTCGAAAAAAAAGTTCTTAAAATAATTATTTCATATCTTCCTCATTCACCTCTTATTTAATCCATAACTACTGGTCCTTTCACAATACATGTTATCGGTTGACGCACTGGAAGCCAGTATTGAGGAGTTTATTCGTCAGACATCGGCCGATATGTTGGAGAGAGTATGCCAAAATTGGACCCTGCGTTTGAACCATTTGTGGCGTAGCCATCATGGTCAATACTTACATGAAATTATCTTTAAATATTGAATTATATAGATCGTTCTATCAACCAAAGTTAATATTTCATAATTTTTTTTTACAATGAATCCGAAAGCTCTTAGTAAATCACCCTTTGAAAATTTAGAAGTCTAATATTGTAAATCGAAACATTTCTAAATGTTTGGAATTTATAATAGAAAAATCACAATATCAACGGCATTCCAGTATTTTTGCTAAAAAAAAAATTTAGTCTGAAAAACTTTTCGTTTTGCAAAATCAAGCCCGACATTTTTATTTAACTAGCGGACCAGGCGAACTTTGCCTCGCCCCAATTCTAAGCCTTCAGACAAACTTTCTATTTTTTAATTTGAAAAGCCATTAAGGAATAATTTCAAACAAAATTTCATACAAAAACTCGATTTTCGATTTTTCCAATTATCCGACTTTTCCGAAGGGATTTTCCAAAATTTTCTTCAATAAAAACCTTCTCCTCGAAAATACGAACAACTGACAAAAAGTTTTACAGAAATCGGCCAAGCCGTTCTCATTTTATGAATTATTGGATTTTGCTACGCCCCTACGCCCACAGACCGAAAATAAAAAATCGGTGTCACCCGCCCGGGTATTCTGAAGGTTCCCTGAAAATTTCGTCAAAATCGGCCCAGCCGTTTTGGAGCCATTACGTTACATACATACATACATGCATACATACATACACACACACATCCTATTTTATATATATAGATTTTAATTCTTTTTGTTTCATTTCAAATATCCCACCTTAAACTTCGATTATATTAAATCTATGTTAAGCATCTCTATTAGATATTCTAGCAGCTCTTATCTTTGTCTTCAAACGATTCCAAAAGCAAACGTGGAAATCGTAGATTTATGGCTCAAGAAACGTCTGTTACTTATCCGAAAGACCGTAGATAAACAATTTTTAATGCCAAGTACTAGCCCTGTGTCACTATTTTCCGTTTTTTTGGGTCATCAGTGAACCGAACCAGAAAGACATTTTTTCTCCATGGGGGTTGGCGGGCTAAAGTGATCTAGTTAATATATAGTCTTAAAATTAATAATTTATAACAGAAGTTAATGTGGTAAAAGCTGTAAATTCTATTCAATGTTGTACAGTAGCTTGATACACTGTAAGTGATACGAGGGTGTTTTAATGAAACACAGACATTTGAAAAAAAATATTTGATTTTTTCCCCAAATAGTCTTATTTGAGCTTTATACACTCGGTCCAACGTTTTCTCCAATTTTTTTTCACCCCTTCCAAAAAATAAGATTTGTCGAGGCCATCACAATAAGTATTTGCTTGTGAAATATTTTCATCGTTAGAGTCAATCATCTCTCGGCTGAATCATTTCTTTGGGGCTGGAAACAATAAATTGTGAACTCGTAGCTTGACAGGTGCCTATTGACAGAAGTAGTGTTAACCTTTCAATTAAGAGGTGGGTAATTGACGGACTTATTGATCAGCCCTGGTATCGTAACTAAAAGAATTTTAGATTCAATGAAATTTATTGAAAATCAGATCTAAATCAAAAAGCTCGCTCGTAATAAGTACGTGGTGATAGTGAAAGCTTAAAATTAGCAGCCGATAGCAAGAAGACCCTTAATTCTAGTGTAAATAGTTGACGGTGCAGGTTTCAGATCCTTAACAGTTAGTGAGGCACGAAAATGGTCGAAGAGATGTGCTGCGATGTGCCACCTACATACACTTCTTGTGTATAAGTGTATAACAAAACTGTCACCTCTTATTTGTAGGACAATAAATTCTAATTAAATTTTAAATTAATCTCTTTCTTTTGTTCAATTTCATTACCTCGTAATAAAATATTTTTAATAATTCTTTTCTGCATTATCGAAGATATTTATGTGTATTTAGAAGAACTTAATGACTTTGATAAAACATATATTTATGTGCATAATAAATTTCTCAATTTAATTACATAGATTTATGTGTATGTGTAAATAACGGTCATATAAGAATATGAGAAAAGTTTATAATTATTCAAGAACTTTTATCTCTCAAACTAAACTTTTCGACTTTTGTTTATAGAAGTTTATAAAGAAAAAATAAATTAATACTCGTATACAAACGTGTCAAAATAAGTGTAACAAAAAAAAAATATACATTTGATTGTTAATTGTTATATTATTTAAAAAATTTTATGAAGTAACAAATTCGTAGCATGGGGTGGTGGTCAATACAGAATGAAATCAGCAGGCAGTAGGTTGCAACCTGCAGGCGTTCAATTTCAAAGTAGCGCCACAGTTCATATTTGAACAATATTTCTTGATAGTTTTCTTTTGTAAAATAAAAATGATAAGAAAATGATAAATGTTTTAGGAGGACCATAAAATAAATTCGTATGAAACAAAAAAAAAAAAAAAACAATATATGTATATATACCAGCAGCGTCAGGTCATTGGCACGTTTAAAAGGTTTTGTAACACCTTAACAGGGGTATACGTCGCATATAAAAATGTCTACATTCTGTTTTTAATTAAAAGCCCTTTAGTTCAAGTTAATAGTATATATATTATCTATTTCTATTGCTTTCTTAAAAGACTTGTAATCAGTCATTGAGGAACAGCTGAGAAATTCATGTTTCCTTGGAGGGTGTACTTTGTGTTTGATGTCACAGCAAGTCTGCTGCGCTTTTAAAAATTTTGTGATTCGTTTTAGTATACCGCTGTCGTTTTCTTTTCCCTTTTTTTCCAAATCACGGCTCTTATCTGTAAGAAAAATGATTTTATTATTTTTTACAACAACTTTGATGCCACAATTAATGGCATTTTTTTGTTTATCGAAAAAGTTTTTATTTTTTGTCTTAAGAATGTGACTTTTGATCTCTTAGTATGTTGCAAAGGGTATACCTGAATGTTGCCTCAGTTTTACTAATTGTTCGTAAATCCGTTAAAATGATAAAAAGTATATCTTGTGTCATAAAATTTGAATAATTTATAATGTTAAAATGTTTTTCTTAACGTTTTAGTTTAGAATATTATTTTATTGTTATTTGGTAGTGACTCCTTTTCCACTCGGTTTCATGTGTGTGTATTTTTTTTCTTCCTACCAACTGATACAGCGATACATAAAAAAGATACATGTTATCAGAATCAAACAAACACCTGTCCACAATAGAATTTTAATACATTTTCAAGTGTGTTTCTATTTTATTAATTTAATCAAGAAAAAGTCACCAAACTATTGTCAGTTACAGAAAAGCGTTAAAAATTTATTAGAAAAACATTACTAAGAGTAATAGTTTAATAAAAAAAAAACTAATTTCAATGTTGAATTTCTGATAAAAATAAATTTTTAAGACAATAACTGGAAGTCAACAAGTTTGAATGAGACCGCTAGATGTCCCAAAATTAATGCAAGATTTGAATAAATTAATTTTATTCCTAATTGAATCATAAGGTACATAGAATAAGATTATTTATGGAGCAACACATGGGGCAAATGGCCTCCACGGCTACGCTCTTTTTGTCGAATTTTTCATGACATGCATAAATGGGGCTGAATTTCGTTGAGGCAGCTTTTAATTTCCTCATTTAATGCACGGGTAGTTGTGGGTTTGGCTTGGCCATTTGAACGATATAATTTTTTTCCAAATTAATGACATCAATTTTACATTTTCAAATAAAATTTTTATGAAGACAGAACTTTTTTTACAAATTATTACAAATAAGCAAATATGACTTTACTTTTGCGCCACCTTGTATCTTATTCTCAGGCCAGGCTTTTCCCCTACAAAATTTTGTCTGTTATTTGTGTTTGACAAACTAATCATTTATAAAATGGTTTTTGGCGAAGTTGAAAAAGTGGCTTAAACAATTTAGCCAAGTTTATTGCCATATAACGCAGGTTCTTCTTTCAAGAAAATTTCAAATAAAACGCGAAATTATAACAAATGATTATTTTAGTAATAAAATGGAATTACTAAAGAGCAAAATTGAAAAGAAAAAGAAAAGAAAGAAAGAAAAATCCTTCCTTTAATAACACATTAAACACATTATGTTTAACCCATAAAACCTCCTTCTAAAACAAATGAAGAAAGAAAAACGAAGAATTCACAGAACAATGCACCTGTCCAAGAAATTTTTAAGACAATAACTGGAAGTCAACAAGTTTGAATGAGACCGCTAGATGTCCCAAAATTAATGCAAGATTTGAATAAATTAATTTTATTCCTAATTGAATCATAAGGTACATAGAATAGGATTATTTATGGAGCAACACATTAGGCAAATGGCCTCCACGGCTATGCTCTTTTTGTCGAATTTTTCATGACATGCATAAATGGGGCTGAATTTCGTTGAGGCAGCTGTTAATTTCCTCATTTAATGCACGGGTAGTCGTGGGTTTGGCTTGGCCATTTGAACGATATAATTTTTTTCCAAATTAATGACATCAATTTTACATTTTCAAATAAAATTTTTATGAAGACAGAGCTTTTTTTGCAAATTATTACAAATAAGCAAATATGACATTACTTTTGCGCCACCTTGTATCTTGTAATATTCTCAGGCCAGGCTTTTCCCTGACTAAATTTTGTCTGTTATTTGTATTTGACGGACTAGTCATTTATAAAATGGTTTTTGGCGAAGTTGAAAAAGTGGCTTAAACAATTTAGCCAAGTTTATTGCCATATAACGCAGGTTCTTCTTTCAAGAAAATTTCAAATAAAACGCGAAATTATAACAAATGATTATTTTAGTAATAAAATGGAATTACTAAAGAGCAAAATTGAAAAGAAAAAGAATTGATTAATGATAAATAAATTAAAAAATCCTTCCTTTAATAACACATTAATTATGTTTAACCCATAAAACCTCCTTCTAAAACAAATGAAGAAAGAAAAACGAAGAATTCACAGAACAATGCACCTGTCCAAGATCGAACATAACACCAGTTTAATACAAAAATACATACGAAAAAAAACCTCATAAAATGATAGTGCAAATGATGCAACAAGAAACGAAATATAATTCAAGACATACGCCTGATAATATCAAAAAGTCAATGAAATAATAACTTTAATGTTGAGCAGTTTTCTTCCGCTAAGCTGAACCCAATATTATAGGTGAAATAGGGAGCAAACAAAATGATGAGGCATTCATAATGGAAAATTATTAAAATATGCAGGACTTCTTATCCTGGCAAACGTAACCTATAATCTTTAACACAGAGAAAACAAGTGTTTGCATGCCTGCACCACATTCACACCGTAATTCTTTCACGGTCTGAGTGCAAAGGACGATTACGATTTAATGGCAAGTCAGTGTAGCTGGTTCTCACAAAATATATTGTGGCTTTTAATAACATATACAAATACATGGGCAGATAAAAAAGAAGAAGAATAAAATAGCAAGAATGGAATCCTTTAATGATACCACTAATACTACTACTACTACCCATTTTATGTTCTTTCTCTTTTAATAATGTCTTAGAGCTAAATCACCTGTACTTATTACCTGTCTTGGTTATCCTTTTTTTATTTCTTATAGTAAAATTTTTTTTAAAGACCAGTTAAATGAATAATGATTTTGTGTTTTAAGCAGTGACCTTTGCTCACTAATGATTGGGTAGGGAATAAGGTCATTTCGTTCGATGAGATTTACAGAAAATACAACTTCTACCAAATTAATTAGTAAACTTGCTTTTCATATTTTCAATTGTTCATTAAAGAACTAGAATTACAATCAATGGTGTATAATTATTGCAAAATTTCGCTAATACGTATACGTCATGGCGTGAGAATGAGTAGCACAGTGGGTGGTCCATACAGATAAAAAAAATATTTTTTTCGCATCACCAGTCATTTTCTATAATGAAAAATTTTTGAATAGCGCTTTCAAAATTTAAATTTTATTGTCTATCATTATTATCTGGGAGTTTGGTTTTAGAGTCTTCGGCCCTTTAAGACCCAATTTTTATTGCAGTGTGCAAAAATGTTGCTGGTTTGCCATCAAGAAATGCTGTTGGCCGATCGGAGTATGGGAGATTGTGGTAGCCTTTGGCATATAAGATGGCTCAGAGTTTTCAATTTTGAATTTAGTTAATTTTAACGGTGAAGTTGAGAGTATTAAAATTTTAGTTTCACTTTAATATGTAAAATAAACAATATATTTTTTAAAGTAATTTTTAAATTTTTTTCTAATTTTGCAACAGTGCTTGTAACAACATATTAGATAAATCCATATTTTTCTTACATTTTTATAATCAGATGAGCTTTTATTAGTTTTAACTTTAAAATTCTTAGCTCTGTATGCTTTGGGCTATTGCCTTGACTTTGCATTAAGAACTCATTTTGATCACCCACCCAATATTATGACATGTCTCTACTTTTCTTTCGCTCGAATACCATTTAAGGATGCGTTATCCTGGCGATATATTAAATAAATTTAAAGATTATTTTCAAAGAATTTATTACGACACAATCATGTGAGTTTAATTTTTAAGTTGTGGTTATCCCCTCCCTCTCTTTCTCTCTCCCTCGCTCTCTCTGTCTCCCCAGTTTTGGGCGTTGAAAATTCACCTGTATAATTTATAGAGAATTGAAAAGTAAATTAATGATTTCGATAACAATTAAATTTAAACTGCCTGTCAATAACTGAAAGTAAAATGCCATTAGATGCAGCACACAAGTGCATAAGTGTAGTTTGTATAATTATAGAGTTTGTGTAAAATTATTTATCCATAAAAGTGTGGGTTTACTGCAGTAACTGTCCATACAGGTGAATTAAAAGGTTTGAATGTGTGTTTGTAAGTTAGAGCTTCCCTGCAATACCTACCTGCCACGCAACAAAATTCTATCTTAGTAATTTGTTTTCAAAGATATGATTAGATTTTAATTACACATTACGATCATAAGTTCTTAGTCCGAGTATGAGTAATTGATGGTAAGAGTGCGATAGTTTTGCACACATTCATCTGCATTTCGTATTAATTGCTGCAAAGTCAAGTGTAGTTGCTGCTTGACTTGCAGCAATTATGGCAACAAATTTGCTTAAATCCAATAATATAATTATGGTCAATATAATGTGAGTAAGCGCTTGATATTCATAAGTAAATTAAGTGCTTTACAAAGAACATGGTAATTTTCAAGAAACTGTTGCAACTGTTAAAAAATGAATAAATAGTGATGGGATATTTGGCTGGCAAGAGCGGGAAAAGTAATGGCGAAAAGTAAGAAATTGATGGTGGTACTAATTTAGAAATTAAATGTGGTTGGCTTAGAAGATCTGCATTTTTAGTGCTATGATTGCCTACAATAGAGTCAGTTGCTACTATTTTTAAGGTTTTTTTTATTTACTGAGAGTTTTCTGCAGCACGATTCAATCATTTCGAAAAATTTTTCCAGAAAATCAATGCTGCCATAAGTACACAGGACCTATTAGTTTTATAAGGTGGCAGAACTGCCTACTGATTATATTTTGCTTTGTTTTCTTGGTGTCAAACTTAAACATTTAACATTATTTCCCAACATTGTGTGTTAATAATGGATGAAAAAAGAAAAGTGCTTTTGCTGATGGCCATTGGAAAGCATAAAGCATTATTATTATATGTATATAAAATAATCCATTTCAGTAATTAGAAATTGCGAAAAACCCTCCATTTCGACGCGTTCGTTTATTGACACTTTTTCCACAATTCTTGTTGAATGCTGCTTTGTGGCGCCTACGCCACGTTTTCCAAAGTGCTTGGCAATCGCTTCCTGCAATAAAGCACAATTACCTAAATAAGTTTTATTACATTAATAAAGACGTACTTACGATCAATTCCAATGGTGTTACTTATTGCTGTCCAAATGTTTTGCTCTTTGTGATTATTTTTGTATGAGCTATTGCTCATATCGTACAAACACTCCCTTCCGGAGTTTTTCATTTCTCCTATAAGTTTTTGTGCAATCAATTCATTTAGTTCCATTTTTCAATATATTTTTTAAATTTTTTAACTATTTTTCAAAACAAATGTAACTCACAATTTAATTCCACAAACACAAAAATGTCCATATAAATTTTATATGATGGGGCAATTCAATTCAGCTTTGTATAGAAAATTTTAACCAATTGGCGGCTCAGTTAAAGTTTGCTCGGACAAAATATAAAATTAAACCCATTCATGCTGAGAGTTGTTCGTAAAAATTATGTTCTCCCTCTCTCTCTTACTCTCTCTCTCACTCTCTCTCTCACTCTCTCTCTCAAGAAGAGGGGTGTCAAACTACGAAACACATGGTTGAATCCATCTTTATATATATATATATATATATATATATATATATATATATATATATATATATATATATATATATATATATATCCCATCGGTTGTGAATCCCACTTTAACGATCATGTACATCGCCGTATGCAGTCTCGGCTTTATCAAATTTTCTAATCTTTTTCGATATCAATGGAAAGCTTCTTTGGTGATATACGAGTATTAAAATGCCGCTAACCAAATCATCAGTACCCTTTCAGCCAAATCATGATTGATGATTTGGTTAGCGCAGGCATATACTCAGCTAAGCCAATGAAAAAATTGTTGTCCTTCCAACTGGCTTTGCTTGAATTTGGAAAGATTTTCGTAATCTAACTTCAAATTTGCTTTGTATACAGGCCGCTTTGGACTATGTGCTTTTTTTTAGTAAGGATACCAAATTTGACGTGAGATGAAGGAAAATATTATTAGAAAAATCAAAAGTTTGTTGTGGCTTTAGCTCTTCATATGCCGACATTTCATTGGTTGCTAAAACCAAATCGTCAGTGAAGTTTAAGCAGTTTGAAAACATTCAAACGATTAGTTGGGGAGAATATCCCAAAGAATGAATTTCCATATTAAGTATTTGGAAAATATTATTATTAATATTAATAACTTATTTAATTTTAATTTTATATTTTCTATAAAATGTCTGTGCGTTTGAGCTACACTATCCGTATCTGGTCTAAAGTTAGTTGCTTGAAATATTGGTGAGTTAATAACATTTTCTAAGTTTGTTTTTTATTCAAAACAACACATTGTGCTGACAATGTAGAATATATTTATCAGATCCATCCAGCTAATCTATCCATGTCTAGCTAATATAGTCTTCACTTTGTTTTTAGTGGTACCTGTGTACCATCCTTCATTCTCATTTCCTTTACATTGTATCCTGTATAAGATATTATATCTGTCTAAGTTTTCCATTCTATTCTTCTTTATACTGAGTAATCTACCAAATGTATTATATGTCGTATCAGACATCCTATATGTAACTATTAATATCATATTCACATTCACATACCATGGGAAAGTAAGTCAAAAGCTTGTAAGTCTTAGGTTCAGTTGTAGTATCGATATCATTTCTTCTATGTCCTCTGTATAGTCCATTTAAACTATGAATTAGTTGATCTGATTAGAGATATTTCTTTTATTTTTATTATGCAATTTTATTTCTAGCCTTATTTATAATCGCCCTTATTCTATTTGTCGTTATCGACATCGACACCAATATTTCGGCAACTGTAGTATCGATGTCTACAACAATTATATATATTTATAACCTGTTACTAATTACTAAGGCTTACAAAGTGGCAAATGGCCGTCAAAAACACTCAATTCTTGTCATCAACGAGCACAGGAACTGACATTTATTTTGACGATGACGACAAATAGAATAAGGGAGAATAATACCCTTGGAATGCTTTGAATACTACGAGTAATTTTTTCTACCCCATTTTCATTTACTTTGTGTATCATGTTAAAGAAAATTTATTTGATATTTTAATTAAATTAAATATTTTTTACTGAAGTTGATACTCAAAAAGCAACGTAATCTTAAACAATTTAAGAGATCTAAAGCTGCAGCAAATATTTTAAAATTTTTTTCTATAATTGCACAAAGCCTCTTAAAAAAGTATGCAACTTTTAAAGTTTTATTCTTTTTATTTTAGATAACTGCACTTGTTAAGAAAAGTATTATAAAAGTATTAAAAAACTCAAACATTTTTGTAGTATTTTATGAATTTCTGTGTCATTATGTAGCCTTGATTTTCGTGTATATTTTTTTGTTTTTGTTTATTGAATTTTTTTCCCTGTCTCTCGAATTATTTTCGAAAAATTTCTCCAATTATTATAATTATATGTTTAACTACAATGACTACAAGCAACATATAAGAGTATAAAACTTTCGTAATCATTTCAATATCACATCATTTCGAAAACTTTAACAAATATTTGGTAAATGACACAAGTCACGCAACGTCTTTCAAATATTTGATAAATATTTGTAATTTCTATTTCATTTGATTTGTTTGTGATTTCTTTTAAAATATTTGATTTCTCAAATTATAAACAATAATAAATTAAATATAATTTCGTTTCGTTAGCCTGTCATTACAGGTGGATTGCCGCTGTTATTAGTTTTAATGAACATCATTAATTTTTAAAGAATTTCTGTATGTAGTTTTTCATAACAAGCCCTTCCATAAGTTTTTGTTGTTGAAATTTTTATATTAATAATAAACATTGGAAGTCCTTTATGTCAAATAAAACGTGTGCTGAGCAGTTTTGATTCAGATGTCTGTTGTTATGAGCACTTTTCTCTTAAGTGCACAACATTTTTATTTGCTGTTCTTAGTCTTCAAAATATCATAAAATTTTACTTTTTAAGTGTTCATTATATACCACAACATTTAAGATAAATGCTCAACAAGTTTAGCAGTATATCAATGTTATTCTTCAAAATTACTTTTAAGTGCACTTTGTATACCTGCATAACACATATACTTCTTATTTCGGACAGTTTAAGCTCAAGAAAAATCAAATTTCCTTCGATTTTCTCCTTATAATTTGCCGTCCCTTTACTCCAAATATGACAACCTGATTTCATTAGAAATTCTTTTTAAAAAAATTATATAGCATGCATTGCAGGTGCAGTAGTACGCAATTTTTAAACAATGAAGAGCTTTATCGATTCTGACCTCTGAAGTCGTTAAGCTTATGTGTTGTACAATGTCACGAAAAAATGGCGTATATCCCACAATCTCTGGACATGTAGCTCATAGAACGCCTATGGGCATCATTGTAGAGAAAGATCCATCAGCCAGTACGATAATGCTGAAGGTTATTACCAAGGGCGAATGGAAGAAGATGTCGGCTGCAGAGACTAATTTACGGCATTCGATATCGACCAAAATTTCAGTGCAATTTATGTAAATGAAAGTTTGGATCGACATCGAATGTTGCAATTTGCCTTTGACTAACTTCATCTATTAAAGCGGTTTCCATATGTCGGGGTAATGCAGCTGATTTTTTTTATATAATTGTTTTGTTTTCTTTTCTAAAAAGTGCAACACTTTTTGCCTTTTGGAAGAGAAGAAAAGGGATTTAGAGTTTTTGACATGTGCAAACTTGTTAGGAAAGAGCTTGCAGTCATCTAAATGAGTGAAATTTCTTCAATTTGAAAGATGAATAGTTTGTCTTTTTTTTGGAAATTGACCAACATAATGTTGCACTTTTTTCAGAAACGAAAACGGTATTAAGGTTTTTGTTGTATATCGTTTTGAAGTTGCTGGGCGTTATTATTATAATTTTTGCGCAATGAATAAGTTAAGAAAACATTTATCTCTTTGGACTTAAGGCATCAAATGTGTAAGGCAAAATTATTTTCAGTTGCTTTTTTAGGCAGGCAACCATATTCTTATAACTGCATACTTAAGCAGATAAGTGCATTTAATATAACAGAAGTCTTAAATTACCTGGAGAAGAATTTTTGCAATAGTTGAGTGTATAGTCGAAATTACTATAGAAATTCTATGATCCTTATAATATTGGATGACAGAAAGAGTTTGTTAATAAAACTTGGTTGTTAGATTTGAGGATACACTTAGATTTATATTAAAAAATTACATCAAGTTTCTCGAAAGTGCGAAAAAGTATATCTCTAACAGTAGCAAATAAATTTTTGTGAAAAAATGCTTTTTAACAACTTAAACAAATAATAGAGGTAAATATCCCTCTCCTCATTGGCATCAAACCTGAAGTATAGATTTTTTTTAATACATTTTATTGCTGCTTAGATTATTGAAATACGCAGGATCTAAATATTAATTTATTAAAATTTAAAACAACTTGAAACCATACAATAATATTTTTCAAATAAAATACATATTCTTTGTTTCTAAACAAGAAATCAGTTTCACCTGCATCCTTTTGTCTTCAGGTTTCACTTGTAAAACATGGGACGCAGGTAGTAGAACCTTCTTGACCAAATACTGGTTGTTTAGGTTTTTTTTCTTCTTACTGTGTAGCAATACGAGTACAACAACAAACAACATTCCTTAATAAGTGTTCTTTGTTTACTTCTCGTTATGTTTGTTTTTGTTGCTTTTCAATGTATGCTGCCTTCGATTAGCATTTGAAATCATTTGTGTTGCAAGGTGCAATTTGGACGTTTAAAAAAATTTTTTTTTGACTGGTATTTGCTTTAAGTCAAAATGCATAAACTGCGGTTCACCATTCATTATCTGTACTCATCATCGATTTATTTACGTTTTTCTTCTGAATTTATTTCTTCTTTCTGAGGATTTTATTTTGGCTTAAACCTTCGTTTTATTGGCTTAAAATTTTCGGGTTTTGCAGCTGTAAATTTTGTTTGTCTTTCCTGTTGTGTTCTTAATTTTGGGTTTGTGTTTTTCTTTGTGGAACTTTTAGAGGAAAGATGTTTTTGGCCTTTAGAATTTTGACATTTGATTTGATATTGTCAAAGAAAAATCCATATAATTATCTAGATATACAATAGATATTGTGTTAGATTTTTAAGGTTTTAAATAAGAATTTGTATTACAATGAAGCAGAGATCAATATGTGTGGTTTGTCGGACATTGTTCATAATCGTTCAAATGTAATCCTTTCCTTTGTTATACAAAAGAGTTGAAAGGAAAGCCGAGAGCTAGGAAGTGAAATATGAGAATCCTTCTTAAAGGGAAATTCATACGAAGTTTCTCCAAATATACTATGGATGCAATGCGGTCGAAAACAGACAAATGCGAGCTGTTTACTCAAAGGAATTGTTGATTAAAAATCAGATTCATAACTTTTTTTTAGTAATTTGAATGCAGTTTGTTGCACGGAACCAATAATTAAAAAATAACGAAATTTTCATTTATTTCTACGGGCATTATTTGTTATTTTTAGTAATTTAGTATTCAAAAATTTTATTTAAATTAAATTATTCGAAGTTCAATAATATTTTTTTATTTTTTCATCTTTTTTAATAATTCTAATTAAAATATTACCTAATCATAAGGTATTATTGCTCACTTTAAAAATATCATATGTAATCGATATTTCAATATTCTTTCAGTATCATCTCTAGGATATCGAAATACCGATTACAAATAAAACTTTTTGACAGTTTAATAAGACCTTACGTTTAAATAATAATTTAAATAGAATCTAATCTAATTTTATTCGTATTAACTAATATATTCTAGGATTTTTTAAATAAGTTTTTTTATGACATTTAGTTCTTACAAAAAAATCTCCATATCTATTATTATTTCAATTTAATTTTACTTAAAGGATTCCAAATTCCACTTGTTACTTTTGGGAAAATTTATCACTTTCTATTCAAATCAATAACCCTTTATCGGTTAGTTTTGTAATTGATATTTCTTGTTATTGAGTTTTCAATAATAAATATTTTTTCCAATTAAATTTATGTACTCCTAGTGCTTAAGGTAGGCTTCTTTTAGGAATTTAATTTAATTATTTCCAGATGCAGTGATTGTTCTTTTAATATCTTTAATAATATATAGTCCAATCAAATATATGAAAATAATATAATTTTAACAAAACTAGTTCTATTGATTTGAAGAAAATATATCTGTTGTGGAATAAATTTCGTATTGATTTAAACTGTTTTTTTTTTCTGTAAACTTAATTTTATTCGTTAAAATAACCCACGAAATTTGGTTAATAATGGTAATTGATCTGCTTTATAGAAAACCCGTCTAAATGAAATAATCATTATATTTAGACCGAGTTATACGAAAAGCTGCCTAGAAAAAATTATTATCACTTGTGCTGTTTTTTTAATTAACCGCCTTTAAAAAAGGAAGGGGATATAGTAATGTGCTGCTAAATCCAAAAGGTTTGAGTGGCAAAATTTCGAGTTTCGATTTTTTCATTGCAAGCGCTAATTTTCGATCAATAAATTAAATCTAAAAATGTTATAACCGCGGCATTACAAATTAATAGAAAAATCAATTTAGTAATAGCGCTACAAAGTTGTAAAAAAATACCCAGTGAGGAAAGTAGAAGCTGTTCTCGAGGAATGAGATCTTCATGTTATTTTTACTCCTCGGAAATTAAGTTAAGAAAATCTTCATGAAATAAAAAATGCTTATATCTTCATCAGTATTTTTTCAGAAATTTTTAATTGAAACTATTATTTTCACATAAAAAAGGCAAAATGTGACTGCAAGCAAATTTATAATCTTTAATCTGCAAGATTACATTTTCAGTAGTACTGCAAACGCTATAATACAGGGTTATTCATATAACATTATTTAATATATCATTAAGTTCTTTATAAAAATGTGCCCTTCTTAATATATTGAAGATACTCAGTTAAAGGCCCAGAATTTAGCAATAAAAAATAATTTTTTAAAAATTCTAAACTCATAAATTTATTGCATCAAAATCTCTGCTTTTTCATGACTTCTCTGGAAGAGTTTTTTTCACAGTTATTCTCTATATATATTGACTGTTAAACACTATAATGAAATAATATTTTCAATTTCGAGTCCGAACCCAGTAAAAAAAAAAATAAATTAACTCTGATAATCGTTTTTTTTTCATAATGTCTTTAACAAGACTTCAAATCCAATGAATTAGATCAAAAAAAAAAACATCTTGCAATGATAAGCCTTAGAAACGATCCGAATTTTCATAACCACAAGTTTTGGATCTTATTCATTTCTTTGGAACTTGTATTAGGCAGTAATGCTGATACTAGAATCCAGAAGAATTGCGAATTCGTATCATTTCCAATGATTTTATTATAGACTTGTCATTTGATTGTTTCTTCTTTTGATTTCTATCAACTATTTGGAAGCCATCTGGAATTCGTTGCAAAAGGTAAAATAACATTTTATATTTAATTAGGATTGGCTATTTACCACTAGGAACAGTTCAACTGGAAAGTTAACAAAGTTTTTCTATATATAAAGAGAAGTAATGCTCAGGCAAATGATGCCTACTAAAAGAGTTACTTCTTTATCAAAGAGTTATGGGAAGAGAAGGAACAGGTGGTGAAAAGAGAGAGAGAGAGAGAGAGAGAGAGAGAGAGTGCTTAATTCTTTTTACAACTCTGCTACGGCGCATTTTAATTGGTTTTTATAGCAACGTTGCTGTGCCTCTGGTGGTGAGTAGATGCATACAATTTCGTAAGCTGTATGTATTGTGACCACTTTATCAAGAATGATAAAATACAGATTGCGCATTGCGCATGTTTTTCAAATGTAAACAAAAATGAGTTGTTAGTGTGTGACGTCACACCAGCTTAAAAATTTTCTTGGCGCGAATAGTTTAAAGGAAAGTATTTGAATAAAAGGAGTTTAAAAATGAAAAAGTGAAAAAAAGAAAAGTGAATTTAATATAAAATAACAAAATAAAACATAATAATATATAAAGGAAAACAAAAGAGTCGAAAAAGAAGTGCGCTGTAGCTAATTGTAATAGTACTAACAATTCCAAGGCTTTTGAAATTATTTCTTTCCTATTTCCAAGTAATGCTAAAATTCAGAAGCAATGGGTGAAATTTTGTGGACGAGGAAATAATATAAATCCAAAAACTTCTTATGTGTGGTGCATGTTGCATTTTTGTCCTGATGACATCGAAAAAAGCTTGCAGTATGAAATGGGTACGTACATAAAATGAACTTTAAAATATGTTTATAAAAATCTGTGTTGTTCCAAGGATTCGCTAAAAAGAGAATTTTAAAACGTGGATCAGTTCCAACAATAACACCAGCTTCATATGATGGTTTAGAAAACTTGTCTGGCTACATATACCACAGATGAAGAGCCAAATATTTCTGTACCAAGAAATGAGATGAACGTTCAACCTGACACATGGGTAGACCATTTCAGTGAAGGAGGCTTATCAAAACCAACAGAAGACATGATGTGCAGCGATGAAATTAAAAAAAAAATCTTCTTTCGAGCTCGTATGTATTTTAGAATTAGAGTTATAAAAATCGAAATTGACGCGTTTTCTAAACAAAGAAAACGAAAAATTAATAAAACAATTATTTATTGCGATACGACATATATACATATGTATATATATACACAAAAATAAAAAAATTGATTTAGATTTTTAAATAAATGTATATTTAATAAATATAAAAACACTAATTGCTTTTATTTTTAAAATTTTCTTACTTTTCTTTCATTTGTGTATATAAATCTGACTGTTTGTTTTTGTTAAAATATTGGCTGATGTGACGTAGATGCGCAGAACGAAAAATTTTTTACACTCTGAATGCGCAATCTGTATTTTATCATTCTTGCCACTTTATATATTATTTTACTTCCCCGACGATTCCGCTAACATTACCGCTGAAGGAGGGTACTGTGATGTACTTTAGCATAGAAGAGTATCAATCCATGCCTTCGTCACTTGTAACATTCCAACAACAACCAACACAATGCCACACTAATGTACATCTGAAAAATGTATGATGTTGATGAGTTGTCCTGAACAAGGATCAAAGCTCACGTTCTCGTCATAATTTGCTTGCCGAGAATCAGGATTTCTTTTTTTATGTGAAAGTAATTGTAACAAATTTTGAATGCAAGAAAATAGGGATTTCGTGAAGATTTAAGGGAATAAGTGTTTTCATTTATCAAAAGTATTTTATTCCAAAGCGCAAAGAGCTTTTCAAATATTTATAGAACTAATTTTTGTTTTTAATTTTGAGTTGATTTGAGAAAAAAAATACTCTAATGGATTTTCGAATACAATGAAAATGTCGTTCCTTGGAAATCAATTCACTTTTAACACAAGATTTAATTCATAACTTTCAGTCTTCTTGGTTGAGTTGCGGTGGCAAGGGCCCATTTCGATATCGTGTAAAACGTTTTTGTTTTTCCAAAGGGTACATAAATAAACCTTCATTAAATAGACCTTCATTCTATAAGTTGATTTAACAATTTCTTTACAAATCAATAAATACACATTTTTAAAATGTACAAGAATTTCACTCCATCATCTTCCATTTAGTCTGTTAAATTTATATCAAAAACTGTCACTTTCTTTACAACCGGATGCTGTGTTATGATTTTCAAATCTCATTTAATTAAATATCCAATTTGAAATCCAGACAATGCTAATGACTACTAACAAATATTTGTTATACAACATTTTACATCATTTCACATGTATAGTTTGTATGTATTTTTGATGAAAATGTTTAAAATTTCTTACTGTTTTTGTGCTACAAATGCCAAACATAGATCCAGCCATTTATCCATCCATCTTTTGGCAATTACATGATCTGACTTGAAAAGAGTAGCAACAAGCCAGTTACAATAGGAAACCCATGTAATCCTCAATTAAAAATCTTACCGAAATAGAAATAATCTAATGCCATTTGAATTGTGATTTGATTAACAAAAGTGTGTGTATGTAGAAATTAAATAAACATTCTTCTATGCCAAACAATGGCATTTTTATTTCTCTAACATCTTTCAAAGACATTGTTATTCCGTTCGTTTCCGCCCCTTGATCCCATTTATGATTTTCCATCATCCAGATTTGTCGTACTCACTGTGACATGCAATTGTTGGGCAATGAATTGTCATGATTGATGCAACAATACAAGAATTTTTAGAAAAAAAAAAAAAAAAAACAAATTGAAAGAAATGATTTGTACATGCTGCTGTTGGTAGTTTGGCATGTCTAAGGGAAGATTAGTAAACTATTTTTTTTTATTTTAGTATGTTTTTTGTGTGTCTTTCTTAATATATACGAGTATTTAGCAATCGTTGAAGAAGTTGTGAAAATATGTTGCTAAGAACATAAACAAAATATTAAAGCCAGCAGTAGATAAAATGAGTGTAAGTAAGCAACACAGGAAGGGGAAACGGATATGTCACATGAATTCTTATATATTTTTTTGTTAACTGTAACAATGAAATAATGACAATGCAAACAGAAAGGAATAATATTTATTTGTATGTCCTTAAGCAATTTTTTGACAATGCAATATGTGCCATAGCGAAAGGTAAAAATGTTACAACATTTCATTTAACTTACAGCAAGTATTACAAGCAATTAAACAGCAGAGTTCGATTGTGTTACAAAAGTTTAATTGTGGGCATAAAAATAGCAGCCCTTGAGCAAAGTTGGCGTTTCAAGGCAAAAAACAATTTAGTGGGCAAGTGAACATCATACCATATTTTCCTACGAACAATAAATTTATATAAAAAAAAAAAAAACATTTTTTAGCCTGGGAGTCTATATTTGTTGATCACTATTGTTTTGTGTATAAAGTGCTTTTCCAATGTTTTTACATTACTAAGAAACAAAGGCCCTTTTTTGTTCGGGAGTCTTGTAGTTAAAAAACTAATAAGCATTCAAACGAGAGCTGGAAGAGCAACAACTGCGTCTATGGAAAAGTCTTGGGCTATCAGTCCTCATACCACCTCGTGGGTTTTACTAAGCCAATCTTGTTCTACGCCTGCTAAGAAACATTTTGCCCCGCAGAATTGGTCACTAAGTAGACCTGAAAGTTATGAAACTTGCCACGTTAGTAGGAGTGCGACTAGACGTTACCAACGATTGACACCTCGTCGTTGGGCATATGTAAGCGTCATAGAGCTTTGAAGAAATCTTTTCAACTTCATAGACTACACTGCTTCAAGATTGTGTTTTTCTATAAATTTAAATTTTTCTATATTTAGAAGCTTGGGATCTGTTGCGGAGTGTCCCACACCCAGGGAACTCTTTATTATATCAAGGATAGCAGTTAGCTGTTAACCGTCAGGGTCCCCCAACCCCCGAAAGCAAAGCATAGTACAACTCCTAAGGAGGAATGTACGAGTACAAGTGATTTCGCCACACAGGAGTAGCATCAGCTATCGCTGGATATTACTAGTTGGCACCATGAGTGCGTAAGATACAGGAAAATGTAGGAAAATGTGATGAGATCCAGAGAAGATGTAGTTCCTCATTGTGTTCCACAATTATCAACAAGAATATTCGACAGAAATATCAGAAACTTCACCGAGAGCAAACGACCTGTGCGGGAATGTATATTATATCTAAATCGACCCAGAAATGTTCGGTGTGTCTTATTAGTATGGCAAAATATTCAAACATTGCTCTCATTTTGGCGCGAGGACATGGCACCGACATGGGCGATAAACTCCCTTCTGGAGTAGGAAATTAACGTTTTCGGTATTTCTCTATCGGCACTTTGCGAACCCCTTCAGCAACTTGGCACAAATCAGGTTCCTTAGCCAACCCATTTGAAAGAATTTTAGGTTAATAACCCACATCTGAAATTTATTACGTTTTAAGGAGGGATATCTGAACGGTATGTTCGCAACTACCATCAGACTTTTTAATTTCGGCCATTATACCAAAACTTAATTACTTCTGCAAAGGCCTAAACGAAAAGGAAGATGAGAATTTGTCATTTTACATTTATCCTTCAATGAGGATGCAGTTGATAGCTGTGTTTGGGGCATCAATTGTATATTTCTTTGACTGAATTGGCTAGACTTTAAGGGCTTTAACGCTTTCATTAAGATCAGCGGATGGTTAACAGACTAAACCTTTAAAGGTTATCCTGCCGGTATCTCTAACTCCATATAATACCACAGTTCTCTTCTGAGCTTCTGGCAGTTTGAAAGGGAGCGCACAACAAGCCTTCACTGGCTTAAGTGTATGTCGTATGACATGGGCTATCACACCCCTCCAATCAACCTAACCTAAACTAACCTAAGTTTTTCACATGAAAAGGATCTCTTCTAGCCAGAGCGTAACAGTGCCACCGATATATTTTGCATAGACTGTTATCTTTATAATCGTATTTTGGTTAGTTTCCTAACAATTTGTGCTCTTTGTAAAATTCAAAACAATACAAAATTTACTTCTCTGTCACCTAACATTGCCATTATCCTTGCAAGAAAAATGAAAACAACATTACTAAGCAAATATGAGTTTCCCTTTAAATGACTTTTCGGTTATTGTCTTTATGGTCTGCAGAATATTGTAAACAATAGAGAACTAAAAATGTCCAAGTTCCAATCTAAAGAGTGCCTCAAAAAAAAAAAAAAATAGCAAACGAAAGAAATGTATGTGACATATTTTCCGATTTCAAAAAGGACATGATGTAACCTATAGAAAATATTGAATTAAGAGCTCATTCACGCTTAGAAGGATTCACATATTTTTCTTCGTACATATACGATACAATGTTGAGGATTTTTTTAATCCTTTAGGTGATGTGTCTGTTAAAGTTAAGGAGTGGGTTTAATGGTGTCAGTACATTTTCAGTAAATAAAATATAAATTTTCTTTCGTTCTCCTGGTCTCAAAAAAATAGAATGCTATTCAATGTTTTTTATGTGCTTTTGTATATTTTTCCGGGTTTTTGGTTCGAATTGTCGTAAAATAGTTTAACAATGTGTTATTTGTTAAAAGCATTTTTTGTTGTTCTTAACTTCTGTTATCGCTGGGATTTTTGTTGTTGCATTCTTAAATATATTTGTCCACTCTTGTTGTTTTTGCAAATAGTTTTTCACCCTTTTGCTTAGATTTTCTTTTTCACTGCACCAGTTGATGTGTTAGTTCTTTGGTTTCCTTTTGGTCAGTTTCTTGTTTGCATAAGTTGATGAACAATAAAGGAAAATGTCTGAATTCCATATTCTTATTGTTCCTTTCATAAACTCTTTCTTTTTAGGACTTTCGCCAGTATTTGGGCTAAAAGTTTGGAAATACTTTTTTTTGTGCCATAAAAAAATAATTTTTCTTGGTTTTCTTCGTTTTTGCACTACCAAAGTTCTTTTTTTTATTATTCCCTGAAAGTTTTTTTCAAATGTTCTCCATAAGGATGGGGCAGTGCTTGAATGTATTACGAAAAACTGTGCGATAGGAAATAACGACGTTCTTTTTTTAATTGAAATTTTTACATGTAAATAACATGGTGTCAAAATTGTATTCGTTTAAGGGGATAAAGGCATCTAAGCTAACGAGATGCAAGAGTAGGTGCGGCCTTAGTTCTGGTGAACTCACAAAGAAATATCTGTAGTCTGGATTTAAATAACTGTCGCTAGAAAGAACAAAACTCAGGTGTACAATAACCTAAACTCTGTGCGATAGGACTAAACGGCTACTAGCTCTTGAAAAAGGCTTGCTACACCTCCTAGTGAGCATTAATGTTAGACACTGATAATTGGTCATATGAAGAAACTACTAGGCTTCGCCTATGATGGCTAATGCGGGATCTGCTTCGGGAAAGAGGAGGAGAAGTCAGTTTTGCGTCAGTTACTATGTGACTGTAAGTCTCTGCATTTACCTAGACTTAGACATCTTTGGGAATCGTTTTATTTAGGAACTGGACTGTGTCAGGGAGGTGCCACTAAGTACCAATAACTTTCAGCGATATATAAAACTAACCTCTCCTAAAAGCTGGCTTTTTAATCACGCTAGTAAAAATCTTAAACGTTTTCAATACAAGATGTTTCGGAAATCACAATTTATTCTAAAGGATCATAAATATTTACAATTCTAAATAGTGTTTCTAGGTCTTGTGTGTCGGAATTAAATTAGATTTTTTATTCTTTTGCGTTATACATATATTGTGGACCTTTTTAATTAAGGATTAATAAAATATTTTATGATTTGGCGTTGCTTTCTTTGCATTATGACATTCAAACTCTTAAAAAATTATCCTTTTATATTATGAAATCGAAGAGTCGTATGAAATGGAAGGAGTCCTCTTTACCTAATTAAATTCCAACTTGATTTCAATTTAAATTTATTTGATGTGCAGTTTTTTACCCTAGTCGATAATTAATCAGCTAAACGACTTTATTATCGTTCCATCAAATTTCCTAAATAAATGAACATTTTTCTTCTCCGGCCAAATTTTAAACGAAAAGTTTAAAAAAAATATCAATTTCCGTTTTCGAAATCACACGGCACATACTCTCATTGAATTTTATATAGCAAAATGAAATTCAATAATAAATTAAATATAGTAACGAGTCCTTTGAAGGAGCATGAGAGTGTGTATGTGTGTGCGTGTGGGTGTAAATGCAAGAGTTTGTTTTAACTGTGTTGTCTTGTTGAAGCTGATGTTGGTCAAATATTATAAAATTAATTTTTTCCCATGGACCATTGTATCCTTTATTTTCATTTTGGTTGGCAAAAAACAAATAAATGCAGGATAACAAAAACATATTGTAGAAATTTTAACAGGAAATTGCTGTGTAAACGTAAAACGTATTCGCTTATATAAATAAAAAGAAGAATGAAAATAAACCTGCGTAAATTCAGGTTTTTCCGCATTTTGGAAACTGTTTCTATAAATGGCAAACGGCAAGCGGAATGAATTCCTTCACAGTGACCAGAGTTAAACTGTAAAAGTGGCAAAGTATCTTCTTGTTGCAGGCATATCGGAAACAATTAATCATGGCTGCAATGTGCAGTTGCAAAATATTTGTGTATGTGTGTATGTGTAAACTGCTGCATATTCTTGCTGTTGTGCTGCCTGCAGTTTATACTCTTTTTTTATAGTTGTTGCAATTGCATCCGTTACCGCATACTGTATCTTTCTCATTTTATCTTGAGCTTCATTTTCCTCGAGCTCAATTTTGCTTTGCTTCATGTGTATAAAAAAATGAATGTCCTTTGGCTATACGTACATAAAGAATTGTTTCGCTTTTATGCTCTTCAGAATCTTCTCATCTTTTATTTTATTTTATGTGAATAAGTGTGGGAGTCTTTCATCTTTTTGCTGGTAGCCAGGAATACTGAAATTACTTATTTTGTTTACGACATCTTCTCCCTCACTTGGCATCCTGTGGTGTTGCAAACATACGAATATGCATACATTGTTTTTTAGTCCTTTTTATTTTTGTAGTTTTGTTTTTTTTCCATTTTAAATCTTTAAAATTATTTTATTGTTGTTTTACTTCCGTCCTGTTTCCCATTGACAATCGATTATTGACTTTAAATAAATTTTAAACAAGTAAAATTGTTCTCACAATTTATCATTCTCATCAAGTTCAATGGCAATTTGCAATCAGGGCTGTTATACTGAGAATAGCAAGGGGAAATAAACTTGTGAATTAATCATTAATATCTTGCAAAATATGGTAAAAAGCTATAATTCGAACGATACCGAAAAAATACATACGACTATTTAAGTTCAACTCAAGCCTGCCTTAATCATTGAAAACTTTTCGTGTTGACTCTCTGCCACTATGGGAATCCGAGCTGATCATTCGAAAGTTGTTATCCTGTATATATAATTGCAAAGTGCAGCTGTCATATAAAAAGGTTTTCTTTTTTATAATAAAAAAAAAAAAAATTGGACAAACAAGTGTTTGCCTTAAGCTTAAATGTTTTAATATTTAATTAGGTGATTCCATAATGATAAATCACAATGTTGTAAAAAAAAAACATTAGATATAATAATCTAATGAATCAAGAAAAAATAAAAAATGCTCAGATTATCTTTAAGTTCAAATATTTGAATATTATGTAGTAATAAAAAAAATCAAAGAAATTTGATTACGAAATTTTACCTTTTGTATCATTATTTATTAAATCCTCTACGTTTGCAAATAGAACTAACAATAGGTATTGAAATCTTAACTCCAAACTGGCTAATTACTTAAGTCCAGCCAAGTCCTAAGCAGAAAACTGCTGCGGTGATTGTCTTAAGTGCTCTCGAGTTCCTTTTACTCAGACGAGTGTTACGGCATAGTGGGTTTGGGTGACTCTTAAGCTTCTTTATCTAAAATGCATAAATCTTTCAAAGCATAAGAAGGATTTTATTTTGAAGCCTTTGAATTTTTTCTACGTCAGAAGCCGAATTGGCAATCTGTAATTGAACTCAGTAGGACCATATTGGTTTTAAAATCGAATTGTTTTGAAGAAGTTCATAGTCTTGGGGTCGAATTTCTTCTAATAAGCCAATTAGTTTTAAGTGATTTCAAGCTCCAGTTCGATCAACTTTAAGTCCTCCATATTAAACGAGGAGCAGTGTCCATTCCGAAGTAGTCAACCCAATGTTGTCGTATTATTTAATTATTAGTTTTGAGGTGTGTCTGGTTCTCTGCATAATGTAAATGTAGTCCTAATAAAAATAAAAAAATTGAAAACAAGGCCAAGTTCTTACCAAAAATTGCGGCCATTAACATTAGTGATATCAAAATGACGACCAAGTTTTTGCTGGATATAATACCCATCATTATATTTTGGTTTTTATAATTTTCCTAAATTATCTGATTCCCTAATCCATGTGCGTTGCTAAAAGATTTTCCGTGGGATCTTTAACCCCCAAAAACCTTTTGACGAACAGGAAAACTATCATGTACATGTATGTGATGGCAATCGATCGATCGTTTTGAAATGTTGGGATGTATTTCAAATATAAAGTTTTAATCAATTTCAACTGTTAGAACAGTTGTTAACACGACATACTTTTTTGTTCTAAATTTGATCTTCTAGTTTGTATTCATTATGAAAGAAAGTGGTCTGAAACTGAATGAACAATTATTCACAGAACAGAGCAAAATTCCTCATACCAATTCAAACCGATTGTTTTTAATTCCATCGCTTTCCATCACATACTTGTTTTTGTATGTTTTTCCATCCAATCGTCTATCCAGGAGTGGGGAAGGGGGTGCCATAATTTTTTATGGGTGGGGGCGCTAAGCCCAATTATTTAAAAATATTCACCTGTACCTGCTTGGAAATATATGAAATTCTTATCTCCCTAGGTTTAGTGGAAGTTCCTCATAATTTTGATCTGATTGAGTCAGTCAATGCTATAAAATGCATTTCTTACACCTCCATATCGCAGAAAGGTTTCTCTGTAGAACTTTAAAGCTGCACCTATAAGATAACCCGTGATGGACTTTTGTGTGTTGCTTTGTGTGTGTGATGCTTTTAGAGGGCCTTCGTGAATCCTTATGAAAGCTATCTTATCAGCGAATGTTTACTCGTACTTATTGGCATATCAGAGGCAAATTTTAAGTATGAAATAGGACCACAACTTCGGGGGAAATTCTTTTTCAGTCGACTGTTGTGAACCTATCTCTCTTACAATCACTATTTATGCTGGTCATTCTTGCTTTAATTTATTGATTAGTCCTTTGGCTTTTTATAAAAAGCCTGGGAAACTCAAATGGAAAGTAGCACCATATTTAATATAGAGAACTTCTAATTACGTTCACCAGCCTGTGGAGTTTAATGGTGATGTGTTTTCTCCTAAAGACCGATTAATGATCTAGAATACTTCTTTTTTCGTTCAATAAGGGAGTAATAATTAATTTTTCTAATAGTATTGACATATTAGATAACATAAGATTCCAATTTCGTTTTGGTTTTTCAGAATTTTACTACACAGTGTTCAAAGCAAAAATAAAAATTCATTGATAATTAGAAAAAATATCTTTTGATAAAGAGGAAAGTTTAGGCCAGCAACATCATTTATAATCCACCGAATGTGAAAGTTTCTGTGGCAACATGTTTGCCGTGAGGTCTTGTTTCAAGGGGTTAATGAAAGGAGCACCTATTCCAGTGTCTCCGATTATACAACGCCACGAGGACTTACTTATTATGGGAGCTTAAAGATCTGAAATTTTTTTATTATCTTGAATTCGAAATTGTGGTATTGCGTCGAGTTCTTGCAATGTTTTTTGTATTGATGTACTTTTTTTTATTCTATTAGCAGATATTATTAAAAATTACTTTCGTTAACACTCATATCTCTTACGGCTTCTTATGTTACAATGAAATATCGTGTCACCGATAACCATCAAGTAATTTTTATTGAAAAATCTTATGAAAATAGTAGCGTCAAGCATAATGAATGCCTTTTGCTGGCCAATTAACGAATTACAAAAGTACCAATGTCAGTCTCACAGAATGACATTTTCATTGCTTCCAAAGAATCAGTTAATGCATTTGTTCGACTTCCTAGGTTCTAATATACCAAATTTTCATTTAAAGTAATAACTACTTTTAAAAATTTAGGGAAATCGTGTTGAAAAGACTTTCTATTCATAAAAAGTTTTTAGTTCTTTAAATTTACAATGAAACATATTTTTTAATCAATAATGATAACATTACTTTCACATAAGAAAAAAAGAAATAGTGACTACTGGCGAATTTGTGCCCCTTACAGATGTGAACCTTGTTGCCAGTGGCAAATAAATAGTCCTTATTTAATATAAAATTAGTTTCTAGGCGGAGAAAATAAAATATAAAAAGTTTACTTTTCTCAACATAATGAAACCGCCCCAAACATTCAATCTTTGTGGATGCATCGGCTTTTTAACCATCACGCATGGATTCCCATTTGTCCAAAATGCGGCAATTCTGCTTGTTAACGAATCCACTGAAGTGAAAGTGTCCCTCGCCGCTGAAGATGGATTTTCTTTGTAAAGTCACTATTCACTTCTGTCTGTTCAATCAACCAGTCGGCGTATTGACGACGCCCAAAAAGGTTATTAGGCTTCAGGTCTTGAGTTAATTGAACCTTGTAAGCGTATAAACTCAAATCTTTATTAAAAATTTGCATCAGTGATGTTCGTGAGATGTTCAATTGTTGGACACGACGAAGAGTCGAGGTTGACGGCTTTTCTGCCAGGCTATCGCGAACAACACCAATGTTTTTCCGGAGAACGAACTGGGCAAGCTTGTACACAGCTGTTTTCAGATTTTCTACAGTCCCGGTTTGTTGACATTCGCGCACAATTCTCCATTTGGTCCCTTATGTTAACAAAAAAAAAAAAAAAAAAAAAAAAAAAAAAAAAAATAATAATAATGAAGTGCACTAAATGGACTTTGATTTGATCGCCCATTATCTTAAAAGTTTTTAAACGTCTTAACGCGCTGCTCAATTGTTTACGTCTCCATGGTGGAATTTGTCAAACACTGAAACAAAGAAATTACCAATTAATTTGGGCAAAAAACTTGACGTTAAGATGTGACTCCCAATTAACATAGTGCATTATGGTTGGACCACCCTTTATATCAGGAATCAAAAATATAGCAAATTAATCTTTATAATCGTTCCATGAGTTATTTTGAAATTGGCTCTGCTGTGACATGTTAGAGATGTTGTGGTCAATATTTGAAGAATATAATATTAAAAAAATACTATGCAGTATAAAAAAAGTTTTTTTATTTTTTTTTATTTTAAGAAAAAGTCTCAAATCAATCAACGTGATATAAACTTTATAATTAAATATTTATTTTGCTTCTTCCTTAAGATACTCTACAATTTTTTTTTAGTTTTGATTAGAATCTCGAAAAGTCTTACAAATTTTAATTAAGAAATTTTTATTTTATCTTATCAGCAAAGAGAAGGTATTTTTAAGATCATTGCTTATGATCGTAAACAATTAATTGATTGCAATCTCTTGAAAAATTGTTTGAAATGCGTTTCATTAAAATTTATTCTCTATATCGCATACGAGCATTAAGATTAAATAACTTCAACATGAAAACTTTTCCCTTTGGAAATTTGAAATTCATTGACAGTTACAAGTTGCCACTGATCAAGAGAATTAAAATGGGTCGTTGTATGTTGGTATAAAAGGAAAAACAATAAACACAATCTTCAGGATCGCATCAGTAGTAACAACCATGTGGCTTGAATTTTTTTTTTTTTTTGTGAAGTTGCGTTTGGTTTGTTGCAAACAAACGATAAGATGCAACTGCATTATTGAGTTCAGCCGCTGTACAATATTGTTGTTTTAAATGAAAAAATATGCTCCTGTCAGTGTTGAGATTCGTTAAAGATATCTCGCAGAGGAATTGCCTGGAATGTTTAGTTTTATGTTCCTTTTACTCTTCTTATCAGTTCCATGCGAACGATATAAAGGAAAAGCCTAAATTAATGCGTATTAAAGGAAAAAAATAAAAAACCAAAAATACAAATGGTTTTGAAAGTAAAATCGTATTGAAATATTTGGAAGTTGTTGAAAAACCACAACCACAGCCTTCAGTGGTGCAGCAACACAAACGTAAAACGCGTTCAAAAAAATGTATTGAACACATTTAAACATTAATGATGTTTTTCTTTCTGTGTTTAACAATTGGAAGGCTTCAACATAGACCACCAATTAAGGCAAGGAACAAGCAAACGGCAATAGATTTAAAAGAACAGTGGGGTAACAAGAAGTATTAGTGGAATTTCGTCAGTAAATAGATATAACTTTTTCTTTTTGTAAAATAAGGAATAAGAATTTTATCTATATATTTTTTGCCTAAAATACGTATATTCTTGCAAACAAAATAATTTTTTTTAGTCAAAAATCTTTCTTTAGAAAAAGCACAATTATTAGTCGCAGAGATTGTTTCTGTATGAAACTCTTTTCTTTTTGTTACATAAATTATTTTCCCTAATAAATGTATTCCCACGAATTTTAGTTGCTGTTAGTATTTTTCCTTCAAAAAACTACTTTTCTTTACTATTCTTAAAAAAATACTTTTCTAAAAAATTACTTTTCTTTACTCTTCTGAAAAAATATTTTTCCTAAAAAACTACTTTCCTTTACTTAAAAAAAAATTATTTACTTAAAGAAGTACTTCCCTTTCAAAATATATTTTTCTTGCAAGAAATATTTCTTCAAAACATTTTATTTTGCAAAAATAACTTTTCTTAAAATACATGTTGTTTTAAAAACATTTACACGTTTCGGTTTTTGGTAAAAAGATCCTCATATAAAAGTGGTATTTTTTAGTGGTATTTTGTGCAGCCGCTTACCACTGTGCGACAATAACCAGCACATTAATCTAAATGTTGGTGTATCAAATTATGCCGTTTTTGATGCGCATTAAAGATGAGCTCTTTTTTTGTCCGACTTGTGTTACGGTTTTGGACAATGTCAGAGGTTCTTTCTATAGTTCGAGGCAAGTAACATCCAAAAGTAAATAAAAAAAAGTTTATTTATTGTTGGCAATAACCAGAAGCATGTTCAGTCAAATCTGGCCAAAGCAGCATCAAACTGTTGAATCAAAAGAGTTTTCAAGGTGTTTCGAGGTTATTTTTTTCTTATTCACCTCCCAGCTTCTGTACTGTTGTTTTTTAACGTAATTTTTTGTTGTTGTTGCTGTTCCTTTTGATATTTTACTATAGATGTTTAATGATTATGCTGCCGCTGCTGATGGTCATCCATCAGAGACACTCAACATCAACACGAAAATGCAATTTGTAGTTTCTGTTTTATGTTTTGGTTAGTTGGCCCTCTCTGGCCAAAGATTAAAGGCTTGTTTTGAATAAATTAGGGTTTTACGTTTCTATGTTACTTTTTTTTTTTGATGATGGTTATGATGGTTTTCGATTTCGGCTTTAATGTTTGTATACAGATTTATTACGATAAACCTGCATGTGCTATTTGCATAGGATCATCATTAACAAAATCCATTGTAAGATTGATGGACTGATAAAGTAAATATTAGCAATAAGTTTTACTTTTATGTTTTATGAGGAATAGACCAATTGGTGCTGGTTGGCTATATGAGAAATGATCCAAAGTTGTATTTATTTATTTTTTCAGTGCAACATACCGTTTAAAGAAACAAAATATCTTCATAAACAGCGACCACAGACTATTTAAATCAATAGGTTGGCTTCCAAACATAAACAACATTTTTAAATATAGTCATAATAAAGGCATGTGGAACAAAAATAAACGTTCTTGGTGAAAAACAAATCGGTGCCAAGTTTGTGCAACAAATTTACAGGTTTCGAATGTGTAAAAAGTATTATACCGGGGCTGTGTTTTACAGATTTCGAAAAGGAATTTGACAACATTTGAATCCCAAAATTAATTGAGAAGATCTACGGCTATAATTTTCCTAATCATTTAGTTTTACTTCCACATCAAGTGTTTAGTGATACAAAATTTGTCGTATGTAATAAAAATAAAATTGTCATTTATCAATGCGACAGTTAGAGTTTTTAAAAAAAATGTTTTTTTTATTGTGGCTTTAGCTGTTCATATGCCGACTTTTATTGATCGCTAAACCAAATCGGCAGTGAAATTCAAGCAGTTTGAAAACATTCAACCTCGGAAGTTTATGCAAAAATAATATGCCGAATGAAGACAAAAAACGATCTTCATTTTATACTGTATATCGGGATGGTATAGCGTGCAAGATGCTTAGATTAGGTTTCACTAAGAGCAACTTGCGCATTTTCTCAAGGTGCTCAGTTTTACGGTAAAAGTAGGATAAGATCTTTCCGATTCAACCATTAATATGGCTAGAGGGAGTACCATAGGACTCTTTATTGAGTCCGATATTATATAGCATCTTCCTTTCTGATATGCCCCGCCCACCCGCAGCTGATCTTCTACTGATGTATGCAAACGACTTCTTGATTGTTGCTTGTGGTCCTAGGTCAGACAACCTGAAACGAAGAACGAATACCAACCATAAGGGTCTCCACTCACATTTTGTAAAATGGGACGTAATCCTCAATATGGAGAAGATGGAAGGGATTATGAGGCTAACGTAATCTCATCTACCGAAACTTGAGGCGCTTTAGTCTGGAATTAGGTATAAGTGGAGAAGTGGAATTTCCAATGTCACCGACATATAGATTATATAGTGGAAAAAGTGGAGACGTCATACTTCACGTATCACATTTTACTTCGACGAAGGACGTGGCTCAGCACTAAGGTTAGGCTGCTTATGTATCGGCAGATCATTAGATTTCACATATCCAATAACTGTTCTCATAAAATGGGGTGGCTCAGGAGATGGAAAGCAATATCATGCCTAGAACCCAGGAGCATATTAAGTCTCGATGGGGTTTTCCGTAGATCCTTGTGCAGGTCTATCTATCGTGTCCTTGATTTCGAGAGGATGGAGGTTTACTGTCATCAGGCTTCTTCAACCAACGTCCTCCTAATGGTATGGCCAGGAATTCTTTCAAGCTGTCTGCTGATCGAAGAGTCTTTTCAGGGAATCTATTGCACTAGACGATGGTGGTGTAGACCTGAAGATTGTAGACCTGAACAGTCTGATGTATATTGCGGACCAGTGCTATATCAATTCTGGATGATTCCCCTTTATTTTGTTTTTGTGTTTCTTACGTTTAGGTATTTTTTGTTTTAGTGTGTAAGACTAGTGTTAAAAATTAGTTTGTAAGAGATGGTTTTTCCGTTTTTAATCCTTTTTTCGGATTTTTCAAATTTGTAATGGCTTTTTAATCTTTGGAGGAAAAATACCATAAGAATTGTAGAGCTTTTAAGAAAACGATGTAATTGGAATTTTTGCATTAAATAAACATGAGATGAATAAATTGCAAACAACGAGGGTCGGTAAAACTCTCAGAAGTGATTAGTGAATGTGAATATTTTATGAAGTCATGCCAATTACAGACGTTTGGTAAAGTAAATTATTACACGTTATATCTCAATGCATAAGTAATTAAGTCTAGTATTTTTAATTATTTAAAAAAAATATAGAAAATGTGTGTGGATTCAAAAATGTATTTATTTACTATTATTTTCTTTTCAGCGCATTATATTTCAAGGATGGGAAGACAATTACTTCGTATTATACATCAATGAAAAGCTATGTAAGTCTGTTATTAAAAATTCCTTAACTATTTATGTATTACATGTACATGGTATTATAAAATTTCTATTGCTGCCATTAGAAATTTTTAGAACAGGATTTTGGAATCCTTTCATTAAAAATTTTATTGCTAGAATTTATTCTATGATGTTTTTGTAAAGGGTATTAATAGTTTTTAAATTTCTTTTATAGTTTTGATTCCGAAAACTCCTTTGTTTCCGCAGCTTGTTTTTAAATATCAATAACTAGGACTTTCGAGTGAAATTTGTTGCGATAACAAACTTGAATTTTGTTTTCTTAAATAAGAAAAAATCCATTTGGCAGTTGCTGAAATAGGTCTTAAGCCATGTTTTAAATTATCGAGCGTTTTTCCTTCGCCATCCTTCTTCCATTTTTTCACACCTTTTTCGAGTGCCGTTCTTCGAACAGTTTTCAATGGAGTTTCTAATGAAATGTGTTTGCATTTGTTTTTATAACTATGACACCATAGAGATAAAACTGAAAAAAATAACAAATAAAAATAAAGAGGAGACTAAACTATGTACAGCCAATGCCAATTATGATTTCATTATGGTCACTGGATATAATCTTTATTATTTTCACTACAAATGTTTTACAATCTTGTGAAGAGAAACAATTGGATTTACAAAATTCAATTACAATTTACAAAGAAATAAACAAAATAAAAGACAAAACATTTGAAATAGAAAACCTTAGTGATTTATAGCTAATGAAAATGTCGTTATTTATAATTTCAAAGAACAAGGACACAAATACAAATGCACATACACATGCACACAGAAAAATACTTAAATGAAGAAAATTGCATACAAAAGTGCAGTTACGAAAAAGGTCCTTAAAATACATTGGCCAATGCCAAATTGTATTTTTTTAGGTTCTTTTATGTGTTAAATTATATCGAACTGTGGGTGCTAATGCTGGTTGTATTATATAGCAATGATTTCTATCAATTCTGTCTTCAGTGCCTTGTAAATTATTTTTCAATATCCTTTAAATCTTCTTTGAAATTGTTACTTTTTTTTTATTGGAAATCTTTTTTCTTCATACCAAGAGAATTTTTAAATGCTGGCCAAAATTATATGTTTTATACTATCATAGATAGTAATTTATTCTATTGCTTTTTTCTAATACATCTGTCCTGGCTCTTTGTATGTTTGGACATGTGTCAGTATAAGTATTTATTGGTAGAAAATTTTTAAATTTATTTAAAAAAAATATGCGGGCATCTTAGTCTAGCCTGTGTTACATACATATTTGCTATTGTTGCATTTGAAAGTGAAAAGGATATTTTTTTATAAAAAAATATGTTTAATATAAAATGTAACCTTTTATTTTATTTTATTTTTATATTGGAAGTTTTAATTAACCACCATAAAAAATTTCTTAATTTTTTTTTATAATTTTTTTGAATACAACCAGCAGGACACGTTAAGATTAAAAATTTTGTTGCAACGTGCTAGAAATATTTAATAATTATTCCAATTAATAACCGACTAGCGTGTCAGCCAGCTGAATTTTATCCTGTATGAAAATTGAATGTTATGCAAAACTACAATATTTTAAGGATAATAAACGTTTTTAATTTTTTTTTAAAAATTTGAGGCATTAATTGTGTTTTCGTTGTTGACAAAAAATTTCATATACATACTTATATTGCTGACCTTCGTAGACTAGTAGGTAGTGTACTAGACTCGTAGTGCGAAGGTCCCAGGTTCGAATCCTGCCGCAGAACTCTGGCTTAGGTGTATGTCGTATGACATGGGCTATCACACCCCTTCAATCAACCTAACCTAACCTAACCTATATTGCTATTTCTGCATGTTTGTACAATGTTGCAAAAGAGACATGAAATAATATAAAATTTTTGGGTGTGATATTACCTTTTATTCTAGTTCACGAATTGCCTTATTGTTTTTTTTACATACATTTGAGTCAAAAATGTGTGGAGAGGATTAAGTTACTTTAAGTTGATCAAGCCGTGAAATAGTCCAAGACAAACTGGTCCACTTGTTTCCTAATTGGTGTCTTTGGATTGCCCGAGGAGATGCGAGGAAGCTCAGAAGAATGTAGATCCTCCAGCTGAGGTATTAAAACATAGTGACGCTCGGATAAATCAGTTTTTATTCCTGATATATCGATACAAAACGTCTGCAGCAGCGGACTGCTCATATCAATCGATCTCTCTTCATAGAGGGCAGGACAATGACAGAGGACGTGTATGACATTCTAAACAGGAGTAAATTTTTACTAGTCTCTTAAATACACAATACGAGGAAGAGTTTCATCAGAATTTGCTCTAAATTATGACTTGTACTCGCATTCAGTAATTTTCCTTAAATTCTAGTTCATTAGTTTCCTTAATTATCTTACGCGAATTATAGTTTCGCATTCAGGACTAAATGCATCATGGCAGTGTTATTCTTTAAATCTACAATATATGATAAATAGTTATTAAAAATTGTGAATTTTTTCACCGTAATGGGTGATGGGGTCAAACCACAAACCACAAACTTAATAGTTTAGAACACTATCCACTTTTCTGTCGAGACGTTTTATATCGAGGGACTTTTTTCTATATATTTTTGTTGCGTATATTTTTGTTCGTTGCATGTGGCAATGCCAAAACAAATGAACAACGCTTCCGAATCATTGAATTTTATTATCAAAATTCGCGTTGTATGAGACACGTATTTCGTCCATTTTTATGGTCGTCATAATCGATCCACCGATCAGGATATTCAACCCGTTGTGACCACAATTCGCACCAGTTTCACTTTATTGGACATTAATCCATTAATCCTTGTGCGAAGAGTGCGTACCAAGCAAAATCTTGCTGCTGTATCGACCAATGTCAATGAAGATCTCGATATGACAATTCGTCGCCGTTGTCAATAATTGGGTTTGTGCTATTCGACCACCTGATGGAAGAAATGGAAGAATTGGACTTGGTTGATATGTGGGATGAACAAGACGATCCCATATGCCACAAGGCACACGATACCATAAACCTATTGAAAGGGAAGTGTGATGAGCAATTAATATCATGTTTTACAGCAGTCCATTGAGCGCCAGCATCATGAGATTTGACCTAAATATAATAAATAATCTTCAAAAAGTAAATGGCAGGCATTCATTTATCGTTTCAAATAAATACATATTTCACTTCTGCAGTTTGTTTTTCTTAAACCCAAAACCTTAAAAAACACCCATTGTAAGCAATGTGACTACATATTTTAAACAAAAGTGTGAACATTTACCAATTTTAAGTGGACATATACTTTGAATGGATTTAAAATTTACGGTTTCGTAGCTTAAATCTTGGAAAGTTTAACTAACCCTGCATTTACACATGCAAGTATTCACTTGCAAGTAATAAATGTCGGATACAGTGTCGAGTGTCTTTTTTCAATGTTTACACAGCCAAATAAAATTTTATTTTCAAAATGTCGTCGAAAAGGAAATGCAGCAAAAGTGGCTTTCATTTCAGAAATAAAAGCAATTTGTTGTTGGTTGTCCGTAAATTGAATCAGAACGATAAAGATTTATTAGTTTTACAATATTTTGTTGTTATTATTTTCGCTGAACTTTTACTGCTGTATCATCACACACTTAAATTTCAAGGGAAAAAGTTGTCATTAATAATTATTCTTGCTTTTTTTTAAGTTAGAATAAAGTTCTAAAATGACAACAAAATGTCTTCTTAAATTCTTTTAAAATATACATGAAATATTTTTAAACTATCATAATAATTTTAATAAGTTTGCAAAAAAAAACCGTTCACTGGAGAACACTGTCTATTAATTTGTCATTTCACTTGCTGCAAGTTTAACAAAAAAAATTCTGAAATCTCGTGCAACTTGAACTGCAAGTAAGGAAAGTGTGTTTGTACGACTATTAGTAAAAAATTGTGAGTGTATTGAGTTGTTCGAACTTGTACTTTCATGTGTAAATGGTGGGTAAAGTAGAAAAAAGAACGAAGTCGACCGCTTATAACTTTTAAGTGTGTGAAATTTTATGAACTTTTCGTTAGTAAAGTATCTCGCAAATTTAATAAAAATAATAATGAAATAAAAAAGTTCTTATTTTTATGAAATTACTTTCGCAAGTTTGATAAACATTTACTTAATATTAGAAAATATATTTTTTTTGCGATAATTCTTTCGCTAAATTTAATAAATTCATTTGTAAACGATGAACTATTTTTAAATCTAGAAAAATTTTATTCATTTTTCAATTTTTGAACTATTCAACAGAAAAAAATTTTTACTCGAGTTTGATATCCTTCTCCACTGTATAACTTCTTCATATATAAATATTAAAATAAAATATAAATAATATAATAATAAAAAATAGTAAATGGTTTCAGTAATAACTCTGTTAAAATTGCAAAGGTTTGCATAATAAGCCACTGGCGGGCCTCCTCAGTAATTTTGTACATACGAATAAATTTTCAATGATGTAAAGAAATTAGTTTTTTTCGTCCTAAACATCACACTTGCAGTTTTTTTTTATCAACATGACATCAAACTTTAATCCAATCGACATAAAATATTTTCTAGTCATTGCCAAACTCTTGATATATTTTGCAATATAATAATAATTATTCTCTAGTCGTTTATATGAGCCTTCATTCCTGGAAAAAACAAGGTCTTAAAATAAGATTCAATAACAAATTAGAATAGGTCCTTTGATTCTTTGGTGAGAGTGTAAAATTTTCACACCATCATCTTAAGCAGAGAACAACAGCAACAACCATAATCCTTAATTTTTTTTTGTATTATTTTGTAAGAACACACGCGTGCAAACATTTTGTTTTGGTAAATACCAAGATAAATATAAAACTGATGGACCAACGGACTAAGAAAAAAAAATTTAATTAATATTAAGCAATTGTTACCTTTTGTTAGTTTTTATGAGACATGAATTATACTCTGGAGACTTAAGATTAGACAATGAACAAGAGTTTAATAAGGATAAACAGGACACCAAGAACATTCTCGAATAAACTTCAATTGGCAGATAAAAGGTTATTTTTTTAGAGCTTTGAGATTTAATAAAAAAAAAAAACACTGAATTTAGAGAAATTTATGAATTATTTATTTGAGTCGATAGAACTATCAATAATTTAAGATGATTCCATGTAAATGTTGACCGAGCCTACGCCTCAAATGGTTCATACGGTGGGTCCAATTTTGGCGTACTCTCCAACATATCTGCCGGTATCTTACGAATAAATTCTTCATTAATGGCTGCTAGTGAGTGAACCGTTGTGGTCTTGTCCCTATAGACATGAGCCTTAACATAGCCCCACAAAAATAGTCTAAAGGCGTTAAATCGCACGGTCTAAGCGGACAACTGACCGGCCCCAAACGTTAAATAAACTTCACCGAACTCGCCTCTCAATTGGGCTATTGTTTCCCGTTCTTTGTGGCATGTAGTACCGTCTTGTTAAAATCACATGTTAGCCAAGTCAAGCTGTTCTATTTTGGGTTAAAATTTTTTTGTAATCAACGCTCGCCATTCACAATAACGTTCCTGCCTTCGTCGCATACGGCAATTTTTCTTGGTCACGTATCCTTTTAACCAGAAATGAGCTTCGTCGCTGAACACAATTTTCCGAGAAAAACTGGATGATGCACTTTCTTTAATAATCTGCAAGACCAAACTGTGTTTAACAGTAACATGTTACAGCAGCTGAGCTGCTAAAAAGAAAGTTGGTTAAACAAATCACCCTTTATATACTTACGCATATACGAACATACACATTCACATGCCCAAGTATTTTCACTTACAATTTGTTTTGTTTTGACTTTAAAAGATCAATTGCTCTCCTTGGGCATGTCGTTTTGTCGGTTGACATTGAATGAGGATGTATTAACAGGTACGACAAAAAATATTTATTTATTTACAAGCTGCAAATAAATTTGTGCTCCAAGGGCAATTTAAATTTATCTTCTTTTAGGAGAATCAATCACAATTAAATTGAAGGCCAATTAGAAATGAGTTTGTGTTTGTGTATTTATCTGTTTGTGTATGTATTATATGTACTTATATGTATGTATTAAAAGGGATCTTACATATTACTAGGAAGTTTCCGTTACGGTTTCTGAAAGACTTATTTTCAATATCAATGGAAGGCTTATAAAAATTGGCTTTTAAAATAAATTTTGTATAGATCTGTAAAAAGTTCTGACAAAATTTTTGATAAATCATTGGAAACAAGGCAGTTGAAATTTTAATCGATAATTTATCTTTAATATGATTTTTTTTTAAATTGTATTATTAAATAATTATTTTTAAGGGTGAGGTATATTATTTATAATATACTTATTTGTTATATTATACGAGCGCTAGTCAATAAGTCCGTAACTTCTTGAATGAAACAGGTTTTTGGATTTAAAAAAATCATATTTTTCAATTTTTTTATCTTACATTTTGTGAGATCTGTCGAGATCATCACAATAGGAATTTGTTTGTGATTTTACTTCATTCTTGAAATCGAATCCCTTTTCTGCCTGGACATATCGGCAGATTTGGAAACAAGAAATAGTCACTAGGCACTAAATCCGGAGAACACGGTGAGTGACGGAACGATTCGTAGCATAATTCATGGAATTTCGCCATGGAAATTTCACATGTGTTCATCCTTGCATTGTCCCAGTGAAAAACAGTTTTTTTCTCATGGCCAAATGCCGTCGTTTTTATTCAAATCTTCATTAAAGCGACCCAATAAGTTGGCATAATTTTCGCCATCGATTATTTTACATCATATGAGTAAAGCCGCAATATGAGCGAATTTTTTTCGCCGTTTCGTGATATTACAAGCGTGCACTTATGTGCAGTTTCCATCGTAAAATTACATGATTTAGGAAATGAATTGCTACATCATCCACCATCTTTTCCGGATTTAGCCCCAAGTAACTATTTCTTTTTCCAAAACTGATGAAATCGCTAGGCGGAAATAGATTTGATTGCAACATCAAAACCATCTCACGAACAAATTTCTATATTGATGAACTCAACAAATCTTATATTTTTGAAGGGATAAAAAAATTGGTGAAACGCTGGACAAAGAAGAAAAGAGCTTTCCGCGTTTGCTAACAATCTACCTCAAAAGCAATCATGTGGCGTCTTCGCAAGAGTGTTTGGCGTTGTGCAACCGCATTATGAGCCGTTTAGTAGTCGCAAACGAAACGTGGATCTACCATAGCAAACCGAAGCGACCAAACAGCAGTCAAAACTGTGAATCAGCGCCAAAAAAGGCCAAGGTGGGTTTGTCAGCCAATAAAGTCATAGCGACCGTTTTTTTTATATACGCGATATAATCCACATTGACTTCCTTTTAGAATGTAAAACAATCATTAACGAATATTATGCCAACTGATTGGGTCGATTTAATAAGGATTTGAAAAGAGTGGCTGCTGCATTTTGTCAAGACTAAAGTTCTTTTCCACCTGGGCTATGCCAGGGTGCTACCAATTGTTTAGCTCTGTTCTTCGAACTGAGCCCAGAGTAAATATTTCTTGATTCCAAACCTGAAGAAATCGCTAGGCGGAAATAGATTCGAAACGTTGGACAAAGTGTTTAGATCTCAAAGGAGACTTGATGATGGATGTTGAAAAATAACTTAATTTTTTAATCCAAAAACCTGTGTTTCATTGAAAAAGTCACGGACTTATTAATCCGTCCTGGTATTACTTTACTTTTTTAATAAAAAAAAAAAGAAATATTTATTTACCGGAAAATCACGTTACATTGGTGGTTCTTTTTTTAAATATTCTTTTAGTGCAACATTTTGCAATTCGTGTGTTTTTCAATAAACAAGGCTGGAAAATGCAAATTTCTTATATATGGTTCTTATATACATAGTTCTTATATATAGCAGTTAGATTTAGTTTCCTCCAGTCACAGAAGACTGAATTATTAATAATATATGTATACATACTTTAATTAGTTGTTTGTTAAATAAAAAAATTATGAAATTTATTTAAACTGTTTTAAACAATATGAATTGGTATTGACATTCCCATTCATGCCTCTCTATACGACGTGAAAAGTCTTCAACTCTTATTGTATAAATACTAAACAGACAGTTGTGTCTAAACTGCAAATATCTATTAGTATGTATATGAACTAAATTGTTCGTGATAAACATGGAGAAAAACATGACAAAACCAAATAAGAGTTTGTGAGTCGAAGAAAAATGAAGGAAATTTTTCCAGTCCACTAAACCCTGTGGCTTGTGTAGGTCTCTAAATATTTCTAAGATAGGTGTAAACAAATTTTCCCGGTACGCACGCACGCAAGTTTAATGCAAACATTATTAGACTTTTATCTGACTTTTAGCTGACCTTCGTAGACTAGTAGATAGTGTACTAGACTCGTAGTGCGAAGGTCCCAGGTTCGAATCCTGCCGCAGAACTCTGGCAGTTTGTGTCTGATAATTAAAGGGAGCGCACAACAAGCCTTCACTGGCTTAAGTGTATGTCGTATGACATGGGCTATCACGCCCCTCCAATCAACCTAACCTAACCTAACCTTATCTATTTTCAGTTGTAACACAGCAAGATTTGTAGATTCCATCAAACTGTGCATGCCAATCCTTGGTGAGAGCATGCTTAAGAATTTCTTGAGATCGCGTGCATGTTCAGCTTCAAGGACTTTCTTAATTAGTTCATAATATAACCTTTAATGCCAAGCAAAAAGTACGTTGAACAATTGACTATAATTACACACACTGAGTGTTAGAAAATAAAAATTTCCTTTTTCCTTCTTTTAGTTTTTGTTTCATTGTTTATACACTCAGTGTTGCAAATGTTTCCTTGAGCATTTCCTCTAATTATACATGCTGGCATTTTTATTTTGTTTAATTTTATAAAGAGGATTCATGTACATCCTTATTATTATTTTTTCTTTTTCTTCTCTATGTTTTCTTTACAATTGTAATAATTTCTTTGGTGAACGCGTTGAAAGTAACACGTGGCACTCACGATGTCAGTTTTATGTTTAATACTTTTATTTTGTAAATTCGAGGTCGCAAAGTCCCTTAAGAATGAACACGTACATGAGCAAAAGGTATGTGTGATGGTTCCTCACGCCTTTAAAGCCGACGCCTCGTCCTTGTAGCTGTTATCCCACTGTGCCTGATTATATAAAATAAAAATTAAACATGTACGTGCAAATAACTTATGGTCTTTTTTGGCTGTTTTTTTTTATTATTTTGTTAGAAAAAGATTTTTTTCATACATTTAAAATTCAAGGCTGTTTTTTATGATGACAAGGCTGAATGACTGAATTTACTTTCTACTACAATTTTATTGTTTTCTTTTATATGGATATTTTCTATTTAAAACTGCCTTGGATTGGAAATATAGTCATGCCGTTTGATTTATAGATCAATTATCAATGAAGGTCATCACAATTTAATGCTTCTTTTATGAAAGAAAAATATTATTAATTCCTTTTGTGCGTATTTTTATAGCAAATTTTTTTGTAGGATTTTCTAAATGAAATTTAATTTTACCTTAGTAATTTTCAATGTCTTGCATACAGGAAAAATGCAGTTTATTTTCCTTTATCTGTCGCTGATTTCAATCTACCAGACACATAAAAAAATAAATATCAGCCATAATAATTTTTCTTTGAAAAAGGATAAAGATTTGTTGGCTCTACTGAAGGCTTGCAGGTGGGTGGTAATAAAAATATTTAGCCATCATCATAAAAAATATTATGAAAGGCTGTAGAGAAATTTATAATTTACGATAGAATTTACAATATGGATAAAACAGACTAGATATTTTTTTAATGTAAAATAATTTACACTGATTTTTTACAAACTTGGAATTAGAAGAGGGAAGACGTTAGTTAGACTTCATAATTTTTGTTTACACAATGTGGTTTTTAATGACAAACAACAGCACAATGGTTGACAATGGTTATATTTTGTTATAAGTCTTGGTTTAATCTGTCAGTACATTATCCCAGTAACTCTTCTATAACTTCATCTGCTATAATTGGGGAAGCTGGAGAGCCCACAGGAAGTCCTGGTTTTTGAATAACAAAAATTCTGTTGTTGATTTCCTCTATGCAAAATATGATAATATTCAGAGCTGGGAAAAGTCATATCACTTTTTATCATCTTCTTACCATCGTATCACCGTATGAACTTCACGTCCTTCATACCAGATGCCTTTTATAAGGGCTTATTCAATTAGTGCGGGTAGATGTTAAAATGGAATATCTCTGATACATACGCCCATTATCATCCTCTACATTTCACACTCATTTCCTTACTCGTTTGTCTATCTCTCATCTCTTTTTGAAAATTTTGTCAAAAGAACAGTCAAAATACCAGTAATGATGAAGAGGTGACGGTGTACCCCTGCTCTGAAGTGGAGAATCTCCGATAATGATTTGTAGACAATAGTCGTTTCAATAGTTCATCTGAGCTATCGGACAAAGGAGTAGGCGAGATGAGCTCCTTCGTCAAAAACAGGGGATTGTTTACGCTCTAGGCCCCATTAGGTTGATACATAAGCTCTCCTAGTACTTGCCAATCGCTCCCTTGGTTTCTACACCCCATTTTCCCCTACTTGACTGTCAGCTTTTTCTACTCTTCATATATATACTATATGTATATATACATGTTTATATGGCTGTCTATCTCCTGTCTCTTAGTATCACAAAGGGGTTGCATATACTGAACCCAAGGGAACTTACCAATAGCAGAGATCTGCGACCTTAATTTCTTCAATCTTTCCGAAGTTCATTTAATTGAGAACATTATTGCTCAAGCGAAAAACTATTCATCTTTAATTTTTGCTTAACTGACTTCGACCATACTACTTAAACTGTTCAAACTATTTTTTGTACGAAATTTACGTTCCCGAATTTTCATTCCCACTTGTTCTAGTTATCGTCGTCGACGTCACAAGAAGTCGACACCAGTATTTTGGCAACTGTCGGATCGTTGTCAACAACGATTTAAAAGCTCTTACTATTACTAAAGCTTATAAAGTGGCAAGTAAACGTCAATTATACTCAATTGTTGTCTTCAGCGAGCCCAAAACTGACATTTTTTAATATCGACTTGATGTGACGGTGGTGAGGACAATAACAATAAGTTTTCTGCGGTGCCAAAGATTGCAGAAAACTTAAATAACAATAATAAAAATAATAACAATGAAATTAATTAATTACAATTTTCTTTAAATTAAATGCTCTCTAATGAAAAAATTCCAGTTAAAGTTTTCTATAATTTACCAAACTGGTCACTTATCAAATACACTGCCACCCTCTTTTTCACGTACATGCATCAACAACTAGACAAAAAAGAATTTAGCCACCTTTAGCTACAAGTTGCATATTTATGATGCCCTCTAATCAACAATACATTTTCGAATGAGTGCACTTAGTCAAGCGTAAATATTCCAGTGCAAATGCATTTTCCACAACAGCTGCAATGATTTTTTTCTTCCCGGGTTTAGAATTCGTTAACAGAGCAACATGCATTTTTCACCTAAAATTCCAAATGCATCATCAATCGTTTAATCATTTCCAAAACGAGAGCAAAGAGAAGAAAAAAAAACAAACAAAATTGTCACTCTTGATAATCGGGAGCCTAAAAATTTTTCCAAAACGAAACAAAAATCTATTTTCTCTAAAGCCATGCAACTTAATTATGGAGTACTAGTACATATGTACGAATCGAAACATACTTCAGCAATAATGCGCTACACGTACTTGTGTAGATTTTTTAATACAGGAGGATGCCTGCCTTCAACGTCGACTATTTTCTATTTTCAATTTAAACATTCATTCAAGCATGAGCCAAATATTCATCCACCAATATGAATGAACCCTTATTGTTGATTAACAGCAGCTACAAGAAAAAAAGTTCAATGAAATTGGAAATGAAATGGAGTTGCTTGTTACTTGCCTGGTCGTTGTTGCGCGCAAAATGTGTAAATTTGCCCTTTCCAATGTGCGTTTTTCTAAAGCACGTATTATTGCTTTTGCATGGGGCACAAGCAGCATTTGGGCAACACATGCTATTGTTTGTTGTAAGTATAAAATTGTTGTGCCACCGATCTAAACCTTTACCCATAAACACATTCATATTCGTAAACTAAATATTTATGATACATGCAACGCATGAATATTTGCTTAGAATCTATAGCCACCAATTGCAGCAGGAACGTTGCTTGGCCAACATCAATGAAATATATTACTTTATAATTTAGTGGTTGTTTGATAAAATGCTTAAAGATACATTTAGTCATTCATTCGTTTGCTGGCTCGCTGCTCGCTTGTCTATTTGTGTCCTTGTTCCCGTATGGCATGGCATACATGTTGATTTTTAGCAGACAGAATAATAATTACAGGCTCGTTAGAGTAGGCATGTGTTAAAGGATTAACACACTCAATAAACGCAACCCACAGGCCATGTTAAGAACAGTGTTTTTTTTCTAATATCCTTTTTATGCACTTAAACATCTCTCGCACAACGCAGATTGATAATGTGGGGGGAGGATGTTGCATCTGTTTGCTAGTGCATCTTGCGCTTTATGAAATATTTATAATGATAATTGATTTGAAAATTATCATGTTAATTCTATGGGAGGATCAAGCAAAACGTGTGCATGTAATTGTGTGTGCGTGTGGTTAAATTAAAATTAGTTGGACTCGAATTATAATATAAACTGGGAATTTCAAAGAAAATATAATATAAAGTATATTAGATCATTTCACATTTCTGTTTTTTAGAACATATTCCTAATGCCATATAAAGTGAATCATTTATTTGGTATAGATATATGAATGAGCACTGCAAACAAAAAACACGTAGGATGCTCGCCACGACAGATTGACACGTTGAAGCCCACTTGGAAGTCTTGCCCATTAGCAACAGATTAAAATTATTAATTAATAATTTTTCTTAGTATTGAAGTAAAATTAGTGTAATAATTATCAAAAATATTATATACATCATTTACTATTAAAACCAGGTTTGAAGGATTAAGGATAAAATTAATTCTGTAGTGATATCATCGTTTTTTAATATCGTTGTTTTAATGCAACACAGGCGTATCTGAAAATTAAAAATTTTTTATTTGTTGATGATAAAGTATTCTCAGTATCCTTTTTATATGCATAAGAACTCGGAATTATATCCGAAGCTAAATCTGAAGCCATACCTAAAAGACTCGCTATAGAAAATAACACTGCAAATTTCAATCGCATTTGAGGTACATCTATGTTGCGTTTAAGGAGCGATGACTGATGTCATAAATAAGTAACTATCATATATTTCTTTGGCAAAAATTTCAAATTATATGTTCAATGAGCTTAAACGTTATGACTGTTATTTTTGTGGTATAAACTTCTTGGTTAAATTTATGTGGATTTAAGAATTTTTAATATAGAATATGTGGCACATTTCGAAAAATATTTCCTTGCAATATTTGCGTAAATTTTAAGGGTTATAATAAAAGAATAACAAGTGTTATCGGACTGGTTTGTCCATAAAATGATGCGCGAATGGTAGAATAATAAGTGGACGTATTCTTAAAAAAACGTGGTCGGAATCCAGCCTGACTCAAAAAAAAAAAGGTTTGGAACTATCCAACTGAGTGTGCCCAGATTTAAAGCCCAAACGCAGTAGTGTGTTGCTTAAATCTACCCAAAATTGTTATTAAGAATGCCAATGTCTCAGTAAAATTACGTTTCTTTAATTCAAATGTTGCTGTCAACTTATAGCCGCTAAATTTGAAAAATTCAAACAAACATTTTTCACTGTGTAATATTAAATTTACTTTAAAATATGTTTTTTTTTCAAGGCCTGATTCCTGAATATTCTTGACTTTTTAATAAATTTTAATTTTACGCAATTTTTCTAACCCGAGTTCGATTTCTAAATTTGTCAATTCATATTAATAATATTTTTTTAAATTATTTTTTTAATAATGATACTGAGGTGACCATCGAAAACATTGCTGTTCCGTTCTGCTAGTCTAATAGTTGATTTTTTTGTTGCATCCTTAATGAATAACAAATTAGAAAAAGTTATTAATCTCAATTCACAAATTCTGTATACGAAAGTCAGACAGACACCTATAGAATTTATTTTTATTGTAATTTTTTTATTAAAAAAAATTCTTAACGTTTTTTCAATCCAAATTAAACTACCAGATTTCAATCTTACCCAAATTCTGAGCTCTTAAAATAAACAAAATATGCCGTAAAAGTTATTTGGTATAAATAAACAAACTGTGCCACAACAAATTTCTTTTTTTATATATTTTTGGTGAAAAACAAATAAACAAAATTTAAAATTTTATTACTTTTGACAACTTAAGATTACGTTTTCCTTGTTACATCTCCTCTTGTTTCGCAATGCAACATGTCAGAGATTAAAATTTTTTGCTTGTAATCCTGCCGCCAAACAAATAACAGCAAACACATCTACCCACACATCCTTTCTATAAGACACACCTTACACACTTTCCTAAAAAGGATATAACATATGAAATTTTATGTGTTTCTATATGTACACATGTAATTTTATTATTACACATGTAAAATTATATCAATGAATTAACTCATATTGTTGAAATTCACATTGTGAATTGTTATTATTTTTGTTATTTTTTTTTCTTATGTACGTTTTTGCAACATTCCACCTTGGGCTAATTTATAAGAAAGGACGAACTGCTTTTTTATTAGAGAAATATGAATATAAATATATCAGTTATCATGTGTCTATTCACTACTGTATTCGAGTTTTGTTTCATATGAATATAGAGTGACTGAAACGTCATGATACAATATAAGAAGATTTCATACTAAAAATCCCTTGTACAATATGTGTTCTACTGTGTTAAGGTATTTCGTTTGGTAATTAAGTAAATCAAATAATTCTCGTATGTCTACGGAATGCTGGTGTTTGCAGAAGTATGTAAGAAAAGCAGTGACTGCCAGCTTTTTTTTTTATAATAAAACAATGGCTAAATTGAGACGCGAGTTAGGTGAGCAGTTTATTTCACGTTTGGGGCCGCTCAATTGGCCGCCTAGATCGTGCGATTTAACGCCTTTAGACTATTTTTTGTGGGAAATGTTAAGGCTTATGTCTATAAGGACAAGCCCGCAACGGTTGACGCACTGGAAACTAATATTGAAGAATTTATTCGTGAGACACCTGCCGATATGTTGGAGAGATTATGTCAAAATTGGACCCATCGTATGCATCATTTTAGGCATAGCCGCGGTCAACATTTACATGAAATCATTTTTAAACATAGAATTACAGAGATCGTTCTATCGACTCAAAATAAAGATTTCATAAATTTCTCTAAATTTTGTTTTTTTTTTTAAATCAAATCCGAAAGCTCTTCAAAAATCATCTTTTATATAGGAAAAGATCCTAAGATCCCATTGAAAATGTTTTTAATTTTAACGGACCAATTTTCCACGTAAAGACTTTCTATGCAAAAAGTTTTTAAAAAAACTCAATACGTATTGTAATGCTGAATCTTCTGTTAGTGTACTATCATATACAGACATAAATTTTTACTTACTTATACTCATTCGCTGACTCATCTGGTCACCCCAAGCAATCCTTAACTTCATATTCTCACACCCTCTTCGTGAAAAACTAAATAATTTTGTGTTGAACTTGACATACTTATTAATGTCTTCAGTTGTCTTTTGATCGTCCGCATAATCGTTTTGCAAAGAAGAGTTCAATAGCATCGTTATTTACATATGTACATACTTACATATGTACATATGTATATTAAATCGGTTTAATAAGAGTGTTACGAGTAATTAAATAATATTAATAATATTGTTTAATAAATAAATTTGCCGAATAAATAAAATTAAAAAAGAATTTAATCTATGTTTAAATTAATTAAAATGCAAAAATTTGCAAGTTGCAAAGTTTTAGTAGATATGTATGTATGTATAATAAAAATTACTTTCTCTTCCACCAGATATATACATACTTACATACATACATTTTGTGCGTACATACATGCTAATGTATGTACATATATACATACCTACGGATGGGTGTATGTACATAAGTTTGTATGAATGTGTTTGATATTAGGGATTCTCTTGATATTTTGGAAGAAATTTGAATTTTTAAAGTTCTTTTGCATAAATTAATCATTGAGTGGCTTTTAAATAAAGATGTGTATTCAGAAAGTATGCATAAATACATACATACATATATAAGTCGGCTCGCGAGTAGTTGTTGTTTTTATTTGGTCGGCATTGCAGTGTGTGAGAGTATTTAGTGAGAAGAATATAAAAAAAATGTAATGACGTCATCATGAGTTAAATTCTGGAGATTATAATAATTCGCGTCGCGACTTCGGGTTAAATTACAGGCGTTGATGTTTTAGCAGCCGATTAAATGCAAGTAAAATAGCAGCAACAACAACAACAAACATTCAATTCTATAATACAGAGAATGTAAAGCAAATAAAGCAAGCAATAGTGAAATAATAACCCACATACATACAAATGTAAATAGTATAAACAAAATTAAGGTGACCATTATTTACAATATACAAGAAATACAAGAGCTTAAGGGATATTTTATGAATTCACATTAAAGTTCATTATTAGTTTGCAATTTAAACTCAAGTTACGTTCTTAAATTAAATTTTAAATGGTATGAACAATCAGCACCACGGCAAAGCTTCAAAGAAAGAATTTCGATAGTTTTCCAGAAACAGCTGTTTAATAAATAAAGAAACATTTGAAAAGGAAATTGTAGCTCAATGGCTCAATTATACGTACATAGATGGCAACTGAGTTCCAGTTCGGTTGCCAATTGCTAAACGTTTATGTCTCTGCTAAAAATGATAACCCAGACCACAAAACAATATTGCAGGACACGAAAGTTAGGGAGAATACTCTTCAAAGTCATAATGCAAATGTCTTCTGGCAACTGAGACTGCCAACTCCAAATTTGTGGTTGCCGAATAGCAATCCATCCATAATCGAGACATGTATGTACATTTATAAAATAAGCATTTTAAAAATCAAAAAGAAGTTCAAAAAAGGATTTTTATAATATTACTAGCTCTTTATTGCCCAACACAAAAGTAATGCAATTCCTTGCCTATAGTCTAGTACACTACTTACTAGTCTACGAAGGTCAGCAGGTAAAAAAACGTTTTTGAATATTAATATATTATATACATATGTATATACATTAATAATTTAGACTGACCTTCGTAAACTAGTAGGTAGTGTACTAGACTCGTAGTGCGAAGGTCCCAGGTTCGAATCCTGCCGCAGAACTCTGGCAGTTGTGTTTGATAATTAAAGGGAGCGCACAACAAGCCTTCACTGGCTTAAGTGTATGTCGTATGACATGGGCTATCACACCCCTCCAAATAACCTAACCTAACCTATATATATATTAATATATAATATATTTCAAAACATGAAGTAACCCGATAGTCGATCTATCAACTAGTAAAATCTAAATATATCTAGTTTAAAAGTTTAATAGAAATAAACTGAAATTGAAAGACGAGACATGGGAACTAGGTTTGAAAATATATTTTGTACTAAGAGTCGCACTATCTCAATCCGTGTCATCTTTCTAATAAATTTGTTTGGCTTATTTTATTTCACCCTGTTAATTTGTTTTAAAAATACAATAGGGTTATTCACACCGGCCTTGTTAATTCGTTAGTCGTTATTCGATAGTTTTTTACGTGTATTTTGTTTTTGTAAAATTAACAAATTATCGAACTGCCGAGTAACAAAGTACCAGTCTGGCAAGCTTGGTAATTTTCTTGTTACTCGGTAACAAAAAACAGCTGTGTTTATTTGTGTTTATATTCTCATTGCTGCAAAAAAGGAAAAGAATTTTCAATTAAATTTTTTACTATTTTTGTTTTTGCACTTCCTCGAGGCATTTTTGCTTTTTAATAAATTTAAATCATCTGTTTTGTAGCAAAAGTTACCGCACTACTGAGATAGAACAAAAAGTGTGTTCACAGTAAAGTGTTTTAACAAATTACCAACTAACAAATTACCGGATTAACAGACTCGGTGTGAATTCCCCTAATATTTAATCGAGTTGTATTGATTTCTTGTCTTTATCCCATTTAGGTGTCTTTATTTGGAATTTTCTATTCACAGACTTTTTTTATTGTTCTGGATACAAATCAAATATTTATGCATTGATTTTTTTCATTTGTCGTCCTCAAATAATAATGAACAAAACTTAAAGCAAAATTTGAAAATGTACACAAAGTCAGTAACAGTAAGACCTTTTTACTTATTGTCCTTCTTACCTTCCTTTGGCCAAATAACATTATTTTGGTTAACGAGATTATGCCACCTTCTTTTTTGTATAAAAAATAAATATTGTGCATATTTGTATTAGACTAAGTCAAGTATTTATAGTAACAGAACTACGCAAATTATAGATTTTCATGTGTCCTGCTGTTTTCACCATCCGTGCAAAATGGTTGATCAAAAGTATTATTCAAATTACAAGATATTTATGTTTTGAAAGACTTATTCAATTATCAAAAGTTTATATTAAGCTTATTAAACATGAAAAATTAAATGTATATTTTGTGTTTTTAATTAATATAACATAGATAAATTAAATTTAGTTAATTAATTTCTTAAAGTTCATTTTAAAAGTGTGTAAATTTTTTGTTGAAAGCGTATTTTTCTTAAATTTCTGATTGAGACTATTACTTTCAGGCCAAAAAGTAAAGCAATAATTCTAACAATTAGTCATTTTTCTGATTTTTTAAACGTAAATCTATTTACAGTGGTAAATAGCTTATCGTAAATTGATCTTAAATTATTCTCATTGCGGGGAAAAATATCTACTTTTCTAACTTCTCCACAATATGGCTTCAGAATTAAGGTCTTCTCCGAAATAAAATCCTTTGTACCATTTTTGTGAATGCATAATCACCTTGCGAAGCATGTATGGATTATTGTCATCTAATATTCATTTGCGCAGATTAACTCGTCAATGAAATAGATTTTTTGTTATTGGCCAAAATTGATATTGTTTTCCAACATCTAACGACCAAGTAATGTCGCCTGTTGTTATCAGTTTCGAAGATTTTGAATACAGGCTTAATATGAGTAAATTCCCAGCCAGTAATGGCTATAATTCTATGTTAGTAATGGCAATATTACTACCGATGCATACTCTAACGAACAGTCCTTTTTATAAAAAGGTGTGATCCCAATACAAGTGCCTTTTTAAAAAATAAATAAGCTTGTCCATGTCAGCCATCCTGCTGAAAACAAAGTTCATATCATCATAGCTTATATAAGTTCATATCCGCATTAAAATTTCCGTAATAATGTCTCTGTTGTATTTAAAGAGTACAGCAGCATTTTCCAAAAAATAAGTCAATGATGCTACCACTCGCAAATCCACACCAAACCTTCATTCTTTACATGCATTGACTTCTTGGCAAAGTCGTGTGGACTTTCCGATCGCCAGTTGTTGGAATTTTTTTTTGCCAATACATCCGCAAATATGAAAATGGTCCAATTGTCTTCAATATATCCCAACGTTCTGCAAGCGAACAGCTTTCACTGGAGCATGAGGTGCAACGTTGGATGTGTTCTGTTGAAATCAGGGAAACAGTTGTCGATAGCCGCTCTTATTTGAGAACAACGTATTCGTCAATAAAGCACATTTATTTTCCATGTCTTACAAAAACAATTCATTCTTTCGTCGAACTGCTCGTATCTGGAATGAGCTTCCTACGGATGTCTTTCCTGTCATTCCAAACGTGGATAAGTTCAAGTCGAATATTCACAAATATTACTCCCTCTATCCGCGCGTCTATAACCTGTCTTCTTAGTAACTGGGCAGTGCATTGCATAAGTAGAGGCCATCTGTTTAAAAATATGATAAAAAAATATACTTGTATTTAGACCATCCTATTTAAGAATGTGGTCCTTTATGGTCTGACTTGTTGTTGTGATATTGCAAATAAGGCAATATCACATTTTTCCGCTTTAATTTACTTATCCTTTAGTACAGCTATAATACACATAAATGTTTTTGTGCGAATTCATAGGTATAGATTTCCTGTCCATATTGCTAATATCGAATTTTATTGAGGACCCAGTTTTATTATAATTTAATACGAACATATACCCTTAATTTTAGTTAAAGAAAAAGCTGTGGATTTTTCCATTTGTGGTTTATGCAATGGAAGTCCTTTGTCATATGATTTTTCATATGACTAAGTTATTAGATTAGTGGGCATCTAGAAATAATCTTTGTTTTATTGTGTTAAAAATTTACTTTCCCACAAACCATTTGATACTAGAACTGCTGTTTTGTTTATTCCTCTTAAATTTTGACAACGTAATTAATGCATTTTCACTTTTTATATTTGTTTCTTGTTTCAAACAGGGAACAATGCTTGATGAAAACACGACACAATTTCATAAATCTTCTAACAGCCATTAAATTGACAAAAATGACACATTCATTAAATATATACTCGTATGTATGTATATATTTTTGTTCTAATAGACTGGATGCACATTTTATCATTGTTTTTTTTTTCTAACATAAAACCAGACAACACAGCCCATCTTGTCTTATTTTGGTGACACGTATTAAACAGTTGCTTCCTTTCTTGTCTTAGAAATTTTCTCACTTTATTTTCCAATTACCTGATTAAAGGTATTTATTTTCTTTATTTTGTCTATTAGTTTTCTGACATTGATTAAAGGCGTGAAAATAAAAAGTAAAATGGAAGAAGTATACCCAACACTATATTAAATTTTTATTAATAGCAAAAAGAAAAAACGAAATTTGAAGGAAAACCGGAAGCTTAAGGGTGACATTTTAGTGTCGCTTCATTTTTTTTTATCCATGAGGTGATGACGTTTTGTATGACGTTAATGTCAAATATTATACAAATGAATCGATCATAATTTTTTCGTTTAGTTGAGGAGAGCCAGCCCCTATTCATGAAAATAAATTCCCATAAAAAAAAGACATGAAAAAGTTAGTGTAGCTGCTACCCATGGCGTTTTATCTTCTTCTTTTTCAATTTACCACAATGATTAATCATGCTTTGGCTCTTTATAAAACACAAAATGTCCTCGTTTAAAATACAACATTTATTCATATTTTTATTTGGCTCGCTGCTTTTTGCTCCTTTTTATTATTATTGTTGGAAAATTTTAAAGTAATTTCCGGGTGGTGACTTGGTTGTTTATCTATAGTGTTTTTCCAAGTCAGCAAAAAACTTGCATTTTATTCGTGTGTGTGTGTGTTTTTTTAGATGTCCGCTTTGTTTTGTTCTAGATCGATTTCTCTTGATAAGTATTTTGGTGTTCATAATAAATAAAAACTTAAATAAAATGTCCTTTTTTAAATTACAAACTCATATGCATATCGTTCATCTGTTTCAAAGACATCCTAACTGAAAAAAAATTAAATTTACACAAATTAAATATGATTTTACCCACCAGCGATGAATAGGCCAAAATATTTGTGTGAAATTTACCCATAATATATTTTGCATTTTATATTGAAAAGCAGACTTTTTTGAGTTGTGACGTTATTCCAGCAAATGAACCATATGTATTTAATATTGTAACTGCTTTCCCAATAACACCAATAGTTAGTGCTATTTTGAAAGTCACGCTTAAAAAGGATATGCTTTGCAAGCATTCGCAGGATCTTATGTTCGCTTGCTTTACCAGTCACACAGATATGTATTGTACACGCATACATGGTCAATGTTTTGTCTTCACACAGGACAGTGGGTCCTATAAATATATATGTACATATGTATGTATAAAACTACAAACTAAAATAAACCATGGAATAATATTTTTTATTCGTATATTATAAAGCGGCGAACAGCAGAGCGATGAGCTGCGGAAAACTTAGCCTATGAAGTGAAGTAATAAAGTTTTAAGTGGAAAAATGTTTAAACTTCTTGATCAATTAAATACCATAATTAAATAAACGTTAGTTTTGAATATCATGCAATCATATGTAGCTGACTAAGACAAACCAAACGCTGAAGTCGTATCATATTCACACACAGATACAAATAGTTGTCCTGGAAACTTTTAATTAATGGGTGAGTGTTCACTTGATCCAATGTTTTTATCTCGCATTTCTAGCGAAATCTGCATGAATACATGAAGAGGTGACTAAAAATGCTTTTTCGTTTCTTAGAAAGGTGTAACATATTTTGCCTTTTTAAAGATAGAAAGCATTGAAACTTATTAGGAAAGGTGTTAAATTTTTCAAATTACTGAGCTAAATTTTATTTTTAATAATTTGATCAACAAAATGTTAAATTTTTTCAGAAAAGAAAACGCCATAACGCACTTAAAATACATGTTTATATTTGAAGTAAAAAAATTTTTTTTGAAAATTGTGTCAATGGCATGTAATTTTACACTTCTAATGATTTGTAGGACTTTAAAATAAAATTTTATATATTGAACTCATGATGACAGAAAGCCGCCATTTCGTCATACCAAAAGTGTTTTTTCCCGAAGATAGATTTTTTTTAGCAAAACGAGAATTTTCTTGCTGAAATTACGGTTTTCATTGCTTTTTTTGTCGAAATAACGACTCCCCTAGCAAAAATCTAGTTTTTACCGAACTGACTATTTCTTCTATTAATCTGCCAATGTTTTTTTTTTTGACGAAACGTAGATTTTCTCATGGTAAAAATAGGATATTTTTTTTTAAAGATTGAGTTTATCTTGAGATGTTTGGAGAAATGGTGATCCCTCTACCTAAAGTTAGCTTGTTTTTCTCAGGAGCTTAACTATAATGTACTATGGTGGTTATCGTTGCTTCCAAGCGAACGTTTTTTTTTTTCGTCGAAATTACGAGTTTTTGCGGCGAAATGACGAATACACTAGAGAACATGTGTTTTTTGCCAAATGTCCTATTTTTATGGTAAAATAACTAGTTTTCGTAAGTATCATTAGAAACCAACAGACAGACAGATGTCCTTCGAAAGAAGCTCGTAGTTCACTAGTTTACAGCGCAGCACAGCAAGGCGATAGTAAGGCTTACAATTCTTTATTGTATTATTAATTATGGGGTTTAAATCTAGTCCTTTAAACACCAATGAAATAAGAAAGGGCACATGCATACTCGTAAAATAGTCCTTAGGCCAACTACAAAAGACAAAATAAATATTAATGGTCTAAACAATTGGGATATTGTCCAAATAGGAATTTTTTCTATACTTTGGCTGTTTTTGGGAAACACTGTTACTAAATCAGATATTCTGAGATGGACGTAGGTCTTACTTTCAGTGGCTACTGTATTATAAAAACTAAGTTTACTTTTGTTATGCACTTTATTTAATCATGCATAAACTACTCGCCTCGTTAATAACCCTGTCTCTAAGAGTACATATGTCAAGATATGGGAGTGCATATTTAGCTAAGGGTGCCTTGTAAAAGAACTAAAAAATGCGTACTGTTTGCATGCAACATTAATCAAAATAGTGGTGGCTCATTGCGCTAGCATATAGTTTTTTAACATACATAGTTTTTTTCATTAAAAAACGAAAAACACGACAACGTTTTGAAGTATTTATTTTTATTCTATCACTTCATTATATTTTATGTTTATCACCCATAGAGTCAAGAGTATGATTTATTTTTTGTTCCTTTTTTTATTTTCTTCCGTCTGTTATTTTAATTAAAAAGGGGTTTGTTGTAATTAAGACTTCATTAAAGTAACTTTTATTTAGTGTAATAATTTAGAAAAACCAATAAAATTTTGTTTTCAAATTTGATGAAAATCATAAGTATATGAACTCACAAAAATATATAACGAAGGTTTAATGTCACTTTTATCAGGATGACAGTTGAATATATTTTATTTTCAAATATTAATTTACAAAATGAATTTTTTTTATTTGTTTGCAAATAAAAAATAATCGGAAAATAAAATTTTGTAATCAGTCGGTCATTCAAAAATAAAGTTTTGTAAACAAACCTATAATCACCACATCAGGATAATTAGAAGCTTCCTAGAAAATCCTTTGCTCAGTGTACATATTGGCTATAAAGATTAGGACGGAGTGGAGCATTGACATTGGATGTTTCATCACTGTCAGCGTTTAAATAGTTTATTTAAAGGAACTGAATTTTTGAATTTGTTTTAAGCTTTTATATTAGGTTAGGTTAGGTTAGGTTGAGTGGAGGGGTGTGATACCCCATGTCATACGACATACACTTAAGCCAGTGAAGACTTGTTGTGCGCTCCCTTTATTTATCAAACACAAACTGACAGAGTTCTGCGGCAGGATTCGAACCTGGGACCTTCGCACTATGAGTCTAGTACACTACCTACTAGTCTACGAAGCTTTTATATTAAGCTTTTATATTTTTTAAGTGACTTCAATTAATCAGATATGTGATGAAAATCGATTTCGATATCAAATCGAGTGGAATGAGGTAAAAGGTGTGACGTGTTTATTTTTTCGTTTTTATGTTTTCGATTTCAAATTTCATTTCATTCTATGAAAAAAGTAATCGCTTTGCCATGTGACGCAAATCGTTATTGTTAGTTTGAACTCGTTTTCAAATCACATTAGTATTGTATTGTGAATTTGGTTTTTCATTTAAAAAACGTTAAGAAAAAATTTAAGTGAAATATTTTTCAAAGAAAAATTGTTTAAGAGTTTCTTAAATCTTCTCCGCCGGATTGTAATTTAATAAAAACTGAACAAATTTTTCTTTGCAAGGAGTTTAGCATTTTTTTCAACGATTTTGAAACTGTTGTATGATGCATTGATATGTGGATGTCGTTTTCAACAAATCGTTGAAAACGCTTTCAACTTTATTTAGGACAAGCACAAAGCCTTCTTTGTTGAGCCGAAAACATTGCATAAATCTAAAGGGATAATGTTATGATGCAAATTATCTCACATGTTTTGCGGCAAATCCAATGGATCTGATTTGTCTCTCAAACGCTTTCTCTTTATATTTTCTTTTCTGTTTTCTTCTTGTAGCACAATAAACGCAGTTGTTACAATAAAAGCCATTTTCTCGGGTTTTAATTATTTATTTTTTTTTGTTGCACAAGATAATTTAAACTTTTAAATAACTTTCCACTACACAAGTGTGTGTATGTCATTTGTATGGATTTGAAAACTCGATATACTTTTGAAATCTATCGAATTTCATCGCATACCTAAATCTGAATTTTATTATTTTGTTAGTATTTTTAAAAACATTACTCTATCATTTGTGAATTGAATTTGAAAATTCCATTTTTTGTGCCATGGTCCCAAAAAATTTTTTTCTTTTCCAAAATCGGACATATAATTTACATCCTCTAAATATTTGTTTAAAAGTGTATGCTTGCGTTATGATTATATGGAAATTATGTGGAAACTGGACGTCAAAGCGGCTGCCTAAAATACTCGTATTGATTACCTCACAACTCCGCCATTTATGCAACGACTTTCTTAATTGCATCTACCTTGTAATCTGTTCGATAGGCCGTTTTTACTGAAGTCGGTATATTCCGCCAAAAAATTTCATTTATTGCTAGAGTTCTTAAAATAACATATAATAAAAATAAATGTTTAACCTTTCCAAATATGTTTGTTGCGGTAATTTTATCGTTGTCCAGCTCATAATCACTTATGAGAGAAACTTTCAGGATCTTAAGACCATAGGGCCGTAACAAAATATTCCAAAGCTCATTTTATTTATAATCAGTCGATCACAATGGTAAAATATCATTCCAGCGAATACAATCCTTTGCAAAATACGAGTACACCATCGATTATCAGCAACATTATATCCTTCTTTCATCCTCGTAAGTCTTCCTTGCTGCATGTTATGCAAGGATTAATATTTTCTTAACTAAATCTCACTATGTTTAACATTTAACCATCATCCATCAACGTCGTTAAAAAGGAAACAAAAAATAAACAAGTTCATCATCACCCAAAAACATCAGTTTGTTGATGAAAACATATGATTGTTGCAAGAAAGAATAAGAAAAAAAAAGAAGAAAAAGTAACGATTGCAAGATAAACACACAGTGTCAATAATAATACAATTTTGAAATATTACTAGCAAAGGATGTAATCCTGGCATCATATTAAACATAACAGCAGCAGCAAACCGAGCAACAGTTAAGGAAGACAAGGCAGAAACCTCAGGAAAATAATACCATTTCAAATCCTTAAAACAGATGATGAGCACAGTAAAATATCTTTAAGAGTTGAGGAAAAGATGAGCAAAAATTCTTTGCATAAAATTAAATATTTAACATTATGGTGTTACTGCATATTGTTACTCTAATGCTTCATTCACTAACAGCAACTAAAAAGTTCGTTGCGTTGCAAAATATATTTAAAAAATAATTGTAAAAATTAAATTTTCAAGAAACAAATATCAAAGTAAGTGCATCCTTCTCTTCATAATCATACTTTGGTCTTTTCATTGTCCTCATCAACAAACAGGCTTGGCCTGAATAATGACAAACAATAATTTAATTTTTTATGACGCATTTGAAAGGGGAGCTTCATCCTTAACAGAAATAAATGTTTTTCTCTGTTTTAAAAATATGACCGATATTTTGAATCCATTTGCATTGTCCTTGGTTGGTACCGCAAAATTACTTTATAACTTTCTATCAACCTTAAATGTGAGTTGTCATTGTTCTTTCTTTGGTTGTTAAATTTTCTATTCTAAATTTTATTAGTTCATGTCATCTATGTATAAATTTTTAACTGAAAAAAAAAAAAAATTATTTCTTTAGCTATTTGCTTAAAAAATTCTTTGTGACATCAAGTGGCCTTGGAATCAGCAAGTTTGCTTCGTGAACAAAAGTATCAGCCGTGGACACTGAAAATTCAATAACTTTATATGGAAGACTGTGTTAAATATTTTCCCTTGATGTTAAAACAATTCCTTTGATATTTAAAATTTGTTTTAGGGACTAGGAGAGAGGCGTCGATGAATTTTTTTATATGCGAAAATTTAAGGAAGATAGTAAATGAGGAATCATAACTCCCAAAGAATGGAACAGATTTGCTTGAATCATGGTAGAGCGCACTACGACATTTTAACAGAAACTAATATTAAAATCGATCTAGCTTTTAAGCACATAAAGGCAAAACATCGTTTATATAATTATAACAGCAGACTATCACTAATTATTGCCCTAATAATTCTATCAAACATGTTTCTATGTTCATCATAAATATGCAATGCGTCCCCATAATAGTGATGTTTTATAATAAAACTGTTTTTCCGAAACGTATTTGTTAAAAGTTTCAATATGTGGTATGAAAATAAGTACCATTTTTTTAATTTATAGTGAATTTGCCAAAAAGTGTTGCTGATGTTTAAGTCAAAACTTTTGGCATTACTGCACACGCACTGTCTATCACTACAGATGGTAAACTTCACTCATCTTAGCAATACAGTTGCTTACGAACTGCTTTAAGGATGCGTCAAAACAATTCCTTTTACAGAATTAAATCACTATTTATACCCGAAGTTGAAGATCTTATCCGTTATGCGATCAGCGATTCAGCTATTGCAGGCAAAATGCGAATTTCCTTGTTTGCCACAGCGACTTAAAGTTAATATTAAAGAGCCTTATAAGAATGTTCCCTATATGCCATTATTATTTGCAACTCCAGCCTAAAGGAATTTTATTTCAAATGATGTTTTAATTGCATTTCGAAATGTATCTTAGAACACATTAATTTTATGTCTTGCTCCATTTTTTTCTTTTGTATTATTTTGACCAACTAGTTCTCAGACTTTGGTATCCTTGTAAAAAAGTTTTTTGTTTGTTTTTAAGGCGTAACATCACTATTTGCTGTCCCCAATATGATTTCCAGGCTTGTGAAAAGATAATCTTCTGAAGAGAAGTATTCACTTTTGGATTTTAGTTCTTGTTTCTTATCAAAATTTTGTTTCACAAAATGATCAATAATGCAGTCACATAAAGTGATCGATCACCATAAATTTACGGCCGATCCTTATTCTGATACTTTGGTACCAAAGATCAGATATCGCAGTTTTTTTGTTGTCAAAATGAAGGACCTTTAATTCTCTGCCGTACTGTAATTCTTGATAATTTAATTTACGAAAAAAGAATTATTATTATTACTATTTCTAAAGAGTAGCACGCTGTAGACCTAAATGCCAGCCTAGGCTCAAAACAATTACGTTTTATTTGCGGTTTGGTGTTACTCATCCATTAGGAGACGTGTCGTAAAAAATAAATATTTCCATCAGCTGGAGAAAATTGCTGCACGATAATAACGAGCGAATAAAAGCGAATATAAAATGTGAAATGAGTGTGATGCTTATGCCGTAAATGTTAATGATGGTTGTTCCTTGTTTATTTTCTCTTACAAATTTTTCTATTTCATTATATATTTAATCCCCGCTCTGATTTCTCTTATAATGAATCCTGTGAAATCTAAACAAGATTGTTTGACATTGTGCGGGAATTGAATTAAATTTTTTTGCGTGTGTGTCCTTTATTTATATAAAAATATATTTTTCTTTGTAATAGGCACAAGCAAACTAAAACATATTTGTCTACAAACAAACACAAATAAACTGTTAGTAGTATAAAGACACACAGGAGGGATGCCCTCCCTATCCATTTTGGGAATATTTTTCGTTTTAAATTATAGAAGACGCCTTAAAATAGGATATGTCTTGAAAACTCTAGGGAAGCAGCAGCCATTTTGGTAAGGCACCTCTCCGGAAGGACATTCCTATGACAATGGGCAAATACTTCGCCATTTGCGAAAGGCCATCGGAAATGAATCACAATTAAGTAGATACCAATAAAATAGGACCCAAAAAGATTAAGAAAGTCCCAACAACATTTCTGTGGCAGGCAATAAGGAATAAACACTTAAGTCGACTTGAGTCGACCATTTGTTTAGTCACTTCAAGAGTACTCCTCAGATGAATTTCAGTAATTTGTCCAAATTTTTCGGGAAGCTACAGTGTAATGAATTTCTGCTGATTTTTAAAAATTTAGTGTATGGTCTCTCAAATGCAGAATAATTTATTCCTTTACTAAAGTTCTTAGGAACGTATATACTACCCCGCGTTAAGAAGCGAACTCTTTTTTAAAATTCAACTCAAAAATTTATAAAAAATCACTCAGAATATTGCCCCAATTAATTTCTAAAAACAATATTATTCCTTGTTGGCTTAGCGGAGTATATGCCTGCAATTCATTGGCGTTAAACGAATCATGTTTAGCAAGCATTCAAACTCATATTCTTATAAAAAAATCCACAAATACTATATGAGAATTCCATGGAATTCATTCATATTTTTGTACTTGTGAATCACAAATTATATAAGTACAATAATTTTTAGAAGACAATAATTTTTGCAAATTCAACACGATAAACAATTATATTCGACTTGTATAATTTTATTGTTCGGTTGGTAATTAACAAAACAAAATATAAATTTTTTTAACAATGTTTAGTAAATTTTTTTATCAACTTTCAAGTTTAAAAATTTTTTCCTGTAAAACTACAGAATTAGACTATACCCTTTTTCCTTATTGCCACAGATTTAATGAAATAAATCCTTTAGAAAATAAAACTATTCTCAGATCTTAAAACGAATTAAACCAAAATTGTTGTACTTTTTTTAAAATGCACTAATTCCCATGCAACAAATATAAAATAAGTTCCAATGAAGTGAAATCCAAAAAAAAAAATTGAAATCAGTTCGAAATGGACGCTAATGTAAAAATAGTTAAGAAAGGGAAGCCGGGCATGGACATATATTTTTCTTTATGAAAAAATATCAAATAAGTTCCAAATTCATTTGGTTGAAAAAATCGCATCAAATGGGTTATTTAATTGACAGTTTCATACAATTTCTGATTTCCAGAACATGGGGAGTTAATTCAATAACTCCCAAAATAGATGTAAATATTTGGGAATTAGTTTATTATAATTTTTGGGCAATTTTGTTTTGGGCGTAATTGCATACAACCAATACTTCCTCCCGAAAGGCCAAGCGATGAAAGACCATAAACCTTAAGTTGACAAGCTAAACGAAAAAATATGATCTTCCTCCCAGACAAGTTTTTATTGCTCTTTTCGTCCTTTTTATTGCAAAATAAGGTGAGTTTTAGGTTAAAACCATTTCCCACAAACTAATTTGACTTCTACTGATATTTAGGACATCTTTACAAGACAATACTTTTTGAGAAAACTCCAGAAATTTTATTTCTCAACAAAAAAGAGAAAAGAAGTAAAGGTTCCAGTAAATGCATGGCACACCATTTCATTCCTCCATCGATTCTACGTATCCCAAATAACGTATTCTTCTATGTACATATATATCCTTAAATCCTTATTGCCATCCCCTCGTAGATTTATTGTGATTATATCCTGTTTTTACGTAAAAATATGTAAACTAAATGATGCTGCAGCTTGTTGTTTATTTTTAATATTTGTTTTTTTGTTTCTTTTTATTTGCTGGGATATTTGATATTCCAGCTTAAAATATGTCCTCCAAACAACATTCTCTTTGTCATGTTTAGGATGACGTTTGTGATTGTGTTTATTAGACATGATTTTTACTGTTACATTAAACAAACATTTATAAATATAAAAAAAAAATCATAATAAAAACCGAATGTGGAAATAAAATGCAAAAATGTTATTCGTGGAAGTAGTTGGCCGAAGCAAACGCCACTAAACAATTTAATTTAGGCTTTTATGTGATTGGTCGAGACAGTAGTTGAAAGCTTTAGACATTTTTCACAAGACTTTTTTTGTTTGCAATGCTGCCCCGTTGATAAATATTTTATTTAAATGTTACAAATACAATTACAAATTATATTGCAATTTTGGTTTTAACAAGCAAAGAGATTCATTGGATAGTGGTGAAACAGATCAGAGCCTTGAGTGGGAATCGAACCCACAACCTCCACACTGATGCGTTAAACTTTGCCATTGCAAAGCATTTTGGTGGATATGGGAGAATTTCTTATGGAATAGAAAATAGAGAGACATTTTAACCTCCTACTTTGAAGTGGCAGGAAAGAAATCTGCTGGGAGTTTATTCCATGCTGAACGAATTTCTTTTTTTGGTACTACGTAGTGCGATTTGCTGGCATATCGACCACAAATGGATGTCGGTGTTACCAAGGAAATTCAGACTTCGGAAACAAGTTACGAGTAAATGACTTAATTCTAATATTGTTATAACGATAAACTCACTCATCAGCCGGTATATAGAAAATTAAAAAAAAAGTTTGAAAAAATTGCAAAAAAACAAGACGGCGAAAAAGTTTTCAAAGCCGTTAAAAATATAACTGAAATTTGAAAAAAGAACAATAGGGCAAAAATATTGGCTTAGATTGATTGTTTTGCGGGTATGGATTGTCCCACATGTCTTACATTATTAGAAACAAAAATATCCTCGGCCCCGGTTAAAACTCCTGGCTTATAAAACTATTACCACAATTCTCAGTGAGTTGAAATAAAAATCAAAAATGTTGGTAAAAAATCAAATAGTAAAATTAAATGCTGAAGAAAATCAAAAAATAAAATGATTTAATGAATCAATTTATCCGTAAAACAAAAGAATGCAAAATCAATGAATTTTGCTAAACGCACTGATGCACAATATCTCATTTGACTCAGAGAAATTTTTATATTCTTTTGTCGAAACACTATTTGATCAATAATGTTATATCTTAAATTATACTCCAAAAAGTCTGTTAATCCTTCTAGAAAACTTCTACATAAATTGTATAAATTTTTTTAATAAAAAACATACTTGTAGCTAGTACACTATTCCTGTAAAGTCGACAGGCTTAAAGTTTTGAGACTTTCAACATTTATTTTCCTAACCGGTTAAAACATCGATGCTCTTCATCAAATACTGCAGTATAATTCGTGGCACTTGATTCCTTGAGTTTCCCAAGAAGTTGTTAACTCATAGGTTTCATTTTGGCGAACTTAGGGTCCTTATTGTTGGCCCTGATCTCACTTAGATTATAATAAACAAGGAGGTTCCTGCAGTTGGTTATAAAAACGTTGCTTATTTGCAGTACAAAAGCATTATTTGGCTGTCAGATAGACTTTAAATTTCAAATTTGACTATTCATGCATTTATTTTAAATAATATTGTTATTTAACTCTTATTTAATACTCACTGTTAACAATAACATTATTATTGATTGTTATCACAGAAATAAACCTATAAAAAGGACTCTTATCAATTTGCAATGAAATAATAAAATGCAACCGTTATTAAAAAATATAAAAGCAAAATAATGATTATGTCAAGAGAAAAAAAGGAAGAAAAAATCATTAGAAACAAATAAACACTTTTCATTAAATAAAGGACATCACTGGTGGCAGTCGCATAGAAATCGGAGACAGGAAAGCTAAGCATATGAACGCAATTACTTTTATCAAAACATTTCAATCAGAAATCAAAGCCAATAGCAGCCACAATGACAACAACGGAAAAAGGACAACGAACAAATGGCAATAACGACATTCAATTCTAATCAAACTCAGCCATATGGTCTTATAATAATCATAACATTATTGGGTGGTATAAACTCAAATCGTCAATATTATAGAATGTATTTGCAAGGACGTTATAAGGACAACGAAAACTAATGCTGGTTGGCAAGATGACACAGTGCACTTCAACACAAAATGGCATGAAGTAAAAAAAATCACATAAAGAGCAACTAAATACGAACTGAGAAATTTACGCAATAAATTTTGATTGCGGTAATAAAAACATAATTTTTACACTTGAATGGCATTAGGAAAAAAACGAAACTAAAAACAAACAATGGCAACTTAATTATCACACATAAACAGCATCAGTAGCAGCAGCTACAAAAATTCAATTACAAAAGAGGGATGATGTTTTGTATTCCTAATCAGAGGAAAACAAGGACGACACACTTTGGTTAGGCAAAAAAAGGAAAGCAGCATTTTTCCCCTCAAACAAAATGCATTGATTATATTGATGAATAAGTGTTTGAAATGGTTTTCATCGCATGGAAAAATGAAAATGCAGCAGAAAAGTAAATCCTATTACTACTTAACGCCATGAACACAAATATTGAAAACTTTTTCATATCAAAAAAAAAAAAAAAAAAAAACAATTCTCTTTAGAGAATTTTATCTATTCCCTACCTACATTTTCCATTCTTCAAACGAATGTTGTGAAGCGTAATAAGCCTCATAACTTCATTGCCCCTAATATAATGCCGCCAATTTTTTGTATTCATATCGAGGATTTTCTTTGTTAGACGGAATCGAATTTGTTTATTTTTCTCTTGCCAGTTTTAACTGTTAATTATTTTTTTTTCTAATTGCCTCTGTGTGTGTTCCTTTACCAAGGATCACGGTTTATTAGTGTGAAGGATTTTTTATGAAAATTTTAGTAATTTGAAGGCAGCATAATCTTTAGTCTACAAAATATACTAATTGGCCGATGAAATTGAAATCCTACATTTGCAAAAAAAACGGGGGTCTAGGTATAAATCCAGCTCACTCGGAGGCTACTCAAAGCGTTCTATTGTCAAGAAAATGATTATAAGCCTACAAATTTTAAAAAATTATGATGTTTTGTTTATTTTCTCCATTACCTCTCTTGGGAGCATTTGGCGTTCACACAGCATCTTCATCTTACACGAGTTGTTGCAGTTTTTTCGGACTGTAGCAGATGCTAGGATAATAAAGCTGCTTAGAAACAACGCCCTCTGTATATTTGCTGTAGTGTCGAGGAACCTTGCTAATCTTTGATTCCTACCTTTTTCCCAGGTGCTGGTGGCTGCCTGACCTTTGTTGTGATGTTATCCTCTCTTTGCAGGGAGACGGGACTTCAGGAGATTTCTTGGATGGTTTTTTTTTTTTAACGGAAGTTGAAGCCACTTATTTTAGAACTCGAAAAATCATAGTGAAATTTTTTTGTCCTCTGCCAGGGAACGAATCTACTTGTACTTGTATTTGTAGGCAAGCACTTTAACCTCTACACAACTCCAAGACCATGGTGTCTTATAACCAACCATGATTTTCAATAAGTTTAAAGGTTAATCAGCGAGTTCCATTCTAGATAGTCCGATTACGAGCAATCACAAGGGGGATATTGGTCCCCCTAAGGACTCATCAATAAAGAAACTAGTAAGAATTAGAAAATAGCATCATGAAATGTGAAGGAAAAGTTAGGAATGGAGCATAAGACAAGGGTTCCGAAACGTGTATGCAAGCAAGGTAAAACTCAATTTTAACTCAATTTAAAATCCAACGCTGAGCGCTGGATTTTAAATGTGAGGGCATTAAAAAAGTTCAGCCATTATAGAGAAAAAGTTTCATGCGGCCGTGAAATAAATTTCATTATAGACATCCATAAGCCTAAGGACTTGTGAAAGAAAGAGAAACACGCTTAAGTATCGTACGAGTATTTTTCAGAAGCCAACTAAAAAAATTTAACAAGGTCCCGCAATTAAGAATAATAGTAAACTCTTTATAAATTGAAAATAGTTCGATTTGCGCTCTGCAGCGATATCACTTTTTTATCATCTACAAGAAATTTATCCCTCCTTCAGAATTTTATTCTCTTTGTGGAATTTGTTAAATGTTTAATAAAGGATATAATTTGCCTCTTTGTTGGAAGGCTGCTGTAGGTAGACATTTTTCTAGTATTGCCCATGGAAATTGTTTGTCCTTTTACAGAGAAAGGGACAAACACGCTCTTTTAATGAGCTTATTTTCATGAGCGTAAACTTATTAAGAAGTTGCATTTTTAGAAGAAAATTATATATTTTTTTAGAAAAGCACGTCATTAGTGATAAAGATTCAGTTGCCATTATTGTTGGGTGGGCAATCTGAAATTCTAATGTACAAAAATCGAAAGTAAATAGTCCTTCCATGGGTAAATTAAGATAAAAGGGCAGAACTTTGTGAGGACCATTTAGACCTTTGTGAAACCTAGAGGGCCATTAACATACTTTTATAAAGTTCCTCAGTTGCACCAATAACTTTTAAGCAAAAATAGGTCTGTCAATAATAAAGCGGTTGCGCCTATACATATGTCTAAATTTGTGACTTTACAGAGAAGGTCTTAGACTGACTAAAAAATTTTTTTTTTTTTGGCAATTTTTAAAAAAATAATGCTGATTGTTAATTTTCATTTTAGACTGCTTAGACTGCTTCACCGTTTATTCCTGAAGGCTTTAAGAAAACTTTTTCCATTTAAATAAATTTTACTGTATCATTTTTCGGTTCAGCGAGAATATGGATGACTGTCTGAGGTTAAAATTAAAATTTTGGTAGTATCTTGTACTTATAAATAAAATATTCTTGGTATCATAATATATTAAAAGGTCTAAGTGCTGAGTTAACATTTTGGGTGCAACACTGCCATGATTCCCATGGAGCATACAAATTTGGAGTCACGATATTTGGCATAACTTGCAAATTATTTTATTTATTTATTTATTTCAAATTTATTATAATTAAAACTATAATAAATAATATACAAAAGCACTAGCTACTACAGGCTATCGGCTTAACTTGCAAATTATGTTGCCTTTTAATATTCAATCGCCTTCATTTACATTTGAAAGGGTATAAAGATGTGAAATCACTACTCTTGGTATCATGTGTTTTCTGAACATAGTGTAACATTTTGCTGATAAATTTATAAACAAAATCTATTTATCGTTCTAATTTCCTAATAATTTATTAAACGTTCTCAAGTAATACTAGATGCCTTATTTCTCTTTGGAAAGCTAAAAAAAAAAATTTAAATTTCTTTAGGAAAAGAAAACTTTATAAAACATATTCAATTTAACTGTTTATTATTTTCTTCTGGGTTTTTTAAGTTCTTTTCTTTCCATTTATTATGTAACCTTTTTTTTTTTTGTTGGAAGAGAAAATTTACATTGTGCACAAAGATCTTAAATTTCTTTCAACACTTTACAAAAAGCCTGCCCTCTATTAATCAGAGAGTTGAGTCTTTTGAAAAAAAAAATGCCCTTAAACTTACACTTAATCTTTGAGACATTGTTTCGCCGACAAACATTTCAAAGGACGACCGCAGAGACAAGAATAACAAACAATATTGCAATATCATATTTATAAGAAAACAAACAATTTCCATACTAGTGGATAATAGTTCTGCTTTAAATAGTTCTGCTCTGAAAACCACAACCGAAAGTGCAACATTCAATATGCCATGCATAAATATTTTATGTGAATTTCAGTTCCTTCCTTTTTTTGCTGTTCTCTATTTTATCCAGTAACAATTTGGCACTTTTTAAGCCATAAACTGTGTAAATTTGTCTTCAAACTTGATAACATTAATCTAAAACTATTTGCAATAAATATGCAAAGACAAGACTACATGCAAATGATTGCAGTAGTATGCAAAGTAATGACAAAAAATTTAAAATAAAAAACAACATCGACATAAAGCTTTTGGTTAAGTGTGCAGTTGTTTGTATGCAAAAAAGGAGCCATAGTGCAGTTTTTCATTGTCAGCATAGATGCCAATATAGATGACTCGAACGACAACAAGTATGGAATATTGTAAAAACTCTCGTTTTTTGTTGTTGCCCTTGGTACTGCTTTTATTAAACTTATGCATTGGTTATATAATCCTACTCCAGCAATTTTGGAAACTAATCTTAAGCGATGACACATACACACACACACGCAAAGAAAATGGAATCCACAAACTATGTAATTTAAATTTTTTGCTTTCAAATGCACTAGTAATAGTTCTTTAAAGAGTAATTCGATAAGAAGTGTTTTTAATCATGAATAGAAGCGTCATATAAAGAGTTTATCATATTCGTAAGAGGATAATCGACGTGAATGTGAAGCAAGCGTTTTACAATGCAAATTTTTTAGCTACGGGATTTATCAAAGTGCCATTTGCTGTTGAAATTATTTTTCCTTACGTCCCCGACCTTCTGACCTTCGTAGACTACTAGGTAGTGTACTACACTCGTAGTGTGAAGGTCCCAGGATCGAATACTGCCGCAGAAATCTGGCAGTTTGTGTTTGATAAATAAAGGGAGCGCACAACAAGCCTTCACTGGCTTAAGTGTATGTCGTATGACATGGGGTATCACACCCCTCCAATCAACCTAACCTAACCTAACCTACGTCCCCAGCCCCCCCTTTAATGTTCTGTTCTTGAAAATTTTTTAAATCCAAAAAAGGCATTAAGCACATTTATCCTTTTCTTTTGTTTATGAAACATAAAAGAATATGATCCTTGTTTTCATATTATTTTAAATAATTTTTTTCCTCAATTATTGTATAAAATGCAATAAAGAAAGTTCATAGCCATACTTTAAATTTATGACTTTTTAAATTACAACTTAAATTTAGCTGCCAGCTTAAAGTTCACTAGCGTTCATAGCCATTTTCTCAGATTATGTTAAATGTCACTGTGCTTTGATATACCATATATGATGTCGATATATGGAGAAATAATTAGTAACAAACCATGGAGCGATACACATTTATAGTCCGGCATTTGGGTTGAAAAAGTGACTGGCTCTTATTTTTTTGAAGACGCCGATGACACCACCGTAACCGTAAATGGTGACCGTTACAGGAGCTTTTTTGCTGCAAGTTGCTGACGCTCACACAGGTCGGACGACTATAGAGATTTTAAGACAGCAATTTCCACGTAGAGTGATCTCCCGTCTTGGAAATTTTAACGAGCCGTACAGTTCGCCAGATCTAACAGCACCAGACTTCTTTCTTTGAGTCTATTTCAAATCGCACGTTTATCACAACAAACAACGAGCCTTGTATGGCTTGATAGTCAACAGTGAAGATGAAATTGCCAATTTGGCTTCAAATTTTTTTGGGAGCAACAATTCAAAATGCCGCACAACAAGCGGCAGATGGTCATTTGAGCGTTATAATTTTTTCCAATTCATATCATCAATTCGAAGTTTCAAACAAACTTTTTTTTATGAAGACAGAGCTCTTTTCTTCAATTTAAGACAAAATGCTAACAACTCCAAAGCATGAAATTACTTTGGGCCGCCTTGTAGATAGGATCCAAAATGAATACATAGCCCCAGTAGGCCTTTATATACTTTAATACAAACAGCACAACAAGGAATTTATATTCGATATGAATCTTATTTATTTTTCTTTCAATCTGTATACAAAAGACGAACTTCGAGTGAAAAACAAAAAATGAAATTCCAATATTCATTATTAGAATTTATTCGGAAATTTGTAAACACAAATTATTTGAAAAAATCTTTGTATGTTATGCAAGATTTATTTATTGCTCTAATTTCGTAGGGTTGCGTACTCTTTCGTTATATGTTTGTTCTTCCTTCCCCGTTTTTCTTTTGGAATAGGCAGAAAATGCTGCCCTTTTTTTTAGAAAAAAAAGCTAAATCAGTCTAAGTATCGTTGAAATTTTGTAGGCTGCTTTGCTTTCATGCTTTTTAACTCCATTTTCTTGGCAGTAATTCACCACTTTTCGATCGCAACCTTTTTACGTGCAACAACAGAAAAAAACTATTTCGAATTTAAATTATTTCGCGCAAATTGCAAAAGAACAAAATAAAAATGGTATTTTGACGAAAGGAAAGAAAGCAGTTTCAATATAAAACTACAAAAGGGCAACAAAAGACTTTATCTTCATTTTCGATATTAATAAAAATACACTTTAGAATTATTCGTATTGTTGGTTTAACCACAAGATTCGCTCGAAGAACAAACAATAAAAGTGGTAATCTAAAATTGGTAAAAAAGCTGATATACCCGTGTATATACACAGAATTCTACTCAGAATTTATACAACAAGCGAATTGAGAAGACAAAGCAATAACAACAATAAAAGCTTCATCACCCACGGTATGGTTTTCTCGAGATGCATTTATTAGTGTGGCAAACTCAGTGGCAGCGGATAAAGTGCATGTGAATTCTTCTAGAGGGTGCGGCAACCAACGAATTTGGTGAGCTGTACTGTGTGTTTCCCCTCATTATTAATTATGAGCCATCCTTCATTAAGTTTTCTAATAAAATTTTAAGTATAACAATTTGCAGTAAAAAAATTTTAAAGAAATTAATGGATAAATTATAGACGACACTTGAATCTCTGTTGTGCTACCAGTTGCCAACTAAATATTTGTAGATGCCAGAAAAGTGACAACGAGCAACTAAAATTTACGAATTTTACTTTCTAGTTGCCATCCGTAACGTCATATGACAATTCAAACAAATTTGGATTAAAAAAGAGATTCGCTTGAAGACTACGGTCTGGATGCCCCAAACACTTCACTATCTAATGAAAATGTTGAGCAATTGCATCGAACCATTTTTAATAGAAGATTTAGAGGTGAATATAGACGAAAACAATAATATTAGTGAAAATAAATACGAATTAACGCCCGGAATTAAAAAACTACGTTATTAATTATTATTAAATAAAATAATTTAATTAATTAATCAAAATAAAGGTCGAATAAGATCATTAATTTCAAAATAAGTTATGATTCCTTAATTACAATCACTGCTCACCCACTCTATTCACTAGACTTGGTTCCTTGAGACTTTTTCCTAAAAAGAAATTACGGACACTTGCAACGATTGAAAAGGTAAAGATTAATTTACTGTAAAAAAACTCAAATCTATAACAAAACGTGTATATCAGAAGTTCTTCCAAGATTGCAAAAAACATAAGTGTATTTTGTATATCGGAGGAAAATTACCTCGAAAGCAACAATATGAACACTGATGTTTAATTTGCTGCGTATAACAATTCGTATCGCAGCTACCAAAAGTAATAAGTTTCTTAACAAAAGTACATTGGAAGCAGTTAAGGTTTCGTTAATTTCACTAAGATGATGTTTGTAGTTGCATAGAAACATATTATATATCAGTAGAATATAAATATAGATTTCGAACGATATCAAATACGGTGTCATTCATATAGAAATCTTGTAGGACGTTTCGGTTAAATAAGCCACTTTTTTTAACAAGGACAAAAATTAACAAATTCCAAAGGAACAATGGACGAAAAAAGCTTAATTGCATTATTCATTGACGTACAAACCACTGTACGCGTCATTTTTTGATATGTACAATATAACACCGTAATTGTTTATAACATTTTCTTTTCTCAGTTTTTCCCCCTCTTAACGACAAAAAAGCAAAGGGAAGGGCAAATCTGTTTGGGACTTAATTGTTTTTTAAATAACAAATATTTTCGATATTCCTGGTAATGAACATAATTTCTGCACCGGCGTGGCCGCATAACATTCACTAGATTGTCACACAAGAAGGAAATACAAAGAACACTTTAGCAACAATTATAAGTTTTCCTAAATTACAAAATTTCCTTACAATCGCTTGTAAAAGCTTAAAGCTTTCAGAGATTATATTTACAGATCTCTTTGCTGTACCTGTCAACTGCATAAAGTCCGTTTACTTTTTCCAAAATGTTCAGCTTTTTCCCCACAATATTCAGATTCAGTCTCAATGTGTTATCCTGAAATTTTTATTATTAACTTCGTTTTTTCCTGAACTGACCTTCGTAGACTAGTAGGTAGTGTACTAGACTCGTAGTACGGAGGTCCCAGGGTTCGAATCCTGCCGCAGAACTCTGGTAGTTTGTGTCTGATAATTAAAGGGAGCGCACAACAAACCTTCACTGGCTGAAGTGTATGTCGTATGACATGGGCTATTACACCTCTCCAATCAACCTAACCTAACCTAACCTAATTTTTTCCTATAGAACAATGGTTGTGAATTGAAGAAATCTTAATTATTGAGGTGCCTTCGCTGGACCTATAAACTGCATAAAGTTTGTTGTTTTTTTTTTTCTACGCAGTATTTAGATTCAGCCCGAATCTTGTCTTGACAAAGCACTTAATTTTTTTTCCTATAGAAGATGAATTCTTCGCTGTACCTTTTAACCTCTTAGAGTTCGTCGACTTTTTCCAAAATTTTCAGTTTTTTTCCCACAACTTTCAGATTCAGTCCCAATGTGCTTGATTATAAAAAAATAATTTCTTTTTTTGTTCTTATAGAAGATTTTAAAATTCTTTGTAGTCTGAAAAGTAAATGAACAAGACTAATCATTCATACTTCCAGTTACAAATCTTTGGCTGGGCTCATTATTCTAGTATTTGGGATAAAGTGCATAAGAGACGACTTAAAGATGCAGTCATCAAACAATTGAAACGATTCAACCATAAATCCTTTAGTTATACATTTCGCAGAGCTTAAGGTTGGCGGAATAGAACACTTGCAACAAAATAACATAAAGAAAACGTATGGGAAAAAACTGAACGAACTATAAAAACTAAATTTGAAAATTTGCAACGCCCTGCTGCACTAAAGTGCGTAATAGTCATTCTAGTCATCGTTCTAGTTCTAAAATCCAAATGAGTTTCATTCCTTTTGCATATTGTCGTCGCCTTAATGATATAATTTTATAAAAGTTGAAAACAGCCACAAAAGGCAGCCACTTCAACATCAATTCACTGACTGGAGTAGAATTATACCGACCAAGTATTCAGTTCAAGTTTATTTATTATTGAAGGGGCAAGTAGTAGAAGATGGAGGGAGGGAAGGTTTAGAAATACTTTTTTTTTCAAGAGTTTAAAAATATCTTGCTGATATTAATTTTCGTTTTTCTTCATTGTTGCGGTCTTTTATGTTCGTCTTTGATTGTTTTTATTTCTTCTGTTTTTTTCTCGCTATTTTAATACTCCTCGTATACATACCGGGAAGTTTTGGTGTTTACCACAATTTCCTTTTTCCTGCTTGTCTTGTTTTTTCCTTTCTTGTTTATGTTGGTCTTTTGTTGAATTTGCAATTTTCGTTTTATAGTTGGTTTTTTAATATTAAATCCTCATATTTAAAGTAAATTAAACTTTAAATTAAAGTGGAACGAACTAAAAACTACATTGACTTTAAAATGAAAATGCAACCCGCCCGCGTGCAAATATACTAACACTGACACTCTCTTAACATTTTGTGGTTTTTTTTGGCATGTGTTGGGTTTCTAAAACTAAAGTGCTTTGAAGTGACTCGAACAGAGCTGAACTGTGAGTGTGTTCTTCATAATTTGCTTATTATAAATGCATATTGTCTTTTCAACAGCTACAAGCTGCATAAAGTCACAGTGGAGAACAAAATGGAAAAGGATTTTCTCGATTGCATAAAATTAACGATAATTCTAGCATGTAATGTTGAATAAGAATTAAACAATTTACGTGGTATTCAAAAAGGCATGTAATAAAAAAATATTTAATATTTTAAATCTTGTAATTAATTTTAGATTATTTTGGAAGTAATGCACACGAATAATAAATGCTTTTAAATCTTCAAGTCCTTTACTGAAGGTTCTTGTAATCCATTTTCGTTCGCTATAGAAAATAGTCAACGCGAGACAAATTCTCTCCTAAACTTTGCCAAACCATTTGTTGTCGTTAATGTGGAATGAAAGCGGTTATGGGGAAAATGATTTATTGATTGAATGTACAATCAAATATCTGCATTCATTTTGGAGCGGATCGAAAATATCGATATGATATGATATAATATAATGATAGGCCCTACATTAAGCTTTGACTAAGAGGGAAATTTCGTCACTTATTAGAAATTCCATAATAAGGAAAATATTTTTTTGAGGGAAGGGACAAGATTTCTTCTGGCAATAGGTGCCTTCAGCAAATATTCCTATATAGTGTAACACATTGTTGTCGCACGATAGTTTTTATACAACAGAATCACAAAAACGAAATAAGTTGGCCTGCTTAACTATAACATGGAAACGATGATCCAGACTATGTTGCGCGACATTCATACGTTAAATAATAATATTGTGGGAATGCGCAGAAACTCTTGGTTGTATGAAGCGCATTGTCTTCTAATGGGACATAGTCATCTAAGGGAACATAGTCGTCTTCCAAAAAAAAAAAAAAAAAAAAAAAAAAAAAAAAATCTAGCTGTGATTTTAAAATGTCAACCTCCATATTGACATTATATTTTGGCTGAGCCTTAGATATTTATTTATTTATTTGATAGGCTACTATAGTACCCACTAGCCTATTGAGGCACCCGACCTGTAGATGTAATTATAATTTTTTTCTACACTCAAAATGTATATTGGCGACTACTTTTTCCTTTGCAACTTCAAAACTTTTTGGAGTTATGACTATTTACCACTAAAAGAGCGATATGCTTACTGTATTCTGCTTACTGCCTGGAAATATAAGGAAATATCGATACAAACCCTTTTATTTCTATCTCCACAATAATGTAGTTGGAAAAAGAAACATCTCGGGTACATATTAATTTTTTAAAATGATCTTCGCTTTGAGTTCCGAAAGGATCAGCAAAAGTAAACGGCCTTCGAGTGACTTCATCACTAGACAGTATACAGACATGATTTTCTAAACTAATGGTCGCCAGCACCACCATCAATAACGTTCATACGTTTGTTGTTGCTACTTTTCAGCTGGCTGTTGGTAGTTGGGATTGTCAATTATTTGATATCCTTTCGTATGAAAAAGCATAAATTCTCTTGTGTTTCTTTAACAACAATACAAACGTGTATTACTGTGGAATTCGCAAATACTTTTTATTCAGCTCCTTTTCGCCTATTCTTCCTCTTCACTTATTTCACAAATTAAGGACTAGAAGACCTCGATCCATGCGTTTAAAAAACTAAAATGTTTAAAAGTACAAAAATTTGCTTATGTTTTTTTAATGAATTGTTCTGTTACATACTGTACAATTAATGTTTTTAAAATTTTTGTTTTTTAACTTTTACCACTCACTTAAATCATAAAATATATATTTTTGCAATTTTATATGTTTGTTATGTGACATTTGGTTGTTTTCATAATGTTTTATGGCTCCTGTGTTCAGTTTATGTCTCTCTGGCAATGTTGTTGTTACTGTTGTTGGTATATGCTGTCATTTGTGTCATAAAAAGTGATTTAAAAACAGTACATCTCGATTATGTTGCAACCACAATAGTAGGAAAAGCCGAAAAACACTTTGTTATTCCTCGACCTCAACAAACAACATATTGCAACAAAAGAAGTTATAAAATATGTTTGTTTTTTTTTTTCGTTGACACTAGAAGTAGAATATTTAATTTTGTTGTTGCTTCTTTTATTGAATCTGGAATTGTTATAAAAAAGCAAATTATAAAGTGAATGAACGTTCCTCTCCTCAAAGGAATAATATATTAAAAAAGTAATAGCTGGAACCAAATAATATTTCTAGCGCTTAATAGCCTATTGCAGGGTGTATATGTATTATAGATATATATAGAGGTTCTACGAATTATAAATTGGTTATATACTCATTCCTTAAATACAGTACAACCTCGCTTAATTCAACATGTGATTAACGCAGCGTCGTCACATGTCAAGTCTATTAGCTCAAGTTTTCTTTAAAAAACCTGAACTCTCAGAGCCTATTTGCTTCTAAAATACCGTCGTCATCACTAGATTCTTTTGTTTGTTATTTAATAATTATTATTATTTGAAAAGAATATATTAATGTCACTGAATGCCTTGAATGGGTAGAGGATTAAATGAGTGGTTCTTTAAAGACTTCGTTTAGTTGCAATGTAGAAAAATGTTTCACCGAACAAAATACACTTAAAAGTATCCAACTTTTGTAAACAAATACGAAATTACCAATTAAAGGACATATGAGTTTAGAAGGAATCTTCGAAAACATTTATTTAATAAATCAATTATTTGATCCTTGCTACGATACAGTACAAACTCGCTTAACGCAGCATTAATCATTGCGACTCACAAATTATTCTCATCATTGACTCTTTTGGCGCAAGTTTTCTTAAAAAAATTAACTAGTTATCAAAACATTTCTTCCCAAATTTAGTCGTCTTCATTAATTTTATTTTTAATAATCTCAGATTACCTTAATATTGTCTTCAAAAAGGATAAGACGTAATCTATATATAAAATAAGATGTGTGAATGTATGTATGTATGTAACGTAATGGCTCTAAAACGGCTGACGGCCGATTTTGACGAAATTTTCAGGAAACCTTCAAAATAGTCAGGCGGGTGACACTGTGAAGTCTGATTTTTGATTTTCGGCCTGTAGGCGGAGGGGCGTGGCAAAACCCAATAATTCATAAAATGAGAACGGCTGGGCCGATTTCTGTAAAACTTCTTGTCAGTTGTTCGTATTTTCGAAGAGAAGGTTTTTATGGAAGAACATCTCTCCGGAAAAGTCGGACAATTGGAAAAATCGAAAATCGAGTTTTTGTATGAAATTTTGTTTGAAATTATTATGTCCCAAATAATAGATTTCAATATTAAATGTTTGAGATTTTTTCTTTATTATTTCAAGTGATTTTTTTTTTTTTTTTGTATTTTAATTATGCATTATAAATTTAGTGATATTTCCCATCAAATAAAAAAATAATAATAAACTCCCACTTCAAGCTTTGATTCGAGGTGCATTATGAATCCTTATTTGCCACCTTCGTAAATATGTTGTAAATAGGGCATGATATTTTGAAAATTTTCCCTTAAAGTAGGAATGTCGTTGCCTTGAAATTTTCATAGAACATATTCCCTGTTTTTAAAAGTCTTTTCCATATGGCCGTAAATTAATGAGTTAATCAATTCAATAAATTATTACAATGACGTAAATTAATTCTATGGGCTTTGAAGTCCTCGTACCCAAATGCAAACACTACATCACTTAATAAAACAATTCTTAATTTAAATTTATATGCCATTTATATTTGTATTATTGTTAAACAAATAAAAAATGTCTAACGAGATTTCTAGACAATTGATTTCCTGCTACAATTTCTTAACATTTCAATATCAATCAGAATATTTTTTAAGATTTCCCATAAGTTCACCTTGTATGATGAACATTTAGATATTTTTAGCTGAAATCATAATTATACCCTTTGGTATAGATTTATTTCTTTTTTATATTTATAGACAACTCTTTTTCTGTTATGACAGAAGATTTCAACTTCAAACAAAATATTATTCTCCTATTACTATTCTTTCAAGTTTTGTTTTGCTGTTGCATCCTTAATATTAAAAACTGACTTAAGTGCTGCAGTTGAGGTGGTATAAAAGGAAGAATGGAAAAAATTTTATAAAGATAAAGAGAGCCTTATATTTTTATATTAATTGTCAGGGTAACAACAGTAGCTAAAGTCCTTAGCAACTCCTCTTTTGTTGCTTTAAAATAAGAAACAATAGAAAAGGGATTTCAACCGTTTTTTTCCTCGTAAGTAAAGGGGTTTGTTTCTCTAACTCTTAGATTGATGCTTTAAGGAAAGAAGTTCCTTGTAAGTAATGAAAAATATTTTATTGTTTATAACAACAATCTTAGCACACCTTGAAATTATTGTTTAGTTCGTTCTTTTGTACTGCTTAACATTGACATGCAGTTTTCCAAACCATTGCACTAAAGGAGTCAGCAGCAGAGGAATTAAAAAAATGGGATTTAACTCAACCCTTAAATATTTTTCGAGTTGAATATGTGTCTTAAACAACAACCAAATCATAATGATGTACTAAGTAAATATAACTGCATGCAATTTCAATGATTACACAGATTTTTTTATTTATTTTTTTATTTAATACACTTGGAGAAATTTAAAATTAATATTATTAATTTTGAAACATTTCCATTAGCAATGGAAATGAGTTTTAAAACTAAAAATTTGTCAAGTTTAATTGTGCGCAATAGTTTCATTTTATTTTTGCATAAAACGCTCATCATTCAGCAAATTCCCATAAATTTCTTTTCCAAATTCGTTCATATAAAACCCCACTTTTTATCGAAGTCGTTTCCAGATTGTCTAATAAATGATTCTTAAAATCCATCCATAGTATTATCACTTTTTCAAAACGTTCGTTTCAACTGACCCTTAAAATAAAACGCAGATTTTTTCTAGGATTCCATAAAGTTTTATACATTTTGAAACTTATTGCATTATAAAATCACTCCCAATTTTTGGAATCCATTTGATGTGTTTTTGGAATAATATAATTTTCTATTTGGAATTATTACATTTTATGGAAATGTTTAATTAAATTTATTAATTTTTTTGGCACTTATTCTTTTAAGTCCCATGTTATTGGCTGTATGAAGTAACAGTATCGATATCTCTTAATGAAATAGGTCCCAAAAAATGAAACAAGTTCCAAAGAAAATAAAATTATTTCTAAGTCTGAAAATGAGATAAATTCCGAATTTTCGGTGATTTTTACAATGAAATAAATCTTATGATATAAATTATACCAAGTTGGAATGAAATTAATTAAATAATCTGATAATTCCAATCAGAAAAGGAAAGGCTGCAGAAAGTTAGATCGGGTTTTTAGATGGCTCATAGGAGAAAATACTTGAGCTCTGCCGAAAGCCCGAAAATAAACAAATACTCACTTAACTTTCTTTAATTAAATAATTTCTTATAGAGCAAATATGTCTCTAAGGCCGTTTTTGCTTTCCAAAGCATTTCTCCATTACCGACGACCGGTATGTCCAAGCCCAGATACGCCTTCTAAAATATTTCTACATTGGTAGCATTCGGAGGGGACCGAGCTTTACACTTCTCTGAAAAACCCGACTTTGATTTCTAAAGCAATTCTGCATTGCCCGCTTTCGAACGGGTGTAAGTACTCTGTCTCCTGCAGTATGTCCAAACTCGTTTTCGGCTTCTAAAGAATTTCTACATTACAGGATACTTTGCATTCAGAACATCCTTTGGACTTCCCGACAATTGTAGAGTACTTTGCTCTAAGACCTTGTTCAATAATAAATACCTAAACTTTGAAACAAAATTCCAATCAAGTCTATCACAAAACTATATATATATAACACGTGATCTGGTCCAAAAATGCGTCCCTGATCGGGATTGGAAAACGTTCAAGTGTCAAACTTACATGGATATTGTAAATGTAGAGCCAGTATATTACCTATTTCAAAAGGTGGCGATACTTCAGGATTCAGAGATTGCTGTCTTCTATGGTGTTCCTGAGCAAATAGAAGATCTCTTTCACAACCCGGCACAGGTCAAGTGGCGAAATGCATAGGACTTCCAGTCAATTTGAATGGTTCTTCTTGAATGATTCTGTCACAGCGATCACTGGACAATGCCAATTTGATAACCAAGCCAAGTCAAATAGTACAAAGTCATACTTTGGGAAGAAAAAACGTAGAGGAAATGTTTCTCTATACTTCTCTTGGTATATAGCCCAAAATAAATCTTTTTTATGAGAGCCCTACCGATCTAGGCATCGTAGGACTTATGGGTCTGTTTTTGGTATCCCTCTCTAGCATTTCAGCAGAGCAGGATCAGCCTGAATGATTCAGATTAACCTTTTGACAAGATAACTTAAAAAGAATTTCCTAATTTTTCTTTAAAATATATATTTTTTCAACAGAATTGTTGTTGCACTTTAGTGACAATATGGCCTTTCGAATAGGAAAATTTTAATAAAGATTTTTTCATAAAAAAATCCTTATCCTTAAAAAAATCTTACTCTCACATAAATTTTTGTTCCTTGGAAATGTTAAATTTTTTTGACAAGTACATATATTCACAAAAGCCAGTTTTTGTCAAAAACTATTATAGTTAAATTTTTTATCAATTTCTTAATTCAGAATTCATATTTCTTCCTGTGCAACATAAAGGATTTTCCCTCTTTCTTCTAAATACCCTTAAGACATCCATCTTTGGAAAATTTAAAATATTCCTGGCGTTTTAGGAACAACATTTTATTTTAAAGGAGATTAAAATGATGGAGTGAGCGAAAAAAAGAAAGAAAGAAAATCAAAGAAATCCTTTAAGTCCCTACCACAAAAACCACAGGCAGTTTATAAAAATACCAAAGCACACATACCGAGCGACAACGACATGTACGTGTACATACATGCTTCTTATTAAATGCAGTTTTACGAATTAAAAAGGATTTTTTAATGTATTTTAAGGTTTCCATTTAACTTGTCATATGCAAAGAAAACAAACACATGCACAAACACTAAATACACACATGGACTCATACATTCCGGGTAAAATTTATACATATTGGTGGTTTACGCCTTCATTATTTCAACATTAACATTTATTCATTGAAACGTTCGGTCGTTTCACTGTTTTGCTTCGTTGGCTGTAACAATGGTCTCCTAATGTCAACCTCATAAACATCAAACAATGACAACAATAGCAGCAACAACAACAGCAGCAACAACAACAACAACAACCACAAATAGAACAACAGTATAGCAAAAAAAAGCAACAACAACACCAATAACAATAACAAACAACACCAACATTTCACTGTGATTCTATTATAATTCCAAAGTGTTTAACCGAAACCGATTTCATGCTTAAATGCAAACATTGAATAACTTTCAAATTGAGTTGTTTCCTTATGGCATGTAGATCTCGTCTTGTACATCGTATACACGTTTCTATGTCTTCTACTCCCCCCGTTGTCCCTCAGCCAGTACCCGCAGCCGTAGTTGTGGCATCTTTGGGAATAGCACATGTTTTCAATAATATGCCTCCTTTTGTAGTTCATTTGTTTGCTCTGCAAGTAAAAGGATGGTTAGATGATGGCATTGTTCATAGACTTTGTGTATGGATATGATTTTGAAATTTTTATTTCGTATTCAAAATTTGAAAAGGAAATGTTTAATGTAAATGAAACGGAAATGTTTGAAGGGCTTAATTAAAACATAATTTTGAATTGTATGTTTCTTTTTTATCATTATTAGAAACATTTTTATTTCCTCAGTGATCGCATTATGCGAAGTATTACAGATGGGATCTCATCCTAAACTATTTCGTATTCTGCTTAATTGCCTTCTATGTCGAACTTTCATTCTTATCTACTCTGACACTCTTTGATTGGAGTCATACCAAAGAGGTCGACTTTATTGCTCTTAAGACCCAGTATTTTATGTAAGTATAAAAGCATGACAGAACATGCTGCTGCATTCGTAACAATGGGCGATATAAATAGATATTGAAAATCCACTCTGATGTTCGATGGACTGGGTACTACATTGTTTATGTCGCTAAAGAAGCATTCAAGTGCCTCGGTTTTTTAAGACGATGTTAGAAATACGTCACTGCTTCTAATCTCAATATTTTTACAATCTATGTGGGTATTTCAAAGTAATGTTTTGGGAGTTACACGACCGTAGTCCAACTTAGAGAACTTGCTCTCGAAACGCGCTCCTTTCACGAACTACAAGTTTTTCATTGACAGCGTATTCTTTCATGGATGCATTACAGAGATAAAACATTTTTTAGCAGGACAATTAGAATGTGGAATAACCTGCCCGCAGAGGTCCACAGGCACCACTCCATCTATCCCCCATCCCATAAAATATTTTTCTAGTTCCAGCACAATAAATTATACGAGTAGGGCTTCATTAAAAAAAAGTAATACTTTGGTGATGGTTTTATATGAAAAAAATTTTGGTATTTTGAAGTCGAAACTGCGCATGTGTGCGTTGTCCTGTTGGAAGACTTTTTTCTTGGCCAAATGCAGTCGTTATTTATTCAAGTTCTCTTTAAATCTATCGCCATTGATTTCTTTGCACTTTTGAAGGTAGTTAATATGGATTACGTCGCGTTTATCTCAAAAAGTCGTCGTGACTTCATTGGGTGATAAACTCAAATTGGTCTTCTTTAGCACCGATTGAATCCGAGAAACTTGACTACTGTTTGGGGTCTGTTGTGATCGATCCACGTTCCGTCCACAATTACGAAACGGCGCAAAAACTCGTCCATACTGAGATTGAGCAACAGCAAATACTCCTGCGAAGTTGTTGCACGATGGCGTGATCGATTGTGAGTAAACGCGGCACCCATGTTGAGGAAAGCTTTCTTATACACAATTGAACATTCAAAATTGAAACCACTGAGTCATGTGATATGCCTATGGCTTCCACAATCTCTCGATCGTCCAACACCATATCATGATTTTTTTCAATTGTTTCGCTTGCGTGGACCACAGGACCACAACGAAATTCAGTGCACAAATTTTTTTATTATTTAAATAGTATTTGTCAAGCTTGACCTTGACAATTCACTTTATCCTTTTTCTCCTCAAATCACGCTGTAGTCTGCTTTTAATGGCTGTCAAACACAGACTACATGACGCAGCTTGTTGAAATTTTGACAGGACTCATCTGACAGGTATGTTGACATGTTGGATATTCAACAGGTACTGACTTGCTGATCTGCCCTCGTATAATTTTTTTAAATATCGAAATTCTTGGGGGTAGAATAACTAATCAATCTCTAATTACTTTGATAAATATTGATTATTGACATGTATCAATACAAAATACAGCCGTTACAATAAAGTTGTCTGTACACAAGGGGTATTTTAAAAGTTTACATCAATGATCGATATCATGAATGATCGATTGGTATCGATCAAATGCAAAATTACGCACTAGCTGTTCCATGAGCTCAGCGTCATTTTGTAAGCAGCGTATTACTCGTTCAGATTAACATTTAAAATAATTTCTTATTTACGATAAAAATTAATATTCATAATAATAAAAGAGACAATTCTTGCAATATTTCATTCGACCTTTAAGCCTGCTTATATGGCTTTACTAGAGCAGTTACCCACTATTTTTTTTAGAACTGGTGACAACGTCGTACATTTGTTCTATTATTTTTTGTAAAAAATATATATTTGTTTGGTTAATTCGCTTTTATTACGTAAAATAGGCGAGAAAAAGAAAGCAGCTTGAAATGATTTAACCCACAGATAAATGTTGCAGGTAGGATGAACTTGCCTTTAACTTGTCGCTCACTTTCAGGTTAAGAAAAACTGATAAAATCCTACCTTCAACTAAAGCCAAGTCATGAGAATGGCCCTTAATATTTCTTAAATTTACGACACTGCATAAAATTTTAAACTGAATAATCTATTTATCGCAACATAAAGCATTTAAAATGCTCTTAATTTAAATAAAATTGATGAAACACAATGATTATTCCCAAAATAAATAATACGAGTACAAAGAAAACTTTAAATAATTATGCAAACTATATATTTTCGTTTCGCCTCAGTTAACTTTTTTCTTTATTGAAAAAAATTTTAATTAAATGAACATGAAACAATTAACTTGGAATTTTTATATGAATATTTCAAAGAAACCATCACAGAGTGCACGATAATAATAAAAAAAGAAACACCGAAAAGAGAAATAATTAAAATGAAGTTATAGTGATAAGAAGAAAAAGGTTTTTTTTTTTTTAATATATATTGTGCTCTAGTTTGTTAATTTTTTGGAAAATTTAATTTTTTATGATTTGGCTAACGCTCGTAAATCGGGGTAACCATCACACATACTTATGAAAATATGAGGATTTCATGTGTCTAGTTGATCATAAAATGAAAATGTACTTGTATTCTACAGATAGAAACACTAGCATTTCGTTATTTATTTCAACGTTTGTTTTTTTAACGACCTAATAAAAATGTTTAATCTAATCACTCTTATGTGGAACGCAGAAGTCCTTTGGCACTGAAAATATGTTTGGATAAATTGCAGAAACATAAAAGAATGAAAACGATGAGTCTTTAGAGGCGTAAAAAGTCTTAATTTGTTCTAAAGGGTCTAATAAACGTCCTTAAATTATAGATAATTTTCGGTTAAAAGCTAATTGCTTAAATCAAGGCTGTTTGTGAGGGATTAACGTTATTTCGACTTTATATGACTAGTCCATGTGAGCCTCTATACGTACATGCAATTTCGGTATCCTCAGCTGAAAAATTTAAATTTTCAATAAATCCCTCTAGCAGATCGAGCTGAAGCGATTTATATACTCAACGCAATGAATTAGAAGGCATTGATTCAATACGTTTTTTTTTCATAGACCGGCAACTTTACGTGGCCACAGGAAAGAAATATTGTTCATTTGTCGCAACAGTGGCAAATTTTTTCTTTAATATTTATGACATAGTGAATCATATCACAAGCTGTAATCAAAGAACTAGCGGGTTCCCATTTTGAGCCTGTGAGCTAATGCTTAAAAGATCCTCTACCATATAGAGTACCGCATTTAATGAGCTGTTAAGATTAAACAACAACGACATAATCATCTATATAAAAAAATTTACATGGTGTGAGCGACTGCCTGACAGTTGTTTGATTCAAATTTAATTCAGTTAAATGGAGACACCTGCTTTAATTACTTTCGTTGCCGTCAGTAGTTCAGTCGTTTTGTATGGTAATATTTTCTTTATTTTCTATTTTAATATCTTTTCAGTCAGATGCACTTGTTTTTCTGGCTTGTCAATAATAAAAATAAGACATTTTTAAAGAGATTTTTGCTTCTATTTTCAAGAATTTCATTGTATCTTGTAGACTTTTAAATACTTACTAATGTGGGAATTTTATTTGAGGCACTGGTGTTAATTGAATAATTAAGTCGTCATTAAAGTAATAAAAGTTTGACTTTAATGAAGCCATTAAAAATCCACATAAAAAGTAGTAAAGCTGTTAAATGTTATATATATTATAATATATATTTTTATATGTTTTCTTGTTTTACTTTTAACGGCTTTCAGTGCATTTTGAAATAAATTAATTAGAAATCAACTCTATTAAGCCCAAATGTACCTTTTCAATTCATCTTCTAAGAGTGGAAAGGTTATCAAATCCAGTTTGCAGCAGCGTATACATTTCAATGGAATTGTAAATATTTTATTTGGAAAATTTTATTGTTGAGTTTCAGGAATTTTTTTATATTTGTCTTGAACAATCATTTAATTTCCGGCGAAGTGTTGAAATATCTAATCAGTTTTCAAATATTATAAATGTTAATGTTGAAAATTGTTGGAAAATATTAAACACTCTTAAAAGGTACCCATATGGATTAATTGCTCACCTCTCAATAGGTTAATGGTATCGCGTGCCTTGTATGATCTGACGAAGCCTTCTTGAACCCACATATCAACCAAGTCCAACTATTCCATTTTAAGCAACAAAAAAGAGAGTCGGTAATTATCGCACCATATTTTGTTCCATTGACTGTTACGTTGCGATTTTTATCGTTCTTGAAGAAGTCCAGTCCAATAATGCCACCGGCCTATAAACCGTATCAAAATGTGCATCTTTTAAGGTGCACTGGCAGCTCTTGAACTGCCTCTGGGTTCTCTGTAATGCTGTTCGTTGATTGACCCGAAAATGAGCTTCGTCGCTGAATATTATTTTTTAATAGAAAAGGGGATCATCATTAAATTTTCCCAAACACAAAATTTTCCCATTCACCAAACAAATAACGTTGTGGTACGTCACTTGATGTCACTTCTTGCAGCAGCTGTCTTTTGTATGTTTTTTTTATATTGAGAAATTCAATTACTTAAATTACAAGAATATTAGTGCCTCAGCGCCAGTAGGCATTATAGAGGCTAGTTGGCAGATTTAAGCTCATATTAATATTTTATATTTACAATTTTAGTGAAGAAAAAAAATTAATTTAATAAAGTTAAGGACAATTATATCTATGTATGTATGCATGTTGAAGCACTGAAATATCACCCTAACAAGTTCTCAATTTGTGATTTTAAAAATTACTTTAAAAGTTTTTTGAAACTCGAAAGCGTGTGACATGTTTTTATATGTTGTGGTAGATTATTAAATTCTCTACTATCAGAAAATTTAATTCGTTGTTTTGTTGTCTCTGACCGGCAAAGTGCTATTCGCAATTGCTGGTTATTACGTGTATTGAATATAGTTTGGTTCCTAACAAAATGTGTTGTATGCGTTTCATATAGAAGTCCTTGCGTAAAATCTTCCAGGTGGCCAAATAACACAAACGATTTTCATTGACACTGACCGGTACAGCAGCAATGTTCTCCTCGGTGCGCACTCCTCGCATACGAGGTAATGGATCAGTGTCCAATAAATTGAAACTGGTACGAAATTTGGTCACAACAGCCTGACCGGTGGATTGAATATGACGACCTTTATGGATGTAATGTATGAAACACAATTTTGATAAATCAATGATTATCAGGGGTTGTTCGTTTGTTAGTCTGTTCATGTTGAACATTTTTGGCATCGCCATATGTCACTAAAAAACAAACAGCAAAAAAATCATGAAAAACATGAAATTTAATATAAAAAAAATCAACTTCTTTAAAACTTTACAAAGCATTTCTTATGCACTTCATCATTCCAAGCTATTGGTCAACAGTAACAAAGTGCCATATACCACATGTGTAATTAATATAATTCAGGAGAATGTCCTTAAATATTCAAATACTGCTAAACATGGCATCTAATCTGCTTTCTGCGAAGGGCCATAAAAAATATTTGAATGCTCGTACTTCTCGATTAAGTGAAAATATTTAGTTTATGGTAGAGAAGAGAAAATTTAGATAAAAACGGTAGTCAAACAAAGAATGAAAAGAATAATAAAATCTGATGAAACTATTGTTATCCTATTAAGGATATAAAAATTTTGTATGTGATACAAAAGAAAGTTGCCATAAAATTTCTATTTAAAAAAATATTTGAGTTCAAAAATATAAAAAAAGGACTAACGAACAAGAACAGTTAAAAGCCATGCAGTCATGTTGTATTATTTCTTTATTTTAATTGAATAATAATAAAATATTTCACAAGGAGAAAAAAGTAATAAAATAATGAATACTCTCGTACATGGAATATAAGAAAATCTGATTAAAAAATAATAAAGCCACGTTAATTTATTATCGATTGTTGTTTTCCCAGTAGTTGGCTGAATGAAATTTAACTTCTTTCATAATAAATTTTATTCTCATTCCCATTCCATTTTGCTTCCTCGAAAGGTGAAATGACTTGACTGTGATTGAGTTTGTACGTTTGCGTGCATGAAAGATTGATGATTTGATACAGTGATTGTACGGTGTACTGTGTCATTCCAGTGTTTAGCTGTTGTTTTTGTTGTTTGTATATATTTAATTATCGTAAAAGGGATAAAACAAACTGTCAATCATAATCCAAATTAATTATACGATAATGTTTAATTTGTGTTAAAAACATCCGTCATCGTCATCGTCATCATCTCTTAAACATTTTCACAATCACTATCGACAATATCGTTGGTGATGATAGATGAAGAAATTGTTTTATTTTTTTCTTTCTTATAAAATACTTATACAAGAAGTCAACTATTCTATTAACTATTACGAAAAGTTAATAATTGGCGGGGGGAAATGTAATTTCTGCTTCTGCTTGAGGATAAAGAATACTTTTTAGTCCATGGTTCTAAATATTTCATACACAATGTAGTTCTTCCAATGTTTCGAGAAGAGGTTTGGGTATAAAAACCCGTGCTGCATATAAAATTATAGTCTTAGTATCAGAAGGTTACTTTACCATAAATGGCAAACAATATATGGGGCTGTGGTAGGTCCACAGCCAAGGGCGTAGCCAGGATATGAAATAGGGTGGTGCCACGAAAATTATGATTTTTTATGATTATGATTTTTTATGATTATGATTTTTTATGATTATTACAATTTCGATCTATTTGAGGAGTAATCTGCGTGGATCTTCTGAAAATTTTGCTAGAATTTTTTTTCCAAAATTTCGTCCTTCTTCTCGGTTACCAACCTTTGGTGGACGCTTAGCATACATAGTCCTGCAATATACAATATACTTATTTTTTGACAATAAGTAAAATTGCATATTATTTTACCGTTTAAACGGGCTTCAGTCATTGTGGAGCGCAACCATTTTTTTACTCGCCTTTAAAGTGCTAAATGACCGCTCAACAGTTGCAGTAGTGCACGGCTGTGACAATGAAATTAATAACGCCTTCCTTATATTTGGATAAAATAATCCAGCGTCTTTCAAAATACTCGCCATCTCTAAGTCGGCTAATTCGTCTTTACCCATTTTTTTGTTGCCAAGAATTATACCAAACCTCAATTTCTCCTTCCAAATCATCCAACTCATAAAAATGTTTTTGTGGCATCCAGCTTCAAAGAAAGCATGTTTGACGGGTGCAAACAATGAATTGCAAACGCTGGCCTATTCTCTTCATTAAATCTGCTGTCCAGTGATGAAATTAAAGAATCTATATAAGGAATGTATATAGATCGCTTCCAGTATTTAGCAGGTGAAGAAAATGGGGGGGTTTGAATGGTGCGTTTGACGAGAGACTATCCTTGGAACAGACATCTCTATTCCTAAATTGGCTGTGTTTTCTTGAATAGAAAAAGGCAATCCGTCCACAATACCCCGTGCATTTTTTAATAATTTTATATTGTATGCATGTAAAAAAAATTATTATAGAATTAGGTGGGTGCCACGGCCCTCTAGGCCCATACCTAGCTACGCCCATGTCCACAGCTATGCCATGGAATGGAAATTAAAATTTTTTGGATTTATAAGTATATAAGTTTATCCAAAAAGTCACCATATAATTTCCGAGTATTTTGGGCAGTGACTTTTTTGGAGTAAGTTTTCGACAATATAAAATTTATACTACGTTAAGATTTCAGACCAACTTTTTAATGCATATCAGAAACAAAATTATATAAAAAAACCCAACAGAAACTTTTTAAATTAGGAGACGTGATGTAAAATGATAGTTTTAGTATGAGGAAATTTGGCGGTAATTGTAATAAAAATACGATAGTCTTTCTTTACACGACAGGCCTGTCAGAGTGTGCTGGTAGCCGTAGTAGAAGTTGTCGCCAAGTAATGTCATAATTTGAATTAGCTGAAATTTTTTTGCAGATGGAGCCAAAAATGTCAGTGTGCTTGTTATTTATGACACATATACATATATTGAGAATAAGTTGTCAAGCCATGGAACAATACATCCCTCAATCGCGTGGAATTATTGTTACTGCTTATTTAAGAAACTTTCAGTCTGCCGCTTTAACGCAGCGTAAATTTCGATGTCGGTTTCCTTGCGCTCGAACAATCAATCGTTTGGTTGAGTCTGCTACAACAGGTCTCGTAGGGAGTGACCGGTCTAGTATTGCTCGTTTGATCGTGATTATCGTTGCTGTTGCGTCAGAGAGAATCCACAAACATCAACTAGACGACGATAGAATTGCGCATTAGCAGACCTTCCTTGCAGGTGTTTTTACCGCAAGTTGTGCAGCATTGTTGATTTTAACAGGACGGAGCAACCGCTCACACAGCTCGAGCATTGATAGAGATTTTGAGAAAGCAATTTTCAAGTCAAGTGATTAAAAAAAAAATAATTAAATTTTATTAAAAATGACTACTCTAAATGTATATATTAAAGCTGCTTTTAGTTGCCACAAAATTTTGCTACTCTCGCAAGCACCGGCGTAATTTTGAAGATCTAAAACAGTAGGAAGTAAAAACGAAATCACAAGCGCAACCGCAAACAAATCACAAATGAAAATACCTAATGCAAGAAACCTTATAGTCGCAAAGTTTGCCCTCCTTTTGAGATAAAATTTTACCAGAATTTTTTTCACTATCCCTCTTGCATAATTGGCCTTTCGTAGACTAGAAGGTAGTGTACTAGACTCGTAGTGCGAAGGTCGCAGGTTCGAATCCTGCCTCAGAACTCTGGCAGTTTGTGTTTGATAATTAAAGGGAGCGCACAACAAGCCTTCACTGGCTTAAGGTTATGTCGTATGACATGGGCTATCACACCCCTCCAATCAACCTAACCTACCACCCTTGCATAAATCCCATTTCCAGTTAATAAACACTTATTACTTAATCATTTTTAGAATATTTTTCCACCAACCAAATATCAACGATTATGTGTAAATGTCAATATTTATTTATATATTTCCGTCACAGTATTTTCCTTATAATTTAAACCCTTCCACACCATATTCGCCTTAAGCTGCCTTTTAATTTCTTCCCCCTCCTGCCCAAACCCATAACACTATATTGATACGAAGAAGTATGAACTCAACAAATGTAACAAAGAACATATTGTGTACTCACATGCATCGACGTAAGTGTTTCGATTGATGTAACACACAACGAAAATTGAACAAAAAAATGTTCGTGCAACCTTATAAATAAATTATTGCAAGTTCATTAAATAAACATTGGCTGCATCATTACTTAAACAACAACTGGATATAAATTCTTTCTGACGCTGATCAGTATTACGTCTACACAAAGGAACAAAATACGTATGCATGTACGTAACGTTTAAAAATAAGGAAAAAGAGGCGTGTAATAAAGATCAATTCTTAAGAATACTCGTACATTCAATCAAGTTGAACAAAACAGTATTAAGAGAATATTAAAAAAAGTGATAATACTTTTGGGTATGTCTAAAAAAAAACCTGAAGATCATTACCATTTCGAATGTTACATTTAAACCAAACACAACTGTTGTCCAAAACTTCCATAACACCTTTTCGTTTGCCAGAAATTTTTTGCCAACTCATGGCATCAATCCTTTAAAATATGTGAATATATCGAATTAGAACCGAAAACAATTTTCTTGGTAACAAAAAAATAAATAAAAACATATATCTAGTCCCTGAAAACATTTCTATAATTATTAAGCAGGGAAGAGCAATGTAATATTGTTGGAGTGGCATTAAAGACTGAGGGGCACAGTATTTCAGTCGAACTGAATAAAATTGTGTATAAATGTGCCTGGTGAAGGCCTCGTAGTCCTCGTAGCAAGGGTTTAAGTTCGAACTAATGCTTGTGGCACGAAGTCAAGAAAGTTTACAATGTGTCTCGGGAAGATCCACGTCTTTGTCATATGCTGTTATAATCTATAATTAAAACTAGTGTCATGTCTCCACTCATGGACTAACATTTAACACTTCTTGTAGGGCATTCGCAATCAAAGAAAAGATTTTCTCAATTCATTGTCTTTAAATAGCAACTCCTTTAAATTTACACATTTTCCTCCAAACATCATGAAATATGTTTCCAATATGTGTTACTGCTTGGTGTCTTTATAATAAGCATACATAACTCAAACACACTTATAGCCGTACCCATCCATCCATCCAACCATCCATTTGTTTTCGTTGTTACTGCAGCAACCTGTAAGTTCATTTATACCTCAAGAGCTTCTTTCGTTGTCCATATGTACGCGGTGGTCCAAATACAAGTCTATTTTTAAGAATTAAATAACAGATACTCCCATTTTATATGAGACACGATTTTATTGATATGATTTCCTCTACTGGCCTCGCATTAGCTCATTCCGTCAGTCCAATTTTCCAAGACTTTATTGACAGTATCTCGTTCTATCTCACAAAAGGCTCTGGCGGTATTAACTTTAAGAGGTGGATCGTTTCAGGATTATATGCATTGCAGCAATCTTTAATATCACCCCACAAGAAAAAGTCTAAAGGGGTCACATTGCAGCTTCAAGACGGCGCACTTCCTACGCTAAAGATCGGTTATGAGCTGTGTGACATAGTGCGCCATTCTGCTGAAACCAAAAATTATCCAAATCCTTATCCTTCATTTCAGGCCATAAAACTCTTAAAGTCATGGCTCTGTAGTGCCACGAAATGGTATTTCCAGCACCATTTTCGAGAAAAAAAATAGTCCAATGATGTCACAACTCTCAAATCCACTGAAAACTGTCACTCTCTGTGGATGCATTGGCTTCTCGATAATGACTTTATGGTTTTTCGATCCTCGGGTGCAGTAATTGTTTGATTGTTGACAAAACCGACAACATGAAAATACGCCTCATCAGAAAACATGGTCTTGTGGTCAAATTCGGGGACCGACTATAACTTCTGTAAGGCCCAAACTGCGAAGACGTAACAGAATGGTTGGTGGTTTGCCTTAAATTGTTCAGTCAACTTGACCTTGTAAGTGATGAATCAAAGATCTTTTCATGAAATTCTCATCATGCTGGTGCGTAAAATTCAGAGCTGTTGAGGTCGATGGCAAGTCCACGTTTTTGAATTGAGTTGCACACTTGCGTTGGTTGGTCGTTTGCCTTAAATTGTTCAGTCAACTGGACCTTGTAAGTGATGAATCAGAGATCTTTTCATGAAATTCTCATCATACTGGTGCGTAAAATGCGTAGCTGTTGAGGTCGATGGCAAGTCCACGTTTTTGGATTGAGTTGCACACTTTCGGCCACAGCAGCCACATTATCGTCGGAGTTTTGTCACTAGAAAAGCAGTCCTCAAGAATTTTTGCACAAACTCGCCACAGCACGCGCGGTGAATACTTCATTTCGATCAAAACTCTTTACCAAACTTTTATAACAAATTCGGCAACAGAGAACTTAGTGTGGAAGTGGCTAATATTTGTCCACGTAGTTGTGCTACGGACTGATAGTCAATATATCGAAGAGAAAAAATCTGTCAGTATCAAAAAAAAAGTATAATTAAAAAAAAAACTTTTACTTGTACTACCCGTTATGTGTATCTGTTCTTTAGGTTCTTGAAGGAGGGTGCCGGCTTTCAACACTGCGTCATTGTTATTCTTTGGCGATTGTCGATGTTATTCTTAGCGCTTGATGAGACGCTTCAACATACAGCCACAACATACTTGCATGTTCTTCAAATGTTTCTTTCTTACATTTTTTGTTCTTCTTTATTTTCAGATGTGGTCGTTCTTGTTGAATATTCTTGTATCTACTTCATGACGACAATGATGATGGTTTTTGTATTGATGATAATGAAGTTGGCGATTACAATAACAAAGATCTTCCTTCTTTCACCTGTCAGCATTATTTGAGTAAAGTGCAGCATTATTTAGAGTGCCACAGTCTCACACCTTAAACTTCAATCCCAATTGCCGAAAGAAACATCAAAGTCGCGTCAAATTTTAAAGCTGCAATCTTGTTAAGAAACACGTTTTTTCAAGGTAAAGTATGGGTCATTCCTTAAATTAGGAAGGATCCAGATTTAAGTAAGAATCATTTATTTTAGAAAAAACAAAAATAATTATTTCAAAATATTTGAGTATATGCCGGCATTTAATGGGCGTCGCCAAACCATCAGCTCTCTTTAGCCGAATTATATCGGACGGTGAAAAAAAAATTTTTTTTAACGGTAGTGGAATAGGGTACCTCCCCTACAAAGTAGTTGTTAATTAAATACGCAGGCACTCGTATTGGAGGCAGAATGTGGATATCTTCCATCAAATTTTGTGAGTTTTGGCCAATTTCTTCAGGTTTAATCACTCGGTATAAATCAAAAGAATAGTACGTACGAGGGAGCACCCGTGCATTGTTCTGGTTGCGGTTGTTTTCTTTTCAATTGCTCATTATATAAGTTGCCATATAATATTCTCCTTTGATTGTTTTGCTATTTTGAAGTTACTCAGTCTAGATTATACCGCGTGCATTCCAAAAGGGGGTTGGCTGACAAACCCACCTCTGCCCTCTTTGGCACTGATTCACCCAAAGAAACTTACTGCTGTTTGGTCTCTTTCCACGTTTCGTCCATGGTTGCAAAACGCCGCAAAAACTTGCCAATAATGCGATTGAACAATGCCAAACACTCCTGCGAAGTTGTCACACGGTTGCGTTGTGGTTAATTGTGAGAAAATGTGGCACCAAACGATTTTGAGGAAAGCTTTCTCTTACGAATGATCGCTTATTCAAACTTGAAACCACTTGGTCATGTGATATGCCTATGACTTCGGATTCTTTCGGGTGTAGAGACATTTAACTGGGCGTCCAGAACTTTTTACCATTGAAATTGGTAGTACAGAATTCCAATAGTATTTATCAAGCTCAGCCTTTGTTTTTTCCCCCAAAAAATTATGCTTAATGAGCATACGAAATTCACTTTTTCCTCTTTCTCCTCAAATCACGGGGTAGTCTGCTATAAATGGCTGTCAAACACAAACTAAATGATGCAGCTTATTAAAATTTTGATTGGAGTCAGCTGACAGATGCCTGTTGACAATAGTAGTGTTGTGCTCTCAGTTGAGGAGAGATTTTAAAAAAGTCACGCATTTATTGACACACTCTCTTATTTGGTTTTATTGTTAGTATTAGAAGAGGCCTAAAGTAACGCGACCCTTGTGGTCTTGTGTCTTTTTGAAAACTGGGAACCATAAAGATTTGCCCCGCTGTCTCATCGTTGGAACCATCAATAAACGATACTTGGCCGGCATCGATTAGGTCCTATCGGAAAATTTAATAACCAATTTCCGCTCTGGCACTGGAGCATCATTTATTTTACAGGATACTCTTATGCTCGACCTGCAGTTGTCCTAGCAATTTGAAATACCCGACCAGGTTCCTAGTTTTCAAGTCGGTTATGCCTGGCGTACGAAATGTGCTCTTTCTTCCTTTACTGAAATGTGGAGCGAATGGATGTGCAGAATAGCCCATATGGCATATGTCGGTCCAGTTGGAAAGTATTGGACTTTTGGCCGCCAGAATGCCTTGTATACACTAGAAAGTAAGAGAAATACGCTCAAGTAGGTGTTGGTTAAAAGAAAAACAGGGGGCAAATTACGGCATTCGATATCGATCGAAATTTCAAACAAAATTTTCTTGAATTGTATCGAAATTTCGATCGATATCGAATGCCGTAATTTGCCCCCAGGTATAAAATGAGGTGATCCTTGTTTAAGAAATTTACTTAAGCTTGAACGTTAGTCAGAGTATTGAGCGGATTTTGAATGAAGGATGAGGAGGGATATGTTACCATGTGTATAAATACAAGTATATAAATGATTTTTCAAATATTTTCTTGTTTTTCTACAACTTGTCATGCAATCACCCATACGTACGTATGTACATCTTGAAAAGCAAAACACACGATTAGGAAATTTAAACACTGCAACATGATTTCAGTGTTTCAAGTTGTAAATTGTGTGGCCTAGTATTGTTTGGTATGATTTTGATACATTCAAGTGTAAAGAAAACATACATGCAACTTAACCAAATACTCACGAAACTTCTAACAGCAACATATCGTGTTGCCACATGTCTATGAAGAGCACTCAAATTACAAGTACTGGTGCTTGTACAGTCGTACGTACATGCACACGTTTTCATGTTGGTAGGAAAGATTTGGAGTGCAAAAGGCTGTGAATTTCTAGTTAGACATATATTTCTCGGAATTGCATCATTTAAACCCAAAAATAAGAAGAGGAAAAATTAAATCGTTCTTGCCACAACAAAAAATAACAAATCATGGAGATGTTGGGCATGTTTGTTTATTAAGGACATAGTCCAAACATACAACACTCCTATAAATGGGAGGCAAGAGAAGGCCTGAAACATATTTAAAGAGAAAATGTCGTTAACAAGCCTTAACAGATGGATATACGCTTGGATGAATAGATGTTGCAAGCTTTGATGAAGCGTTTGGATGAATGGAAATATGTAGTGATGAACGAAAAGCTACAAGTTCTTGTTGCATTATTTGAATGTTGTAACATTTAAAAATGTGGCTGAATTTTGTACAATTCTTAACGAAATCATGATGTCTGATTTTATTTTGTATAGTTGCATACACCAGGTACGTTGTTGCAATTCAACACACTTTGCAACATTTAATGTTTTGGTTGTATTCTCACTTGTACAAATAGAACTTAACATTTTCTTATTCTTTAAAACACTTTAAAAGGAACATTTTCAATGGCGACATGTATTTGACTGTTTCAAGATGGCATCAGCGAAGTGGCAGAGAAGAAACTGAATTTTTTGTTTCAAAAATATTCTTTCAACCTGGTATCAGTATTGATTTATGTCTTCCTCTATAGAAATGAAATGGAACAGTAGCCATGAAGCAGTGGAACAGTGGCCGTGACAAGTTCGAGAGGGTGTCCAGGACAGCGTCTTTGACAGCTTTCCAGCAGAATGGGAGTAGAAGTCGAAAAGAGTTTGGATATGTGTGTACCTTAAGAGATATATTCCATCAATACGTTGATTAGAATGCTCCCGAGTCCACTCATCTACTCGAAAACCTGGCAATTTTATTTAATCGGAAATACATCGGCCCACCCTATTCGATAACAAATATATTTATATCTTTATTGGCATTGAATGATATTATAATCAACTTGCAACAGTTTTAAACTAATAAAAGCTGTTGAGGGATCACTTGGGGTTCATGGGTCCAGAGCCCCTTTACGAGACGACAAACTGGGGTCGATATGGTGGATGGTAATGTTTGTCTCTTTGTCTACCTTGTTGGGGCAGGCTCAAGTTGGTTTAGATCTCGCTTTCTCTTGTGTTTTCCTTTCTTCCAATGCAACAAACTGTCTTTTGTTGTCTTATAAATTTTTATTTTATTATTCGTTTTCTTTTTTATTCTTTATTAATCGAATTTTTCACCACTTTCGATAGATTCTGCTCGGCTTACAATCATATTTTATCATTTACGGAGTCTTCTTATCTTTTCTGAATACTACAGAACTGACCGAAGACGTTGGCGCAGACGCAAACTAACTACATGGACATCATCTGCACAATTCCAATAATCACAGACGGGTTGTCAGATAGGAAACCACAATCGTCAGAGTCTACACAGGCAAATTGTTCCGCACCGACATGAGACGATATAGTTTACGTCGTAGAGCCCACAAAAGCTATATATAACTTTTAATTTTTATCGTATCCTTTGAGTCAAATTATCCTAAGTGTCAAAATACATTTTTGTACCAGATGTTTGCTTTTGAAAATAACAATGAAAAATACTTTTTATTTGAAAAGTAAATTAGCATTTGATTCTCGTTAGATTTTAAAACAACGAGAGTAGTTGAATTAAAAGGAACTTTGTGTTGTATTCATTATATTTATTTCATTTCAATAGTTTCTAGTACCTTTTCTTATAAATTAATTTAATTTTACTTTTCTCTATATCATTTTTTTCATCGTGTAAATTATGGCAATCGACATCGTTCGAAATTTCTGTTTGGAATTTTTATTTAAAAATATCTATATTTTTTAACCTTTTTATAACAATTTGATTAAAATATTATTCAAGCTTTTAATGTCTTATTTAGTGGTTTATTGATATTTGTTATATATAATTGTTTAGTCTTATTTTATAAATTTATATGTAAAAACTTTTTGTATTTTATTTTCAGCTCTGGAAAAATAAAAATATATGGTTGAAATAAATCATTACAACTGGAACCTGTCATTGATGTTGGCCCTATTGATTCTATCGGAAATTTTATTATGTTCATAGCAACTAGGGGAAATGTTATCATAAACATATTGTGTTATTTGTGGCAATTATAATTTATAATACTATATATTAATCCCCTTATTATGATTGTCAACGTCGACGTCACATCAAGTCGGCAGTAAAAAAAGACAGCAGTTCTGAACTCCTTGTAGGCAATAATTAACTAATATTGCAGGCCAATTGTAATTTTATAAGCCATGGTAGTAGTAATATTCTATCAATAATATTCAATAGTTCTCGATGACGATCCCACAATTGCCAATATATTAACGTCGACTTGGTGTAACGTCGACGTCGACAATCATAATAATTACAATAAATAAATAAATACATACGAGTACATAAATTCAAGTACCTTTTATGGACTTGCCGATGTCCTTTACATCCTTAATTTTTTTTATTTGTCATAATAAATTTTCTTTTTTGATAATTTGTTAATATGAAATTGTATTGTAATTAAAAAATTAAAATTTTAACAGAAATATTTACTTTATTGTAAATTGTAGAAAATCCCATTTAATAATATAATAATTAATATTGAAGTTTATTATTTCGGAATATTCTCCCCAACAACTTGTTAAAACAATTAAGAGTTTCTGCAAAATGTTTTATTTGTTGTGGCTCTAAATGTTCAAATGCCAACCATATAGAATTCTCATATTGTGTTTGCTTGTCTTGGGCATAAACAGACGAGGTTGCAAGTTCACTGACGATTTGGTTTAGCGACGAATGAAATGCCTGAAAAGCCATAACAAACAAAACATTTTACAATATAATAATTTAAAATAATTTATTAAAATATTTATTGTAATTTTTTTTATCGTTTTATTTCAATTTATCAAACAAGTGATCATACAATAAATAATTGAGACAACAAATTGATTTTTAAATTTATTTTCACCTTCAATATTTCAGTGAAATGAATTTAATTTACTTTCTTTAAGCTTAAATTACTTCCTTTTGCAATTTTATTAAGCGATATTTCGATACTCCTCGATTACGATATACAGGATTTTTCTTTATTTTATAGAAAAATAAAAAAAGTCTAAAATAAATAAATATTCTCAAAATGGTATTCGAAGAGTATGGAAATATTGATTTAAAAAATACAAAGTTTAAGACTCGATTTATTGTCTCCATTATTTATTGTTGTTCATGATCAATTATTTCTTTGCGTGTAGTAACAAAATATGTAAAGTAATCATCACAATGTATGTTGTTTCAAGTCGTTATATACAAGTTATTTGATATATTCCATGTCATTTAATTCATATTTCTATTTTTCCAAATTTAAAATAGACAATAACAATAAAAAAAATTGAAAATAAAAGAAAATTATTTCGCCTTTTTTATTTTAATGAAAATGGAAAATAAAAGTTAAATATGTTTGTTTATTTGTGTAAAGATCAATAAATATAATTCCAAGTTCCATAAATATAGAACTTCATACAGGCTTGGGTTTGGAATACATACATGCAGAAGTCAATGCCCATGTCCATAAGCCAGTTCAATGGAAGTACAAAATTTTTTTTATTCCCAGTTGATCGTAATTAATCCTCCTTAAATTAAAAATCTTGGAGTTAGTGGAATCCTGTGTCTATAAACTTTGTGAAAATATTGCAACCCGACATTTTTTTTATTGAGAAGATTAACCTCCGCCTATTTCTGTTGAACTAAGATCCCTTTTTCGAACAGAGTTCTATTACTCCCGAAAAAGAAACAAAAATATTGACTTCATTTATTGTTCAAGTTCACGAACTTTTTTAATATGAATATTATCTACAGGAAAAACTTCACTTCTCTCCTTAAAATTCCCTAAATTTTTATTTAATATATTTATGAAAAAAATACCTTAACAAGGACGATATAACAGATCTTTCTATTTCTATTGTCTCCTGTTAATCCTTTTTGAATTATAAAAAAAAATTAATGTTCACAAAAATTCAGCCAGAAAAAGGGGGAAAAAATTCAAAATGTTTAATTTATACCGACTATACATTTATTTTTTAATAAATATTTAATTATTTAAAAATAATCATTAATATTCATGCATTTATCACTAGAATACGGCAATAAAAGCTCTTTACATCATCAATCACTCTGTTTCTATAAAATATAAAATTTAAAGCATACTTAACAGGGCAATCAAGTTGGCAAAAAATTTCTTGCAAATGAAATGAACTGACGCATGTGTCTTAAGTCTTCATCGTTTAGCCTATAGTAAAATGCATGTGGGTTGTATGAAAGACTTAACACACAAGCAGATAATTTATCAATTTTTGCAAATTTCATGTTTTTTGCTTTTTTCTCGGTAATTTGTGGGCGGAGAGGGCTGGAAACCCCTATACGTCTCAATCCCACCCGCTGAATCCGAAAATGACACTTAAAATTTGATACGGCGAAAATTTGGGAAAATTTCGGAAAATTCGAGTTCGTGTCTTAAGTCTTTTGATTGTTTCTTAAGGGAGAACATTGGGAAAGACTTAAGACACAAACTTGAAAAATGACGAAAATTCAGGGAAATAAACATTAAAACTAAATTTTTAGATTAGATTCACATTCAGCAGGTGAAAATTACCTCTGTTAATAATTTTCAACCATATCCATACAATAATTTGCAAGATATAAACAAATAGTAGTGTATACACTGCACATAACTATGTATGTATGTACTTACGTGCTGCTTCTGTCAAGGTAATTATTTATATTTATAGTTTTTCAATGTTTTTTAAAATTTTCATGAATGCAAGGGCCGTTCAATAAGTCTGTGACTTTTTAAATAAAGAAATAATTCATGGGAAAATAAACTATGGAAACTGCAAATGTGTGCACCCTTGTATTGCACTGATGGAAACAAATTTTTTTTGGCGAAATAAGGCTGTTTTTTTAATTCTCATTAAACCGATCCAATATGTTGGCATAATATTCGCTATTAACGGTTTACCCTTTTAAAGGTAGTCAATGTGGATTATATCGCGTGGTTCCCAAAGAGCGGTCGCCATGATTTTATTGGACTTCTTTGGCAACGATTCAGTTCAAAAAGCCACTGACTTATTGACCAGCCCTCATTTTGCGGAAATACCTGTAATGAACTCGTCATATAAATACTGAACTCATATAATTCCGATTTTAGGATATTTACCAATAAGACATACATACATGATATGGCGTTCACTGCGGTACTTCGAGGGCTCGAACCCCTCCTGCAAGAAATAATGTCACCTATTGAAACCGAATAACAATGTCAAATATCAATACACTGTTATCATCTTAAGAAAAACTTGGTTTCTTTAAGATCTCTGAACTGTTAATCAATATATGCATAAGGAAAGGCTATCGATAAAATTATAAGCTTGGGTTTTTTTGTCTACTTCGACGAAGCCATACGACTTCGTTGACCGTTTTTTTTTTAATTTATAAGAAAAGTAATGTAAATAAGAAGTCACCAAAAAGAAAAATAATTAATGTTATTCATATTAATCTTTAAAATGTGCAGAGAAGATATTTATTTATTAATAATTGCTTAATTATTAATAAATTAAATAAATAAAACCTAATAATATATAGTACATGCATTTAATACTAGAATACGGCAATGAAAGTCTTTTACATCATCAATCACTTTGTTTCTATAAAATATAAAATTTAAAGCATACTTAATAGGGCAATCAAGTTGGCAAAAAATTTCTTGCAAATGAAATGAACTGACGCATGTGTCTTAAGTCTTCTTCGTTTAGCCTATAGTAAAATGCATATGGTTTGTATGAAAGACTTAACACACAAGCAGATAATTTATCAATTTTTGCAAATTTCATGTTTTTTGCTTTTTTCTCGGTAATTTATGGGCGGAGAGGGCTGGAAACCCCTATACGTCTCAATCCCACCCGCTGAATCCGAAAATGACACTTAAAATTTGATACGGCGAAAATTTGGGAAAATTTCGGAAAATTCGAGTTCGTGTCTTAAGTCTTTTGATTATTTCTTAAGGGAAAACATAGTGAAAGACTTAAGACACAAACTTGAAAATTGACGGAAAATGTGGGAAATAAGCGTTAGAACTAAATTTTTGGAATTGATTCAGATTCAGCATGTGAAAAATACTCATATATAAATTTTTCAGACATGTCCATACAATAATTTCCGAGATATTAAAAGATTCTATTATACATATGTATTTGCAATGTGCGATGTTTCTGTGAATATCTAAAAAGAGCTTCATTGCCCAATTTAAGTTTTTTTAAATTAAAATTGCTGCAACAAACTGCCTATATGAGGACAAATCACAATCTTTTAGGATTTTGTCATTATGATATACTTAGTTTGCTTTCTCCACGAAAATTTCATGAGAAAGGCATTTTTAAGGTCCTTCTATTATTAAAGTTTTGGGCGATTTTCTTAACAATTTCGAAAAATAAAGACAATATAAAGAATTACTTTAGAATCGATATTATAAGGCGATCACTTTGGCTTATTGTGATGTGAATGCAAATAGAACTCAATGCTAACTTGCACAGAAGTCGAAAAACAGATCGTTAAATGCGTTTAATTTTTATCGTTAATTACTCGTGTTACTTATTCCTCTTTAAATTAGAAATCTCGGGGCCTATAGAAATGAAAGTGTGAAATAATTTTATGTTCTATAAAAGTTTATGTCAATCGAAATGACGATTCTTGTAACAACTCATGACGAAAACCTAGAAACAGTTTCAGAACTTCTTGTATTTTTTTCACAAGTCGCTAAAGTGCCTATTTCTAATACTCTTGAAAAATAAAAAAATAAATTAAAAATAAGCTTCTGGAAGCATACGGTCTTTTTTATTACAGATGTTAACGTAAATGCCTCGCCTTAAGAAATCTGAATATGTATTAATAATAAACCTTTATTTGGTAAAAGGAACAAAATAATAAAATTTTACCATTTGATTGAATACGAGTACCTCCAATATCCCCGAAATTGCTTTTAAATGCATTGATATTCTCTTCATGTAAAAAAAGAACTGAATGAAAAACCACAATTTAATTAAAACATTTGAACTTTCAGAATTCTTTCAAATACACAGAGTAATTATTTATTTATTACAAATATTTTAATTATTTAAAAATACCAATCAATACAAATTAATATTCATCCATTTATCACTAGAATAAGGCAATAAAAGCTTTTTACATCATCAATCACTCTGTTTCTATAAAATATAAAATTTAAAGCATACTTAATAGGGCAATCAAGTTGGCAAAAAATTTCTTGCAAATGAAATGAACTGACGCATGTGTCTTAAGTCTTCATCGTTTAGCCTATAGTAAATGCATATGGGTTGTGTGAAAGACTTAACACACAAGCGGATAATTTATCAATTTTTGCAAATTTCATGTTTTTTGCTTTTTTCTCGGTAATTTGTGGGCGGAGAGGGCTGGAAACCCCTATACGTCTCAATCCCACCCGCTGAATCCGAAAATGACACTTAAAATTCGATACGGTGAAAATTTGGGAAAATTTCGGAAAATTCGAGTTCGTGTCTTAAGTCTTTTGATTGTTTCTTAAGGCAAAACATAGTGAAAGACTTAAGACACAAACTTGAAAATTGACGGAAATTGTGGGAAATAAGCGTTAGAACTAAATTTTTGGATTAGATTCAGATTCAGCATGTGGAAATTACCCACATATAACATTTTCAGCCTTATCCATTTAATAATATGTGTGATATCAACAAATTCTATTATGTACAGTGGCACATATTTCGCATATTATTAATACGAGGGCTGGAATCATTAAATATATGTATATTTAAGTGCCAATTGAGTACAACCGTCGTACTGAAGATCGAAAAATTGCTTTATTACATTTTTTAGTGATGTATGGGAAAAGCACCCCCTATATAAGTAACTTATAATGGCTGGAGAGCTACAACAGTGAGATGCTGCAAATATTTGGCACGTTACTACATGAATAGCAGGCATATAAGAGCGTAAGCACGGATGTATTGGAGGTGGGAGACAGGTGCCTCCATACAAGGTAATTACGCATCTTTTTTATAACTGGAAAACTTGTGAGACTTAGTCACAAAATTTTCCAGGGGTTACTTTGAAAAATTTTCGCCCATTTGCGAACCACATCATTTTAATGATATTGTAAGTTTGATTATCTGCTTAGGGGAAGCAGAGGTGAATGCTACTGGACGCGCCACAGGTGCTGGATTATGGTATGTCTCATACAATATGCGGGATAGCCGATCTTTAGCCGTCGCGGACAGTCAGCGACTATAAGGGTAGAGGCTTTGGGGGTTTTTCTAGAATTTCTACTAAATTCTAAATGCTCTGCGGGAAGTTTAGTCGTTGTGTTTTTTTACCATTTAACGAATGGGGCCCTTCTTGGGGTCTGTTGGCAGCCCAAGCAACAAGATCGCATGCAAAATTCCAATCAGCTACTGGCCTTAAATCAAGCGAAGATTAACGTAAACTCAAGAGGCCTTATCGTCCTTATAGGAGCCAAAGGAACCAATATGTATGTATATATACTTTGAGGATTAAGAGTGGGTTAAGGCAGACTCCACTAGGATATGAGCGGAGACAAAGTGACCTCCATAAAAGAACATTATTTATTTTCTATTTTATTAGAGATGAATTAGCGTTTTGGAATCTTTAAAATTAAAGGTCGTAGCAGACTTATCTTCTGCCATCTACAGTGGACTTATTATTGTTGTTTTATTTAATAATATTTATTTTATTTTATGGCAATGGGATTTCTGAGGCATTCAACATATAAACCCCTTAATTTGGCATATTTATTGGTGTGAATACTAAAGGAATAGATCTCTAGTAGATCATGGTAATAATTTTCCTTCAAATTAAAAATCTCAGAATTGTTGCAATCTCGTTTCTAGCACCAAAATTGGAATGTTGCAACATGAAGAAACTTTCATTTTATTGAGAACAACTATTTCTGTTGGATGACGTTTTAAATCTTATAAGAAATATTATATTTACAATATATTCTTAAAGTATGTACATATTTCTAATAAAAAAAGGAACGAAATTAGAAATTTTTTAAGTCCTTCTCAAACCTTAACATCTATGGATAATTATTTATTTATAAGCGCTTTATTTATTAATTAATAAATGACATTTCTTTCAACATTTTGATGAAAATAAGGTGGTGACTCTCGGTATTTCCAAGGCATTTGTCTCAGTGTGGCATGGAAAATTTCTGGCAAAACTAATTGATTTTGATGTGTGTGATAACTTTTTCCAGTTTATATCGATCTGCCTAAATGGTCGCACTACACGAGTTGTTATAGATGGGATCTCATCAGACGAGTTGAAGTCGAACCGTGTGTTACATACACGCTGCCGTTCTTGCTCTCTTCTACAATATTTCTTATTTTGCTTAATGGGCTTCTGGGTAGAACTTCCGATTCCATCATATTTACAGCAGCATTCTTCATTCCATATTTATTTGCAAAAAGTCCACACCCTGTCCGAGGTTGGGTCTATGAGGCAGAATTAAAATGATACAATTAATCATGATCCTGTGACAATCTCCGATTGGGGTCATACGAATAGGGTCTGGCATAAACGTATGCCAAAACATGCTGCTCCATCTGAAAATAACGATTAGATTTAGAAACTCTTAATGTTCTTGGCAGCCTGATGTCCAATGAGCATGCGCCTCATTTTTTTTAGTAGGGTGCCTTAATAGTTATACCACAAAATGGATTACATCTCGCATGTATGGGCCGATGATCAAAAGTCTATTTTTAAATTACTCGACCGAGTACAGGAGAGATCGTAGTGGCTTAGCGGCAGTAGTTTAGCCAACACTCTTGAGCCATTGGAACATCATTGGAGTATGAATTTCATTCGTTGTTTTATCGTTACTTCAGTGGAGTGTGCTCTTGTTTCCAAAGCCCGCTCCTTTCTACAAAATGCACGCTGTTCATTGTGAGCGCAACCAATCATTGTCGTTATGCCAGGGAATTGCAGTACGCGTTGCAGAGAGAATTCTTTCTTTAGTCGGGCAATTTTCTGGCTGCAGAGGTTCAAATCAAATCTTCACTTACACTGCTCCCTCTATTAACCTTCTAATGAAATTTTTTCCTGGTTGCACTGAGTGTTGGTCTATTAAAAAAAAAACAATAAAAATTAATATTTGTTTATCTAATAAATTGTAGAATGATACAAGGACCTTTTACTATACCAATCAATTTGCTACAAAAAAAAATTGCACCCAGGATTCTTGGATGAGGACTTCATCAACTTTATTGGCTGTTATGGGAAGTCTCAGAGTAGCCGAGGCTGTTCACTTACAGTACTCCCTCTGTGCCCCTTCTCATGAAATATTTTCCTAGTTTCACTGAGTGTTGGTAAGGACACATGTGTGTATGTATTGTAAGTACAACCATGACGTATTGTCCTTTATAATTAGTTTGTCAATGGATTCATAGTCTATGGTGGCAAGAGAGAATTCTATAAGATCACTACGTTCCACCAGTTATTCTATTTGAATTTTTAGTTTTATTAAAACAAATATTGATTCCTTCTATTTCATAAACGAGCTTTAGGTCCTTTTAAATAAAAAAACATTTATTTATTTCTATATTTCGACGCCTTTTTGGGATATTATGCCCTCGTACTTGCATCAACGCTGCTTGCAATCCTTTAAGCCCTCTCAGCGATGCCGTCTTAATATCCCCAATTATTTGTTGTAAGTCTTCGTTCTTTTATGGGTCTCTCAGTTTTGGAAACAAGAATAAGCTGGGGAAACCAATCTGCTAGGAATATGGAGGCTCAGGGAAGATTTTGGTGCTGTTTTTGTCCTAGAAGTAACTCACAAACAAAAAATAGAAAATAAGTAGCAAGAGGCAACTGCCTTTTTTTGTCAATATTTTTTCTTAACTTCAAGTTTCTCTCACCTCTTTCATTAGGTTTAGTACTACCACAGGTGGTCTGATGTGAGGTTGCATCACAGCTGCCGGCAGAGTACGCCTCTAGTTCAAGCCTCCTTAACATTCTAGAGGAAAGGGGCTATAAGTAATCAAATGAAGGATAACCGGCAGTACTTTCCATTTACTTCTAAAATGCCTTCTTTTATGTTTTTGGTTCTAAAATTAGACAAAAGAAATGTATTAAAATAGTAAGTACCGTATCGAGATGGAGGTCCTTGTCGTACATTTATTGTTGGCGACGAGCTTTTTGAAGCATTTGGTTTCTAATATGCGAAATCTACCACTACATACCCAGGATTTTTGGATGAGGACTATATCAACTTTTTGTTTTGTTGCGGGAATTCTTAGAGTAGCCGAGGCTGTTTCACTTTGGTGGAGATTGATATTTTTCCATCGTCTTCATCGTTACTGCCAAGAAGAACGTCGCTGTCGTCACTTTGGGTCGGCTTTATATAGATTTACGGAGTCCACTAACCAGTATCCTAGAACTGAAGTCAAATAGACACCGGGGACATCTTTTATCTTCCGCTTTAAATAACCCATTCAAAGTGAATATCCTCACTGCTTTCAATGTAATCCGTTCCAAGGCATACGAAACAATGTTGTCTAATTTGTCGAAATAAGGAAGGACTGATCATAGATATGACTCTTCGCCGGTCACCTTCAACCTTATCGTATCTACACAGTCAGCCTTACTATGTCTTCAAATTGACAGCGGGAAAAGAGGTCCTTCAAGAATTTTAACGCCTCTTCAGCAATGTCCAGCAATACCCGCATCTAAAATGAGACAAAAAAAAATTTAAATTTACTAATAAAATGCTTCAATCATTCTCTGAATTTAGTAAAAATTGCAAAAGTGTTATTCGAAATTTTTATGTTGGTGTATCTGGACTTATTGTTTAAAGGATCATGAAAATGTAGGTAATAAGAATAACGCGCTCCCGTATATTGTAGCAGGGTAGGCACCCCAAGCAATACTAGAAGTTTCTATTCCTTTGGAAGAAATTTCAGGCTCTACAGGTTTTACCAAAATCTTTCTTTTATTTGGCCTACGAAATTTGGTGCAGTGTAAGCAAGAAAAGATGGGGCGGATGGAATGTACTGCTTGGGTACAACATTTATGGCTCCCCTAATCTACCGACAGCCGCCCTATGCTGACTTCCAAGGACCATCAACTTGACCCTGCCATCGCTATAGCATGCATAGAGGCAGACTGGTGAAATACCTGGACTTTCCCTGTTAGTAGGATAAAGCAATCTATACTTCAACTTGGCTTCCATTTACCCTTTGGGATGGACACATTCATATTATCCCTGCCGAAAATTGCCACTAGGTACTAAGAAGTTGTCCCTAACAGCCTCATTAAACAACCTAGAGACAATGTAAATACTAGAGCTGGTCGGTTTAGCTTGTTGCGACTTTGTACCAGCCTTAGGACTTACACAATTTTTTCAAGAAGGTCTCTTGGTCGTTTCAAAGCGAAACTTGGTTTTACTTCAAAACATGCAACGTGCTCGCAGTTCCTTTGAAGATATTTTCTTGCTGTACCTCAGCTTTAAAGATCGAGCATGATTGCGTTGAGATGACTTTGAAATAAGATCATATCGCGCCTGAGTTACTTGCTTTCAGGTCAATAGATGTCACGGAAAAGTCGATGCCGTGCGAGGCTTCTGTAACAGCAAGTTTGATATGTCTAGTCGACAGGTCATTCATGTGATCCGTAGGTGTGTCGATCATGGCTGTTGTATTGTTGTTCTTTAGAAGAGTTAGTTTTTGACCCCGCAAGTGTGAAGAACTTAGACCTGAAACATGTCGTGGCACCCCGATAATGAAGAGAGGGCATCATATATATATTATTGTTTTGTTGTTGGCTTAGCTGAGTATATGCCTGCATTTCATTGGCGCTAACCAAATCATCAGTGCCCTTTTAGCCAAATCATGATTGAAAAGCATTCAAGCTCGTATACTTATGCCACAAACTACAAATACTATATGAGAATCCAAACAGAACTCAAGCATATTTTTTCATATAGTATTTGTAGTCTGTGGGTTTAAGTCATTAAGGGCATAGCACTGGTCGGCCCCCTTTGTCGGTATTGTTAGCAGAAACGCTGGCGAAGTTAAACAATTAATCAAATGGCTACACAAACATCTTTAGAAAATTAATGTGTCTCCTTAAGCTGCAAAATGATTTAAACTCTCTCTGTCTTGTCCTCTCTATACTAAAGCTTTCAAGAGAGAAGCAACATCTTAGTAGCAGACATTCATTGCCTGATTTCCCTTAAAAAAATGTAGGCTGGGCTATTAGCTGGATAGATCTAGATAGTGACAGTTATACGTTGACGTTTCCTCTTCCTCATCACTTTGGCATATTGTATAGAAGTCATCAAAGAGAATATTAATCTACTGCCATATGGGCCAGTGAGAATATGTCACACAAGTACTACTGGCAGCTGACAGACTGCACGAGAGCCACATGGATATGCAGAGAATATAAACGTTGTTTTCTTAAAAACTTTTCGCTGCGTATGTAGCTTGAAGGAGTGCAGTCATACTCGGCTTCTGTAGACCACGGAAACTGTGCCTCTTTTATATTTCTGCTTTTCGCCGGGATAACGGCTGGCTATTTCATCCGCAATTATGTACATTACTCTTTCTCTCTGTCTAATGGAAGGTGCTCTTATTCTAACAACGCCTCTTTACGTTTGCACCAGCCTGCTATAACTAGTCTCTTGCAAACAGATCGTGGACAATGTTCTGTGATCAGGTAAAATTCGATGAAAATACTAAGCTAATCTAAACAACGTACCTCAACACTATTAGTTGCCTCACTTCTTGCCCCACCATCTAGTTGGTGCCACGTTAAATGAACTCTTTCTTAAGTCATTTCCTTAGATTATGATGAAACCATTGCAAACAGTTGCTTCAACTTGTTTAACACTGCAACCACACAAACAGACCATATTTTCGTAAGACTTTGGCTGCAATTATATTTTGGCAAAATCTGTATATGAGAATTTGTAACTTTAGTCGTCTTTCTTCAGGCAAAAATATTAGACACTAAACATCTTTCGTTTATCTGCTAGTAAGTGATTATTGGAGTTTAAGTGTGTGTTGCAAGTCAAAGTTGCAGCGTTGTTGACTTGACATCTGAACGACACTTTAACCTATTTAGTGGCGGTTGTCTCTTGAGAAGCTTCTTCTCCATCTTGTATGTTTGTTGTCATTCTCACTGTCGCCAACATTTTCCATTTTATGTACTGGCAACGAAACCAAAAGAAATTCTCATGGAAGCAGGCATGTTTAAGTCACTGTAATTGTAACTAGACACTCAAATACAGATACTTGGAAGTTGTAAAATACACATACACGTATTTGAAAGTGTGGACATTTGCAACATTGTTTTGTGGCTTATAAATTAAATGCTAAATAAATAAATATTCAAAGGTTTTGTGTTGAATGTCTTAGGCAAGAGTGTGCAATGGAAATGACTTGGTAAGTGAAACAAATGCAAGTGTGACAGAACATAAATCGTACATAAAGGACAATTTATAATTGTGTACCATAGAAATATTACTTGAATTGTATATGACTTAAATACCAATTTGACAAAAGCAGCCACATATAAAAAAATGCAGAAAGTGCTACACCCAAAAATATAATTAGTGAAAAATTAAATAGCATAGAAGCTAGAGGCTCGTATTTTATAACTAAAACATTAAATCGCACTCAGTCGTGTTCTCCGGCGATAGGTATAGTGAGTGATTTAAAACAACAAAACGAAAACAATTTACTATATGAAAAAACAGCAAATGCACTATCATCTACAACAAAAATAAGTGATAATAAAAATAATTCGACTACTCCAACAACAACAAGCATTGATAATAGCAATACTACAAACAAAACAAAAACGAACACCGTTGATCAAAATGCTTTAAGTAGTAATAAAATTCAAATTTTGTCAAGCAGTGGTTCCCACACAGAAAAACTTATAACCCCACAATTAAACAAAACGCCATCATCCGATAAAAACAACAAAGTGCTAACAGGTATGGATAGGTATATCACCATAACCAAGAGGAAGGCTAGTCCTAAATCCTCGCAACAGGAGCGCATTGCAAAACAATACAAAAGCTCCAATGCCAACAAAACTTCGGTAAGTGAAAATAGATTTTCTATACTTGATACTGAAGAAAACGGATCCCAACCGGCTGTCAAAGAACAAAAGCCTCCTCCAATCTACTTACGCGAACAAACATCAAATGCCGTTGTGAATTTGCTGTCACAAGTTGTTGGCAAAGACAATTACCATGTTGCCTCAATACGGAGAGGTCAAATACAAGAAACAAAAATACAAACTTACACTGAAAAAAATTATAGGCTCATTGTGAACAAGCTTGATAAGGAGAACAAAAATTATTACACCTATCAACTAAAAAGTGCAAAGGGTTTGCACATTGTCATAAAGGGCATTGACAGTTCCGTTCCACCCGAGGAGATAAAAAGTGCCATAGAAGCTGAAGGATATGTGGTAAGATCAGTCCACAATATCATAAACAAGAATAAAGTGCCACAGCCGATGTTCCGCGTTGAGATTGCATTTAATGCATCTCTTCTGAAAAATAAAAACTCAGTTCACCCTATATACGACTTGCGTTATCTCCTCAATCGCAGGATAACTGTTGAAGAACCGCTCAAAAGAAATAATCCACCACAATGCTCAAATTGTCAGGAATTCGGCCACACAAAGACTTATTGCAAGCTACCATCCGTGTGCGTTATTTGCGGAGATTCACACAAAACTTTAGAATGCACTCATAACAGAAACGACTCTAAAGTAAAAAAATGCAGTAATTGTGGCGAAAACCATACAGCAAACTATAGAGGCTGTAAAGTTTACGTCCACGTAAAAAACTCAAAAGTGATTAGAAAACCTAATGATGGAAAAAATCAGCCATCGCACTACCCGACTTATGCTGAAGCCGCTGCTAGCATACAGCCTACAAAAACTCAAAACACCAAAACAAGCGCTTCATACGCCGAGACATTGAAAAATGGTTTTCTACCGCTCGGTCAAAATGAGGAATCTAACAGACCCAACGCCCTACAGCATTCATATGCACACATGTTAAAGGATGGTACTCAGGCCTCCTTTGCTAATAACTCGAGTCAAATTGAAACGCTGATTCAAACAATGAACAATTTTATGCTAAATATGCAAAACATGTTTCAAGAAATGATGCGAAATCAGAACATGATCCTTCAAGTCCTGCTAAATCGCAAATAAAATGACCCAGTTAAAAATATGTCACTGGAACGCAAATGGGCTATCCCAACACAAATTAGAAATAGAAAATTTTCTACGTAAGCAAGAAATCGATATTCTCCTAGTATCTGAAACCCACTTTACCTTAAAAAACTGTTTTAGGGTAAATGGGTTTCTAACCTACGACACCAAACACCCAAGTGGAAAGGCTTGCGGTGGCACTGCAATTGTTGTGAAGAAAAACGTGAGCCACTTCTTGTTGCCAGAATTCAAAGAAGATTTTATACAGGCCACCTCTATAAATCTTCCAGACCAAAAAATAACAATATCATCCGTATATTCCCCGCCCAGACACAAAATCGAACAAGAACAATTTATCAGATTTTTTTCTACACTTGGAAAAAAATTTATCGCAGCTGGCGATTATAATGCGAAGCATTCATTTTGGGGCTCCAGGCTTATAACACCTAGAGGAAGACAGTTATACAACGCAGTTACTGCGAATAACCTTGACGTCGTTTCTGCTGGAAATCCTACATACTGGCCTTCTGACTTTGATAAGATTCCTGATTTGATTGATTTTGCTGTAACAAAAAACATTAACCGTGGACAAATATCAGTATGTTCTTCTTACGATCTTTCATCTGATCATTCGCCAACAATTTTAACCCTTAACAACTATCATGCTACAATAGATCATTTATACAATAGATCATTTATACAATATACAATAGATCATTTATATAATTTATTTCGTGGATCCGAACCTTCCTCCATTGAAAACGGGCATGGTATCACCATTCAATATCAAGAAACTTGAAGCTTTCCATTACTTTTTTTTAATTAAATTAATTTCTAAAAATTTGTATTCTATATTAATTCTTTATTACTTACTACTTAAATGTTTATCTTTTACTATTACTGATTCGAAAATTTATATTAACTTGATATATTCACAAAACAACTGTTTCACTCTATTTTATGTTGTGTGCGTTACTTACGTTCAATTAATTCATGACACTTGACAGAATACGATCCAGAGATAGTGTTGCAACTATGTTAAAGGTTATTGCAAATCAGAAGTATGGTATCAAGATTTGCCACATTAATGCTCAAAGTTTGCAAAGAAAAATTGACGAGTTCAGATATATTTTTGAAAATTCTAACATTGATTTTATTTGTGTATCCGAAACATGGTTTAACCCCAACATAACTGACTCATCTGTATCTTTGGGTGGATACAATCTGCGTAGAGTCGATAGGGAAGATGGATATGGTGGCGTTGCAATGTATATAAGAAAGGGCATAAATTTTAACATTAAATGTACTTCAAAGGAAAACTATGACTTTGAAGATATTGAAAATTCTGATCCTATAAATAAGGTAGAGTATCTCCTAATTGAAGTTAGTAGTGAGGGCAGAAAAATATTAGTAGGAAGCGTTTATAGACCCAATCGAAACATTAATACTAGACGGTTTCTACGGACGTTGGAGACACAAACAGCTATGTATGATGATGTGATAATAACGGGTGATTTCAATTCGAATCTCCTTGAAGATCGCACCTTTTTAGAAGATTTTACTTCTGTTGGTCTTCAATCGCCTAACACCACAAATCCAACACATTTTACATCCACAAATAACACGCTTTTAGACCTATTTTTTGTAAGTAATAAATATAATATCCAACTTTACGATCAGCTATCTGTACCGTGTTTCTCAAAACACGATTTAATTTTCATGACTTACAAGTACCATTTGGTTACACAACCTCAGACGATTACGTTTCGCGATTTCAAAAATATGGATTTTAGATTATTGGAACGGGAATTTTTCAAAATTGAATGGAATAACCTATATTATTTAAATTCGGCGGACGATCAGCTAAAAGTCCTTGAGTACTATGTTAATAATTTATTCGATTTGGTAGTGCCTCTGAAAACTAGGATAATCAGTAAGCAGAGAAAACCTTGGTTCTCAGCTGAAATAAAGAATTCTATAAATCAAAGAGATATTGCGTATTATAGATGGAAAAGGTTTAAAACTAACGAATTACGTGAGGTTTATCGTACTGCTAAAAGGAAAGTCAATAAGTTGATAAAAAGGGCGAAATCTGAATTTTATGCTGAAAAATTTTCTTCTGCCCTTAACTCCAAGCAAACATGGCAAACCATACGTGAAATTGGTATTGGTAAAACCATTACCCATGAGCCACACTCAATTGATGCTGACGCTATAAATGAAGCGTTTTTAAGTATTCCAATGGTAGAAGCTGATCCGCATTATTATGCTAACCATCCTAACAATAATTCTGGTTCAATTTTTTCATTTGAAGCTGTGGATGAATGCGATGTACTAGCAAGTTTGTTGTCGATCAAATCTAACTCCGTAGGGGCAGACGGTATCAATCCAAGGTTTCTGAAAGTTCTTCTGCCCCCACTGCTTCCTTTTATTACTTTTATTTTTAATAAAATCCTTACGTGTGGTCAATTCCCATCCAGTTGGAAAATAGCTAAAATTATACCTATACCCAAAACCAAATCTGAGTACAGACCAATCGCCATATTGCCATTTCTATCTAAAGTTTTCGAAAGAATTATGCATAACCAAATAACACGTTTCCTCGATCGGAATAATATGCTCACTGAGAATCAGTCCGGGTTTAGAAAAAACCATGGATGTATAACAGCACTAGTTGATGTTGCTGAAAATATTCGGAGACAAGTCGATAATGGTAATACCGCCTTTTTGGTACTGCTAGATCACTCTAAGGCTTTCGATACTGTGGAACATAATATTCTCTGCTACAAATTACGTAACTTTTTTAATTTCTCCCCCTCTGCCACTCAGTTAATGTCGACGTACCTTAGCAAAAGATACCAGTATACAGAAACGAATAATAAGAAATCAAGAGCTCTCCCTGTGTTAAGAGGAGTTCCGCAGGGATCTATTGTAGGCCCTCTTTTATTTTCCATGTACTCTAATGACCTCCCGACCATAATAACAGATTGCAAGATTAGAATGTATGCAGACGACGTTCAACTCTATACGAGTTGTAATAATGAGGTGATAACAGATTGCATAAGTTCATTAAATGAACAGCTACACCATATTCACGCATGGGCATCTGCAAACGGTCTAACGATAAATCCCATAAAATCAAAATGTATTGTTATTCAAAAAAGACTTGCAGAATCCCTTATTATACCTAATATATATATTAATAATCAAAAAATTGAGATTGTGTCATCTGCTAAAAATCTAGGTGTTTATTTCAATAAATTTCTTACTTGGTCTGATCACATCAATTATGCTTGTGGACGCTCTTTTGCTATGCTAAGAGCTATATGGTCATCTCAGCACTGCACCCCTATTAAAATAAGAATCCTTATAGCAAAAACTTATTTAATTCCTACTCTATTGTATGGATGCGAGCTTTTCACTAGTTGCGACTCTACAAGCAAAAGAAAATTAAACGTTGCCTATAATAATATCATTCGCTATGTGTACGGTTTAAATAGAAGGTCTAGGATTTCAATCTTTTCATCCCAACTTTACGGAATTTCTTTTGATGATCTGCTCAAGTTAAGAGTTTTAATTCTTATGCACAAAATAATATATACGCGCCAGCCAGAACATCTTTACAATAGACTGTCTTTCGCAGATAACTGCAGAGGTAAAAGAATACGATCTTTTAGATACAATAGCCTAATGTCAAAATGGCATTTCTATATATTCGCAACAACTCTCTGGAATTCGATCCCATACAGCTGTCAACTTTTAAGTAACGCACAACAGTTTAAAAAACAGCTCATCAAACAATTCTCAGCGTAATTACTTGCTAAAAGTTTTGTTTTACATGTGTGTATACACTATATGTTTAAATTTGTATTAGTATTTAATTTAATTATGTATTTAGTTTAATTATATATTTAATTATTTAATTATATATTTGACATTTTTTCTGTAACTTATCACTCAGTTCCACACTGAAATATAAGACATAAGGTCTTGTGTATGGAACTATACAAATAAATAAAATCAAATCAAATCAAATCAAACAAAAAAAAAATAGACGAATCTCCTATTTGCTATCCCAACATTAACACAAACTGGATGAAATATAAAATGTATGTGAGCTCTCATCTTTCTCAAAACATCCCACTGAGAAACGAAGCTGATATTCAACTCGCAGTAGTTCACCTCACAGAAGTTTTGGATTCTGCAGCCATACTCGCAACTCCAATTAAACGGTTCATTAGTAGTTATAACTACAAAGCATCGCCTGTTGTAGAAACTCTTGTACGCGAAAAAAGAAGGATAAGAAGACTATGGCAAAATAGTCGGTCTCCAGTTTTAAAGGCACAATTAAAATTATGTCAAAAGATGTTACATAATAAATTAAGGCAACAAAAAGAGACAGACCTAGCTAGCTATTTAAACAATTTGGATCCAAACAAGAATACAGACTACAGCCTATGGAAAGCCGTGAAACACATGAAACGTCCTGTCAATTATGATTCGCCTTTGAGACTCGACAATTGTACTTGGGCTAGAAACTCGGGCGAAAAGGCAGCTGCCTTCGCTAGCCATTTAGAAAAAGTATTCACACCTAATGACACAATTACCTGTCACTGCACACCGGTCATCAACGACACCGTTCACTATCCGCTAAAATTTCGGTTGCCCACCCTTGAATTCGCTATTAAAGGTATCGACATGAAAAAATCAGCTGGACCTGACCGCATTACTGGCTCAATGATAAAGAATTTACCTCCTTCTGCTGTTAGAGCAATACTGTTCATATTCAACGCTATGTTACGAATTGGCTTCTTCCCACCGGCTTGGAAGATATCTGAAATTGTCATGATCCCCAAACCAGGAAAAGACACTACTCAAGTCACGTCATATAGACCAATTAGCTTGCTTCCTGTCTTATCAAAAGTATTCGAGAAAATGTTCATATTGAAAATAACACCTTACCTTAACGAGCGACATATCATTCCGGATCATCAGTTTGGATTTCGAGTCAAGCATGGTACTATTGAGCAAGTTCATAGAATTGTAACACTTATTAGAATGGCCTACGAGAAAAAACAATATTGTTCGGCATTATTCATAGATATTTCTCAGGCGTTCGATAAAGTTTGGCATGATGGGTTACTCATCAAAATCTCTCGATTACTTCCTGAAAACACTCACAAGCTCCTTAAAAGCTATTTAACAGAGAGACAATTTAAGGTAAGATTAAAAGATAAATTTTCTTCAATTCGAAGGGTATCGGCGGGTGTCCCACAAGGCAGTATACTAGGGCCTCTCCTATACCTAATTTATACTGCAGACATGCCAACAAATCCCAACACGTATACGTCTACGTTCGCAGATGACACCGCATTTATAAGTGTAAATAATGATCCGAAAATTGCATCAGCGCAGTTACAATCTCATATACTCGAACTGGAGGATTGGTTGAGCAAATGGAAGATAAAGGTTAACCCACTTAAGTGCGCTCATATAACTTTCACGCTTAGACGTCAAAATTGTCCACCAATAAAAATTTGCGATGTTGCTGTTCCAGTGGTTAGTCAGGTGAAATATTTGGGTGTGCATCTTGACCGCCGTTTAACATGGTCCCACCATATTGACGCAAAAATTGCAGCTATCAAACTCAAAACTGCTCAACTGTACTGGATTATGGGTCCCAAATCAACTCTACCGCTGGAGTATAAAGTTCTTTTATATAAATCCATTATAAAACCAATATGGACATACGCCATTCAACTATGGGGCACTGCTTGCGCTTCTAACATCCAGAAGTTACAAAGAAGACAGTCCAGGTTATTACGACTTATCGTCTGCGCTCCATGGTATATACGAAATGAGAATATTCTCCGCGACTTAAATATCCCAACCCTTCAAGAAGAAGTAACCAACTTCTCACTCAAATATGTAACTAAATTAACATCTCATCCTAACTCCTATGCCCGGAATCTATTGCAGTTTGCTGGTCACCAGAGACTGAGACGAATCGATACCCTGAGCCTTGCGAGACGTCTCCCCTAAAATATTTTAAAGTAGCATAAAATTTGAACACAATTTAATTTACTACATTGGTAGTATTTAACTTAAGTTAACATTTATTATAAGATTTGAATAATTATTGTAAATTTCCATAGGAAAGATTCAATAAATAAATAATAATAATAAAAAAAAAAAAAAAAATATAAAAAAATAATAAAAATCGAGACTGTGCAGGTTACAAAGACTTGCATGCCTATGCGTCACAGGGGCCATGAAAACAACCCCAACGTTGGGTATGGAAGCTCTTCTGAACCTTGCACCGCTCCATCTGGCTATACAAGAGGAGGCAGCTATAAGGGCAATCTCTATCTACGGAAAAGAGAACCTTAGGGCGGGAAACCTAACTGATCATCTGGCTATCCTCAGGGGAATTGGGGACATACTTGATATGTCTCAGGCGGGCGACCATATGGACCCGGTATACTGTTTCGACAGGAAATACAGGGTCCTCTTCCCCACAAGAGAAGAATGGTGCGCAAACCCAGGATGGCTAAGAGATGGATCGCAAATGTGGTACACGGACGGCTCAAAAACGCTCCAAGGAGTTGGGGCGGGAATAGTGGGGCCTAGAGCACACAGGTCTATAACATTGAGCAAGGATACGACAATTTTCCAAGCGGAACTTTACGCGATACTGGAAACTGTGGAGATCCTATCCGAGAGAGGACACAGGGGAATACGGGTTAAGATATTCTCGGACAGCCAATCGGTTCTTAAGGCCCTGAGAGGCTGTACGTACATGTCCAGATTATTACTGGAATGTCAAAACAGGCTCAATGACCTGGCGACTCATAATCAGATTACTCTGATATGGGTACCAGGGCATCAGGGGCATGCCGGGAATGAGATGGCGGACATCTGTGCGAGAAGAGGGGCTGAGGGGAACTTCATTGGACCCACCCCTTCTTTTGGTTTCAACAAAAGTCTCCTTAAAGGGGAGATTTCGAAATGGACATCGTCCAGGATTGCACAACATTGGAATAACATCAATGGATTATGTCACTCCAAGAAATTCCTACGCTTTGACGCTGGGAGGGCGGATCTGGCTCTAAGACTGGACAGAAAAAGCCTACGGACGCTGGTAGGGGCGCTCACAGGCCATTACACCTGCAAAGCCCACCTATACAGAATGGGCTTATCTGACACGGACATCTGCAGATTTTGCGGTGAAGATGAGGAGTCGATGGAACACTTGATAACAAATTGTGGGGCATTGTGCCACAGGAGACACAGGACTCTACATGCATATACGCTGAGTGAAGAGGATCTGCTAATGCTCCCACTGAAGGAGCTGATCCTATTTGCGAACGTATTAAACTGTTAAGGACAGGGGAAGCACAATAGATCAGCAATGGTCGCAGTGCAAAAGGCTATCCTGGGCCAAACCCCATTTCATTACTTACTTACTTATAAAAAAATAATAAAGACCAATATTCTAACAACTGACTGTGGCAGGGAGCACCATGTAATTGCGTTTGATTTTAAGGGAATGAAATTTCCCTTCCCGCTTTTTCAAATTGTTACAGTGAATCCGCAGAGGAAATCTTGTAACCCTTACATTTTAGATAAAAAAGATTTTTGCTGCATTTTTATTTAAAACACCACGCGAAAATTTGAATTCTCTAACTCTACACCTTAACCCTACAAAGCTTCAATGTATGGGTCTTTTTCGCCCCTATTCATTATAAAAGGCAAAACAAACTCCCCTTAAACAGTGACATGATAAACAGAAGTGCACTTCAGAAATATTTGTCATAAAATGAAGACTTTGAATACATCAAACCTCAAACCTCAAGGCAAAAATTAAGTCAGAACAGGAAATATGTTTAAGGGCTTCATACTCCTTTAAAATTATTCTAAGAAATTATTCGTCTAATTTTTAATGCCATTTAACACCTTAAACACCATTCAGCAGAACAGAAGTTTTCGATTATTACTATGATCCTTAAGCCCGAGATAGACCATACGACAGTAAAGTCTTATAGACCTTTAAGTCTGTTATTTAGAGTCTTAAAGCTGTTTAAGAAACTACTTTGGACAAGCTGAAGGAGAGTGGATGTATCTTGGATCACTGTATTGGTTTTAGATGAAAACATGTCACTGTCTAACAATTGCTTTTAAAGAAAAAATTGTTTTTTTTGCTCTCTTCTTCGATGTTTCCCAGGACTTCGATACAGCATGGCACGGCGGATTTATTAATAAATTGAAGTGAAACTCGCATGTCAACATTCACAAGTCCTTAAAAAGCTTCCTAGGTTAGGTTAGGTTAGGTTGATTGGAGGGATGTGATAACCCATGTCATACGACATACACTTAAGCCAGTGAAGGCTTGCTGTGCGCCCCTTTTAATTATCAAACACAAACTGCCAGAGTTCTGCGGTAGGATTCGAACCTGGGACCTTCGCACTACGAGTCTAGTGCACTACTTACTAGTCTACGAAGGTCAGTTAAAAAGCTTCCTAACTTGGCATTATATTATTATAAAGGAAGGTAATTTTCTAAACACTCCGCAGGCAATAGGAGCAGGACTGGCACAACGCAGCATTTCCTGTCCCATTTTATACCTGATTTATGACTACAACATGCAATCAACATCAGCACTTGCTAATGGTACAGTTTCCACAAAACATCCACAAGAGGACTCCATTGCAGAATACATTTTGCTGTACTAAAAAATGGCTGCGAATATGGATGATAAAGGCTAAGGAGCAAAAATGTTCACATATTACTTTTACATTGATAAGGGATAAAATGTGTCCCAATACACATTAATAACCAATTTATACTGCAACGCATTAAAGTGAAATATCTCGGCATTCACCTCAAGCGTCCTTTAACATGGGAATCACATATAAACGCTAAATTAAGCCAAATAAAAGTGAAAGCGAATCAAATTAATTGGCTTATTGGGAGTAATTCAACAACAAGCCTAGATTAGAAACTTCTACTACTCAATTCAATATTAAAACCAATACGTGTTATGGAATTAAATAATGGAGTACCATTTTGGCATTTAATATAAAAAAAATATTCAAAGGGGGCAAAATAAAATCCTTCATACAACTACTCCCGCTGCCTGGTATGTAAAACATTCGTGGATCCATAAAAACCTGCACGTTCCATTGGTTAAAACTATGGTCTCAAAATAGGTGACAATGTACATCAGGAATTTGGAATACCATCTAAGCCCACTGCCACGGAATATTCTCAGGTATAGAGGCCACACTAGGCTGAGAGGGACGGTTGCCATTGAGACCTGAAGTCAATCACAGAAAAGACTGTATAAACAAATTTTTTTTCTCCTGGCACTGGCTGGACTTAAATAACTTATGTTGAATGCTAAATGTCCTACAAAACTTTACATTACAGGGTAAATTTATATTAAAAAGAACCATTTAACGGAGGCTTAATTACTTCGGTGAATATCCCATACAACTCCGAACGTACCTTTATAGATTCCTTCCAGATAAATATAAGAACTGCACTCCTTTATTACGATAATTCCATGAGTCCATGTGGAATCCACATGAAGAAAAGTCGTGATTCAATAAACTTGATATTTGATGCGATAATATATGCACCTTACGGCTGGCGGATCTGCTCACGGCATACAAGTGAGATAGCGGATGGAAAGGGCAATTAATACTCCCAAACAAACAATGGGAGTTACGCCGGAATATCGGTCATAACTTAAGAAACCCAATAAGTTTGGAAATACTTATATATGAAATTTATTTTGCGTTACGATAAGGCTTCGTATACTCTATCGTTAAATGTGAAAATTCCTGTCGTCAATTTAGTATCGTTATTTTGTCTGTGTTTTAATTTTTCATGGGTTTTATTAATGCTAAGGGCGTATATAAGAGTATGAGTTATTAGAAATAGTATGAGTACGAGAGCGGTTCAATAGATCCGTGACTTTTCGAATTTCCCGCCTTTTCATTGAAAAGCCAATATTGGGCTTCGCAACAGGCAACAGGCATCAGCCATTATACATTATTTCTTGGAAAAACACACCATTCCAACCCGAGTCAGGCTTGACAAATACTGTGCGAGTTCTGCATGACCCCTTTAAATAGTAAACAAGTGGTTTACGGAATTCGGTTGTCGCCATACAACCAGTGAAGATGCCTAACGTTCTAGGCGACCAGTTCGGGGGGTCTCTACACCCGAAACAATGGGAAAAAATTAACGATATGGTGTTGGCCCATCAGAGATTGAAAGTGAGAAAGAATGTGAATGTCATAGATATATCAGATGGCTCAGTGATTTAAATTTTGAAAGATTACTTCGGTATGAAAGAACTTTCCGCAAGATGGGTACCGCAAAAACCTGTGCTTCATACATAAAGTCACGGACTTTGTGACCCGCCCTCGTATAATATAAAAATTTAAATAGTGATTAAAAAGGACTACAATTTAGTTTAAATATCTGTTAGTAGAATTGTGCAAAAATCTGTAAACTTTTTGACGTAGACTAAATATTTGTTCATGCTGTCTTGCTTATCTTACAAATATGCAACAAATCTGCTGTGCCTTGATGAATTTTCTTAACATACACTTCTTGTATGTTTTCCAAAGAGTCCATCTCTTTGATTATTAAACTCTTAACATCACATACAATGTTTTAGTACATAAATTTAGATATTTAATCTGTATCTTTAAGCCACATACGAATACAAACTTGCTCAAAGCCATTTCAATATCTAAAATACACAGTCAATATGAAAGTACAACTTTTCTCTTTAAGATGTTGATAAAATGTTGACGTTGTCGTTATTTAAACTTGTTAATTCTTGTTTTTTTTTTACTTAATTCCAAAGCAACATTTTTTTGTAATTGCATTTTAACCGGAAATGTTCTAATCATTTGGCTTTGACACACAAGTGCATGTCTTTGTCGTGTTCTTCTTTTTTTTTGCGCCAGTTTAGATCAAAAATTTCTTCACTTGCTGGAATATCTTTTCCACAAATAACATTTTGAGACAAGTTAAATGTTGTTCTGAGCGGTATGTGAATGTCAAGTAAGGTTCAGTTATTATTTTGGCTGGGAATAAGGTTTAGGTAAAAACAAAACTCTTAAGGCCAGCGCTGGGTAGTTTGATGAGTGCCGACTGAACAGATATTATGTCAAAGGTTGAATGCAATAAATGGCACTTAAAGACAGTTAACCGCCAAATGGTCTTTATTCATAAATGTTTGTGATTAACATTTTATTTCTTGTGAATTTGGTTTTCATTTTTTTCTCTATTCAGCTGCTTTTACGAACACAAAAGAGTAATTATTTCTGAAGAAATCCTTGTGTGTTGCTTGTAGAAAATAACGAGCATGACGATCTTGTCAAAATATTGTTATCCAAAATAGAACTAAGACTGTATCCTGTATATGAAGCGGCAACAGACGTAATATAAAATGTATTCGTAAGTCTGAATAAGAACTGTTTTAGGACCACCTTGTTAATCCTAAAATCAGACGATGTTTCCTTTCAAAAGGAAAGAAAGGGGAATTTTGTATTTTTGAATAAAAGCAGACTTTTAGGACAAGAGCACGCAGTCATGTAGAGGAATTAAATTGTTTAAATAAGAACGATAAGCACATTTTCGTAAATTAATCAACAAAATTTTACACTTTTCATAGAAAATATAACGCCATAAATAAAGGATGTGCTTAAACTTCTAAAGAAGTTCCATCATGTGAAAAGGAAAGGTCCATGTATTTTATTGAACTTCGCATCGCAGTAAAAAGCCTTCCTAAAAATTCAGGTGTCACAGTCAGTCGAAAAATAAATGAATGAAGTTCTTTTTTGTAATGCCCATTCATTGAGTTGAAATACGTTCAGCAAAATATTCTTTTCTGTTTGTTTCAAAGAAAGTATTTTTATGTTTATTTTAGAATTATTTAACATTGGGAATCATTTTTAAGTCTGGGAGGGGCTACGCATTTGCCAATATATGCAGTCTATTTTAGTTGAACTACATTAATAAATTTTTAAGCAAATGGGCATATTTTTTATGGGCTCGAGTTCAAATCCCATCGTACTCCAATTAAGAATTATGATTTTTTTTCATGATTTTTTAATTTTTTATGATTAGAAATGACAGAAAAGATAAATTCAATAAAAGTAAGCGAATAAAGTAAATAGATTTAACAGATTATACAAATTTAGTTCATAACTGAACCGGTGCTGATGGCCCCAGCCCTGGTAGTCTTATTTACTGTTCTGTAATTTCTAGTCCTGGAGCAGGTTAAGAAAAAACAAACATCATTCTTTAATAAAGTTTGAACAGTTCTAAGTACATAAAAATTAAAAATATTAATTTGCTTTTTTAATAACATCCTGAAAGCTGCTGTGCACTTTTCATAAAGTTCCTCTGGTATCGTGTATCTCTTACGAAAACGCAATCTCGAAATAAACTTTTGAACAGCCAGTCTTTATGAATTGGTTGTACCTTATACCAAAATTGTACAAAAAGAATATATGAGAGGTACTCATATCCTTGCTGTGAACTTCAAACACATGTTGTGTTCTTAACACATTCTGATAATATTTGATGCCAGTTTTCAGGTTTAAAACTCACTGCATCATCTGTTATTAAATCCATTAACTTTTAGAAAACTGTTGCTTAAAAGCATTTAACGATGTTGCAAGAAAGAGTCAAATCGAATTCACGTTGTATGTTGTGCTGGTTTTACAAAAGTTTTCTAAGTTATAAAATTTTATACTTTTCAACTATAATTATACTTTTAAAATTCTCGTATTGTATTTGCAATCTCTGACATAAGCATGCGATGTTAAATGCCTTTCAGACATGCCGTTGAAGTTTACTGATGACTTAGTTAACACCAGTGAAATGTCCGATTTATAGACATGTAAGCCTATAATAAAAAGTTTTTGTCTATAATCATAAAATTATCAAATGCTACTTTAAAAAATGTAAGTCATCCATTAGCATTTAAGCCATTTAATTTTACTGAAATATTTCATTTGCTTAAACTCTTTCTTGAAATGTTCTTTAATGTTCGTCTTTCACAAATTCCCACAACTCTTGTCGTCTTCTAGTGCCACGTGTATGTTGTTTCTAACAAAGGAATATTTCTCTTATGCCATAGATTATAAAACGATATTTATTTAAGATGCAGGCAATAACTTTGCTAATAAACAAATAAGATTTCTTTTTGGGAATCTCTTTCATCTCCTTAAGACACAATACGAATAAACATGCAACAAATGACATACATACAAGAAAGCTTATTTTTGTGTTTTTCTATGTGTCTAATGTCAAAACTAAAACAAAATATTAGAAGCAAGCAACCCATAAACTGACAGATTGAGCAAAAAACAACAACAAGAGACAAACATAATTCAATAATAACTCGGAAGTGCTGAAAAAGTATGTCTCTGTTTATAATTTCGAAAGGAAAGTTAAGGAAAAAAATAAAAACAAAAACAAAAGAACAAAACAAAATGATAGGCTTTGAAATAAAGCCGCAATCAAATATATAAATACAGTTTTAAATAAAGACAGTCATAGTCATAGTTTTTCATACCTGCAACTTGATCTTGGCCCCTCTGGAGTACCGGACGCAATAAGCAAAACTGTATGAATATGAGTTGCATGAAGATTTCTAGTCGTATAAACTGTTAGATGCATAAACTACGGTCGTTCAAAGGCCTTTCACTGGGCTGATCCATACAAACACCGTTTCCAAAAGGAATTTTCTTTTATGTTTTCATAAAGGCGTAGAGTTTTATTTATGCCAAGTAATGAAGAGATATTAGAAATTAAAATAAATGTGAAGCTTTGAGAAACATTGTACTCATGTATAATTGTGGTTTTTTTTTCATCTAGACAATAGTTGACAATTCAATACCCCTTGTCAAAACTGACAGGAAGTTTAAGATGCCAGCATTCTAAGTAGAAATACACACGCACACACAACATGCAAGATTAAAGAAGCAACATAAACGAAGACTAAGAAATAAATTGAAAGGAAACTTTAAACATTTGAAAGTATCATATGGAAAATGTTCAGAGATATAAAAACTGGATTGAAATTTATGATACATTTGGCGGCTAGTGCAGCAATTGCAAGGCTACGACGACACATAGAAAAACTCTCAATAAACATTTTATGTGCAACATTGAGCATCATGTGGAAGTATTGAATCTATAATAAATTTTTGTTAATCCGTTGAAAATAATGTCATAATAAATTGTTATTTATGTTGCTTCTCTCAACATATTTATTCTTTTTATATCTTTGTTGTCTCTTAGAGTTTTCCTTTCTCGAAATGCTTGACAAATGTCCTCTATGGCTCTAGCTGGCAGTGGTATATTGATCTTGAATTTAAGAGGGGAAGCCAATAAGCCCATAGAAAGTCATATACGTAAATCTTAGAAAGAGCAATAACAGTTCAAAAGAGTACAAAATCAAATTTATATTAGACTAAATTCACGGTGCAAACGTAATTCAGCGTGTCAATAATATTGCGAATAATATTTAATGCAGCCAGAGATCGCCTTGAGATCTGCTAATTCTTATATTTGATTGTCATATTTTCGACGAGAAATGACTGTAACAGGTAAACATAAACAAGAGTGGCACGAGTTTTTTTAGTTGACGAAAATCATCTGTCAACGAAAACTGATTGAAAAATTCGATTCTGAGAGCGCGTTAAGACGTGAAGTTGGCTGCAGAGAACACAAAATGTAAATAAATAATTTTGCCAAACTAATAATATCAGTAAGATTGTAGTTTTACATGTAAATTAATATGTGTCACATATTCTTGTCAAAGAACTACATAGAATTGTTATATTTTTTACGGTCTCTTATTTAGGTACGGAGCTCTAACGTTAGAGCTAGACTGATCTTATTTAAGATTATGTGTAATTTTTTGTCCGTAACGTTTATTATATTGATTTTAATTTCTGTTTTAGAACTAATTCGTAGATTTTAATTTTGACTGGCAGCTCTTATAAAATTTTAATAAATGCGAAAGGGAACTCTATTCGAAAATTCATATCATAACCAAAAAAGAATTTGATTTTTCCATATTTCAATAAAAATTTAAATTTCTCAATATACGTACTAAATGTTTAAACGAAGTTTTCTTTCGCATTTAGTGGGACAGGCTTCTAAAATTTAAAGTGTAGCTCATATTGCTTAATAATTGAGTTCTAAAAGAAGAAGAGCTTCTTGAAAATTAGAAAGAAACCTAAAATAAAAGTAATATTTTTTAAATATCCGAACCCGCTTTAAGGGGATGGCCCCAATGCAATTTGTTAGAACTAGAAAAATAAGTTATAAGGAGATGGGTAGAGGGAGTAGCATCTGCGGATATTTAATTTGAACTTATGCACAATGTATGTCACAGGAGAAACCTTTAAAGCGTGATTATTCCCTACACGAATTATTCGGCTAAAGAAGGACTTTTCAATGCAATACGAATTGCTGGCATATAGACCGCAAATGGATGCGCTCTGGATGAAAAGCGAAATGTTTGCAAAACAGCAGGTTTCTAGAGCGAGTTCCTCGATTTCATTACTTCACATTCCAATGTAGTAATGATAGACTATCTCCACTGCCTCAATGCTCTAGTGAGTCAATAGAGTTGGCTATACTACAGTCACCAAGAAGCATTTTCGCTCTCTCCTATACGCGGTTAAGTATTTTTTTTCTGTGCACTCGACCATATATGAGAGTTGTATTTCCATTTAGGGCGGATATAGGTAATGAGATCAGAATGAATGATATATCAATAATAGCGTTTTTAAGAGCCATGGCACTGATACGCGACATTAAACGTGTATATAGTTTATCAGACACCACAAGAGCTTCTTTTTTATACGAAAAACTGTTACTAAAAATAGAAATCTTTCAAAAATTATCAATCACAAAAAAAAATTTATATATATAATGATTTTATAAAAAAAATTTATATTAAAAAGTAAATATATAACAAATAAAAATAAACCAATCATTTCTGCAACCCAGATTTGGAGAATCGATTTGAAAAGAATATTCAGAAAAAAGGAAAAGCAATTTTGAAAAAAATATTTGAAACGATAACAAACTGATTTTGATTCAAAGTAGTTTTTCAATTTCGAAAACTGACAGCATCCATACAAAAGAAGACAATTTTTTAAATTTTTTGACAGCAGTGTCACTCGAAGAAAACAATCGCCTCATTTCTCGACGTTTTCTCATTCGATGAGCTGCTATAGCTTTGGCTTCGATCGAAAACACAGCTTAAAATTTATACCATAAATACATTTTTATAAATTTAAAAAATTTCAGACTATACCACGTCGAATAGATTCATATACAAACTACATTTAAGTGACAAATTCTATGGAATTTGATCGGTGCTTCCGTTCAAAAGAAAAAAAATTATAATTAGAGGATAATTAGAGGAGCCATAGAATTTGGTAGATTTAAATGAACTAATAAGTTTGATTGGACTGGTGCCTCGAGATTATGTTGATTTTGTTTCTTCTTAAATTTTTTTAGTTCCTGAGGTTCTCTGCTTATCTCTCTAGTTCAGCTAAAAGAAGATCCTCCATCTTAGCCCTGTGTCGCCTCTGTAGTTTGGAATGTCACAGCTTGTGGATTATGTAAAAAGCGTATCAGCCCAAGCAAAACATTTTCAAATACATATACTTCTTGACCTGCCCTCGTTAATTTATTTTAAATCATAGCAAATGTATCACATGTCTAAGTACATGTGTATTTGGCTCTTTATGATCTCAAGATCATAAATTTTTATGTTGTTTTTTTAAGCATCTGATTAACGTGACAAATTTTTTTGGAAAATTTATTTGAAAATTGGAAAAATAAAAACAAAATTTTCATCTTGTTATAAATATAAACACAAATGCCATTTTTTAAGATTTTCCAAAGAAATAAATCAAGATTAGGAAAAATGTGAAGAGATAAAAAGATTCATATGAAAAGAGACAAGAAACGTACAATTTGGCTGATATGACTTTTAGTATGAATTTATCGTATTGGGCAAAGTTTTCAAAGAATTATACTAAATAGTGTGTTGATGGAATTCCAAGATTTTTCATTATATCAAGGACAACATATCTGTATATGTCTGTACTCTAAAGCTCTTGTAAATCGTTAACGATATAGGAACAGGATGAAAGTGAAAAAATATTAAGTGTTTGTTACTTTATACTTTATTTGATATTATCAGGTCTGTCATAAATTCACGATGACTTCAAGCCACGAATAATTTTAAAATCATGATGGTGATTTATGGATATGCCAAATCTGGTAAATACGGTGGCTGGTAACGGTAATAAGAAAAAATTTTTTTTTTAATTTTTTCGAAAAAGCAAAGGAGTTAGTTGAACATAATTTTTGAGGAAAAAAATTTTTTTCGCACTACCCGCGAAAGAAAAAATTCAAATTAAAGCCAATACGTTTATCTATCCAACGCAAAAGAAATCAAGTCCATATCTTGAAAACTAAGCAAGTTATGACCAAAATGGTAACCGTTCTACTACTGCCTCTTACCGGCCACTTTTTAGTAGAACTGGTTACCATTTTGGTCATAACTTGCTTAGTTTTCAAGATATCAACATCGTTTCTTTTGCGTTGGATAGATAAACGTATTGGCTTTCATTCGAAAATTTTTTTTGGGCGAAAATAAGAAAAACAATTTTTTTAATTTTTGAGAAAAAACAAAGGGGTTAGTCCATCATAATTTTTGAGGAAAAAATTTTTTTTCGCACTACCCGCGAAAGAAAAAAATTCGGATTAAAGCCAATACGTTTATCTATCCAACGCAAAAGAAATCAAGTCGATATCTTGAAAACTAAGCAAGTTATGAACAAAATGGTAACCGTTCTACTACTGCCTCTTACCGGCCACTTTTTAGTAGAACTGGTTACTATTTTGGTCATAACTTGCTTAGTTTTCAAGATATCAACGTCGTTCCTTTGCGTTGGATAGATAAATGTATTGGCTTTCATTCGAAAAATTTTTTTGGGCGAAAATAAGAAAATTTTTTTTTTTTTAATTTTTGAGAAAAGGCAAAGGGGTTAGTTAGTCCATCATAATTTTTGAGGATAAAATTTTTTTCGCACTACCCGCGAAAGAAAAAAATTCGAATTAAAGCCAATACGTTTATCTATCCAACGCTAAAGAGATCAAGTCGATATCTTGAAAACTAAGCAAGTTATGAACAAAATGGTAACCGTTCTACTACTGCCTCTTACCGGCCACTTTTTAGTAGAACTGGTTACTATTTTGGTCATAACTTGCTTAGTTTTCAAGACATCAACGTCGTTTCTTTTGCGTTGGATAGATAAACGTATTGGCTTTCATCCGAAAATTTTTTTTGGGCGAAAATAAGAAATTTTTTTTTTTTAATTTTTGAGAAAAAGCAAAGGGGTTAGTTAGTCCATCATAATTTTTGAGGAAAAAAATTTTTTTCGCACTACCCGCGAAGGAAAAAATTCAAATTAAAGCCAATACGTTTATCTATCCAACGCAAAAGAAATCAAGTCGATATCTTGAAAACTAAGCAAGTTATGACCAAAATGGTAACCGTTCTACTACTGCCTCTTACCGGCCACTTTTTAGTAGAACTGGTTACTATTTTGGTCATAACTTGCTTAGTTTTCAAGATATCAACGTCGTTCCTTTGCGTTGGATAGATAAATGTATTGGCTTTCATTCGAAAATTTTTTTTTTGGCGAAAATAAGAAATTTTTTTTTTTTTAATTTTTGAGAAAAAGCAAAGGGGTTAGTCCATCATAATTTTTGAGGATAAAATTTTTTTCGCACTACCCGCGAAAGAAAAAAATTCGAATTAAAGCCAATACGTTTATCTATCCAACGCTAAAGAGATCAAATCGATATCTTGAAAACTAAGCAAGTTATGAACAAAATGGTAACCGTTCTACTACTGCCTCTTACCGGCCACTTTTTAGTAGAACTGGTTACCATTTTGGTCATAACTTGCTTAGTTTTCAAGATATCAACGTCGTTTCTTTTGCGTTGGATAGATAAACGTATTGGCTTTCATCCGAAAATTTTTTTTGGGCGAAAATAAGAAATTTTTTTTTAATTTTTGAGAAAAAGCAAAGGGGTTAGTCCATCATAATTTTTGAGGAAAAAAATTTTTTTCGCACTACCCGCGAAGGAAAAAATTCGAATTAAAGCCAATACGTTTATCTATCCAACGCAAAAGAAATCAAGTCGATATCTTGAAAACTAAGCAAGTTATGACCAAAATGGTAACCGTTCTACTACTGCCTCTTCCCGGCCACTTTTTAATAGAACTGGTTACCATTTTGGTCATAACTTGCTTAGTTTTCAAGATATCAACATCGTTTCTTTTGCGTTGGATAGATAAACGTATTGGCTTTCATTCGAAAATTTTTTTTGGGCGAAAATAAGAAAAACAATTTTTTTAATTTTTGAGAAAAAACAAAGGGGTTAGTCCATCATAATTTTTGAGGAAAAAATTTTTTCGCACTACCCGCGAAAGAAAAAAATTCGAATTAAAGCCAATACGTTTATCTATCCAACGCTAAAGAGATCAAGTCGATATCTTGAAAACTAAGCAAGTTATGAGCAAAATGGTAACCGTTCTACTACTGCCTCTTACCGGCCACTTTTTAGTAGAACTGGTTACCATTTTGGTCATAACTTGCTTAGTTTTCAAGATATCAACGTCGTTTCTTTTGCGTTGGATAGATAAACATATTGGCTTTCATTCGAAAATTTTTTTTGGGCGAAAATAAGAAAAAAATTTTTTTTTAATTTTTGAGAAAAAGCAAAGGGGTTAGTCCATCATAATTTTTAAGGAAAAAATTTTTTTCGCACTACCCGCGAAAGAAAAAAATTCGAATTAAAGCCAATACGTTTATCTATCCAACGCTAAAGAGATCAAGTCGATATCTTGAAAACTAAGCAAGTTATGAACAAAATGGTAACCGTTCTACTACTGCCTCTTACCGGCCACTTTTTAGTAGAACTGGTTACCATTTTGGTCATAACTTGCTTAGTTTTCAAGATATCAACGTCGTTTCTCTTGCGTTGGATAGATAAACGTATTGGCTTTCATTCGAAAATTTTTTTTGGGCGAAAATAAGAAAAAAATTTTTTTTTTAATTTTTGAGAAAAAGCAAAGGGGTTAGTCCATCATAATTTTTGAGGAAAAAAATTTTTTTCGTACTACCCGCGAAGGAAAAAATTCAAATTAAAGCCAATACGTTTATCTATCCAACGCAAAAGAAATCAAGTCGATATCTTGAAAACTAAGCAAGTTATGACCAAAATGGTAACCGTTCTACTACTGCCTCTTACCGGCCACTTTTTAGTAGAACTGGTTACTATTTTGGTCATAACTTGCTTAGTTTTCAAGATATCAACGTCGTTCCTTTGCGTTGGATAGATAAATGTATTGGCTTTCATTCGAAAATTTTTTTTTTGGCGAAAATAAGAAAATTTTTTTTTTTTAATTTTTGAGAAAAAGCAAAGGGGTTAGTCCATCATAATTTTTGAGGATAAAATTTTTTTCGCACTACCCGCGAAAGAAAAAAATTCGAATTAAAGCCAATACGTTTATCTATCCAACGCTAAAGAGATCAAATCGATATCTTGAAAACTAAGCAAGTTATGAACAAAATGGTAACCGTTCTACTACTGCCTCTTACCGGCCACTTTTTAGTAGAACTGGTTACCATTTTGGTCATAACTTGCTTAGTTTTCAAGATATCAACGTCGTTTCTTTTGCGTTGGATAGATAAACGTATTGGCTTTCATCCGAAAATTTTTTTTGGGCGAAAATAAGAAATTTTTTTTTAATTTTTGAGAAAAAGCAAAGGGGTTAGTCCATCATAATTTTTGAGGAAAAAAATTTTTTTCGCACTACCCGCGAAGGAAAAAATTCGAATTAAAGCCAATACGTTTATCTATCCAACGCAAAAGAAATCAAGTCGATATCTTGAAAACTAAGCAAGTTATGACCAAAATGGTAACCGTTCTACTACTGCCTCTTCCCGGCCACTTTTTAATAGAACTGGTTACCATTTTGGTCATAACTTGCTTAGTTTTCAAGATATCAACATCGTTTCTTTTGCGTTGGATAGATAAACGTATTGGCTTTCATTCGAAAATTTTTTTTGGGCGAAAATAAGAAAAACAATTTTTTTAATTTTTGAGAAAAAACAAAGGGGTTAGTCCATCATAATTTTTGAGGAAAAAATTTTTTCGCACTACCCGCGAAAGAAAAAAATTCGAATTAAAGCCAATACGTTTATCTATCCAACGCTAAAGAGATCAAGTCGATATCTTGAAAACTAAGCAAGTTATGAGCAAAATGGTAACCGTTCTACTACTGCCTCTTACCGGCCACTTTTTAGTAGAACTGGTTACCATTTTGGTCATAACTTGCTTAGTTTTCAAGATATCAACGTCGTTTCTTTTGCGTTGGATAGATAAACATATTGGCTTTCATTCGAAAATTTTTTTTGGGCGAAAATAAGAAAAAAATTTTTTTTTAATTTTTGAGAAAAAGCAAAGGGGTTAGTCCATCATAATTTTTAAGGAAAAAATTTTTTTCGCACTACCCGCGAAAGAAAAAAATTCGAATTAAAGCCAATACGTTTATCTATCCAACGCTAAAGAGATCAAGTCGATATCTTGAAAACTAAGCAAGTTATGAACAAAATGGTAACCGTTCTACTACTGCCTCTTACCGGCCACTTTTTAGTAGAACTGGTTACCATTTTGGTCATAACTTGCTTAGTTTTCAAGATATCAACGTCGTTTCTCTTGCGTTGGATAGATAAACGTATTGGCTTTCATTCGAAAATTTTTTTTGGGCGAAAATAAGAAAAAAATTTTTTTTTTAATTTTTGAGAAAAAGCAAAGGGGTTAGTCCATCATAATTTTTGAGGAAAAAAATTTTTTTCGTACTACCCGCGAAGGAAAAAATTCAAATTAAAGCCAATACGTTTATCTATCCAACGCAAAAGAAATCAAGTCGATATCTTGAAAACTAAGCAAGTTATGAACAAAATGGTAACCGTTCTACTACTGCCTCTTACCGGCCAATTTTTAGTAGAACTGGTTACCATTTTGGTCATAACTTGCTTAGTTTTCAAGAAATCAACGTCGTTTTTTTTTGTGTTGGATATATAAACGTATTGGCTTTCATCTGAAAATTTTTTTGGCCGAAAATAAGAAAAACAATTTTTTTAATTTTTGAGAAAAAACAAAGGGGTTAGTCCATCATAATTTTTGAGGAAAAAATTTTTTCGCACTACCCGCGAAAGAAAAAAATTCGAATTAAAGCCAATACGTTTATCTATCCAACGCAAAAGAAACGACGTTGATATCTTGAAAACTAAGCAAGTTATGACCAAAATGGTAACCGTTCTACTACTGCCTCTTCCCGGCCACTTTTTAATAGAACTGGTTACCATTTTGGTCATAACTTGCTTAGTTTTCAAGATATCAACATCGTTTCTTTTGCGTTGGATAGATAAACGTATTGGCTTTCATTCGAAAATTTTTTTTGGGCGAAAATAAGAAAAACAATTTTTTTAATTTTTGAGAAAAAACAAAGGGGTTAGTCCATCATAATTTTTGAGGAAAAAATTTTTTCGCACTACCCGCGAAAGAAAAAAATTCGAATTAAAGCAAATACGTTTATCTATCCAACGCTAAAGAGATCAAGTCGATATCTTGAAAACTAAGCAAGTTATGAGCAAAATGGTAACCGTTCTACTACTGCCTCTTACCGGCCACTTTTTAGTAGAACTGGTTACCATTTTGGTCATAACTTGCTTAGTTTTCAAGATATCAACGTCGTTTCTTTTGCGTTGGATAGATAAACATATTGGCTTTCATTCGAAAATTTTTTTTGGGCGAAAATAAGAAAAACAATTTTTTTAATTTTTGAGAAAAAACAAAGGGGTTAGTCCATCATAATTTTTGAGGAAAAAAATTTTTTTCGTACTACCCGCGAAGGAAAAAATTCAAATTAAAGCCAATACGTTTATCTATCCAACGCAAAAGAAATCAAGTCGATATCTTGAAAACTAAGCAAGTTATGAACAAAATGGTAACCGTTCTACTACTGCCTCTTACCGGCCAATTTTTAGTAGAACTGGTTACCATTTTGGTCATAACTTGCTTAGTTTTCAAGAAATCAACGTCGTTTTTTTTTGTGTTGGATAGATAAACGTATTGGCTTTCATTCGAAAATTTTTTTTGGGCGAAAATAAGAAAAACAATTTTTTTAATTTTTGAGAAAAAACAAAGGGGTTAGTCCATCATAATTTTTGAGGAAAAAATTTTTTCGCACTACCCGCGAAAGAAAAAAATTCGAATTAAAGCCAATACGTTTATCTATCCAACGCTAAAGAGATCAAGTCGATATCTTGAAAACTAAGCAAGTTATGAGCAAAATGGTAACCGTTCTACTACTGCCTCTTACCGGCCACTTTTTAGTAGAACTGGTTACCATTTTGGTCATAACTTGCTTAGTTTTCAAGATATCAACGTCGTTTCTTTTGCGTTGGATAGATAAACATATTGGCTTTCATTCGAAAATTTTTTTTGGGCGAAAATAAGAAAAAAATTTTTTTTTAATTTTTGAGAAAAAGCAAAGGGGTTAGTCCATCATAATTTTTAAGGAAAAAATTTTTTTCGCACTACCCGCGAAAGAAAAAAATCCGAATTAAAGCCAATACGTTTATCTATCCAACGCTAAAGAGATCAAGTCGATATCTTGAAAACTAAGCAAGTTATGAACAAAATGGTAACCGTTCTACTACTGCCTCTTACCGGCCACTTTTTAGTAGAACTGGTTACCATTTTGGTCATAACTTGCTTAGTTTTCAAGATATCAACGTCGTTTCTCTTGCGTTGGATAGATAAACGTATTGGCTTTCATTCGAAAATTTTTTTTGGGCGAAAATAAGAAAAAAATTTTTTTTTTAATTTTTGAGAAAAAGCAAAGGGGTTAGTCCATAATAATTTTTGAGGAAAAAATTTTTTTCGCACTACCCGCGAAAGAAAAAAATTCGAATTAAAGCCAATACGTTTATCTATCCACCGCTAAAGAGATCAAGTCGATATCTTGAAAACTAAGCAAGTTATGAACAAAATGGTAACCGTTCTACTACTGCCTCTTACCGGCCACTTTTTAGTAGAACTGGTTACCATTTTGGTCATAACTTGCTTAGTTTTCAAGATATCAACGTCGTTTCTTTTGCGTTGGATAGATAAACGTATTGGCTTTCATCCGAAAGTTTTTTTTGGGCGAAAATAAGAAAAATTTTTTTTTAATTTTTGAGAAAAAACAAAGGGGTTAGTCCATCATAATTTTTGAGGAAAAAAATTTTTTTCGTACTACCCGCGAAGGAAAAAATTCAAATTAAAGCCAATACGTTTATCTATCCAACGCAAAAGAAATCAAGTCGATATCTTGAAAACTAAGCAAGTTATGAACAAAATGGTAACCGTTCTACTACTGCCTCTTACCGGCCACTTTTTAGTAGAACTGGTTACCATTTTGGTCATAACTTGCTTAGTTTTCAAGATATCAACGTCGTTTCTTTTGCGTTGGATAGATAAACGTATTGGCTTTCATCCGAAAATTTTTTTTGGGCGAAAATAAGAAAAACAATTTTTTTAATTTTTGAGAAAAAGCAAAGGGGTTAGTCCATCATAATTCTTGAGGAAAAAAATTTTTTTCGCACTACCCGCGAAAAAAAAAATTCAAATTAAAGCCAATACGTTTATCTATCCACCGCTAAAGAGATCAAGTCGATATCTTGAAAACTAAGCAAGTTATGAACAAAATGGTAACCGTTCTACTACTGCCTCTTACCGGCCACTTTTTAGTAGAACTGGTTACCATTTTGGTCATAACTTGCTTAGTTTTCAAGATATCAACGTCGTTTCTTTTGCGTTGGATAGATAAACGTATTGGCTTTCATTCGATTTTTTTTTTGGCGAAAATAAGAAAAAAAATTTTTTTAATTTTTGAGAAAAAACAAAGGGCTTAGTCCATCATAATTTTTGAGGAAAAAATTTTTTTCGCACTACCCGCGAAAGAAAAAAAATCGAATTAAAGCCAATACGTTTATCTATCCAACGCTAAAGAGATCAAGTCGATATCTTGAAAACTAAGCAAGTTATGAACAAAATGGTAACCGTTCTACTACTGCCTCTTACCGGCCAATTTTTAGTAGAACTGGTTACCATTTTGGTCATAACTTGCTTAATTTTCAAGATATCAACGTCGTTTCTCTTGCGTTGGATAGATAAACGTATTGGCTTTCATTCGAAAATTTTTTTTGGGCGAAAATAAGAAAAAAATTTTTTTTTTAATTTTTGAGAAAAAGCAAAGGGGTTAGTCCATAATAATTTTTGAGGAAAAAATTTTTTTCGCACTACCCGCGAAAGAAAAAAATTCGAATTAAAGCCAATGCTTTTATCTATCCACCGCTAAAGAGATCAAGTCGATATCTTGAAAACTAAGCAAGTTATGAACAAAATGGTAACCGTTCTACTACTGCCTCTTACCGGCCACTTTTTAGTAGAACTGGTTACCATTTTGGTCATAACTTGCTTAGTTTTCAAGATATCAACGTCGTTTCTTTTGCGTTGGATAGATAAACGTATTGGCTTTCATCCGAAAGTTTTTTTTGGGCGAAAATAAGAAAAAAAATTTTTTAATTTTTGAGAAAAAACAAAGGGGTTAGTCCATCATAATTTTTGAGGAAAAAAATTTTTTTCGTACTACCCGCGAAGGAAAAAATTCAAATTAAAGCCAATACGTTTATCTATCCAACGCAAAAGAAATCAAGTCGATATCTTGAAAACTAAGCAAGTTATGAACAAAATGGTAACCGTTCTACTACTGCCTCTTACCGGCCACTTTTTAGTAGAACTGGTTACCATTTTGGTCATAACTTGCTTAATTTTCAAGATATCAACGTCGTTTCTTTTGCGTTGAATAGATAAACGTATTGGCTTTCATTCGATTTTTTTTGGCGAAAATAAGAAAAAATTTTTTTTTTAATTTTTGAGAAAAAACAAAGGGGTTAGTCCATCATAATTTTTGAGGAAAAAATTTTTTTCGCACTACCCGCGAAAGAAAAAAATTCGAATTAAAGCCAATACGTTTATCTATCCAACGCTAAAGAGATCAAGTCGATATCTTGAAAACTAAGCAAGTTATGAACAAAATGGTAACTGTTCTACTACTGCCTCTTACCGGCCACTTTTTAGTAGAACTGGTTACCATTTTGGTCATAACTTGCTTAGTTTTCAAGATATCAACGTCGTTTCTTTTGCGTTGGATAGATAAACGTATTGGCTTTCATTCCAAAAATTTTTTTGGGCGAAAATAAGAAAATTTTTTTTTTAATTTTTGAGAAAAAGCAAAGGGGGTTAGTCCACCATAATTTTTGAGGAAAAAAATTTTTTTCGCACTACCCGCGAAAGAAAAAATTCGAATTAAAGCCAATACGTTTATCTATCCAACGTAAAAGAATTCAAGTCGATATCTTGAAAACTAAGCAAGTTATGACAAAAATGGTTCTACTACTGCCTCTTACCGGCCACTTTTTAGTAGAACTGGTTACCATTTTGGTCATAACTTGCTTAGTTTTCAAGATATCAACGTCGTTTCTTTTGCGTTGGATAGATAAACGTATTGGCTTTCATTCCAAAAATTTTTTTGGGCGAAAATAAGAAAAAAAAATTTTTTTAATTTTTGAGAGTCCACCATAATTTTTGAGGAAAAAAATTTTTTCGCACTACCCGCGAAAGAAAAAAATCAAATTAAAGCCAATACGTTTATCTATCCAACGCAAAAGAAATCAAGTCGATATCTTGAAAACTAATCAAGTTATGAACAAAATGGTAACCAGTTCTACTAAAAAGTGGCCGGTAAGAGGCAGTAGTAGAACGGTTACCATTTTGTTCATAACTTGCTTAGTTTTCAAGATTTCGACTTGATTTCTTTTGCGTTGGATAGATAAACGTATTGGCTTTCATTCCAAAAATTTTTTTGGGCGAAAATAAGAAAAATTTTTTTTTAATTTTTGAGAAAAAGCAAAGGGGTTAGTTAGTCCACCATAATTTTTGAGGAAAAAAATTTTTTTCGCACTACCCGCGAAGGAAAAAATTCAAATTAAAGCCAATACGTTTATCTATCCAACGCAAAAGAAATCAAGTCGAAATCTTGAAAACTAAGCAAGTTATGAACAAAATGGTAACCGTTCTACTACTGCCTCTTACCGGCCACTTTTTAGTAGAACTGGTTACCATTTTGGTCATAACTTGCTTAATTTTCAAGATATCAATGTCGTTTCTTTTGCGTTGGATAGATAAACGTATTGGCTTTCATCCGAAAATTTTTTTTGGGCGAAAATAAGAAAAAAATTTTTTTAATTTTTGAGAAAAAGCAAAGGGTTTAGTCCATCATAATTTTTGAGGAAAAAAATTTTTTTCGCACTACCCGCGAAAGAAAAAATTCGAATTAAAGCCAATACGTTTATCTATCCAACGCAAAAGAAATCAAGTCGATATCTTGAAAACTAAGCAAGTTATGAACAAAATGGTAACCGTTCTTCTACTGCCTCTTACCGGCCAATTTTTAGTAGAACTGGTTACCATTTTGGTCATAACTTGCTTAGTTTTCAAGAAATCAACGTCGTTTTTTTTTGTGTTGGATAGATAAACGTATTGGCTTTCATCTGAAAATTTTTTTGGCCGAAAATAAGAAAAACAATTTTTTTAATTTTTGAGAAAAAACAAAGGGGTTAGTCCATCATAATTTTTGAGGAAAAAATTTTTTCGCACTACCCGCGAAAGAAAAAAATTCGAATTAAAGCCAATACGTTTATCTATCCAACGCAAAAGAAACGACGTTGATATCTTGAAAACTAAGCAAGTTATGACCAAAATGGTAACCGTTCTACTACTGCCTCTTCCCGGCCACTTTTTAATAGAACTGGTTACCATTTTGGTCATAACTTGCTTAGTTTTCAAGATATCAACATCGTTTCTTTTGCGTTGGATAGATAAACGTATTGGCTTTCATTCGAAAATTTTTTTTGGGCGAAAATAAGAAAAACAATTTTTTTAATTTTTGAGAAAAAACAAAGGGGTTAGTCCATCATAATTTTTGAGGAAAAAATTTTTTCGCACTACCCGCGAAAGAAAAAAATTCGAATTAAAGCCAATACGTTTATCTATCCAACGCTAAAGAGATCAAGTCGATATCTTGAAAACTAAGCAAGTTATGAGCAAAATGGTAACCGTTCTACTACTGCCTCTTACCGGCCACTTTTTAGTAGAACTGGTTACCATTTTGGTCATAACTTGCTTAGTTTTCAAGATATCAACGTCGTTTCTTTTGCGTTGGATAGATAAACATATTGGCTTTCATTCGAAAATTTTTTTTGGGCGAAAATAAGAAAAAAATTTTTTTTTAATTTTTGAGAAAAAGCAAAGGGGTTAGTCCATCATAATTTTTGAGGAAAAAATTTTTTTCGCACTACCCGCGAAAGAAAAAAATTCGAATTAAAGCCAATACGTTTATCTATCCAACGCTAAAGAGATAAAGTCGATATCTTGAAAACTAAGCAAGTTATGAACAAAATGGTAACCGTTCTACTACTGCCTCTTACCGGCCACTTTTTAGTAGAACTGGTTACCATTTTGGTCATAACTTGCATAGTTTTCAAGATATCAACGTCGTTTCTTTTGCGTTGGATAGATAAACGTATTGGCTTTCATTCGAAAATTTTTTTTGGGCGAAAATAAGAAAAAAAATTTTTTTTTAATTTTTGAGAAAAAGCAAAGGGGTTAGTCCATCATAATTTTTTTCGCACTACCCGCGAAAGAAAAAAATTCGAATTAAAGCCAATACGTTTATCTATCCAACGCTAAAGAGATCAAGTCGATATCTTGAAAACTAAGCAAGTTATGAACAAAATGGTAACCGTTCTACTACTGCCTCTTACCGGCCACTTTTTAGTAGAACTGGTTACCATTTTGGTCATAACTTGCTTAGTTTTCAAGATATCAACGTCGTTTCTCTTGCGTTGGATAGATAAACGTATTGGCTTTCATTCGAAAATTTTTTTTGGGCGAAAATAAGAAAAAAAATTTTTTTTTAATTTTTGAGAAAAAGCAAAGGGGTTAGTCCATAATAATTTTTGAGGAAAAAATTTTTTTCGCACTACCCGCGAAAGAAAAAAATTCGAATTAAAGCCAATACGTTTATCTATCCACCGCTAAAGAGATCAAGTCGATATCTTGAAAACTAAGCAAGTTATGAACAAAATGGTAACCGTTCTACTACTGCCTCTTACCGGCCACTTTTTAGTAGAACTGGTTACCATTTTGGTCATAACTTGCTTAGTTTTCAAGATATCAACGTCGTTTCTTTTGCGTTGGATAGATAAACGTATTGGCTTTCATCCGAAAGTTTTTTTTGGGCGAAAATAAGAAAAAATTTTTTTTTAATTTTTGAGAAAAAACAAAGGGGTTAGTCCATCATAATTTTTGAGGAAAAAAATTTTTTTCGTACTACCCGCGAAGGAAAAAATTCAAATTAAAGCCAATACGTTTATCTATCCAACGCAAAAGAAATCAAGTCGATATCTTGAAAACTAAGCAAGTTATGAACAAAATGGTAACCGTTCTACTACTGCCTCTTACCGGCCACTTTTTAGTAGAACTGGTTACCATTTTGGTCATAACTTGCTTAATTTTCAAGATATCAACGTCGTTTCTTTTGCGTTGGATAGATAAACGTATTGGCTTTCATTCGATTTTTTTTGGCGAAAATAAGAAAAAAATTTTATTTTAATTTTTGAGAAAAAACAAAGGGGTTAGTCCATCATAATTTTTGAGGAAAAAATTTTTTTCGCACTACCCGCGAAAGAAAAAAATTCGAATTAAAGCCAATACGTTTATCTATCCAACGCTAAAGAGATCAAGTCGATATCTTGAAAACTAAGCAAGTTATGAACAAAATGGTAACCGTTCTACTACTGCCTCTTACCGGCCACTTTTTAGTAGAACTGGTTACCATTTTGGTCATAACTTGCTTAGTTTTCAAGATATCAACGTCGTTTCTTTTGCGTTGGATAGATAAACGTATTGGCTTTCATCCGAAAATTTTTTTTGGGCGAAAATAAGAAAAACAATTTTTTTAATTTTTGAGAAAAAGCAAAGGGGTTAGTCCATCATAATTCTTGAGGAAAAAAATTTTTTTCGCACTACCCGCGAAAAAAAAATTCAAATTAAAGCCAATACGTTTATCTATCCACCGCTAAAGAGATCAAGTCGATATCTTGAAAACTAAGCAAGTTATGAACAAAATGGTAACCGTTCTACTACTGCCTCTTACCGGCCACTTTTTAGTAGAACTGGTTACCATTTTGGTCATAACTTGCTTAGTTTTCAAGATATCAACGTCGTTTCTTTTGCGTTGGATAGATAAACGTATTGGCTTTCATTCGATTTTTTTTTTGGCGAAAATAAGAAAAAAAATTTTTTTAATTTTTGAGAAAAAACAAAGGGCTTAGTCCATCATAATTTTTGAGGAAAAAATTTTTTTCGCACTACCCGCGAAAGAAAAAAAATCGAATTAAAGCCAATACGTTTATCTATCCAACGCTAAAGAGATCAAGTCGATATCTTGAAAACTAAGCAAGTTATGAACAAAATGGTAACCGTTCTACTACTGCCTCTTACCGGCCAATTTTTAGTAGAACTGGTTACCATTTTGGTCATAACTTGCTTAGTTTTCAAGATATCAACGTCGTTTCTTTTGCGTTGGATAGATAAACATATTGGCTTTCATTCGAAAATTTTTTTTTGGCGAAAATAAGAAAAAAATTTTTTTTTTAATTTTTGAGAAAAAGCAAAGGGGTTAGTCCATCATAATTTTTGAGGAAAAAATTTTTTTCGCACTACCCGCGAAAGAAAAAAATTCGAATTAAAGCCAATACGTTTATCTATCCACCGCTAAAGAGATCAAGTCGATATCTTGAAAACTAAGCAAGTTATGAACAAAATGGTAACCGTTCTACTACTGCCTCTTACCGGCCACTTTTTAGTAGAACTGGTTACCATTTTGGTCATAACTTGCTTAGTTTTCAAGATATCAACGTCGTTTCTTTTGCGTTGGATAGATAAACGTATTGGCTTTCATTCAAAAAAATTTTTTGGGCGAAAATAAGAAAAAAAATTTTTTTTTAATTTTTGAGAAAAAGCAAAGGGGTTATAGTCCATCATAATTTTTGAGGAAAAAAATTTTTTTCGCACTACCAGCGAAAGAAAAAATTCAAATTAAAGCCAATACGTTTATCTATCCAACGCTAAAGAGATCAAGTCGATATCTTGAAAACTAAGCAAGTTATGAACAAAATGGTAACCGTTCTACTACTGCCTCTTACCGGCCAATTTTTAGTAGAACTGGTTACCATTTTGGTCATAACTTGCTTAGTTTTCAAGATATCAACGTCGTTTCTTTTGCGTTGGATAGATAAACATATTGGCTTTCATTCGAAAATTTTTTTTGGGCGAAAATAAGAAAAAAAAAATTTTTTAATTTTTGAGAAAAAGCAAAGGGTTTAGTCCATCATAATTTTCGAGGAAAAAAATTTTTTTCGCACTACCCGCGAAGGAAAAAATTCAGATTAAAGCCAATACGTTTATCTATTCAACGCAAAAGAAATCAAGTCGATATCTTGAAAACTAAGCAAGTTATGACAAAAATGGTTCTACTACTGCCTCTTACCGGCCACTTTTTAGTAGAACTGGTTACCATTTTGGTCATAACTTGCTTAGTTTTCAAGATATCAACGTCGTTTCTTTTGCGTTGGATAGATAAACGTATTGGCTTTCATTCGAAAATTTTTTTTGGGCGAAAATAAGAAAAAAATTTTTTTTTTAATTTTTGAGAAAAAGCAAAGGGGTTAGTGCATAATAATTTTTGAGGAAAAAATTTTTTTCGCACTACTCGCGAAAGAAAAAAATTCGAATTAAAGCCAATGCTTTTATCTATCCACCGCTAAAGAGATCAAGTCGATATCTTGAAAACTAAGCAAGTTATGAACAAAATGGTAACCGTTCTACTACTGCCTCTTACCGGCCACTTTTTAGTAGAACTGGTTACCATTTTGGTCATAACTTGCTTAGTTTTCAAGATATCGACTTGATCCATCATAATTTTTGAGGAAAAAATTTTTTTCGCACTACCCGCGAAAGAAAAAAAATCGAATTAAAGCCAATACGTTTATCTATCCAACGCTAAAGAGATCAAGTCGATATCTTGAAAACTAAGCAAGTTATGAACAAAATGGTAACCGTTCTACTACTGCCTCTTACCGGCCAATTTTTAGTAGAACTGGTTACCATTTTGGTCATAACTTGCTTAGTTTTCAAGATATCAACGTCGTTTCTTTTGCGTTGGATAGATAAACGTATTGGCTTTCATTCCAAAAAATTTTTTGGGCGAAAATAAGAAAAAAATTTTTTTTTTAATTTTTGAGAAAAAGCAAAGGGGTTATAGTCCATCATAATTTTTGAGGAAAAAAATTTTTTTCGCACTACCAGCGAAAGAAAAAATTCAAATTAAAGCCAATACGTTTATCTATCCAACGCTAAAGAGATCAAGTCGATATCTTGAAAACTAAGCAAGTTATGAACAAAATGGTAACCGTTCTACTACTGCCTCTTACCGGCCAATTTTTAGTAGAACTGGTTACCATTTTGGTCATAACTTGCTTAGTTTTCAAGATATCAACGTCGTTTCTTTTGCGTTGGATAGATAAACATATTGGCTTTCATTCGAAAATTTTTTTTGGGCGAAAATAAGAAAAAAAAAAATTTTTTAATTTTTGAGAAAAAGCAAAGGGGTTATAGTCCATCATAATTTTCGAGGAAAAAAATTTTTTTCGCACTACCCGCGAAGGAAAAAATTCAGATTAAAGCCAATAGGTTTATCTATTCAACGCAAAAGAAATCAAGTCGATATCTTGAAAACTAAGCAAGTTATGACAAAAACGGTTCTACTACTGCCTCTTACCGGCCACTTTTTAGTAGAACTGGTTACCATTTCGGTCATAACTTGCTTAGTTTTCAAGATATCAACGTCGTTTCTTTTGCGTTGGATAGATAAACGTATTGGCTTTCATTCAAAAAAATTTTTTGGGCGAAAATAAGAAAAAAATTTTTTTAATTTTTGAGAAAAAGCAAAGGGGTTAGTCCATCATAATTTTTGAGGAAAAAAATTTTTTTCGCACTACCCGCGAAAGAAAAAAAATCGAATTAAAGCCAATACGTTTATCTATCCAACGCTAAAGAGATCAAGTCGATATCTTGAAAACTAAGCAAGTTATGAACAAAATGGTAACCGTTCTACTACTGCCTCTTACCGGCCAATTTTTAGTAGAACTGGTTACCATTTTGGTCATAACTTGCTTAGTTTTCAAGATATCAACGTCGTTTCTTTTGCGTTGGATAGATAAACATATTGGCTTTCATTCGAAAATTTTTTTTGGGCAAAAATAAGAAAAAATTTTTTTTAATTTTTGAGAAAAAGCAAAGGGGTTAGTCCATCATAACTTTTGAGGAAAAAATTTTTTTTCGCACTACCCGCGAAAGAAAAAATTCGAATTAAAGCCAATACGTTTATCTCTCCAACGCAAAAGAAATCAAGTCGATATCTTGAAAACTAAGCAAGTTATGATCAAAATGGTAACCGTTCTACTACTGCCTCTTCCCGGCCACTTTTTAGTAGAACTGGTTACCATTTTGGTCATAACTTGCTTAGTTTTCAAGATATCAACGTCGTTTCTTTTGCGTTGGATAGATAAACGTATTGGCTTTCATTCGAAATTTTTTTTGGGCGAAAATAAGAAAAAAATTTTTTTTTAATTTTTGAGAAAAAGCAAAGGGGTTAGTCCATCATAATTTTTGAGGAAAAAATTTTTTTCGCACTACCCGCGAAGGAAAAAATTCAAATTAAAGCCAATACGTTTATCTATCCAACGCAAAAGAAATCAAGTCGATATCTTGAAAACTAAGCAAGTTATGACCAAAATGGTAACCGTTCTACTACTGCCTCTTACCGGCCACTTTTTAGTAGAACTGGTTACCATTTTGGTCATAACTTGCTTAGTTTTCAAGATATCAACGTCGTTTCTTTTGCGTTGGATAGATAAACGTATTGGCTTTCATTCGATTTTTTTTTGGCGAAAATAAGAAAAAAATTTTTTTTAATTTTTGAGAAAAAACAAAGGGCTTAGTCCATCATAATTTTTGAGGAAAAAATTTTTTTCGCACTACCCGCGAAAGAAAAAAAATCGAATTAAAGCCAATACGTTTATCTATCCAACGCTAAAGAGATCAAGTCGATATCTTGAAAACTAAGCAAGTTATGAACAAAATGGTAACCGTTCTACTACTGCCTCTTACCGGCCAATTTTTAGTAGAACTGGTTACCATTTTGGTCATAACTTGCTTAGTTTTCAAGATATCAACGTCGTTTCTTTTGCGTTGGATAGATAAACATATTGGCTTTCATTCGAAAATTTTTTTTGGGCGAAAATAAGAAAAACCCTTGCTGGGATAACTACCTTGTCGTGGTGTGAGGGCTTAAGTGTGGGCTGAATTGCACACCTCTTCTGAAGGCGAACGAGGGTCCTCTATAGGATCCATAGTTTAACTGAAGAAGGCGGTGGGCATAAAAGCCTGCATACTAAAAGTTATCCACCCCCAAACAGAGGTGTTACGCGACCCGTGCCTATCTGTTCTCTTTGCAGTCGGGGGCATGAGACTGTATTCAAACGGAGCTTTGCTGATACCTGGGCACCTCAGCAAATAGACTACGCCCCCTCCACGTTATCGGGGGCTATGACGTGGAGGAGATCCCTTTCCCCTACACTCGTGGGACCAAGTATGAAAAAAATTATTCCAAATAACACAGAAACGAAAGATACAACGATGACGACAATGGACACACAAACGGACAACGGAACGGAAAATCGGACAAGGACAGCGACACCAAAACGAGAGGAAGAGGTGGTAATACCCGGGGGGGACTTAAAGTCAACCCAGCCTTCAGTGGCAGGTGGGAACACCTACTCTGACTCTCATGACATAAGCCAGTCAGGTAGAGATTCTTCGCAGAATCTAGACAGACTGGTGGATGAGGTGAGCGACAAAATCGCGAGCCTAAATACTGGAAAAAAGCGGCTCTCTGGGGCTCAAAGGCGAAAACTTGCCAAGAAGAACCAGGCAGCAGCTAAAAATGCGCAAGATGCCCTAAAGGAAGCATCGGAGACTCCCTCCACCTCGGTAGAGACTGGTAAGAGGATCCGATCTCCAGAAGAGCAGAACATTGCGGAGCCGAAGCATAAGAAAAGGTGCTCCTCGTCGACCAGTAAGTCGCCAAAACCGGGCGTCTCCCTTCTTAAAGGAGTCTCTATGAAGAATCCTTCTAGTAAGGGGGTCAAAGGAGCAGCACTTACTGAGAAGGCGGGCACGTCGGTGAAATCTTCCGCGGAAGCAGAGAACGCCAAAAAGCGGAATCTCTTCACGCGTAAGAGGAAGCTAGACGTAACTAAGGAAAAAGAGCCGCCATCTTACGCTAAAGTAGCCAGGAGGCAATACAGGGACAATCTCCGCTACGCGGTCATTGACACCTCACGTCCGACTGGCAAAATACCAGAAAATCAACAGCAAGTGGTTGAGGATCTGGTAAATAACGCGATATTGGAATACGTTATGGCAACCGATAACGGATCTCCAATAAAAATAAATAGCTGCGAGTTTCAAAGGGGCGTGCTGTTGCTAAGATTAGCATCGCAGACCTGCGCAGCTACCTTAAAGAAGCTGGTGGAAGGAATCGCTCCGCCATGGGAAGGCTGTAAGCTGGAACTGGTGGAAGGGAGAAATATACCAACTCTTACCAAGGCAACCTTCTACGTCAAAGGATGGGGATGCAAATTCACATCCGACCGTGTTTTGGAGGTTATTGGTAAACAAAACAAAGAACTGGCGGTAGAGAAATGGGAGGTGTTCCACAGAGAGGAGGACCAAAATGGAACTCTTTTTGTGGTGGGCATCGACCAAGGATCTATTTCCAGCCTTTCCAAATCTGAAGGGAAGGTGTTCTTTGTGTCGAAAGCCGTATATGTCAAAATAGGCAAGTCCTGTATCGGCAGCCAGGGGAAAACCACCCCCAGCAACGACAGGACAAGCACAGTACAGGCTGCAGCTAGCCAAAATCAGGCGGGTGTCTCGGAGGTCCAGACGGCCAAGGAGGAGTTGGAGCAAAATATCACCAACTCCCAAGAGGACCGCCTATTAGAAGGATGATGTGGGAGGTCATCCAAATTAACCTCCACCGGAGCGAGACGGCAACTCACGCTTTGATGGAGAAAATTAACAAAGGTAAGATTCATGTGGCATTAATACAAGAACCCTGGACGACAAAAAACAGGGTTAATGGATTAAGCCATGTAAACTACCAATTATTTTATGCTAAAACAGGGAATCGTCCGAGGACCTGTATTCTTAGTCACAAAAATTTATGCTTTCTTTTATCCACAGAGTTGTCAACAGCAGACGCAACAGTACTGAAGCAGGGAAATGGAAACATATGCCTAGCATCAGTATACTTGCCGTATGATGCACCGACACTACCACCAACGTCGGAATTACAACACTTGGTAGAAGATTGCAGAATAAAAGGTAGGAAAGTACTAATCGGATGCGATACTAATTCGCATCATATTGCATGGGGTAGTACTAACATTAATAAAAGGGGACAGGCTCTTTTAGAATTTCTAAATACTAACGATCTATTAACTGTTAATACTGGTAATACGCCTACCTTTATTAATAGAATTAGAGCGGAGGTATTGGATGTAACCATATGTTCTGAAAACGTAATCGATGAAATTGCTGAATGGAGGGTTCTGAACGAGCACTCATTCTCAGATCATCGTTATATTATGTTTAAAATTGCAAGGCAACCGCCAGAACCTATAACCTTTCGAAACAGGGCTAAAACTGATTGGGCAAAATTCGAAAGGTCACTTGATTCTCATTTAGGGCAGGTTTCTTTCAATCGCCTAGAAAGAGAGGACATAGACGGTAAAGTCAAAATCATTACGGACGCTTTAGTTGAGTCGTTTGAAGAGAGTTGCCCACTTCGGGAAAGAAAATCCCCATACGAAAAACCCTGGATGACAGGGGAGATTCGGGCAATGGGGAGGGAAGTCCGCCGACTCTATAATAGAGCGAAACGTAAAATATTACCAGTATATTGGGAGGATTATCGTGATAAACTCCGAAATTACAACAAGAGAATAAGAACTGCTAAACGTACATCCTGGAGGCTTTTCTGCGAACAGGTGGACAGTGTAAGTGATGTTTCTAAAATTAAAAAATTTTTGTCAAAAGCCCACATCCAGGCTGAATCATTAGTGGATGAATCGGGCAGGGCAATTGAAAATGTGGAGGAAACCATTAAACTCCTCATGGATACACATTTTCCATGCAGCCCGGCCGAACTTTCGGCTAGGCTGGACGATGGGAGAAGTGGTGAACATGAGGTGCCTATTATCAGCGATAGGATGGTTATGGAAGCGATAAAAAGCTTTTCTCCATTTAAGGCTGCGGGTCCGGATGGTATCTTTCCGGCGCTCCTGCAGAAAGGGATGAATTTAGTTTCGTCACATCTTGCAGGAATTTATAATGCATGCCTAACACACGCATATATTCCAGTAGGCTGGCAGGAAGCGAGGGTAGTGTTTATCCCCAAACCTGGCAAGCCAAATTATTCTTCACCAAAGGCTTATAGGCCAATAAGCCTAACTTCCTTCTTGCTGAAAACCATGGAGAGGATAATTGACGACATGGTTAAGGGCAGGATCGCAGGTCATATGCTGAGGTTCAGGCAACACGCATATGTCAAAGGTAGATCAGTGGACACTGCATTGCATAATGTGGTGTACTTTATAGAAAGGTCACTTAGTGAGAAGATGTACACACTCGCGGTTTGCATTGACATTGAGGGGGCTTTCAACAACGTGCATACCGACACACTTATCCATTCTCTGGACCAATTTAATGTCAACCGGGCGATACGCGACTGGATTGGCAATATGCTAAGGAACAGATGGATTAATTGTGAGGCGCACAATGTAAGTATAAGAAAAAGGGTACAATGTGGAACTCCACAAGGGGGGATTTTATCACCCCTTCTCTGGACCACAACAATACATACCCTTATTAGGACTCTGACCGATGAGGGATTCGAGACAGTCTGCTACGCAGATGACGTCATGATACTTCTGAAGGGAAGGGATCCAAATCATTTGTGCAGGAAGGCCGAGGAGGCATTAACCCTGGCACACAACTGGGCTCAACCAAGAGGGTTGAACGTTAACCCAGAAAAAACTGAAATTGGCCTATTTACAAGAAAGACGAAGATAGCTCCATATGATGAGCCGCGCTTTCTTGAAAGGACAATAAATATTTCCGACAGGGTGAAATATCTAGGAGTCATTCTCGATCTGAAATTAAAATGGAAAGACCACATAAACGAAAGAGTCAAAAAGGCTCATATATGTTGGTCAATCTGTAAACGGGCCATAGGCACGAGATGGGGGCTGAATCCAGAGATGACACACTGGCTTTATAGTAGCGTTATCAGGCCGATTATGACCTATGCCTCTATAGTGTGGTGGACATCGATGGAATATAAATGCAACATCAAAACAATACAGAAAGTTCAGAGAACCTGCTGTCTTGGTATAAGTGGGGCCTTCCGAACGACATCAACAGGTGCGATGGAAACAATATTATCTATCCAGCCAATCGATATTCGTATAAAATACGAAGCGGCTCTAGCAGCAAAACGACTAAAGGTGATGGGTGAGTGGATCGATCAGGAACACGAAGCGTATCATCAACGAATCTTTACGGCCATAGGAGAGTCCATACCGGAAAGTGTCGCAAATGACCGCATACCGGAGACTAGACTAGAGGCCAACTGCGGAACATTGATTCCCGACATCCATTCCTGGTTGACCGACCCTTGGAACCAGATCCCCATGGGGCTTCATTGCTACACGGATGGATCAAGGTCGAGAGGAAAAACGGGACTTGGTGTTTATATAGAAAACACCACGGAACTGTTTTTCCGCCTGCCGGACTATTGCACAGTTTTGCAGGCGGAAGTTCGGGCGATAACGGAGTGTATCAGGGAACTCAATGTAATGAGGAGGTCAGGACTTGTGAATATATTCACAGATAGTCAGATGGCCATCAGAGCAATCTCAGAGGAACGCACTAAATCACGTACAGTTTGGGATTGCAAAAACGCCATTAACAGTTACTCGACACATGGTGAACTGCGCATCATATGGGTGCCGGGGCACGCGGGGATAACTGGAAATGAGAGGGCAAACTCACTTGCTTCTAGGGCAATAGAGTTAGGTAATATAAGCTTGGAATGCGCGAAACCTTTCGATGCAGTTAAATCAGAGCTAAAGACTTGGGCACAAAGGGCCCATTCAACTCTCTGGAATAACGGAACCATGGGAATCAATACAAAAATTCTATGGGGAGATCCAGACGAGAGAAGAACGAGGGAGCTGCTAAGACTCAGCAAGCTCGAACTAAGTAGAATAATGGGAGTGGTCACAGGGCACTCTCAACTACTGGCACATCTTAAACGCTTGGGAATAGCGGGAGGAGATGAATGTAGAGCATGTGGGGAGGAGAGCGAAACATTGGAACACTATTTGTGCCAATGCCCCGCCTTCTCACAAATAAGGTCCCGATATCTTGGGAGTGACATCTTACCGGACATAAGCCGATTACGGGGAATATGCTGGAGGAAATTAAGGAACTTTGTGAGTGACACGGAGTTTCTCTAGACCTTTGGTTCAATATCTTATGGTTAACTCAAGGTTAACTCAAGGGAGCGCACAACAAGCCTTCACTGGCTTAGGTGTATGTCGTAATGACATGGGCTGTCATACCCCTCCAATCAACCTAACCTAACCTAACATAAATAAGAAAAAAAATTTTTTTTTAATTTTTGAGAAAAAGCAAAGGGGTTAGTCCATCATAATTTTTGAGGAAAAAATTTTTTTCGCACTACCCGCGAAAGAAAAAAATTCGAATTAAAGCCAATACGTTTATCTATCCACCGCTAAAGAGATCAAGTCGATATCTTGAAAACTAAGCAAGTTATGAACAAAATGGTAACCGTTCTACTACTGCCTCTTACCGGCCACTTTTTAGTAGAACTGGTTACCATTTTGGTCATAACTTGCTTAGTTTTCAAGATATCAACGTCGTTTCTTTTGCGTTGGATAGATAAACGTATTGGCTTTCATTCCAAAAAATTTTTTGGGCGAAAATAAGAAAAAAATTTTTTTTTAATTTTTGAGAAAAAGCAAAGGGGTTATAGTCCATCATAATTTTTGAGGAAAAAAATTTTTTTCGCACTACCAGCGAAAGAAAAAATTCAAATTAAAGCCAATACGTTTATCTATCCAACGCTAAAGAGATCAAGTCGATATCTTGAAAACTAAGCAAGTTATGAACAAAATGGTAACCGTTCTACTACTGCCTCTTACCGGCCAATTTTTAGTAGAACTGGTTACCATTTTGGTCATAACTTGCTTAGTTTTCAAGATATCAACGTCGTTTCTTTTGCGTTGGATAGATAAACATATTGGCTTTCATTCGAAAATTTTTTTTGGGCGAAAATAAGAAAAAAAAAATTTTTTAATTTTTGAGAAAAAGCAAAGGGGTTAGTCCATCATAATTTTCGAGGAAAAAAATTTTTTTCGCACTACCCGCGAAGGAAAAAATTCAGATTAAAGCCAATACGTTTATCTATTCAACGCAAAAGAAATCAAGTCGATATCTTGAAAACTAAGCAAGTTATGACAAAAATGGTTCTACTACTGCCTCTTACCGGCCACTTTTTAGTAGAACTGGTTACCATTTTGGTCATAACTTGCTTAGTTTTCAAGATATCAACGTCGTTTCTTTTGCGTTGGATAGATAAACGTATTGGCTTTCATTCAACAAATTTTTTTGGGCGAAAATAAGAAAAATTTTTTTTTTAATTTTTGAGAAAAAGCAAAGGGGTTAGTCCATCATAATTTTTGAGGAAAAAAATTTTTTTCGCACTACCCGCGAAAGAAAAAAAATCGAATTAAAGCCAATACGTTTATCTATCCAACGCTAAAGAGATCAAGTCGATATCTTGAAAACTAAGCAAGTTATGAACAAAATGGTAACCGTTCTACTACTGCCTCTTACCGGCCAATTTTTAGTAGAACTGGTTACCATTTTGGTCATAACTTGCTTAGTTTTCAAGATATCAACGTCGTTTCTTTTGCGTTGGATAGATAAACGTATTGGCTTTCATTCGATTTTTTTTTTTGGCGAAAATAAGAAAAAATTTTTTTTTTAATTTTTGAGAAAAAACAAAGGGGTTAGTCCATCATAATTTTTGAGGAAAAAAATTTTTTCGCACTACCCGCGAAAGAAAAAAATTCGAATTAAAGCCAATACGTTTATCTATCCAACGCTAAAGAGATCAAGTCGATATCTTGAAAACTAAGCAAGTTATGAGCAAAATGGTAACCGTTCTACTACTGCCTCTTACCGGCCACTTTTTAGTAGAACTGGTTACCATTTTGGTCATAACTTGCTTAGTTTTCAAGATATCAACGTCGTTTCTTTTGCGTTGGATAGATAAACATATTGGCTTTCATTCGAAAATTTTTTTTGGGCGAAAATAAGAAAAAATTTTTTTTTTTAATTTTTGAGAAAAAGCAAAGGGGTTAGTCCATCATAATTTTTGAGGAAAAAAATTTTTTTCGCACTACCCGCAAAGGAAAAAATTCAGATTAAAGCCAATACGTTTATCTATCCAACGCAAAAGAAATCAAGTCGATATCTTGAAAACTAAGCAAGTTATGACCAAAATGGTAACCGTTGTACTACTGCCTCTTACCGGCCACTTTTTAGTAGAACTGGTTACCATTTTGGTCATAACTTGCTTAGTTTTCAAGATATCAACGTCGTTTCTTTTGCGTTGGATAGATAAACGTATTGGCTTTCATCCGAAAATTTTTTTGGGCGAAAATAAGAAAAAATTTTTTTTAATTTTTGAGAAAAAGCAAAGGGGTTAGTCCATCATAACTTTTGAGGAAAAAATTTTTTTTCGCACTACCCGCGAAAGAAAAAATTCGAATTAAAGCCAATACGTTTATCTATCCAACGCAAAAGAAATCAAGTCGATATCTTGAAAACTAAGCAAGTTATGACCAAAATGGTAACCGTTCTACTACTGCCTCTTACCGGCCACTTTTTAGTAGAACTGGTTACCATTTTGGTCATAACTTGCTTAGTTTTCAAGATATCAACGTCGTTTCTTTTGCGTTGGATAGATAAACGTATTGGCTTTCATTCGATTTTTTTTTGGCGAAAATAAGAAAAAAATTTTTTTTTAATTTTTGAGAAAAAACAAAGGGGTTAGTCCATCATAATTTTTGAGGAAAAAATTTTTTTCGCACTACCCGCGAAAGAAAAAAATTCGAATTAAAGCCAATACGTTTATCTATCCAACGCTAAAGAGATCAAGTCGATATCTTGAAAACTAAGCAAGTTATGAACAAAATGGTAACCGTTCTACTACTGCCTCTTACCGGCCACTTTTTAGTAGAACTGGTTACCATTTTGGTCATAACTTGCTTAGTTTTCAAGATATCAACGTCGTTTCTTTTGCGTTGGATAGATAAACGTATTGGCTTTCATCCGAAAAATTTTTTTGGGCGAAAATAAGAAAAAATTTCTTTTAATTTTTGAGAAAAAGCAAAGGGGTTAGTCCATCATAATTTTTGAGGAAAAAAATTTTTTTCGCACTACCAGCGAAAGAAAAAATTCAAATTAAAGCCAATACGTTTATCTATCCAACGCAAAAGAAATCAAGTCGATATCTTGAAAACTAAGCAAGTTATGACCAAAATGGTAACCGTTGTACTACTGCCTCTTACCGGCCACTTTTTAGTAGAACTGGTTACCATTTTGGTCATAACTTGCTTAGTTTTCAAGATATCAACGTCGTTTCTTTTGCGTTGGATAGATAAACGTATTGGCTTTCATTCGATTTTTTTTTGGCGAAAATAAGAAAAAATTTTTTTTTTAATTTTTGAGAAAAAACAAAGGGGTTAGTCCATCATAATTTTTGAGGAAAAAAATTTTTTCGCACTACCCGCGAAAGAAAAAAATCGAATTAAAGCCAATATGTTTATCTATCCAACGCTAAAGAGATCAAGTCGATATCTTGAAAACTAAGCAAGTTATGAACAAAATGGTAACCGTTATACTACTGCCTTTTACCGGCCAATTTTTAGTAGAACTGGTTACCATTTTGGTCATAACTTGCTTAGTTTTCAAGATATCAACGTCGTTTCTTTTGCGTTGGATAGATAAACATATTGGCTTTCATTCGAAAATTTTTTTGGGCGAAAATAAGAAAAATTTTTTTTTTTAATTTTTGAGAAAAAGCAAAGGGGTTAGTCCATCATAATTTTTGAGGAAAAAATTTTTTTCGCACTACCCGCGAAAGAAAAAAATTCGAATTAAAGCCAATACGTTTATCTATCCAACGCTAAAGAGATCAAGTCGATATCTTGAAAACTAAGCAAGTTATGAACAAAATGGTAACCGTTCTACTACTGCCTCTTACCGGCCACTTTTTAGTAGAACTGGTTACCATTTTGGTCATAACTTGCTTAGTTTTCAAGATATCAACGTCGTTTCTTTTGCGTTGGATAGATAAACGTATTGGCTTTCATCCGAAAATTTTTTTGGGCGAAAATAAGAAAAATTTTTTTTTAATTTTTGAGAAAAAGCAAAGGGGTTAGTCCATCATAACTTTTGAGGAAAAAATTTTTTTCGCACTACCCGCGAAAGAAAAAATTCGAATTAAAGCCAATACGTTTATCTATCCAACGCAAAAGAAATCAAGTCGATATCTTGAAAACTAAGCAAGTTATGATCAAAATGGTAACCGTTCTACTACTGCCTCTTCCCGGCCACTTTTTAGTAGAACTGGTTACCATTTTGGTCATAACTTGCTTAGTTTTCAAGATATCAACGTCGTTTCTTTTGCGTTGGATAGATAAACGTATTGGCTTTCATTCGAAATTTTTTTTTTGGGCAAAAATAAGAAAAAAATTTTTTTTTAATTTTTGAGAAAAAGCAAAGGGGTTAGTCCATCATAATTTTTGAGGAAAAAAATTTTTTTCGCACTACCCGCGAAGGAAAAAATTCAAATTAAAGCCAATACGTTTATCTATCCAACGCAAAAGAAATCAAGTCGATATCTTGAAAACTAAGCAAGTTATGACCAAAATGGTAACCGTTCTACTACTGCCTCTTACCGGCCACTTTTTAGTAGAACTGGTTACCATTTTGGTCATAACTTGCTTAGTTTTCAAGATATCAACGTCGTTTCTTTTGCGTTGGATAGATAAACGTATTGGCTTTCATTCGATTTTTTTTTTGGCGAAAATAAGAAAAAAATTTTTTTTTAATTTTTGAGAAAAAACAAAGGGGTTAGTCCATCATAATTTTTGAGGAAAAAATTTTTTTCGCACTACCCGCGAAAGAAAAAAAATCGAATTAAAGCCAATACGTTTATCTATCCAACGCTAAAGAGATCAAGGCGATATCTTGAAAACTAAGCAAGTTATGAACAAAATGGTAACCGTTCTACTACTGCCTCTTACCGGCCAATTTTTAGTAGAACTGGTTACCATTTTGGTCATAACTTGCTTAGTTTTCACGATATCAACGTCGTTTCTTTTGCGTTGGATAGATAAACATATTGGCTTTCATTCGAAAATTTTTTTTGGGCGAAAATAAGAAAAAAATTTTTTTTTTAATTTTTGAGAAAAAGCAAAGGGGTTAGTCCATCATAATTTTTGAGGAAAAAATTTTTTTCGCACTACCCGCGAAAGAAAAAAAATTCGAATTAAAGCCAATACGTTTATCTATCCAACGCAAAAGAAATCAAGTCGATATCTTGAAAACTAAGCAAGTTATGACCAAAATGGTAACCGTTCTACTACTGCCTCTTACCGGCCACTTTTTAGTAGAACTGGTTACCATTTTGGTCATAACTTGCTTAGTTTTCAAGATATCAACGTCGTTTCTTTTGCGTTGGATAGATAAACGTATTGGCTTTCATTCGATTTTTTTTTTTGGCGAAAATAAGAAAAAAATTTTTTTTTAATTTTTGAGAAAAAACAAAGGGGTTAGTCCATCATAATTTTTGAGGAAAAAAATTTTTTCGCACTACCCGCGAAAGAAAAAAAATCGAATTAAAGCCAATATGTTTATCTATCCAACGCTAAAGAGATCAAGTCGATATCTTGAAAACTAAGCAAGTTATGAACAAAATGGTAACCGTTATACTACTGCCTTTTACCGGCCAATTTTTAGTAGAACTGGTTACCATTTTGGTCATAACTTGCTTAGTTTTCAAGATATCAACATCGTTTCTTTTGCGTTGGATAGATAAACGTATTGGCTTTCATTCGAAAATTTTTTTTGGGCGAAAATAAGAAAAAATTTTTTTTTAATTTTTGAGAAAAAGCAAAGGGGTTAGTCCATAATAATTTTTGAGGAAAAAAATTTTTTCGCACTACCCGCGAAAGAAAAAAATCGAATTAAAGCCAATATGTTTATCTATCCAACGCTAAAGAGATCAAGTCGATATCTTGAAAACTAAGCAAGTTATGAACAAAATGGTAACCGTTATACTACTGCCTTTTACCGGCCAATTTTTAGTAGAACTGGTTACCATTTTGGTCATAACTTGCTTAGTTTTCAAGATATCAACGTCGTTTCTTTTGCGTTGGATAGATAAACATATTGGCTTTCATTCGAAAATTTTTTTTGGGCGAAAAATAAGAAAAAATTTTTTTTTTAATTTTTGAGAAAAAGCAAAGGGGTTAGTCCATCATAATTTTTGAGGAAAAAATTTTTTTCGCACTACCCGCGAAAGAAAAAAATTCGAATTAAAGCCAATACGTTTATCTATCCAACGCTAAAGAGATCAAGTCGATATCTTGAAAACTAAGCAAGTTATGAACAAAATGGTAACCGTTCTACTACTGCCTCTTACCGGCCACTTTTTAGTAGAACTGGTTACCATTTTGGTCATAACTTGCTTAGTTTTCAAGATATCAACGTCGTTTCTTTTGCGTTGGATAGATAAACGTATTGGCTTTCATCCGAAAATTTTTTTTGGGCGAAAATAAGAAAAAATTTCTTTTAATTTTTGAGAAAAAGCAAAGGGGTTAGTCCATCATAATTTTTGAGGAAAAAAATTTTTTTCGCACTACCAGCGAAAGAAAAAATTCAAATTAAAGCCAATACGTTTATCTATCCAACGCAAAAGAAATCAAGTCGATATCTTGAAAACTAAGCAAGTTATGACCAAAATGGTAACCGTTGTACTACTGCCTCTTACCGGCCACTTTTTAGTAGAACTGGTTACCATTTTGGTCATAACTTGCTTAGTTTTCAAGATATCAACGTCGTTTCTTTTGCGTTGGATAGATAAACGTATTGGCTTTCATCCGAAAATTTTTTTTGGGCGAAAATAAGAAAAAATTTTTTTTAATTTTTGAGAAAAAGCAAAGGGGTTAGTCCATCATAACTTTTGAGGAAAAAATTTTTTTTCGCACTACCCGCGAAAGAAAAAATTCGAATTAAAGCCAATACGTTTATCTATCCAACGCAAAAGAAATCAAGTCGATATCTTGAAAACTAAGCAAGTTATGACCAAAATGGTAACCGTTCTACTACTGCCTCTTACCGGCCACTTTTTAGTAGAACTGGTTACCATTTTGGTCATAACTTGCTTAGTTTTCAAGATATCAACGTCGTTTCTTTTGCGTTGGATAGATAAACGTATTGGCTTTCATTCGATTTTTTTTGGCGAAAATAAGAAAAAATTTTTTTTTAATTTTTGAGAAAAAACAAAGGGCTTAGTCCATCATAATTTTTGAGGAAAAAATTTTTTTCGCACTACCCGCGAAAGAAAAAAAATCGAATTAAAGCCAATACGTTTATCTATCCAACGCTAAAGAGATCAAGTCGATATCTTGAAAACTAAGCAAGTTATGAACAAAATGGTAACCGTTCTACTACTGCCTCTTACCGGCCAATTTTTAGTAGAACTGGTTACCATTTTGGTCATAACTTGCTTAGTTTTCAAGATATCAACGTCGTTTCTTTTGCGTTGGATAGATAAACATATTGGCTTTCATTCGAAAATTTTTTTTTGGGCGAAAATAAGAAAAAAATTTTTTTTTTAATTTTTGAGAAAAAGCAAAGGGGTTAGTCCATCATAATTTTTGAGGAAAAAATTCTTTTCGCACTACCCGCGAAAGAAAAAAATTCGAATTAAAGCCAATACGTTTATCTATCCACCGCTAAAGAGATCAAGTCGATATCTTGAAAACTAAGCAAGTTATGAACAAAATGGTAACCGTTCTACTACTGCCTCTTACCGGCCACTTTTTAGTAGAACTGGTTACCATTTTGGTCATAACTTGCTTAGTTTTCAAGATATCAACGTCGTTTCTTTTGCGTTGGATAGATAAACATATTTGCTTTCATTCGAAAATTTTTTTTGGGCGAAAATAAGAAAATTTTTTTTTTAATTTTTGAGAAAAGCAAAGGGTTTAGTCCATCATAATTTTTGAGGAAAAAAATTTTTTTCGCACTACCCGCGAAAGAAAAAATTCGAATTAAAGCCAATACGTTTATCTATCCAACGCAAAAGAAATCAAGTCGATATCTTGAAAACTAAGCAAGTTATGATCAAAAGGGTAACCGTTATACTACTGCCTCTTACCGGCCAATTTTTAGTAGAACTGGTTACCATTTTGGTCATAACTTGCTTAGTTTTCAAGATATCAACGTCGTTTCTTTTGCGTTGGATAGATAAACATATTGGCTTTCATTCGAAAATTTTTTTTGGGCGAAAATAAGAAAAAATTTTTTTTTTAATTTTTGAGAAAAAGCAAAGGGGTTAGTCCATCATAATTTTTGAGGAAAAAAATTTTTTTCGCACTACCCGCGAAGGAAAAAATTCAGATTAAAGCCAATACGTTTATCTATCCAACGCAAAAGAAATCAAGTCGATATCTTGAAAACTAAGCAAGTTATGACCAAAATGGTAACCGTTGTAATACTGCCTCTTACCGGCCACTTTTTAGTAGAACTGGTTACCATTTTGGTCATAACTTGCTTAGTTTTCAAGATATCAACGTCGTTTCTTTTGCGTTGGATAGATAAACGTATTGGCTTTCATCCGAAAATTTTTTTGGCCGAAAATAAGAAAAATTTTTTTTTAATTTTTGAGAAAAAGCAAAGGGGTTAGTCCATCATAATTTTTGAGGAAAAAAATTTTTTTCGCACTACCCGCGAAGGAAAAAAATTCAAATTAAAGCCAATACGTTTATCTATCCAACGCAAAAGAAATCAAGTCGATATCTTGAAAACTAAGCAAGTTATGACCAAAATGGTAACCGTTCTACTACTGCCTCTTACCGGCCACTTTTTAGTAGAACTGGTTACCATTTTGGTCATAACTTGCTTAGTTTTCAAGATATCAACGTCGTTTCTTTTGCGTTGGATAGATAAACGTATTGGCTTTCATTCGATTTTTTTTGGCGAAAATAAGAAAAAAATTTTTTTTAATTTTTGAGAAAAAACAAAGGGCTTAGTCCATCATAATTTTTGAGGAAAAAATTTTTTTCGCACTACCCGCGAAAGAAAAAAAATCGAATTAAAGCCAATACGTTTATCTATCCAACGCTAAAGAGATCAAGTCGATATCTTGAAAACTAAGCAAGTTATGAACAAAATGGTAACCGTTCTACTACTGCCTCTTACCGGCCAATTTTTAGTAGAACTGGTTACCATTTTGGTCATAACTTGCTTAGTTTTCAAGATATCAACGTCGTTTCTTTTGCGTTGGATAGATAAACATATTGGCTTTCATTCGAAAATTTTTTTTGGGCGAAAATAAGAAAAAAATTTTTTTTTAATTTTTGAGAAAAAGCAAAGGGGTTAGTCCATCATAATTTTTGAGGAAAAAATTCTTTTCGCACTACCCGCGAAAGAAAAAAATTCGAATTAAAGCCAACACGTTTATCTATCCACCGCTAAAGAGATCAAGTCGATATCTTGAAAACTAAGCAAGTTATGAACAAAATGGTAACCGTTCTACTACTGCCTCTTACCGGCCACTTTTTAGTAGAACTGGTTACCATTTTGGTCATAACTTGCTTAGTTTTCAAGATATCAACGTCGTTTCTTTTGCGTTGGATAGATAAACATATTTGCTTTCATCCGAAAATTTTTTTTGGGCGAAAATAAGAAAAATTTTTTTTTAATTTTTGAGAAAAGCAAAGGGTTTAGTCCATCATAATTTTTGAGGAAAAAAATTTTTTTCGCACTACCCGCGAAAGAAAAAATTCGAATTAAAGCCAATACGTTTATCTATCCAACGCAAAAGAAATCAAGTCGATATCTTGAAAACTAAGCAAGTTATGAACAAAATGGTAACCGTTCTACTACTGCCTCTTACCGGCCACTTTTTAGTAGAACTGGTTACCATTTTGGTCATAACTTGCTTAGTTTTCAAGATATCAACGTCGTTTCTTTTGCGTTGGATAGATAAACGTATTGGCTTTCATCCGAAAATTTTTTTTGGGCGAAAATAAGAAAAAATTTTTTTTAATTTTTGAGAAAAAGCAAAGGGGTTAGTCCATCATAACTTTTGAGGAAAAAATTTTTTTTCGCACTACCCGCGAAAGAAAAAATTCGAATTAAAGCCAATACGTTTATCTATCCAACGCAAAAGAAATCAAGTCGATATCTTGAAAACTAAGCAAGTTATGATCAAAATGGTAACCGTTCTACTACTGCCTCTTCCCGGCCACTTTTTAGTAGAACTGGTTACCATTTTGGTCATAACTTGCTTAGTTTTCAAGATATCAACGTCGTTTCTTTTGCGTTGGATAGATAAACGTATTGGCTTTCATTCGAAATTTTTTTTTGGGCGAAAATAAGAAAAAAATTTTTTTTTAATTTTTGAGAAAAAGCAAAGGGGTTAGTCCATCATAATTTTTGAGGAAAAAAATTTTTTTCGCACTACCCGCGAAGGAAAAAATTCAAATTAAAGCCAATACGTTTATCTATCCAACGCAAAAGAAATCAAGTCGATATCTTGAAAACTAAGCAAGTTATGACCAAAATGGTAACCGTTCTACTACTGCCTCTTACCGGCCACTTTTTAGTAGAACTGGTTACCATTTTGGTCATAACTTGCTTAGTTTTCAAGATATCAACGTCGTTTCTTTTGCGTTGGATAGATAAACGTATTGGCTTTCATTCGATTTTTTTGGCGAAAATAAGAAAAAAAATTTTTTTAATTTTTGAGAAAAAACAAAGGGCTTAGTCCATCATAATTTTTGAGGAAAAAATTTTTTTCGCACTACCCGCGAAAGAAAAAAAATCGAATTAAAGCCAATACGTTTATCTATCCAACGCTAAAGAGATCAAGTCGATATCTTGAAAACTAAGCAAGTTATGAACAAAATGGTAACCGTTCTACTACTGCCTCTTACCGGCCACTTTTTAGTAGAACTGGTTACCATTTTGGTCATAACTTGCTTAGTTTTCAAGATATCAACGTCGTTTCTTTTGCGTTGGATAGATAAACATATTTGCTTTCATCCGAAAATTTTTTTTGGGCGAAAATAAGAAAAAATTTTTTTTAATTTTTGAGAAAAGCAAAGGGTTTAGTCCATCATAATTTTTGAGGAAAAAATTTTTTTTCGCACTACCCGCGAAAGAAAAAATTCGAATTAAAGCCAATACGTTTATCTATCCAACGCAAAACAAATCAAGTCGATATCTTGAAAACTAAGCAAGTTATGATCAAAATGGTAACCGTTATACTACTGCCTCCTACCGGCCAATTTTTAGTAGAACTGGTTACCATTTTGGTCATAACTTGCTTAGTTTTCAAGATATCAACGTCGTTTCTTTTGCGTTGGATAGATAAACATATTGGCTTTCATTCGAAAATTTTTTTTGGGCGAAAATAAGAAAAATTTTTTTTTTTAATTTTTGAGAAAAAGCAAAGGGGTTAGTCCATCATAATTTTTGAGGAAAAAATTTTTTTCGCACTACCAGCGAAAGAAAAAAATTCGAATCAAAGCCAATACGTTTATCTATCCAACGCTAAAGAGATCAAGTCGATATCTTGAAAACTAAGCAAGTTATGAACAAAATGGTAACCGTTCTACTACTGCCTCTTACCGGCCACTTTTTAGTAGAACTGGTTACCATTTTGGTCATAACTTGCTTAGTTTTCAAGATATCAACGTCGTTTCTCTTGCGTTGGATAGACAAACGTATTGGCTTTCATCCGAAAATTTTTTTGGGCGAAAATAAGAAAAATTTTTTTTTAATTTTTGAGAAAAAGCAAAGGGGTTAGTCCATCATAACTTTTGAGGAAAAAATTTTTTTCGCACTACCCGCGAAAGAAAAAATTCGAATTAAAGCCAATACGTTTATCTATCAAACGCAAAAGAAATCAAGTCGATATCTTGAAAACTAAGCAAGTTATGATCAAAATGGTAACCGTTCTACTACTGCCTCTTCCCGGCCACTTTTTAGTAGAACTGGTTACCATTTTGGTCATAACTTGCTTAGTTTTCAAGATATCAACGTCGTTTCTTTTGCGTTGGATAGATAAACGTATTGGCTTTCATTCGAAATTTTTTTTTGGGCGAAAATAAGAAAAAATTTTTTTTTAATAATTTTTGAGGAAAAAAATTTTTTTCGCACTACCCGCGAAGGAAAAAATTCAAATTAAAGCCAATACGTTTATCTATCCAACGCAAAAGAAATCAAGTCGATATCTTGAAAACTAAGCAAGTTATGACCAAAATGGTAACCGTTCTACTACTGCCTCTTACCGGCCACTTTTTAGTAGAACTGGTTACCATTTTGGTCATAACTTGCTTAGTTTTCAAGATATCAACGTCGTTTCTTTTGCGTTGGATAGATAAACGTATTGGCTTTCATTCGATTTTTTTTTGGCGAAAATAAGAAAAAAATTTTTTTTTAATTTTTGAGAAAAAACAAAGGGGTTAGTCCATCATAATTTTTGAGGAAAAAATTTTTTTCGCACTACCCGCGAAAGAAAAAAAATCGAATTAAAGCCAATACGTTTATCTATCCAACGCTAAAGAGATCAAGTCGATATCTTGAAAACTAAGCAAGTTATGAACAAAATGGTAACCGTTCTACTACTGCCTCTTACCGGCCAATTTTTAGTAGAACTGGTTACCATTTTGGTCATAACTTGCTTAGTTTTCAAGATATCAACGTCGTTTCTTTTGCGTTGGATAGATAAACATATTGGCTTTCATTCGAAAATTTTTTTTGGGCGAAAATAAGAAAAAAATTTTTTTTTTTTAATTTTTGAGAAAAAGCAAAGGGGTTAGTCCATCATAATTTTTGAGGAAAAAAATTTTTTTCGCACTACCCGCGAAGGAAAAAATTCAAATTAAAGCCAATACGTTTATCTATCCAACGCAAAAGAAATCAAGTCGATATCTTGAAAACTAAGCAAGTTATGACCAAAATGGTAACCGTTCTACTACTGCCTCTTACCGGCCACTTTTTAGTAGAACTGGTTACCATTTTGGTCATAACTTGCTTAGTTTTCAAGATATCAACGTCGTTTCTTTTGCGTTGGATAGATGAACGTATTGGCTTTCATTCGATTTTTTTTTTTTGGCGAAAATAAGAAAAAAATTTTTTTTAATTTTTGAGAAAAAGCAAAGGGGTTACATCATAATTTTTGAGGAAAAAAATTTTTTTCGCACTACCCGCGAACGAAAAAATTCAAATTAAAGCCAATACGTTTATCTATCCAACGCAAAAGAAATCAAGTCGATATCTTGAAAACTAAGCAAGTTATGACCAAAATGGTAACCGTTGTACTACTGCCTCTTACCGGCCACTTTTTAGTAGAACTGGTTACCATTTTGGTCATAACTTGCTTAGTTTTCAAGATATCAACGTCGTTTCTCTTGCGTTGGATAGACAAACGTATTGGCTTTCATCCGAAAATTTTTTTGGGCGAAAATAAGAAAAATTTTTTTTTAATTTTTGAGAAAAAGCAAAGGGGTTAGTCCATCATAACTTTTGAGGAAAAAATTTTTTTCGCACTACCCGCGAAAGAAAAAATTCGAATTAAAGCCAATACGTTTATCTATCAAACGCAAAAGAAATCAAGTCGATATCTTGAAAACTAAGCAAGTTATGATCAAAATGGTAACCGTTCTACTACTGCCTCTTCCCGGCCACTTTTTAGTAGAACTGGTTACCATTTTGGTCATAACTTGCTTAGTTTTCAAGATATCAACGTCGTTTCTTTTGCGTTGGATAGATAAACGTATTGGCTTTCATTCGAAATTTTTTTTTGGGCGAAAATAAGAAAAATTTTTTTTTTTAATTTTTGAGAAAAAGCAAAGGGGTTAGTCCATCATAATTTTTGAGGAAAAAAATTTTTTTCGCACTACCCGCGAAGGAAAAAATTCAAATTAAAGCCAATACGTTTATCTATCCAACGCAAAAGAAATCAAGTCGATATCTTGAAAACTAAGCAAGTTATGACCAAAATGGTAACCGTATTGGCTTTCATTCGATTTTTTTTTGGCGAAAATAAGAAAAAAATTTTTTTTTTAATTTTTGAGAAAAAACAAAGGGGTTAGTCCATCATAATTTTTGAGGAAAAAATTTTTTTCGCACTACCCGCGAAAGAAAAAAAATCGAATTAAAGCCAATACGTTTATCTATCCAACGCTAAAGAGATCAAGTCGATATCTTGAAAACTAAGCAAGTTATGAACAAAATGGTAACCGTTCTACTACTGCCTCTTACCGGCCAATTTTTAGTAGAACTGGTTACCATTTTGGTCATAACTTGCTTAGTTTTCAAGATATCAACGTCGTTTCTTTTGCGTTGGATAGATAAACATATTGGCTTTCATTCGAAAATTTTTTTTGGGCGAAAATAAGAAAAAATTTTTTTTTTTTTTAATTTTTGAGAAAAAGCAAAGGGGTTAGTCCATCATAATTTTTGAGGAAAAAAATTTTTTTCGCACTACCCGCGAAGGAAAAAATTCAAATTAAAGCCAATACGTTTATCTATCCAACGCAAAAGAAATCAAGTCGATATCTTGAAAACTAAGCAAGTTATGACCAAAATGGTAACCGTTCTACTACTGCCTCTTACCGGCCACTTTTTAGTAGAACTGGTTACCATTTTGGTCATAACTTGCTTAGTTTTCAAGATATCAACGTCGTTTCTTTTGCGTTGGATAGATGAACGTATTGGCTTTTATTCGATTTTTTTTTTTTGGCGAAAATAAGAAAAAAATTTTTTTTTAATTTTTGAGAAAAAACAAAGGGGTTAGTCCATCATAATTTTTGAGGAAAAAATTTTTTTCGCACTACCCGCGAAAGAAAAAAAATCGAATTAAAGCCAATACGTTTATCTATCCAACGCTAAAGAGATCAAGTCGATATCTTGAAAACTAAGCAAGTTATGACCAAAATGGTAACCGTTCTACTACTGCCTCTTACCGGCCACTTTTTAGTAGAACTGGTTACCATTTTGGTCATAACTTGCTTAGTTTTCAAGATATCAACGTCGTTTCTTTTGCGTTGGATAGATAAACGTATTGGCTTTCATTCGATTTTTTTTTGGCGAAAATAAGAAAAAAATTTTTTTTTAATTTTTGAGAAAAAACAAAGGGGTTAGTCCATCATAATTTTTGAGGAAAAAATTTTTTTCGCACTACCCGCGAAAGAAAAAAAATCGAATTAAAGCCAATACGTTTATCTATCCAACGCTAAAGAGATCAAGTCGATATCTTGAAAACTAAGCAAGTTATGAACAAAATGGTAACCGTTCTACTACTGCCTCTTACCGGCCAATTTTTAGTAGAACTGGTTACCATTTTGGTCATAACTTGCTTAGTTTTCAAGATATCAACGTCGTTTCTTTTGCGTTGGATAGATAAACATATTGGCTTTCATTCGAAAATTTTTTTTGGGCGAAAATAAGAAAAAAATTTTTTTTTTTAATTTTTGAGAAAAAGCAAAGGGGTTAGTCCATCATAATTTTTGAGGAAAAAAATTTTTTTCGCACTACCCGCGAAGGAAAAAATTCAAATTAAAGCCAATACGTTTATCTATCCAACGCAAAAGAAATCAAGTCGATATCTTGAAAACTAAGCAAGTTATGACCAAAATGGTAACCGTTCTACTACTGCCTCTTACCGGCCACTTTTTAGTAGAACTGGTTACCATTTTGGTCATAACTTGCTTAGTTTTCAAGATATCAACGTCGTTTCTTTTGCGTTGGATAGATAAACATATTTGCTTTCATTCGAAAATTTTTTTTTGGCGAAAATAAGAAAAAAATTTTTTTTTAATTTTTGAGAAAAAACAAAGGGGTTAGTCCATCATAATTTTTGAGGAAAAAATTTTTTTCGCACTACCCGCGAAAGAAAAAAAATCGAATTAAAGCCAATACGTTTATCTATCCAACGCTAAAGAGATCAAGTCGATATCTTGAAAACTAAGCAAGTTATGAACAAAATGGTAACCGTTCTACTACTGCCTCTTACCGGCCAATTTTTAGTAGAACTGGTTACCATTTTGGTCATAACTTGCATAGTTTTCAAGATATCAACGTCGTTTCTTTTGCGTTGGATAGATAAACGTATTGGCTTTCATTCGAAATTTTTTTTTGGGCGAAAATAAGAAAAAATTTTTTTTTTAATTTTTGAGAAAAAGCAAAGGGGTTAGTCCATCATAATTTTTGAGGAAAAAAATTTTTTCGCACTACCCGCGAAAGAAAAAAATTCGAATTAAAGCCAATATGTTTATCTATCCAACGCTAAAGAGATCAAGTCGATATCTTGAAAACTAAGCAAGTTATGAACAAAATGGTAACCGTTATACTACTGCCTTTTACCGGCCAATTTTTAGTAGAACTGGTTACCATTTTGGTCATAACTTGCTTAGTTTTCAAGATATCAACGTCGTTTCTTTTGCGTTGGATAGATAAACATATTGGCTTTCATTTGAAAATTTTTTTTGGGCGAAAATAAGAAAAAATTTTTTTTTTAATTTTTGAGAAAAAGCAAAGGGGTTAGTCCATTATAATTTTTGAGGAAAAAATTTTTTTCGCACTACCCGCAAAAGAAAAAAATTCAAATTAAAGCCAATACGTTTATCTATCCAACGCTAAAGAGATCAAGTCGATATCTTGAAAACTAAGCAAGTTATGAACAAAATGGTAACCGTTCTACTACTGCCTCTTACCGGCCACTTTTTAGTAGAACTGGTTACCATTTTGGTCATAACTTGCTTAGTTTTCAAGATATCAACGTCGTTTCTTTTGCGTTGGATAGATAAACGTATTGGCTTTCATTCGATTTTTTTTTTGGCGAAAATAAGAAAAAAATTTTTTTTTAATTTTTGAGAAAAAACAAAGGGGTTAGTCCATCATAATTTTTGAGGAAAAAATTTTTTTCGCACTACCCGCGAAAGAAAAAAAATCGAATTAAAGCCAATACGTTTATCTATCCAACGCTAAAGAGATCAAGTCGATATCTTGAAAACTAAGCAAGTTATGAACAAAATGGTAACCGTTCTACTACTGCCTCTTACCGGCCAATTTTTAGTAGAACTGGTTACCATTTTGGTCATAACTTGCTTAGTTTTCAAGATATCAACGTCGTTTCTTTTGCGTTGGATAGATAATTATATTGGCTTTCATTCGAAAATTTTTTTTGGGCGAAAATAAGAAAAAAAATTTTTTTTTTAATTTTTGAGAAAAAGCAAAGGGGTTAGTCCATCATAATTTTTGAGGAAAAAAATTTTTTTCGCACTACCCGCGAAGGAAAAAATTCAAATTAAAGCCAATACGTTTATCTATCCAACGCAAAAGAAATCAAGTCGATATCTTGAAAACTAAGCAAGTTATGACCAAAATGGTAACCGTTCTACTACTGCCTCTTACCGGCCACTTTTTAGTAGAACTGGTTACCATTTTGGTCATAACTTGCTTAGTTTTCAAGATATCAACGTCGTTTCTTTTGCGTTGGATAGATGAACGTATTGGCTTTCATTCGATTTTTTTTTTTTTTTGGCGAAAATAAGAAAAAAATTTTTTTTTAATTTTTGAGAAAAAGCAAAGGGGTTAGTCCATCATAATTTTTGAGGAAAAAAATTTTTTTCGCACTACCCGCGAAGGAAAAAATTCAAATTAAAGCCAATACGTTTATCTATCCAACGCAAAAGAAATCAAGTCGATATCTTGAAAACTAAGCAAGTTATGAACAAAATGGTAACCGTTCTACTACTGCCTCTTACCGGCCAATTTTTAGTAGAACTGGTTACCATTTTGGTCATAACTTGCTTAGTTTTCAAGATATCAACGTCGTTTCTTTTGCGTTGGATAGATAAACATATTGGCTTTCATTCGAAAATTTTTTTTGGGCGAAAATAAGAAAAAAAATTTTTTTTAATTTTTGAGAAAAAGCAAAGGGGTTAGTCCATTATAATTTTTGAGGAAAAAATTTTTTTCGCACTACCCGCGAAAGAAAAAAATTCGAATTAAAGCCAATACGTTTATCTATCCAACGCTAAAGAGATCAAGTCGATATCTTGAAAACTAAGCAAGTTATGAACAAAATGGTAACCGTTCTACTACTGCCTCTTACCGGCCACTTTTTAGTAGAACTGGTTACCATTTTGGTCATAACTTGCTTAGTTTTCAAGATATCAACGTCGTTTCTTTTGCGTTGGATAGATAAACGTATTGGCTTTCATCCGAAAATTTTTTTTGGGCGAAAATAAGAAAAACAATTTTTTTAATTTTTGAGAAAAAGCAAAGGGGTTAGTCCATCATAATTTTTGAGGAAAAAAATTTTTTTCGCACTACCCGCGAAAGAAAAAACTCGAATTAAAGCCAATACGTTTATCTATCCAACGCAAAAGAAATCAAGTCGATATCTTGAAAACTAAGCAAGTTATGACCAAAATGGTAACCGTTCTACTACTGCCTCTTCCCGGCCACTTTTTAATAGAACTGGTTACCATTTTGGTCATAACTTGCTTAGTTTTCAAGATATCAACATCGTTTCTTTTGCGTTGGATAGATAAACGTATTGGCTTTCATTCGAAAATTTTTTTTGGGCGAAAATAAGAAAAAATTTCTTTTAATTTTTGAGAAAAAGCAAAGGGGTTAGTCCATCATAATTTTTGAGGAAAAAAATTTTTTTCGCACTACCCGCGAAGGAAAAAAATCGAATTAAAGCCAATACGTTTATCTATCCAACGCTAAAGAGATCAAGTCGATATCTTGAAAACTAAGCAAGTTATGAACAAAATGGTAACCGTTCTACTACTGCCTCTTACCGGCCAATTTTTAGTAGAACTGGTTACCATTTTGGTCATAACTTGCTTAGTTTTCAAGATATCAACGTCGTTTCTTTTGCGTTGGATAGATAAACATATTGGCTTTCATTCGAAAATTTTTTTTGGGCGAAAATAAGAAAAAAAATTTTTTTTTAATTTTTGAGAAAAAGCAAAGGGGTTAGTCCATCATAATTTTTGAGGAAAAAATTTTTTTCGCACTACCCGCGAAAGAAAGAAATTCGAATTAAAGCCAATACGTTTATCTATCCAACGCTAAAGAGATCAAGTCGATATCTTGAAAACTAAGCAAGTTATGAACAAAATGGTAACCGTTCTACTACTGCCTCTTACCGGCCACTTTTTAGTAGAACTGGTTACCATTTTGGTCATAACTTGCTTAGTTTTCAAGATATCAACGTCGTTTCTTTTGCGTTGGATAGATAAACGTATTGGCTTTCATTCGATTTTTTTTTTTTGCGGAAATAAGAAAAAAATTTTTTTTTAATTTTTGAGAAAAAACAAAGGGGTTAGTCCATCATAATTTTTGAGGAAAAAAATTTTTTCGCACTACCCGCGAAAGAAAAAAATTCGAATTAAAGCCAATATGTTTATCTATCCAACGCTAAAGAGATCAAGTCGATATCTTGAAAACTAAGCAAGTTATGAACAAAATGGTAACCGTTATACTACTGCCTTTTACCGGCCAATTTTTAGTAGAACTGGTTACCATTTTGGTCATAACTTGCTTAGTTTTCAAGATATCAACGTCGTTTCTTTTGCGTTGGATAGATAAACATATTGGCTTTCATTCGAAAATTTTTTTTGGGCGAAAATAAGAAAAAAAATTTTTTTTAATTTTTGAGAAAAAGCAAAGGGGTTAGTCCATCATAATTTTTGAGGAAAAAATTTTTTTCGCACTACCCGCGAAAGAAAAAAATTCGAATTAAAGCCAATACGTTTATCTATCCAACGCTAAAGAGATCAAGTCGATATCTTGAAAACTAAGCAAGTTATGAACAAAATGGTAACCGTTCTACTACTGCCTCTTACCGGCCACTTTTTAGTAGAACTGGTTACCATTTTGGTCATAACTTGCTTAGTTTTCAAGATATCAACGTCGTTTCTTTTGCGTTGGATAGATAAACGTATTGGCTTTCATCCGAAAATTTTTTTTGGGCGAAAATAAGAAAAACAATTTTTTTAATTTTTGAGAAAAAGCAAAGGGGTTAGTCCATCATAATTTTTGAGGAAAAAAATTTTTTTCGCACTACCCGCGAAAGAAAAAACTCGAATTAAAGCCAATACGTTTATCTATCCAACGCAAAAGAAATCAAGTCGATATCTTGAAAACTAAGCAAGTTATGACCAAAATGGTAACCGTTCTACTACTGCCTCTTCCCGGCCACTTTTTAATAGAACTGGTTACCATTTTGGTCATAACTTGCTTAGTTTTCAAGATATCAACATCGTTTCTTTTGCGTTGGATAGATAAACGTATTGGCTTTCATTCGAAAATTTTTTTTGGGCGAAAATAAGAAAAAATTTCTTTTAATTTTTGAGAAAAAGCAAAGGGGTTATAGTCCATCATAATTTTTGAGGAAAAAAATTTTTTTCGCACTACCAGCGAAAGAAAAAATTTAAATTAAAGCCAATACGTTTATCTATCCAACGCTAAAGAGATCAAGTCGATATCTTGAAAACTAAGCAAGTTATGAACAAAATGGTAACCGTTCTACTACTGCCTCTTACCAGCCACTTTTTAGTAGAACTGGTTACCATTTTGGTCATAACTTGCTTAGTTTTCAAGATATCAACGTCGTTTCTTTTGCGTTGGATAGATAAACATATTGGCTTTCATTCGAAAATTTTTTTTGGGCGAAAATAAGAAAAAAATTTTTTTTTAATTTTTGAGAAAAAGCAAAGGGGTTAGTCCATCATAATTTTTGAGGAAAAATTTTTTTCGCACTACCCGCGAAAGAAAAAAATTCGAATTAAAGCCAATACGTTTATCTATCCACCGCTAAAGAGATCAAGTCGATATCTTGAAAACTAAGCAAGTTATGAACAAAATGGTAACCGTTCTACTACTGCCTCTTACCAGCCACTTTTTAGTAGAACTGGTTACCATTTTGGTCATAACTTGCTTAGTTTTCAAGATATCAACGTCGTTTCTTTTGCGTTGGATAGATAAACGTATTAGCTTTCATTCGAAAATTTTTTTTTGGGCGAAAATAAGAAAAAAAATTTTTTAATTTTTGAGAAAAATCAAAGGGGTTATAGTCCATCATAATTTTTGAGGAAAAAAATTTTTTTCGCACTACCAGCGAAAGAAAAAATTCAAATTAAAGCCAATACGTTTATCTATTCAACGCAAAAGAAATCAAGTCGATATCTTGAAAACTAAGCAAGTTATGACAAAAATGGTTCTACTACTGCCTCTTACCGGCCACTTTTTAGTAGAACTGGTTACCATTTTGGTCATAACTTGCTTAGTTTTCAAGATATCAACGTCGTTTCTTTTGCGTTGGATAGATAAACGTATTGGCTTTCATTCGATTTTTTTTTGCGGAAATAAGAAAAAAAAATTTTTTTAATTTTTGAGAAAAAACAAAGGGGTTAGTCCATCATAATTTTTGAGGAAAAAAATTTTTTCGCACTACCCGCGAAAGAAAAAAATTCGAATTAAAGCCAATATGTTTATCTATCCAACGCTAAAGAGATCAAGTCGATATCTTGAAAACTAAGCAAGTTATGAACAAAATGGTAACCGTTATACTACTGCCTTTTACCGGCCAATTTTTAGTAGAACTGGTTACCATTTTGGTCATAACTTGCTTAGTTTTCAAGATATCAACGTCGTTTCTTTTGCGTTGGATAGATAAACATATTGGCTTTCATTCGAAAATTTTTTTTGGGCGAAAATAAGAAAAAAATTTTTTTTTAATTTTTGAGAAAAAGCAAAGGGGTTAGTCCATCATAATTTTTGAGGAAAAAATTTTTTTCGCACTACCCGCGAAAGAAAAAAATTCGAATTAAAGCCAATACGTTTATCTATCCAACGCTAAAGAGATCAAGTCGATATCTTGAAAACTAAGCAAGTTATGAACAAAATGGTAACCGTTCTACTACTGCCTCTTACCGGCCACTTTTTAGTAGAACTGGTTACCATTTTGGTCATAACTTGCTTAGTTTTCAAGATATCAACGTCGTTTCTTTTGCGTTGGATAGATAAACGTATTGGCTTTCATCCGAAAATTTTTTTTGGGCGAAGATAAGAAAAACAATTTTTTTAATTTTTGAGAAAAAGCAAAGGGGTTAGTCCATCATAATTTTTGAGGAAAAAAATTTTTTTCGCACTACCCGCGAAAGAAAAAACTCGAATTAAAGCCAATACGTTTATCTATCCACCGCTAAAGAGATCAAGTCGATATCTTGAAAACTAAGCAAGTTATGAACAAAATGGTAACCGTTCTACTACTGCCTCTTACCGGCCACTTTTTAGTAGAACTGGTTACCATTTTGGTCATAACTTGCTTAGTTTTCAAGATATCAACGTCGTTTCTTTTGCGTTGGATAGATAAACGTATTGGCTTTCATTCGAAAATTTTTTTTGGGCGAAAATAAGAAAAAATTTCTTTTAATTTTTGAGAAAAAGCAAAGGGGTTAGTCCATCATAATTTTTGAGGAAAAAAATTTTTTTCGCACTACCAGCGAAAGAAAAAATTCAAATTAAAGCCAATACGTTTATCTATCCAACGCAAAAGAAATCAAGTCGATATCTTGAAAACTAAGCAAGTTATGACCAAAATGGTAACCGTTGTACTACTGCCTCTTACCGGCCACTTTTTAGTAGAACTGGTTACCATTTTGGTCATAACTTGCTTAGTTTTCAAGATATCAACGTCGTTTCTTTTGCGTTGGATAGATAAACGTATTGGCTTTCATTCCAAAAAATTTTTTGGGCGAAAATAAGAAAAAAATTTTTTTTTAATTTTTGAGAAAAAGCAAAGGGGTTATAGTCCATCATAATTTTTGAGGAAAAAAATTTTTTTCGCACTACCAGCGAAAGAAAAAATTCAAATTAAAGCCAATACGTTTATCTATCCAACGCTAAAGAGATCAAGTCGATATCTTGAAAACTAAGCAAGTTATGAACAAAATGGTAACCGTTCTACTACTGCCTCTTACCAGCCACTTTTTAGTAGAACTGGTTACCATTTTGGTCATAACTTGCTTAGTTTTCAAGATATCAACGTCGTTTCTTTTGTGTTGGATAGATAAACGTATTAGCTTTCATTCGAAAATTTTTTTTGGGCGAAAATAAGAAAAAAAATTTTTTAATTTTTGAGAAAAAGCAAAGGGGTTATAGTCCATCATAATTTTTGAGGAAAAAAATTTTTTTCGCACTACCAGCGAAAGAAAAAATTCAAATTAAAGCCAATACGTTTATCTATTCAACGCAAAAGAAATCAAGTCGATATCTTGAAAACTAAGCAAGTTATGACAAAAATGGTTCTACTACTGCCTCTTACCGGCCACTTTTTAGTAGAACTGGTTACCATTTTGGTCATAACTTGCTTAGTTTTCAAGATATCAACGTCGTTTCTTTTGCGTTGGATAGATAAACATATTGGCTTTCATTCGAAATTTTTTTTTGGGCGAAAATAAGAAAAAAATTTTTTTTTAATTTTTGAGAAAAAGCAAAGGGGTTAGTCCATCATAATTTTTGAGGAAAAAATTTTTTTCGCACTACCCGCGAAAGAAAAAAATTCGAATTAAAGCCAATACGTTTATCTATCCAACGCTAAAGAGATCAAGTCGATATCTTGAAAACTAAGCAAGTTATGAACAAAATGGTAACCGTTCTACTACTGCCTCTTACCGGCCACTTTTTAGTAGAACTGGTTACCATTTTGGTCATAACTTGCTTAGTTTTCAAGATATCAAAGTCGTTTCTTTTGCGTTGGATAGATAAACATATTGGCTTTCATTCGAAAATTTTTTTTGGGCGAAAATAAGAAAAAAAAATTTTTTTTAATTTTTGAGAAAAAGCAAAGGGGTTAGTCCATCATAATTTTTGAGGAAAAAATTTTTTTCGCACTACCCGCGAAAGAAAAAAATTCGAATTAAAGCCAATACGTTTATCTATCCAACGCTAAAGAGATCAAGCCGATATCTTGAAAACTAAGCAAGTTATGAACAAAATGGTAACCGTTCTACTACTGCCTCTTACCGGCCACTTTTTAGTAGAACTGATTACCATTTTGGTCATAACTTGCTTAGTTTTCAAGATATCAACGTCGTTTCTTTTGCGTTGGATAGATAAACATATTGGCTTTCATCCGAAAATTTTTTTTGGGCGAAAATAAGAAAAAAATTTTTTTAATTTTTGAGAAAAAGCAAAGGGGTTAGTCCATCATAATTTTTGAGGAAAAAAATTTTTTTCGCACTACCCGCGAAAGAAAAAATTCGAATTAAAGCCAATACGTTTATCTATCCAACGCTAAAGAGATCAAGTCGATATCTTGAAAACTAAGCAAGTTATGAACAAAATGGTAACCGTTCTACTACTGCCTCTTACCGGCCAATTTTTAGTAGAACTGGTTACCATTTTGGTCATAACTTGCTTAGTTTTCAAGATATCAAAGTCGTTTCTTTTGCGTTGGATAGATAAACATATTGGCTTTCATTCGAAAATTTTTTTTGGGCGAAAATAAGAAAAAAAAATTTTTTTTAATTTTTGAGAAAAAGCAAAGGGGTTAGTCCATCATAATTTTTGAGGAAAAAATTTTTTTCGCACTACCCGCGAAAGAAAAAAATTCGAATTAAAGCCAATACGTTTATCTATCCAACGCTAAAGAGATCAAGCCGATATCTTGAAAACTAAGCAAGTTATGAACAAAATGGTAACCGTTCTACTACTGCCTCTTACCGGCCACTTTTTAGTAGAACTGGTTACCATTTTGGTCATAACTTGCTTAGTTTTCAAGATATCAACGTCGTTTCTTTTGCGTTGGATAGATAAACGTAATGGCTTTCATTCGAAAATTTTTTTTGGGCGAAAATAAGAAAAAAATTTTTTAATTTTTGAGAAAAAGCAAAGGGGTTATAGTCCATCATAATTTTTGAGGAAAAAAATTTTTTTCGCACTACCAGCGAAAGAAAAAATTCAAATTAAAGCCAATACATTTATCTATTCAACGCAAAAGAAATCAAGTCGATATCTTGAAAACTAAGCAAGTTATGACCAAAATGGTAACCGTTCTACTACTGCCTCTTACCGGCCACTTTTTAGTAGAACTGATTACCATTTTGGTCATAACTTGCTTAATTTTCAAGATATCAACGTCGTTTCTTTTGCGTTGGATAGATAAACGTATTGGCTTTAATTCGATTTTTTTTTTGGCGAAAATAAGAAAAAAATTTTTTTTTAATTTTTGAGAAAAAACAAAGGGGTTAGTCCATCATAATTTTTGAGGAAAAAATTTTTTCGCACTACCCGCGAAAGAAAAAAAATTAAAATTAAAGCCAATACGTTTATCTATCCAACGCTAAAGAGATCAAGTCGATATCTTGAAAACTAAGCAAGTTATGAGCAAAATGGTAACCGTTCTACTACTGCCTCTTACCGGCCACTTTTTAGTAGAACTGGTTACCATTTTGGTCATAACTTGCTTAGTTTTCAAGATATCAACGTCGTTTCTTTTGCGTTGGATAGATAAACATATTGGCTTTCATTCGAAATTTTTTTTTGGGCGAAAATAAGAAAAAAAATTTTTTTTTAATTTTTGAGAAAAAGCAAAGGGGTTAGTCCATCATAATTTTTGAGGAAAAAATTTTTTTCGCACTACCCGCGAAAGAAAAAAATTCGAATTAAAGCCAATACGTTTATCTATCCAACGCTAAAGAGATCAAGTCGATATCTTGAAAACTAAGCAAGTTATGAACAAAATGGTAACCGTTCTACTACTGCCTCTTACCGGCCACTTTTTAGTAGAACTGGTTACCATTTTGGTCATAACTTGCTTAGTTTTCAAGATATCAACGTCGTTTCTTTTGCGTTGGATAGATAAACATATTGGCTTTCATCCGAAAATTTTTTTTGGGCGAAAATAAGAAAAAAATTTTTTTAATTTTTGAGAAAAAGCAAAGGGGTTAGTCCATCATAATTTTTGAGGAAAAAAATTTTTTTCGCACTACCCGCGAAAGAAAAAATTCGAATTAAAGCCAATACGTTTATCTATCCAACGCTAAAGAGATCAAGTCGATATCTTGAAAACTAAGCAAGTTATGAACAAAATGGTAACCGTTCTACTACTGCCTCTTACCGGCCAATTTTTAGTAGAACTGGTTACCATTTTGGTCATAACTTGCTTAGTTTTCAAGATATCAAAGTCGTTTCTTTTGCGTTGGATAGATAAACATATTGGCTTTCATTCGAAAATTTTTTTTGGGCGAAAATAAGAAAAAAAATTTTTTTTTAATTTTTGAGAAAAAGCAAAGGGGTTAGTCCATCATAATTTTTGAGGAAAAAATTTTTTTCGCACTACCCGCGAAAGAAAAAAATTCGAATTAAAGCCAATACGTTTATCTATCCAACGCTAAAGAGATCAAGCCGATATCTTGAAAACTAAGCAAGTTATGAACAAAATGGTAACCGTTCTACTACTGCCTCTTACCGGCCACTTTTTAGTAGAACTGGTTACCATTTTGGTCATAACTTGCTTAGTTTTCAAGATATCAACGTCGTTTCTTTTGCGTTGGATAGATAAACGTATTGGCTTTCATTCGAAAATTTTTTTTGGGCGAAAATAAGAAAAAAATTTTTTAATTTTTGAGAAAAAGCAAAGGGGTTATAGTCCATCATAATTTTTGAGGAAAAAAATTTTTTTCGCACTACCAGCGAAAGAAAAAATTCAAATTAAAGCCAATACGTTTATCTATTCAACGCAAAAGAAATCAAGTCGATATCTTGAAAACTAAGCAAGTTATGACCAAAATGGTAACCGTTCTACTACTGCCTCTTACCGGCCACTTTTTAGTAGAACTGATTACCATTTTGGTCATAACTTGCTTAATTTTCAAGATATCAACGTCGTTTCTTTTGCGTTGGATAGATAAACGTATTGGCTTTCACTCGATTTTTTTTTTTGGCGAAAATAAGAAAAAATTTTTTTTTTAATTTTTGAGAAAAAACAAAGGGGTTAGTCCATCATAATTTTTGAGGAAAAAATTTTTTCGCACTACCCGCGAAAGAAAAAAAATTCGAATTAAAGCCAATACGTTTATCTATCCAACGCTAAAGAGATCAAGTCGATATCTTGAAAACTAAGCAAGTTATGAGCAAAATGGTAACCGTTCTACTACTGCCTCTTACCGGCCACTTTTTAGTAGAACTGGTTACCATTTTGGTCATAACTTGCTTAGTTTTCAAGATATCAACGTCGTTTCTTTTGCGTTGGATAGATAAACATATTGGCTTTCATTCGAAAATTTTTTTTGGGCGAAAATAAGAAAAAAAATTTTTTTTAATTTTTGAGAAAAAGCAAAGGGGTTAGTCCATCATAATTTTTGAGGAAAAAATTTTTTTCGCACTACCCGCGAAAGAAAAAAATTCGAATTAAAGCCAATACGTTTATCTATCCAACGCTAAAGAGATCAAGTCGATATCTTGAAAACTAAGCAAGTTATGAACAAAATGGTAACCGTTCTACTACTGCCTCTTACCGGCCACTTTTTAGTAGAACTGGTTACCATTTTGGTCATAACTTGCTTAGTTTTCAAGATATCAACGTCGTTTCTTTTGCGTTGGATAGATAAACATATTGGCTTTCATCCGAAAATTTTTTTTGGGCGAAAATAAGAAAAATTTTTTTTTAATTTTTGAGAAAAAGCAAAGGGTTTAGTCCATCATAATTTTTGAGGAAAAAAATTTTTTTCGCACTACCCGCGAAAGAAAAAATTCGAATTAAAGCCAATACGTTTATCTATCCAACGCAAAAGAAATCAAGTCGATATCTTGAAAACTAAGCAAGTTATGATCAAAATGGTAACCGTTATACTACTGCCTCTTACCGGCCAATTTTTAGTAGAACTGGTTACCATTTTGGCCATAACTTGCTTAGTTTTCAAGATATCAACGTCGTTTCTTTTGCGTTGGATAGATAAACATATTGGCTTTCATTCGAAAATTTTTTTTGGGCGAAAATAAGAAAAATTTTTTTTTTTAATTTTTGAGAAAAAGCAAAGGGGTTAGTCCATCATAATTTTTGAGGAAAAAATTTTTTTCGCACTACCCGCGAAAGAAAAAAATTCGAATCAAAGCCAATACGTTTATCTATCCAACGCTAAAGAGATCAAGTCGATATCTTGAAAACTAAGCAAGTTATGAACAAAATGGTAACCGTTCTACTACTGCCTCTTACCGGCCACTTTTTAGTAGAACTGGTCACCATTTTGGTCATAACTTGCTTAGTTTTCAAGATATCAACGTCGTTTCTTTTGCGTTGGATAGATAAACGTATTGGCTTTCATTCGAAAATTTTTTTTGGGCGAAAATAAGAAAAACAATTTTTTTAATTTTTGAGAAAAAGCAAAGGGGTTAGTCCATCATAATTTTTGAGGAAAAAAATTTTTTCGTACTACCCGCGAAAGAAAAAACTCGAATTAAAGCCAATACGTTTATCTATCCAACGCAAAAGAAATCAAGTCGATATCTTGAAAACTAAGCAAGTTATGACCAAAATGGTAACCGTTCTACTACTGCCTCTTCCCGGCCACTTTTTAATAGAACTGGTTACCATTTTGGTCATAACTTGCTTAGTTTTCAAGATATCAACATCGTTTCTTTTGCGTTGGATAGATAAACGTATTGGCTTTCATTCGAAAATTTTTTTTGGGCGAAAATAAGAAAAAATTTCTTTTAATTTTTGAGAAAAAGCAAAGGGGTTAGTCCATCATAGTTTTTGAGGAAAAAAATTTTTTTCGCACTACCAGCGAAAGAAAAAATTCAAATTAAAGCCAATACGTTTATCTATCCAACGCAAAAGAAATCAATTCGATATCTTGAAAACTAAGCAAGTTATGACCAAAATGGTAACCGTTGTACTACTGCCTCTTACCGGCCACTTTTTAGTAGAACTGGTTACCATTTTGGTCATAACTTGCTTAGTTTTCAAGATATCAACGTCGTTTCTTATGCGTTGGATAGATAAACGTATTGGCTTTCATCCGAAAATTTTTTTTGGGCGAAAATAAGAAAAAATTTTTTTTTTAATTTTTGAGAAAAAGCAAAGGGGTTATAGTCCATCATAATTTTTGAGGAAAAAAATTTTTTTCGCACTACCAGCGAAAGAAAAAATTCAAATTAAAGCCAATACGTTTATCTATCCACCGCTAAAGAGATCAAGTCGATATCTTGAAAACTAAGCAAATTATGAACAAAATGGTAACCGTTCTACTACTGCCTCTTACCGGCCACTTTTTAGTAGAACTGGTTACCATTTTGGTCATAACTTGCTTAGTTTTCAAGATATCAACGTCGTTTCTTTTGCGTTGGATAGATAAACATATTGGCTTTCATCCGAAAATTTTTTTTGGGCGAAAATAAGAAAAAATTTTTTTTAATTTTTGAGAAAAAGCAAAGGGTTTAGTCCATCATAATTTTTGAGGAAAAAAATTTTTTTCGCACTACCCGCGAAAGAAAAAATTCGAATTAAAGCCTATACGTTTATCTATCCAACGCAAAAGAAATCAAGTCGATATCTTGAAAACTAAGCAAGTTATGATCAAAATGGTAACCGTTATACTACTGCCTCTTACCGGCCAATTTTTAGTAGAACTGGTTACCATTTTGGTCATAACTTGCTTAGTTTTCAAGATATCAACGTCGTTTCTTTTGCGTTGGATAGATAAACGTATTGGCTTTCATTCGAAATTTTTTTTTGGGCGAAAATAAGAAAAAATTTTTTTTTAATTTTTGAGAAAAAGCAAACTTTGGGAGTTATTTCATTTTTTTCAGTTGGGCGTTATTTCATTTTTCATGGGACTTATTTCATTGGGAGTTATTTCATTGGGACTTATTTCATTTGGGAGTTATTTCACTGTACCGCATTCACAACGTACAGGCAGTTATACTTCAAGCACAATAACACAAAAATATTAGGCATTTCGATGATATGATTGATTGCCTATATGTCAAAATTAGTGTTGGAAAAAATATTAGGGTTACAAAAAATGTTCTAAATGTGTTAAGTTCGTTTTATACCCACTAAATAAAACTCAACATGCATGCGATAAGAAATTATGAAAAAAAATTTTTTTTAATTTTTGAGAAAAAGCAAAGGGGTTAGTCCATCATAATTTTTGAGGATAAAAATTTTTTTCGCACTACCCGCGAAGGTAAAAATTTAAATTAAAGCCAATACGTTTATCTATCCAACGCAAAAGAAATTAAGTCGATATCTTGAAAACTAAGCAAGTTATGACCAAAATGGTAACCGTTCTACTACTGCCTCTTACCGGCCACTTTTTAGTAGAACTGGTTACCATTTTGGTCATAACTTGCTTAGTTTTCAAGATATCAACGTCGTTTCTCCATTACTCCTCTTGGGAGCATTTGGCTTCCGCAAAGCATCTCCATCTTACACGAGTTGTTGCAGTTGCTTTCATATTGTTATTTTTGCCTTGTATCAGTTTCGTTAAATCGGCTGTTGTTGCAGCTAAAAAGATGCTTAGAAACAACGCTCTCTATGTATTTGGTATAGTGGTGAGGAATCTTGCTAATCTTTGATTTTTACGTTTTTCCCAGGTGGTTGGTGGTGGCTGCCTGACATTTATTATTATGTTATTCTCTTTTCCATGGAGGCGGGAGGTCAGGGATCTTCTTGGATGGGTTTTTTTTTAGACGGGGGTTGAAGCCACTTCATTTTATAACTCAAAAGATCATGCTCCGAAGCTGGGCTACTTGGTTTTATAGGCAACCACTTTAACCACTACACCACGTCATCACCAGGATCTTAAATATCTTCTTTTATTTTCTTAAACCACAACAGAGAGGAAATCTCTGCTTAAAAATCTATTAGTCATTCAAAGTTGCAACGGTTTTATTGATTTTGGTTTTGATTTTATCCATTATTTTTATAACTTGGTTAAGAAAAATTCAATTTTAAAATTGTGGTTTTATTTAAATCATCAATTTATAGATTTATTTTTTTATTTGATTTAAGACACATCCCACCAAACCAAAAGCAAAAGTATTATTATGGAAGTTCTTAAGAATTTCTAATAAAATAACAATTTCCCCTCCCCACCTATAAAAAAGTCTTTGAAATTAAATATTTATTCGTTTAAGCTCTAAGAAAAATAAATAAACACTTTGGAGTTAAAAAACAACAACAACAACAAGTATTTATATCAACTATTAAGTATCTATGGAAATAAATCTATAAATTGCCCAATAAATAAATACATTCTGATGCTGATGATGACGTACAGATATAGAAACAGTAGAATTTCCATGTACTGAAATTGTGCATGTTGCCACTTCTATACGTGTATGTATGTTAGAGAAAATCCGTTGGCCATAAAAAATCTAAAAGGTTCTTAAAATTAATTCAATTTAATAAAATCTTAAAAATCGAATTACTTTGTGTTTTATATGATCTTTTATAGAACATCGTCTGTAGCAGTTAGAACCAGTCAAAATGTTACAGATATTTTTATTCTTTCCTGTATGACTTTTCAACTTGTGTTTCTTGTTACTTTCCTTAACGTTCGTTTGAAAAAAAAGATGTTTTTCTTAGATGCACCTTTTTTCATCTTCAATCAATTCTATAGAATTCTTAGGATTTCAAAGTTAGAAAATAGTTTTCCTATTGTTGTATTATTTGATCTTGATACCAGCAGTCAAAATAAGTTGTTGTCTATTATATATATGTGTGTGTGCGTGCCTGTATTTCCATTTTTTTATTTTTAATTTTTTTTTGGTAAAAGATTAACAAAGATTTCCTTAATGAATACGATTTAATTTATAACAACATAATCTTTCAAATTTAGTTAGAAACAAGTGGTTTCCTTCAGTCTCTTTTTGAATGAAAATCCTTTGGAGACAAAATGACCCATTTTCTTTTTTTTTTTATTTAAAATAAAATTCAAATTCAAGCAAAAGGAAAAACGTTTTAAAGTATTGCTAGAATTGATATAAGGTTGTTTAAACTGTTTGGCAATACAATGAAACAAAATAAATGGTTGAGAAGTTTCGAACATTGGTGTTAGAAATTGCTATTTGGAAATCTTCAATATGTATAATATTAAAAATTTTATAATCTAGAGTTGTTTAAATGAAAAATATTTTTATGGCAAATATATTCGAACTTTTTCAATATTCTCTTCGAATATATCAATGAATTTCGTATGTCAGCACAAACGAGTGGCAAAAAAAACGGAATTAAATACAAACAAATTGTTAATAATATAATTAAGCCAAAGCTCATTAACAATAAGAAAAAGTCACACATTTTAAACTAATAAAAAGATGATATTGAAATTTTAGCCAAATAAAGATATAATGGAAAATATATTTTTTTTAATCATTTTAAAGGTTCTTGCATCAAAATGGTGAGTCATAGAAGTTAAACATTTAAAGAAAGGAAATCCAACAATCCCCAGCAAAGCCATTTACTTAATCTGACGACACATTCCAACGCATTGTTTATTGTTCAATCTTGCCAAGAATTACCAAAATGTCCATCATGTCCGACTCAGGATTGTTGTAAAAAGGAACCATAAATGGTATCTGCTTATATGCATGAAATGCGCAGATATGATACACTCGTATATAAATTTAATTTGGTAAAATCCAAAATTGCGAAAGTATCAAATTGTTTTATTGAATAGGAAAAAATTATTATTAATTTGTATAAGAATTATCTTAACATCCTACACTGATTTGAGAGACATAATATGTGAAATTTTCTTTAAATACCTGGATCAGTTTAAGTCTCTCACCTTTTCTAAGGCATTAAAATCCAGTATGATATTTAAAACACCGAACATATTTCCCATGTCGCTAAAGAATCATTCAAGTGCCTTTGTTTTTACTATTTATACCACTTATACCCGATAAAAAAAATTAATGCAACCCTCATCTATGAGTTAGAGCTTCAAAGTCTATTTTGAAATTACTCGACCGCGTACATGAGAGGGCGTAGAGTCATATCGGCGACAGTAGTGCATCCAACACTATTGATTCATTGGAGCATTGACGCAAAGAAGAGCGTGTTTCACTATTGTATCGTTACTATAATAAATTATGTTGTGATGAAATCGAGGAAATTATTCCTGAGACATGCTCCTATTTACGAATAAGACGTTGTGAAAGTAACTCCCAGCAGATGTCTCTCATATCACTCCAAGCTTAAGGAAGTTCAAGTCGAACTTTCACAAATACTATTACCTCTATCTTCCCTCCCGCAACCTATTTTCCTGGTACCAGCACAATGTATTGCTTTAGTAGCGGTCACCTTCTGAGTACTGATCTAACTAATAATAATTATAATATAAAAAATGTGAATGGCTGAATGGACGTAAATGAAATTTAGTACACGGATAGCATACAGGATATCTCCTATCACGATAAAGGACCACTTATAGACTGTTGCCACAAATCTTATTTTTGGCTGTTTGCTACGACATAAGCGATGTACGAATATAAATATATTTATTTAATCTTCATAAAATCCATTTTGTAATAATACCATAATTCTATGAATTTTATGATATTTTATGATTATCCTTCGGTCCTGAATCAAGAAGATTTTTAACAACAATTTTATGTTATATGTGTGAACTGGTAGCAAATTCGGTCACTGGTGTACATCGGTAGTAGAGGTATGTATCTGTGTCTTTGAAAACGGTGCCACTGAGTTCAATGGTAGAAAACCTTCCTGCTTCTCATTTTCATAAAATAGTTTGTAGGACTTACGTTCGTAATATTTTTTATGTGTTCAACGAAACAAAATACTACAAAAAAATATACAAAATTTTGCTTAATCGGTTAACCGACTAATCGATTAACTAAATTTATATTAAACGGACGGTTAATCGGTTATCAATGAATCGATTAACCGATTAACAGGCTCAACACAAAATTTCCAACTACATATATGCCAGACATTTATTTTATCGAATGAAAAAAAAAAGAAAACTTTCAAATTAATGTTTTTTTCTTACTTTATCCATAATAAATAAAAATTTGAATTTCTTTATTTTTTATATGACTTTTCATAAAACGAATAAGTTTTTATAAAAAAATCAATTAAAATTATATCACAGCATTTTAATGTAAATCAATTTTCTTTGTATAATATAATTAAAATGTTTGAAATAAATTACTCTATTGAAGTATACGTACAACAAAGAAAATTTATTAATATTTTAACAAAAAAAGTTATTATTGAAAATAGAAAAATATGCCGTCGTAAATCAATAATTTCATATTGAAATAAAAAGAAATTTAATTTTTTGACACACCACAAAATGGGACAACGGGCCTGATGAAAAAAAGCCAAAATAGATGATGATGACCTGCTGTTAATTGTCAATAGTTTTTTGAGAGTTTTATTTAAAATAAATCTCTCTGTGTGTGTGTGTATTTTTTGCTTGACTGCGACATTTATGTTTGAGCTCCTAATAAAAATTCATATTTTATAATGATTTTCTCTATTGTTTAATATGAATAAATAACATTACCAAAAAGACAGTGAATAAAAAAATACTCAAATAAAATTATGAATAAAACTTTCAATCACCACATTTATTTAAAAGAAAAGAAAAAATAAACAAATTTGGAAAAAAAAATTATTCCATTTGAATGGAAATGATTTCCTTTACAAAACAACAATTTTCGACATTCACTTGTTAACATTATGGAATTTAATGATTCTCTTTAGAAATGTGACATTTAAAACGCTTACACATCATTGTTTCCCAGTAGGATACTTTAACTCAATGTTCCTCCTAATACAAACAATACAAGTAATCGTAAAAAAAGGGCTGGAGTTGTACACAATGGAAATAAAAGCCAATGGACAGCAGGTAGAACAAAACAACCCAAAGATGTCAAATCGCAGTAGGAATTTCACTTGTAACCATGACTTTATGTGAGTGTCTCCCTAAAATAATTTATATTTATGTATGTGCATTTCTATGAAGTGCATTGTTTAGGGTATCATATGACACAAAGTTATTTGAAAAATGCAACAAATCGGGAAGATTGTTCATATATATAGCAAGTGAAAATATCGAGCTGTGGTTGAAGAAGACTCGAATTTGTCAATTCCTCAACGTTCTCACCAATTGAATCTATTCGTAAGAAGAATTTCGTTTAAAGATTTGCCTTTGCATCTGTACAACGTGCAACTGGTTTTTGAAATGAAGACGGACGACCATTCACTTCATGCTGAACGTTCCATTGTATTGTGCGGCGTTTCTCTGAGGCTGATTTCACCATTTTTTTTAATTCAGCTGACAATTCGGTTATAGTGAATGAATGAATCACGCTATCGAGAGATGTTAAGAACTAAAATTTTGCCTATTATTGATAATATGGATATTACTGATTTGTGGTTTCAATAGGACGATGCCAAATGTCGCCACCAAACCAATAAATTCGCCTACCGAAGCAATGAATTTAATGCAGACCAAATTTACCAATCGCATAAATTCACGAAATTCAGCTGCTAATTGGCGGCCCCGATCATACGATCTAATTAATAACACTGGATTATTTTTTATGGGAATAAATTAAAGACCAGAATCTAATCGAATTGATTAGTGCCTTATAACTCATAGTCCTTTACTAGATTAACGAAATAGATCCGCCTTATTACAAAAATGTGATTGAAAAATTTTGATAAAAGAATCGCCATCTGTAGGCGTGGTTGTAGTATACATCTCTACGATATCATTTTTTTATAGCTGCCAAATCTTATTACTCTTTCCAATATAATAAAATTTTTAATCTACGTGAAATACGTGTAGATGCTAAACGCATTTTCTTTTGCTGCATTGGGTGGCGCTCATTGTTGGTTTCACCAGGACGCACCAAGCACTCACTCAGCTGCCAGCAACAATTGAGATTCTGAGATATCAACTTGAAGGTCGAGTAATCTCCTGTTTTGGAGATTTTAACTGGCCATAAAGATCGCCAGATCTCTCAGCATCAGACTTTTTCCTTTAGGGCTCCTTAAAATCTCAATTTTACTCAACAAACAACAGACCTTGTAAGTCTTCACTACTCAGTAACACTGAAGAAGATATCGCCAATTTGGATCTAGATGATTTGCGACCGTAAAACGAGGGCATCAACTTGCGACGTGACCAATTGAGCCATATAATTTTATTTAATTACTTTCCCTTTTCTTTAAATTAACTTTTTATGAAAAGGGAGCTCTCACATTTCAAATTATGACATTACCTTTACCCCGTGCTGTAGCCTTTAATATTAGAAATAAATTATTCTACCCAGTTTCAACATTTTTTGCAAGCAGAAATTAATTTCGCTCTAACATGAGTGAAATTTCGGCAAGGAGTACTATTGAAGTTGCAAATCACGACGGTGATATTAGCATGTTTGGAGCTCAAGTCGACTTAAACAATTACTCTTTATGGCCACAAATATGTTGAACTTACCGAATATGCGTATATACGTTTATATCAAGTATAATACCAAAAAATATTCTATCAAATAAAAAAAAATAATTAGCGATACAGCCAGCAATTGATTTTCGCTAATGACTTGAGAAACATTTTGTTGCACAAATCAATCTTTAGACTCACTTCCTTTGCTGTAAAATATTCCACTGGAAACATCTGACTTGGAAAAAAAATTATAACGACTATAATGGTAGTATAAGAGTTGTTTGAAACGTGTACCTTTAAGCGATTAAATTCTTCATAAAGGAACATTTTTATTTTAATTTTTTACACATGCACAGGCATATGGGTATTTATATACACCCAGCAAACCGCTAGGTTTGATTTTAAATTATGAACGATTTGTAATCAAACTGTTGATCAAATTTGAAATGTTTGAAAACGATTTGAAAACAACTTCAGAAACACAAATGTTTCAAATGTGGACTGCTTTTCAATGTGGAACATAAATTAAATAAAATTTATTTACAGTTTTTAAAAAAAAAATTTTTAATTCCTACTTATTCATAATATTTATTTCTTACTCACAAGTAAGATTTTTGGACAAATAGAAAAAAATTAGATATTTTACACTAATAAAAATTAATTTTGATGGCCATATCATTAAAATGCTTATGGTTTATTTCTCACCTTAAAAGTTTTTCACGTTTGAAAAGAGCACTTGATAACAAAAATTTAGAAAAGCCTATTTGTCGAATGTTTCTCTTCAAATCATTATCTTGGATTCGCTTTAAAAAAAACGTTTGAGAATTCTACTTGATGACAAATGATAAGTTTATCTTATTTCAAACGTTTGACTTTCTGTTTGCTGGGCATAAATGTTTGTAAAAGACAAATATTTTTAATAAATAGATTCCTTGGATAATAAAATTATATCTGAATGTTATTAAATCTTGTCATCCCTTCTACAAATTTTCGTTAATAGTTTTCATACAATAAATTTAAAATCTAATAAAATATATACAGAAAAAAATTCATATTGATTTTTTTCATTGTTGTCTTCCATAAAGGATATATTTTTATAAGACAGTTTAAATTTATGTCCTGCTGCAATAAAATGATTCTTTCATTTTTCAAGTGATTGTTGCTGTTGTTCCTAATTTTTTTTCCAATATATTATAGCACTGTGCTGTAGGGATATCATAAGGAATACTATGTGCCCGAAAGTAATTTGATTAGAAAGAAAATGACATAAAGAAAATACGGTGGCTCTCCACATACACACGCTTAATAGTGGAGAAACCTTTTTATTCCATTTAGTCCATTATTTCAAAAGGAATTGGTTGCAGGATTAGAAAAGAAATAAAAAAAGCTGGGAGGTCTATATATGTGTTAACAAAAATGAAACATTTTGTAAAAATGTTTTTATAAATTAATACTTAATCTAAAGGACTTAATCATAATTGAAAGGTTTACAAAAACTATGCGGTAAAAAAAGAGGAAAAGATTTCGTATTTTAGAGGATCTTTGTTTAGCTGCAAAAGGATACCATTTGCTACGAAAAAAACAAAGGGACTATGTTCGAAAGCACCATATATATTTTATTTCCCTTTAATAGATCATAAATTGTTAAGTCATATGTATGTGCATTTCAAATTTATTCTTAATGCGGGCCATATAAACCAAAATTTTGTGATTTTTCTTATATTTAAATTAATATATACTTATATATATTTTTTTTAATAAATAAGAAATATAGTTTCTATTACTAACATCTGCCTGCTTTAAAAGAATGCAATAGAAAAATATTCCCCTACAAGCGCACACAATACCTTAAAAACTTTCACGATAACTGCCCAGACATGCCTTCAATCTATGACACGTTGTAAGCACAAATCTCCTTCTAGAATCACAAATCGCTTAAAGCGTTCTTCTTGAGTAAAAAGTACGTATGATTGATAGGCATTGATAGAAATGTCATCTGCAAGGAAGTACGGACCAGCGGAGCTCTTTGATTTCATTTCGTCCAAATAGATTTCATTAAATGTCATTAACCTCAAGAGAACTGGCATGATTATTTTTAAAAATTAAATTTTATTTTATCGTGTTGCGAGCACTGAATACATTAAGGTGCATGGAAACTAAATCTGGAGAGGGGTTTCAAATGGCTAGTGCAATATAATTTTGGATCTGCTTACTTTTCAATGCAGATAAGATATTGTAAATGTCATGGCGAAATTTATGGAAAATATATTTTTGCTGGAGAATGAACATCTTTATTCCTTTCAAGCCAATTTTGAAGGAAGTTTTGATTCGTTCAGGCATGCACAATTGCCATCATATCTGGATAGAAATCTCTCAGTATCTAAAGTAGGCACAGAATTACCGATACTGTGATTCGCTGGGCAGAAAGGCGACGAAAATTTTTCTACGAGCAGCGATTTCGTGTTAAATTTCTTTCTGCTTTTAGCCATTCATTAGTTAGTTAGTTCTTCGATTCCGATTTTTTTACAGCTTGACTCAATATTCACTGAATATTGACTCAATATTCACTAATCTAATCACCGATCGTCAATCGTTTAAAACAAACCTGTATTAAATAATCGAGCAATTAACCGATTAAAAGTGAATTGAATACCCTAATGCAAACATAATAAAATAATGGAAAAAAATATAAAATATGAAAAAGCACCTCTCTCACAAGGGCACATTTCCCATTAGCAGAACAAAATTGCCGCTACGATAAGTTTCGAGTAATGGGAGCTTTCACTACTGTGAAGTGATAAACGAATTAACCTGAAATTGGTAGGCAGACTACGATGGAACTATACCATTATCTCATAAAGCACTCTCTCATACAAATCGCTTGCAGAAAAGCAGCATCCACTTAAAACCATGACACTTCGTTCCAATTCGAAATTCAATCAATTAAATGGTGGACGCAAGTTATTGCCGGCACAGAAAATGTATATTTCCCAGTCTTTCATATAAATTGATATGACAAAAAAGTTTTTACCACAAAAAACAAAATGAATTTTAACCAGATATTTTTTCGCGATTAACCACATACATACAGGCAAGTAGTTTTTAATCATTTATATAAAAGGTATTTGGTTGAATAATTCCCGTATAAATTTTTTAGGCGAGTTGACTGTGCCGCACATGAGACTATATATTGAGTTTTATTTAACATTAATTCAATTAACAAAATCAAAAAGAATATTTTCCATTTCTTTAAACAATAAGCAAAAAAAATTTTATTTGAATAAAAATTCCTCTAGCCGCCAGCAGTCTCAAATAAAGCATATTTTTTTTTAATTTCCCATCAAAGAAATCCATTAGAAGGTTGTTTTTCTATATTTTATTGTTAATGTATTTGCTTTTTCTTTCTTTACAATAGACGGATGGCAGTTTGTCTTAATTCAATATAATTTTTTTAATATGAAAAAAAAAACAAAATTAAATAAAAGATATTGTCTTCACGTTGTTTAATGGGCCACCAATAAGGATGGCATTAGATTCCTTTAAGTGGCACTCATCTTTAGAAATGGTCTGGCCAATTGTTGGCCAATCAAAATACTTTTATTGTCTAAAAATCAATTGTTCTTGAAAAATAAAAGCAGATTTAAAGAATTAAAAGTAATTTCATGAGAGTGGTAAAATTTGTAGGGATGAGGCATTTCCCTGCTGTTATTCCTTTTCAAAGGAATTGAAAACTTATTATGTAAGAATGGTGAACGTTTTTTGTAAAGGTTTTTGAGAGAATAATATTTTATGGTTTTCTAAAGCAGTGAGAGATGCGGCAAGGACACTAGTGTCGTACCGTTCGGATTAAGCTGTAAGTTTTATCTTTTGCGCTATGCGATAAGGAAAAATTAAATATTTTTTTAAATTATCTTCCTTTCATTGGCTTAATATTTGTATGAATATCTGCCCAAATCAGTCGCTGAAAATTTCGCCAAAGTCAAGCATGTTATAAATTCTAAGAATAGCACCAAGTTTCAGACGTCAGTCAAAAGCAAATTATTGAGACAGACCACGTCTTGAAGTAGGTGATTAATACCGGCCTGTGTTAACATTCGCTCCTTCGGAGAAGGTCCAAGAAACATCTTGTTTCTACTTCTGTGCTACTATCGTCTCAAGCGCTACGTGAATTCCAACTTCAAATATGCATTTGCAATGCATTGTCAAGCTACACTCTCCTGGATTGTGTTTTTTGGTCAAAATTGTTTAATTCGTATTTTCCACACAGGGATAATATTGGCTTGGAAAACAAAAAACGGATTAGAAACCCCATTTTTGGCGAGCTAGAGCCTTGGCTAATAGCAACATGACGTTTTCTCATACCCTAGAATATCCTCTGGTTTGATTTGATCTTTCTAGCTTTTCTCTCTAGCTGAAGGTAAACCATTATACTCGTGGTTTAATACAGGGAATATGAGTATCAGCTTGTTAATAGCTTATGCCAATACATGCTTTGTTCCATGCATTTATCCTGAAGATTTTTGTGCCATAGGGCCAAAAATACTCTAAAATGAGATTTAACGCATATAATAGAATAAGAGACATATATCGTAAGAGGTGGGCAGCCTGTCTAAGAAAATTTCATTTAAGCCTGTCCTCTGGCATGTCAAGTACTACGTAAAATAACCAAACTTTCTAAAATGTACAATTTATTTTACATGCAACATTTTTATGAGCTACGATTTCTTATCAAGGTTATTATTTTTTTTTTCTATTTCCAAAGCAGAGGTAATATCAAGTAATATCAAATTTTTGATTAATGATATTTATTCTTAATTAATTGGGAATAAATATAAACATGCTCCTCATTCCCGGCGAGAAACATCTATATATAGCTAATAACAATGTGATGTATCCGCACATTCCTGGGTTTTCCTGTGGTGATCTTTTTTATTCTTTCTTATTCTCTGGCTAAAGAAAAATCGTTGATAATTCAAGAACGAGTGGACTAAGCCGCCTACACTCTCTCTTACACGTTTATTCTAATATGAGAACGAAGACTGTTTTTATGTTTCCCTCAATCTTTTTTTAAAAACAAGTACTATTACACAGAAAGCGGCAACAACGCTTGGTAGGCAAGTGAATGGTGCACTAGTCCATTAGCGCAGATATTGTGCGTTCAATGCCCATCGTATACTATGGTCTGCTTATTTTTTGCCGTACTTGTTAAGCCCTAATTATAATGTATTTTGTGATTGTATTTGTAACTTCTATAAAAATAAATAGGATTTCGCTTTTCCATTGATCCAATGAAATAAAACACTTTTTAAGTTCAAAAGCGAGGGACTCAAAGAATCATCCTCTACACTTTACGGTTTAGCTTTTGTAATATTTACAGTTGAATTCAACATGCTTTAGAGGGTTGCATAAATGAACTCGTTTCTAAAATGTTATTAAAACACAAATATTGATCAAGGATTCCTAAAATGTTTTCTTGGAGTCTAGTTGGCTGTCTGGAGTACACAAACAACCCTTTAATATTATAAATATATAATTTTTTCTATAAAGTTTAATTAATAGGCAATAAAATTATGTCATTGTAATGAATTTTCTTCGATCATTTGAAATCAAATAAGTCACACCTTAAATTTTCAAAAATGTCCCTTAAAAAAAATAAAAAAAAATATTTTCAGTTGGCCCATAAATATAATCAAGCTCTTTTGTTAAGTCATTTAAGCAAGTCGTTAACGTTTCCAAAATGCTTGAAAAACTTTATAGTTCTCCCGACACTTAATCACCCAACATACATATGACGTCCACCGCTGTGCAGTGTCATAAAAAAAAAATAATTTCTATGTCAAATAAAATACTGCAATTGTTTAAAGGAAATCTCCACCTTTAACAAAAGTCATACAAGAAAAGTGTGTTGCTCTTGAACCCCTTCTTTTACAAGTTAAACTCCACGAAAAGGGCTGTTGTGCAGAGGTGTGTCTTTCGGTGATCTACACGTATATCATTTGCTTTCTTTCCATGCCCTGCTCATCATTAAAGAATTGTCATATGCTGTGAAGAATCTCTTGTTAACGCACTATTTTTTCTTTTCTTTTATGACTTTTATTAGGTGCTGGAATAAATGCCATTTACACAAGAGACATAATTATGAAATTCTAAGTATAAGTGAGTTATAATGATTTGAAATTAAAGCACGTAAATTTATGTATGTCAATTATTTCCACTTATACAGGGAACATGGAGTAACACATCAATGAAGCGGAAAATATTTTTAATCATATCTTTATTTATTGCTAGATGCAACAAATATTGAGACACATGGCTCATTGATTTTTATCAGAGATTTGGGTATTCCATTAATTTAAATTTATTGCAAAGGGATTGTCACAATTGTTCATGTTTAAGTGTAATTTATTTTAAGATTCGGCTCATAGTCCTAGAAATACATGTATGTTTTGCTCGGAGAGAAAAGTATTTAAGCAAAATCTTCCAACAACTGGTTATTAAAGTTGCTAAAGAAAGCGAATTCAAAATTTGATGAAAAATTATTCAAACCAGACACCCAGAGCATACCAAGGCACAGTGCAACTTTTAGGTTGCCAAAACTAATAATAATTCTCGTACCGAAGCAGGTACCGATATGATATTGGATAAATATAATGTAGGCGTGTACTGCCGAATTTTCGCGTTACCCCCATATGTTATTTACTATTACTTATTTCTAAAGGAGTTTTGTAGAATTTTATGACAAGATAATTTTGCATCAAATTTCAGCCCCGCCATATCGCTGTTGAAGGTAAGTTTTTACCTTTTTTTTACCAACGGACAAATGTATATTTAGAAAGCTAAAATGTTGTAGAAAAATGTTCACCGTATTATTTTACATATAATGTTCAACACACGTTATACTAAAATGTATGGTTTGATGACAGAAGAAAGATACTCCTGTCAAAAGGCATGTACATATCTACCTAAGCCAGTAGGGTTCGCTGTGTACCCCACATATGAATTAAACGAATTATGTCCCATAGGCACTCTGTGTCATTCAAATAGTTCTTAAATTTTCTTCAATCAACAGTGATGAGGTAAGTAGTGTATGGTAGGGTGTCATGCTCAAAAAGCTGGGCGATGATATAGAAAGTGTTCCGCTGTCTACGTGTTCCACCTTTATGTCCTCCGTAAAGCCGATCACGTGGTGATGTGTTTCTAGATTGGGGTATCCAGCCAAGAATCCAATAAATTTTCTTAACTCGAACCTCAACTCTTTGCCTGAACAATCCCCTTGTTTTATTCCCTTCTTAGTCACCGTATAGGACTTTATTAAAATTACGTGTAAGTTTACACCATGGTGCTCGCATCTTCAATAAGCTTTGCATAACCCACACTCTGGGCTTGGCCGCCAGACTGCTAGTACGCTCATTCCTGATAACGCTATGCTGAGCTGAAACCCAAAAACGGACCTTCACACGTACCGCGTAATACCAAATCAAATATTTACAATTCAAAATGATCCGAGAACCAAGCCCCTCAAACCCAATTGCCTTAGTTGGTGCTGTGAATGCTAAATTCTTTATGCCTAAAGTTTACACTGAGTCTTTTCTCGCACTTCGTAATTGCTCCGAACTTCTACCTGAAAGACTTTATTGTAGTCAAGCAGACAAAAGATAATTTCAGTCCCTGCTTGTTTTGTAAACAGTCTTAAGGCAGTAGTTTTCATTTAATTTTAATTTAGAACCATCCAAGCAGCAACATGTCGCCACAAGTGTCCACTTCAGGATTAGGTTGATCCAGGAGTGCATTTCCGGTATTAGTGTTTCACAATTAGTTTTAACCCTCTTTTGAGGTATTTGCTCTGATATATACGATATTTCGTATACCTGTTCATAGTTTGCAATATATCCCGATAGCCTAATTTGTAGTTGTATTCGATCTATATTTATTGGTAGACGTTCCGATACGAGAGTCGCTTCATATCTTATACGATTATCTATAGGTCGGACATACACAATAAAAGCTAAAACTCTAGTGGAGGTGGCTCTCATAGCATCGCTTACAAGCGGTACATGCACTTGACCCTATTCAATAGTATTACACTTTCTTTCTACTGAACTCTATTATAGTATTTGTCTGATTACACTTCTGTAGACCCAATGTAACAAATTGCTACTGAGTCCCCATTTTGCACCATTTAGCCCTCTTGCAGAACGACCAACATAAGTTAGGCTTGTTTGCCTTATCCTCTTTAATCTAGAATAATTCTTAGATATTTTAGGGATTGATTTACTCAATATCATGTCACCCACTATCCGTAGTACTGAGCAGGAGCGAAGTAAGACTTTTTGGTCTATAAGCCTTCAAAGTTGCATAACTTGCTTCGCTCCTGTCAGATGAGATGATGTAGTATTCACCTCCCGTCCCGTTGACATATCCAACTTTACACCTATGCCGGCCCCTCCGAAGGTCCTTGTAGAGCAGTCTAGAAGTGAGTATTTATCAGGAGCAATAATTTATCCTCTATCGTTTTCATCATTTAGCCCACAACATCCGCTAGAGTCTTGGTAGAAGCATGGGTGCTGTTGAGTCATTATTTCATCTTCAAGACATTCTTCGTGCTGTGGAATTGTTCTTAGAGAAGCCTTCAAGAACTGCACATCGCTGTCTGAAATATTGTAATCCCTGAGTGATTCCAGTACATACAAAATTTCTTATTAAAATTTAGGAGTTAAAAATTTCGTAGGCCGCATCAGTATAAAAACGTGGCGGAAGGCCAGATGTAAATCTTCCAATCGTCGTTAGACGTGTAGAATCAGTAAAACGTTGTTATTTTGAACAAAGTTTGACTTGGATTTACAGTGTAATAAGAGGAATCTCTATTACCATCTACTTTTATTATGGCTTGAAAAAAACTAACGACAATAAGATAAAATATGTTGGTTTTTTTTCTCTTTAATCTGTTTTATTTGGGTATTAAAACAATTAATGAAATTCTAATTAATAATATTACATATATATATATATATATATATATATATATATATATATATATATATATATACATATATATATATATATATATATATATATATATATATATATATATATATATATATATATACATATACATATATATATATATATATATATATATATATATATATATATATATATATATATATACATATATATATGTATATATATTACATATCGCTCATTTCGTGCAAGACCGAGCAAGATTTCAACCTGTTATTTCTCACAAAATTGCTAATAACGAATTTAAATGTGTACAGAAGTATAAAATTTAATATGTTTAAAATCCATTTTATTATGTGTATACCTAAAGTATGTATACATATATTATATTCTAGGTTTATGTGTGAACAATTTATTCAATAAAACAATATTTTTAGTAGCCCTACAAATTAATGAGACGGCAGTTTATAAAAAAGTTTTTTCTATACAATTATATAATTACGTTTTTTTCTGCAGTCAAGGCAGATAATTTGCACAGAATAACGTTTACAACAATATTAAATTTACAAAAAATTGAAATTATAAGAACCCATTTTTTACCTTCTCTTAATACTGGATATTAAATAAACGTTATAACTATTATTTATTATTGTTTTCCTTGTTTGTAACACCTGCAATTTTCTCTGTTACATATTAAAAAAATTAACAAGATCGGTGAATTTTTTTTACTTTTGGGCACCGAATGGTATAAGATGTAACACTGTGCAGAGTAAGGATTCAGATACTGACAACACTAACGATGAACTGTTGAATATTACAGAAACTCACACAGATCTTGCGGAAAAACAAGGAAATTTGGGACGAGCTTGAGGAAGTTGTAATTGTTAATATTTCCAAAAAGGTGATCTTATAGATTGGAGAGACTTTAAAGGCAATTATGCAAGCTAGTCTCAGCAGTTGCGACGCAAACAGATGGGACCAAGAGGTAAAGCATAATATGCTGATCATGATCATGCTTATAGTTTTCACGTTATATCCAAACAATCGGTGAAATTATATGGCTTTCCTATATCTGGTTCTTAATGCTTTTGAAAAACCGTATCCCATTCGCCTGGGAAGATTATATGAACTACAAAAGACTCACAATCACGCTGCCGTATACTTTACAAAAAATCGGCAACGCTGCTACTTATCGCTAATATTTTTCAACATCGTCCTGGACTGGATGCTGCAAAATGCATTCGTGAACAACAAAGGAATGACTTGGGGACTTGTCAGTCCCTTAAGAGAACTTCATTATGTGGACGACATATGCCGCCTGGCGCATAAGTACTCCGATATGGGAAAAATCTGAAGTAGTTGGAGATTGAAGCTGCAACGGCCGATCTCAAAATTAGCATTCCAAAGACCAAGAAATAGGACATCATTCTATATCCTCTACATAATCCTGGTGTTAATTTTAACGTTTACCCTGACAGTCGTGCCGCCACAACGGACCTGGTTTCACTTATGAAACCAAGAATATCGCTTGACTGCCGATCATCTCTCTATAAGATGGCAGAGCCGTTTCATATTGGAATAATTTCCGTTCCAGAGTACAGAGGCATTTTTGGTACTATTAGAGGTGACGGGCTAGCTTGGCGCAACCACACACATTCCAACGGAGTTGGCATGCAAAATGTAATCCCCTTAATTTAAAAAGCTTATGATTCTTTGAGGTTTTCGCTCAATCATTGACTACGTCAAGACTGTGTCAACCAACAAAATGTTGTCCAGCAAAGAATTTATTTTTCAATTTATAAAAAATATTTTATAAAAATTCAGATGTCATGATTATATACTTCCTAGAAAATATAATAATAATAATGGATTCTAGATTTTAAATTTGCCATCAAGAGTGGTTTCCGCTTAAGCAGTCACCTTGATTAGGTAATGACTATGCGAATTTTGTGCTTTTTAATTTGATTTTAAAAGAATTTTTATGGTGCCGTTGAATAATTTTTTATGTATATTTTTCTAGCACTTTATTTTAAATTCCAAAAATTTGTTAGTAACAAATTAAATAGAAATAGTCATTGATTTAATAAAAGATTTTAATATTTAAATTATAATACTTTTTACACATATCAAATAGATTATTCTTCTACGCTCAACAGAGCATTGAAATTAAACACCAACAGCACTGCCAATGGCAGCAACAACAGCAGCAGTTAAAAACAATTGCAACAGCTTAAATATTTAGATTGTATTCAATTGTTTGGGAGATGTGCTAAACTGAAAAGTCACGATTACTAGACGATAAATACGAGTATTGAAAACATTTTATATGTAAATTATTTTAAAGAAATAACAAACAAACAGAACCAGCAGAAACATTTGCGAAGCCACCAGCTGCAGGGATGGGCAATCGGCATCTCAAGAAGACTGTTATGTAAATTATTAAGGGGGGTGTAACACACGTTAACGCGTCACCGCCTTGTGATCTTCTAAGCTTTTTACGCGGCAACTAACACACCACACATTAAGAGACTATTTTCAATCAGCTGATTGTTCACATTTGTTTTTTCTTTGGTATGTGAAGACAAATTTAAATTTGACTAGTATAGGGAAATCCGAAATAATTTTGCGAAATTTGCATTTCGAAATAAATATGGTGTTTGTCTATGCTGCTTAATGTTAAATTTATCGTCACACAAAATTCATCGAAATGCTCCAAGATTTTTTTATTTTATTCAGTTAATTTTGCGGGCGTTGCTTGTTTATAATTTACACGTTAGGAATATATGTAGAAGACCAGTTGCCAGAGCACACACGACACATGAAAATTAAAAATTAAGTGTCAGAAGCGTTACAAACGTGGTCATATATTTTTTGTCAGAAGTCTGTAGAACTTTGATGCGTAAAATTTGTTGTTTGTAACTCCACTTATATACCAAATATGTTGATAGGTGCAAACGGGAAGAACCGCTTGTGTTGTGAAGCAGCTAAAGAAGAATCAACCTGTCAATGACAGAATTAATTAATTAGCCTATTGGAAATTTCTTTTAAAAACAAGTGTAACATGTTTGACCTTTAAAAAGGAAAAAAATAAGTTACAAGTCATGCCTAATATAAAATTTTCTGTTTTCATGCGCATTCTAAATGCGGATCATGGTAGGGACTGTGTTGCACCCAAAATATTAAGTCAGCAATCGGACCTATTAATACGTTATGATATCAAGGATTTTTATTATACGTACAAGTTATCACCAGCTGGTTATTCAAATTATGACAATCAATCATTTTCTCGCTGAGGAGGAAAGAATTATGCAGTACATAAGGATGGAATCATTAATTTCAACCAAAAAGGTCTCCTTAAAGTCTTTAGGAATAAATGCAACCGCAAAAGATGTCCAGAAAAAATCAACAAAGATATTTTTTCGAAAATTTAAACACAAAAAATGTTGAGTTATTCCAGACCTTCTCTGCTTTAAATGAGAATATAACTTAAGTCTGTAGTAGGCTAGGGTACACCAGAGACCTATTAATTTTTATGAAACGCTATTAACGATGTTAAGCGGTCATGATTTTCGGAATGTCAAAGAAATATTTAGAGTATTATTGGTGCTATAAGTATGACCAAATGCCCAATAGTGTGCAAGAGGTTTTATTAAATATGCCAGCCTTCCTTTTATTTTAATTTATTTATGAAAGGACTATTTACTACGGAATTTTATACATTAGAATCTCCGCTCTTTCATCTAACAAAATATGATAACCTAAATTTTATCACTAATGATGTTTTCTTTTGCGAAAAATATTATTATTTTGTTGGTCCTTTATAGGAATGAATGCTATTTTTTCTTAAGATTGGGCTTATGACAGCAGCATTCGCGATTGATATTCATTTGTCAATAAATAATCGAATTGGGGCCCATGAGGCATGATTGCGATCATTAAAATAGGATCGGCTTTAATGCTCTTAGAACCCAGTGTTACATACTAACGCACAAACCTATAACCGAACATGCTGATCCATTCGTAACTATGGGTGATATAGATATTGAGGGATCAGAAGCTCCCATTATTTTTTGCATGAAAATCCACTGTGAAGTTCGATTTACTGAGCAATTTTTTCATGCCGCTAAGAAAAGAATCAAAGTGCTTCAATTTTTTAACACGGTATAAGGGATACCTAATTATAACTAACTGTTCTCCTACTATTTATATCAGCTACGTCCGTCCTAAAATGAAATACCCTTGTCATGTATGGGCCAATGCTTCAAAACCAATAATTAAGTTACGCGAATGCGCACAGGATAGGGCGAAAAAGCTTGTAGGTGACAGTAGTATAGCCAATTCTATTTTTATACTTGCACTATGTATTACAGAGAGAGAATTCATTCTTTAGCCGGACAATTGGCATGTGGAGTAATGTTCCTGCAGAGGTCTTTCTTTTGCATTCAATTATTCAATTGATTATATACTGACACTAATACCTCTAGTTACAGCGCAATGCAGTGGACGAGTCTGCGTCATCCCCTGAGTGTCTGTGCATTAAAAAGTTAATTCTCTATTTTCCCTTTGAAGGGACAGAGAATTCCCATAGGCTTAGCTTCAGAATTTCCTAAGTAAGCTACAACCTGTGAGAATTTTTTTGGGGGATGCTTGCTGCAATATTTTGGTGAAGAGAAGATCATTTATTATAAATTCTATAAGAGGGATATAAGTCTTGGAGTGCTAATTTCTTTTAGATTGGAATACGCATAGATTTATTATAGCACGCAATCCTATGAGGGAGTAATATTTTTAATAACAGCTTGTTGTTAATTAAGACGCCATAGGATTGAGAAAAATTCTTTTTTTGGAAACTGCGAGCTACAAACTTTACTTCCTAGATTTTTATAGAAAACGTCCTTTAAAAGCCACTTCGGTACGTATATTACGAGTTGTTTTCTCTTATATACCAATAAAGTAAATCTAAGCATTGAACACATTTAAGTTTTTTGATAGACATTTTACATTGTGTCCTTTTACAACGAATCATAATTAGTAACCCACCAAATGGTATACCCCAATTCGTTCCAAATTTGTAAAGGTTACCCATTCCATAAATGTGTATTTTCCCTTAGCAACCTTAGCTTCCATAAACAGTCAACAAACAAAGCGATAACAACTTCTAAAAAGTTAGTTGTGTTGCATTGTTGCTTGTTTGTTAAACTTTACTGTCTAGTAAGCAGTCAGTCGATGCAAAGTTCACAGTCAACAACACATGCAGTGAGAACCAGAACACAACAGCAAAGCAAATGCAACCAAACACAATCAGTAACAAAAGTCAGAGTTTTCGATGTTTTATGTGTGATTGTTTAGAGGAGTGCACGTATAGAGTTGTATGTTTATTTGCAACATACTCGTACCACCGTCAATGATTTCCTACATGCGATTTGCACCTGCCGATTTTGATCATGACCAAGACTAAAGCTGACACTTAGGACTTTGTTGTACTTTTATCCACAGTTTCCTCTTTTCCGGCTCTTACATACAATATTTGGTCAGTTGTAGGGTGTTTAGGTGATGTTCTTGGTCTTGTCATAAAGTTTGTAACGATATTATTAAGTTTCAATAAAACTCGTGCTTTTTGAATGAAAGTAGCCCTTAAGAAGTCAAAAAGGACATATGTGAGGTATGATACTGTTTGGATCCGAAAACGCTAGTAATTAAAATTAGTTTCGGGCCGATAGCCTATACCTTGCGAGGCCAACATATTCAAGGCAAACTGTATAAGTCCCCGATTAATAAACCTGTCTCGAATCCAATCGGACAACATGGTTCAATCACACGACACCATAGACATGTGGCATTGGCTGTGCACTATACGATAAACATGTCAAAGGGCATTTGCGGAACTACGAAGATCGGAACATGGATCTTCACCACAATATAATTGAGACAGATGATGCTCTCAAAAACATAAAACCGCACGAAATGAAAAAATTTGAATACTTATTTTTTAGGTCAAGCCTTTTATTGCATCATTTTATTAAGAGTACAACTCAGGAAACAATCCAAGCCGGCTGACCATTCACAACACCGTAGATGTGATGATTGGCTGCTAGAACAGCAGGCTTCCCATGCTGATTTTTCGAAAAAAATTTCTTCGATGAAGCTCATTTATCGTATTATGATTACATTAAGGAGAAAAATGGTGGCATATGGTGCTCGAAGAACCCATAAATTATTGTGAAAAAGCCATCGAATCTCGAAAATTTGACTGTTTGGTTCGCCTTATGGTCTGACGGTATTAGAAGATTATTTGCTATAGAAGAACAATGGCGCACAACACGATCTATTTTTACTTTATTGCATGGAAAGTTTCCAGTACGCGTAATTTCACGTTTTGGCGACGTCAATTGGCTATCAAGATCATGCCATATAATTTTAAGGAAACATATCCTTCTTTTCATGGATAATATTTTGAACAAAAATGTTTTATGACAAAATATAATACTTATTATTGAAAATTTATTCTTTATGCCAAAAGAATATAAGAATAAGAATATGCCAAAAGAAAATAATATAATATTAAAATTCAGTTTTGTATAAATAAATTTTCAATATTAAGTATTTAAAACAAAGATTTTATTTTTAATTTTTGTCTAATTGAATACAATTACTAACGACCAATGGGCGTTCAATTGTAAACATTTTGCATGAAAAATAAAATAGCCTCATGTTGAGTATAATTGTTTGTTGGGTTGTTTGTATAAAAACATTCTAAACCCATTATGATTATATAAAATACTGAATTCTCATATTGTATTTGACTCGTCTGACATAGACATACGAGGTTGAATGTTTTCAAACTGCTTGAAGTTAACTGACGATTTGGTTTAGCGACCAATGAAATGTCTGCATATCAACAGCTAAAGCCACAACATACAAAACATTTTTATAATAAATATAATATTTAAAATTAGTTTTGCTATAAAATTTCTGATAAAAATATATACAGCATGAAGTTTTATCTTAGAAATATTATTTAGAAATTTTTCTATAAAAAGCTATAGTAATAAATCTCTTTTCTCGAATGCTTTCTATTACCTAATCGTGGTTAAAAGAGGTAGAGTGTTTCTATGTCTTATTGACCAACTGCTTTTACTCAACATGATTTCGCGTGTGTTGTCTTCGTTAAAGGTTTATTTATCTGCATAACGAAATAATGCTTGAGGTAAAATGATTTTTTTTTTGTTTATGCCTCTTTGCTGTGGCAGTGTTAGTTTTATCGTGCTGTTGTCAGCGTTGTTGACTTGCAACCTTATTTAGGCATATTTAAATGTTAAAAGGATTTCAATTGTTAAGCATGTTCACCCTTGCAGGGACTAGACTATTGACCACTTCAGCTACAAAGTGTAAACATTGAAACGTGTCTGCATCTAAAGTTGTTGCATCCCATTTGAGTACAGCGTGGCGGCTAAATATCAGTTTATATTTACAATGCGAAAGAGATACACGTTAAAGATTAAAGTTCCCGTCTATAAACCTTAGGAATAATACATGACTTATTTATAGATATTTGGGCTTAAATTCAATAATAAGGAAAAATGAAACGTATTTGCAAAGGTGCAAACCTTGTTGTAAATGCTATTTAAGGAATTGCTTCTATAAAATCCTTTTTTTTCTTACTCCACCTCTTTATTTCAACAGTGTTTGCGTATGAATTTCAAGTATCGTAAATGTGTCTTGTTTGGAATCTTTGTTTGGAATGCGGCAAGTATGTTAAGTGAGTTGTTTGCGTTTGTGTTAAAAAGACAAGGTACTTTTTAAATACACTTATTGGCATTGTTTCATATTATTATTATTACTGTTTTTTAATTTATGCTGGTTTTTCGTTTATTTTTTTTGCGGTCCTACAGAAACAGGGGAGCGAAGCTGAAATTAAATTTGCTTCTTTTATGGAATTGATTTAAGAGTTCTTTGCATTACCATTAAGGCGAAAATTTTTTTTAAGTTTTCAGGGACGCGAAAAGTTGTATTTATTTCTGCAACCATTTCATACAACAGACCTTGAAGTCTAAGTCTGTGTGAGCAAATTTTATAAAATTTATTGATTTCACTTCATAAGACTTAATTTAGTTGCAATATTTTATTCCGATAATTTGCCTTGAACTTACCGATGGAGAGCATCAACTTTTCAGAAATTCGCGACTTATATCCGGTACAATTTGAATTATGGGTCTTGTTGACGTTGATCGTGGTCAAGAATCAGATGCTGCAACGAAATCAAAATTATTTTATTAATTAGTTATTAACTTTATTCAAAGGAATTTACATACTTTGCTAAGGTTAGTTAGATTAGATTGCATAAGATTAGGTTAAATGAGGTTGGAAAGCTGATGAAATGGTTCATCTAATATCAAACTTCATTCACGTAAGAAAGTCAAAGTCTATTACATGCAACAACAGTGGAAAAACACAAACTTATAACCTATAGGAACTTCGTTTCATGAAGGTAGTTCCCCAGTTCTGTCCAGTTTGTACGCCTGAGGTGAGGAATGTAGATGTCGTCAGAGTAAGTGTGCCGTAATATGTTTTTGTTAACCCTCGGAGTTTCGGAAACTATGGTAAGAGGTTGGATTAAATCCTGTGAACTTCATAATGCTCATTTGGGACCTGATAATAAGAAAATCTTGCAAGCTGAAAAATAAAAAAACTCCAAAAAGGGCAAGGAGTATGAGGTTCGTTTAAATTATTTAAATAAATGGTTGGTAGGCGTCCGAAGACTAGAATCGCATTACCGACGTCAGTACACACAAAAAATATATTTTCAAACAGATGGAGTTTAACATATTATGTTAAACTCCATTGAGAACAACACAATTAAAAAAAATATAAAGTGATAAATAAATGTACAAATAAAATAGTAGATTATTTTCGGGAAAGTAGGTCAAAAATATGGTGCCTTTTAAGTCTTCTGATCTCTTCTATATCATCAAGAAGTAAAATGGCTAGTGGCTGACTTAAACTTTCTAAAAGTCTGTTTTAACAGAAAATTTAATTTAATTTGGCTTGAGGAAATTTTATATTTTTTCTGCTTAACTTGCAACAGGTATCGATATTTCATCAACAATTTGATATATTCCATATAACAGCAGTAGTGTATTTTATAAAGATTGATTTTTTAAGAGTTTTCGGATTTGATTAAAAAAAATCCGTACAATTTAGAGAAATGTATAAAATCTTTATTTGGGGCGGCCAATTTACAGGCCCGAAACGTGAAATAAACTGTTCGCCTAACTCGCCTTTCAGTTGTGCCATTGCTTCGCGTGGCATGTGGCACCGTCTTGTTTAAACCACATGTCAGCCAAGTCCAGCTCTTGTATTTTAGGCAAAACAAATTTGTAGTCATCGCATGGTAGCGCTCGCTATTCACAGTAACGTTCCTGAAAAGGTAGGGTGCAATGATGTCAACAGCCATAAGACACACTAAACAGTGCATTTTTCGAGATGCAATAAAGGGTGTAAACGAAAAATTTTTTACAAATTGATTTACTAATAACTTTTAATACAAAACTAATAATAAGAAAAATAATACCTCAAATTAATAATATTACTTCATATATTTTAAAAGTAATAAAAAATTTACTCTTGATAACGGGCTAGTGCGTAGGAGCGTATTTTACCCTTTAAGCCTCTCATAAGGTTTTGGACACCTTTGCTACCAATTTTTTTAACTGCCTTATTCCATCTGAAGTATAATATTTTTTGAGTTTTAGCTACTTTTGATGTTTTTCGAAGTATTGTTTTTACTTGAGCCCAAAATTTTTCTACTGGACGAAGTTCAGGGCAATTTGGTGGATTGCACTCCTTTTCAACAAATTGTACATTATTTTTTCTGAACCATTCGATAGTTTCGCTGGAATAATGAATTGTTGCTAAATCAGGCCAGAATATTGGGGGCGTAGAATGGAGTTTATACAATGACAACAAACGTTTTTGTAAACACTCTTTTATGTACATTTGTCTATTTAATGTACCACGTAACACAAAAGGCTTTGTGAATTTACCACAGCTGCAAATTGCTTGCCACACTAAGAACTTTTTCGCAAATTTGTCAACCTTTTTATATTTAAAAATTTTCCTTACACCTCCTCTCATAAATGCAGTGTAGTATTGACATCCAGGAATTTGTTTGAAATCCTCTTTGACATACGTTTCGTCATCCATTAATATACAGCCTTTAAAATTGTTGAGAACTGTCTTCAGTAGTTTTCTTGCTCGTTTTTTTGCCCTTCGATCAACTTCAGAATTTCTGTTTGGTACTTTTATTACTTTGTATGATCTTAGCTTAAATTTTTTCTTTACTTTTTGAACATACATATGAGAAACGTTAAACTTTTTTGCCAAATCCCGAGTTGACATGTTTGGCTTAGACACTAGCGCATTCTTCACTTTTAACGCCATTTTTTTATTAACAAAACCGGGAGTTCGGCCAGATCCGCGTTTTCTTTCAGTGGATTGGGTCTCCCTGAACCGGTTTATGACATTCCTTGCAGTCGCTCGGGACGTTCCTGTTAGCCTTGCTATAGCTGCAAAAGAGGCATTAGGGTCAACCAAAAAAGTGTCCACAATGTTTTTTCTCTGATTTTGTAATTTTGCTGTTGACGCCATAATCGATGATCAAAAACTAAATGAGTGATGCTCAGTTTATTGCTAACAAATAATAAAGTTTTAAAAGTAACGGAACTTTTTTTACGTAGTTTGTTTTGATCACAATATTCGCATCTTAATTTGTAAAAAATTTTTCGTTTACACCCTTTATTTCTGGCTGCACTTCACACGAAATACGGAAATTTTTCTTATTCAGGTATCTATTTAATCGGAAATCAGCTTCGTCGCTGAACACAATTTTCCCATGTATGACGACTGCAAGTTTTCAATAAACGTTGCTTACGAAGGATTATACGATGCTTTCGGACATTATGAAAACGAAAATTTGGATGGATTGGTCATATCAATGAGATCCGATAGCGAGTAGCCAAGGCAGTGCTGCAGTACAACCCCCCTCCGTGGACGTCCAAAACAACTTGGAGCTTCGCCACCGTATGTGAGCTGACTACTAAAGGGTTTTCATGGCACGAGGCATTAAGAACAGCCCACAACAGAGTCCATTGGAGGTCATTAATTGAGACCGTTTGCTCCCCAGTTGGAGAAGAGCGGAACATCACTATTATATAAAATCATTTTGAGCCTTGTATGATTATGTATCTTATAATATGCCCATATGATAGAGAATTCTCATATTGTATTTGATACGTTTAGTATAAACATGTGTGGTTGAATGTTTCCTAACTTCTTAAAGTTCACTGACGATTTGGTATAGCGACCAATAAAATTTTTATATATGAACAGCTAAATACAAGAAAAATTAAATTTAAAATGATTTTGGTTATTTATATTAAAATAAATTAATTTACGTTCTATTTTTTACCGTTTTAGTTTAATTAATAAACAATAGTTTATTTCTTTATTAAGCTTAAGGTCTTAAATTTTTATTTTAAATTATTATGGATATTTCGGTACTCATCGGGTACCATTTTCAGGATATTTGTTATTTGTTTGTTTTATATAAATTTTTTCAATTTTCAAAATTTTGTTTCATTTGAAAATTAGTGCTAAAATAGGACTAACACACATCTGTGAGAAGAAAAGAATTTTCCATGCATGCAGTTTCTACAATCAAATTTGTCACTCGGCTTCCACAATTGTCAAATTTCTCTTAATTGCTTAAAACAAACACATCATCCCCCTTCAGGTTCAGTTATCAAACAGGCGGCATAGAAGTAGGTGATATCATAATGTTCTTATTAGATAATTTATAACTCTTTAAGTTTCCGATGGAGTCTGTGAGACCTCATTTCTTAATTTTTCATACAAGTAATACCTACACAAAAATATGTTTTTTGTTTAATATCAATATTTGAAATCAGTGAACAAAGTTCAAGTGAAATATTTCGACGAGTTGATTCACTTTCGAAGGAAGCCAGCAACAAACTTGTGCTGAATTCCGACTCACCAGATAATGAGGAAGATTAACTCCTCGTCCTGAGAAGCAAGTAGGAATGTATGAATATATGAAGTCGAAGGAGATGCAAAATGTCTTGCTTTCATACTTTGATAGCAACAAATGGATTTTTACAATGAAAACTAACTCATTGTAGTTAAAGTCTTTTAACTTAAAACCTCTTGAATCCTTTCATAGTCCTTGTTTGTCAATTTCATCAATAGTTGCTGTGCCTATGCTATGAAAAATAAATATCCACAGTTAAAGGTTAAATACTTATTGAAAGCAATGGTTGAGGTCTACTGTTGAGTTGGTATTACGGGTGGTACTATCAAAATTCTGGCTACAGACCGCTTAATCAGTGACAAATAATAATATTTTTGAACTTTTATTTGATATTAAAATATGAGATTCGTGATACAACTTTTGTATATTTATTTTCTGAACCCCAAAAATAAGGAACACGAAAAAATTTTTGTTTCTCTTTCACCTGTGATATATATGTAAATAGGAAAAATATATCTTTAATTCTTCTCAATGATCAAGTTCGGTTAACATTTGGGAAACATTCGTAAAACATAATGCGCTTCAGGGATCGCGTCTGAAAATTTCACCAAGTGATTCAAACGGTGGTAACGAACGGTGTTTATTAGTGGTGTGATGCATGTCCTTTTTCACACATGCGCGAAGAGGAACAAGGATATTTAAGGCAATATTTGCGTAAGCGAATATAAATGTTTAATTTAAAATTTGCATATATTACATACTGCTAGAAGCCTGGTTGCCTTTGTCTGCTTGTTGTTCATTATTGGCTCTAAGATTGATCGAAAGAAGATTTTTAATATTGATACTAAGAATTTTTTTAAACACTTTATCCAAAAATTGACTGTATTTCGTTCACTAACAGCTTTTCATGTCTGCTTCTTCCACAGCAATTCCGCCAAACATATTTCAAATCTTCTTCAATGGGAATAACGTACTTCTTTTCTACTTTATGGTCACGTTTTTTCACTGATAAAAACAATTACTGTTTAAAAAATTTGTCTTTTCTAAAAAAAAATCTTATAACTTTACTTACAGTCAATGTCAAAAATTACTCAAGCTCATTGACAAAACATCTTTGTGACTTTTGAAAGCAAACAAAAGCCGCCTTAACAAAATGTCCTTAAACATTTTGCAAATCTTTCAGATTTTATTTAATTGATGCGAATGAAGAACAGCAAATAATGTCCCTTAAAAACTGAAACAACAAACTGTCATAACTTCTCTACAATTTATGTCATCTTTAGTTAACATTTAACAAAAAAAAAAAAAGAGTTTCTACAGACCCCAAGAAAAGAAGGACAGAAAATAAAAGGCTCAAACTCAGTAAATTCCTCAGAAGCTTTAAGGAAGCAAGAATTTTTGTTTTAAACAAACGTTAAAATGAAAATTGCCTAAAGGCCTTTTTTTGTAACCGTAACGAAATTAAACCAAAAACGTCATTGTCCAAGTTAGAGAGAAAAAGAGATTCCGACAACCAGTAAACATCATCAACAGCAAACGATGCGTTTGCAAACATTGGCAACAAAAACACAGACACGTATTCATTGTTGCACAAACAAACATTTAAGTTGCCACAGTGCTTACACATGACACACTAACACACGCACTGTATCCACATGTGGCCAGCAAAATGGGTGAGTGTGTGCATATATGGTGGAGGCCTAAAGCCATGCACAATTTAAGGCGATACGTTGCCAAAGATTGCATATGAAATGTGACGGACATACGAGATACACACATTTCTAGATACGTACCACCGTCCCAACAAATGTACGACTGTTGGCCAGATATATACGTTGTTATTTGTGTATACAATAGCCTTTGAGACAGATATGTATTATTTTTTCTTTATGTGTTTCTTTTTTGATTACGTTTTCAGTCCACAGCCTTAACAGCAGCAGCCTTGTCAGTTAAAATAAGTTCGAAAGGAATTCTATGAGTGGAAACTTGTATGAAAAATAAAACTTGAGGAAAAGTGCGCCTAAATTTAAATCAAATTGAAGGGAATGTATCTCTTTATTCAAATCTAAATGAAGGTAGGTAACGTCCATATAGATTTTCTAAAATAATCAATTGTCGGAATTTTGAAGCAAAATAGTATATCAGAGCAAAAATTTCTTTCAAATGGTGCAGCACTTCAGAGATGTCCTTAACTCATGTAACCGAATACTGTTTATAGTAAAAAGGATAGAGTTTGTAGTAGAACTTGGATATATTTGGATTGAACCTTCCCCAATTGAAAGTATCATGAAAGACCTTTTACTGTAATGCAAAGTGTGATCCACTTGCATGTCGACTACAAATGCAAGTGGCTAATAATGGCCATTATTATGGCAGTGTGTTACATTATCTGAAATTCTAGGATATAAGAGGTCCTATCTCTATCTCCATGTCATACTTGGAAGAATTATGAACAATCAAACCCGATAAAAGGTTGACGGAATTCGGAATGAAATCAAGGACAAGAATAGGAATATGGAATAGCCCTATGCTCCCTCCAGGAGTGAAAGGAACATATATAAAGCGTATGGACCTAGATGGTAAGTAAAAATGGTGACATGAAATGTGATATTTAACGATTTCATTGTCTTTTTTAACGATTCAACTGATTTTTAAACGAACTAAAAAAGGAAGAATTTATCAATTCATGTTTTTTCACTTTTTTATTTCTAATATTTACATATATACGCACAACTTTATCATTTCTGAACCGTTTTTGCAAAGGTTTGTCTAATAAATTTTTTTGAAAATTGGTTGGGCACTGCCCAATTTATAGACCGATTTTCAAAATTATTTTTTTGTTTGAAAGGGTTTGTAATACATTTTTTTAAATGTAAAGGATTTATTTTTTTTCAAAAACGAAACTATCAAAAATATTTGGAGGGTGCCGCTACCCATTTGAAGTTTGGTTTCGCGGAAATGATTATTGTAACATCATTTCGTCATATATAGACCGATTTTCAAAATTATTTTTTTTTTGTTTCAAAGGGTTTGCTTTTAGTTTAGTACCATTATTCTTTTTCCTGGAAAGGGTTTTTTTAAGGAAAATATAATCAATATTTCGAGGGTGCCGCTACCCATTTGAAGTTTGGTTTCGGGGAAATGATTATTGTAACATCATTTCGTCATATATAGAGCATATTTTTTTAAACTGGAAAGGTTTTTTTTGCAATATTTCCGGGGTGCCGCCCCATTTATGGATCGATTTTTAAGCAATTTCTTTCGCTTGAAAGTGTAGCTTGAAGTTTGGTTTCACAGAAATGTTTATTGGGCTCGCCATTCCGCCATTGATAGACCGATTAAAAAAAATTTTGGAAATGGTTGCTTGTAGTTTGCTCTCATAATGTCTTTTTTTTCAAAAATTAGACGGGTAATTTGCCACCCCCCAAAAATATTGATTATGACATACCTCCCCTATTTATGGACCGCTTTAGACACAAATTTTTTTTATTTGAAAGTGTAGTATATAATTTGGTATCAGAAAAATTTTGAGTAGAGATCGGACTGATAATGTAGCCGCCCGATGTAATTATTACAACAAAGCTCCGCCCTTTACGGACCTATGTAAACAAAATGTTATTAAAGAAAGTATTTCAATCATTCCCGGGAGTAAAATATAACCTAGAAATGGATTATATAGGGTTTTAAACTAATCCATTGTTGCTGCGGTTTTGTAATTCTGTTCTTTGTATTGAAGTCAGATTTTTTTTTTTTGCAAAAATATTGAAATGTGTAATTTTTCCTTTCAAGAGCTTTTTTTATTTATTTTGGCTATTATTTAGAGTCTTGACTATTTATACGAGTGGCTTATTTTTCTAAATTGAAAGCGGTGAATGAAAATATTTGTTATATTATTATAAAAATAAATATAAAATTATGCATTTCAGATATAAAATTTTAGATGCAAACACTAATTATTTTCTTTTAATTTTTATGACATTTTGATCAATGTCCTTATTATATTCATCTAAGAAAACGATCAATCAGTCTTAATGTTGTATTTTTTAAATTAAATTTAACTGCCCATTCATCATTGCCCACTTAGATAACTGTCCCTGGTTTCAGTGTTTAGCTTATGGGCTTGTAAATATATTTACCAACTTAAGCCGACCGGCCCAACTTAAAAGATAGTCTGTCCATCCGGCAGGTGTGTTTCTCACGCAGTTATTTTATTTATTTAGTTTTTTGTTCTGTTATTTCACATGTTGCTTTTTATTTTGTCTTATATTTTGTTATCATTCTGTCAAGAGTTTTAGTTTTCTCCACTTCATCTCATCTCTAAGCCATGTTTTAACCAGCCATTCCTTGCCACATGTAGACAACATTCAAAGGAATAGCCATGTATCCAAAACGATTCTTTTTTCCATTTGGTGAATGTGTCTCAAGGAAGTTAAATAGCTGAGCTTTGGAAGCTGTTTGTCTTCTTTTTTCTGCAGTTTTGTATTAAAAATAAAATTTTGTTGTTTTATTTAAACGCGTTTTATGTTTTTTTTGGATTGAAATAAACTGTGAAGCCTTTGATGCTGCATTTTTATTGCGAATGGTTTTGTAAGTTTTGTTTAAGCTTTTGAGTTGAGTTTATAACTATTTCTGCCTGTGGGCCAATTTGGCAACCTTCTATGCATCCATCTATGTGTCTATTCCAGGCAACTAAGCATTGAGCTGAAAACCAAGACTGTTTGGTGGAGTTTGTAAATGTTCCAACTGAAGCTGCTGATGATGGTGGTGATGCTGATGTTGTGTGGCTGGCGCTGAAGTTTAATGTGTGGATTTTGTTGTTATTGTTGTTTAAGTGAGTGTGTATATTCAATGCAGTGTCCAGGCTGTAGTGCTACATAACAATTTTATTCTTGCAAAATCGGATTTTTTTTTTTCTGAGCAGAAGGCCGGTCACTCACAATGAAAACAACATAAATGTATATATTCCTTGTTGCTTTTTTTACCTTTTGCTAATACATTGAAAATGGAAAAGCCACATGTGGTTCTTATACCTAGTTGAATCGGCAACAATAAAATCTAAAGCCGGTGTTTGGCTTAAAAAACATTATACTGGAATTCACACTGCCCAGCACCTCAGGTTATGTTTTAGGACATTTTTTGCTACTTCTCATCACTGTCCCTCGAATAAAATCATCCACATGATATTTCTGCATCATCTAGGTTTATTTTTTTTTTAATAAGATGTGTGTTCTATAAGTTTTGCTTTTGGTAAGTGTAGTGGCATCAAGGCTTCCTCTTTAATTGTGTCGTTTTCCTGTATGTTTTTTTTGTATCGTTTTTTCTGCTTAATTTACGATTACTGTTGGGTCTTAAGCTTTGGAGGCCATGTTCTAGGGCAGATAAATGCCACCAAGATGCTTGTCTGAATATCAAATGTTAAATATGCAACAAGTAACAAGAAGACAGGGCGCAAAAATTCAGATTGACAAGGTGTTTCCTTTAGTTTATATTGTGTTGACGTTTAAGTAAAATGAAAACCACAACATCGTGGAGTTAAGAATTTGCTTGGGAAAGCAAACAAAGATATAAATAAATATCTAAAATTGTGAATCATAGTAGATTTTTGAAACTATTGGAGTCCCAAAAAATTAATATGATATAGTGTTTCAAAATTTTTTATTATTATTTATTATGAAAGACATCTGTCTTTCTGGATCGATACTTATTCTGCAAATATAATATGAAAGCGAGATCTATAGTGATTATGACTATCAATATATTCATGCGAGTATTCAGCTCCAGGAAAGTCAATTAGCTTTAGCATAAGACCATTATGGTCCTACCATGTTAGCAGGACGAGTTCCAGAATAATTTTTGGGAGCTATTTCTGCTAGACTTTTAATATTTAAATTCTTTGCGGTTTGGATTAGTCTTCATAAAATTTTAATCGGCAGTACAAGGTGGCGCAAATCTAATGTCATAAATTCATAATGTCAGAGCAACAGACGGAAAATTCGTCAAATAAATAGTAACAATAATTCCACATTATTGAGAAGTGTATCGCCCCATGGCCTGTTGACAACTAATTTTCTATATAGCAACATCATACTTGTCAAAGCACAGTGGCATTTAGTGCCTTCTGCAAAAATGGCTGCCAAACCAAATTATGACATTAATGTAATGAACACAAATAACGATATTATTCCGTGGATTATTAACTTAGTCTTAAGGTCTTGTCTCCGCAACTAGACACTCTCGCATAAAGGATGTCTTTCGGACAGTGACAATTGTCAACAAAATCAATACTACAGCTCTACAACTTTTCTTGATTTGGGCTGGTTTCCAATAAAACTAGAGGCAAGGAAGTGGGTAAACCATATATCTGCGCTGGCTGGAGGAAATTAGTTATTGAGCTCACACGCTTGGCGCAATGATAATATTTAGCCTTAATGTCAATTATCAAGACCATGACAATGGAATGTTGTAATCTCAGCACCCATTCAGAAGGATCAATCTCTATTTCAATGACTCCAGTTATTGCATCAAAAGAGAAAAAAAAGAAATAAATCATTTCACAGGGCTCTATTCTAATTTAATAATAACAGGTCTTCCTTCGTCAAGTAGGATCGTGGAGGTAATGACTGCAAGTTTCTCCTTTAGATGCTCCCGGTAGTTTTTCCATAGACTTCCTGTTATATTATCTTTTACGAGACCGGGTAATTTTATATGCAGTTTTTCGTCCTGCTTTTCTCTGAGTACATTTATATTTCTCACGGTTATTACCCTCAAGGATCACACAGGGATTATTAACTTGAGTCTAAATGAGCATTGCGTATGCAACGTTTCTGGTTACAAATTTATAGAAAAAATTTTTTTTAGTTTCCCTCAGCAAGATCTGCTTCATTGAGATATTTATAAAATAAGGACTCATTCATCACGAATGAGAAACTTTTTTTAAAATCTGCATGCATTCAAATTGAATTAATAATTTCTAAACACATTCATTTTACAAACAATATGAGTTGAATTAAAATTATAATGCATTCCCTATCCTAGGACTTGCCTTAGGTGAGTCCCTTTTGAGTATCAAATTGAGGAAAGGGTTATGGTTTAGTTGGGTGGTTATACGTTCGGTACTAGCGGCCTTGTCGTACGATTTCTTTACTGTCCCATTTCTACAGGGCTGCCTTGGAGGTTGCAGTTGGGTGAATAGCCAATGATAGGAGAGCTGCTTAGTGGCTGGGCCGTTAGGGTGTCTTTGCATGGTCATGCAGCCCGTAAAATATTTTCTACAATCTCAGCACTAAATTGGGCTCATAAAATCCTCACCCAGACACATCTGTCTGGTACTGATGGGACTTAAATAATTAATAGCTTTCAGCTAAAAGAAGTATAAGTACTTCTTGCTAGTTCAATTTATATTGAAGATTCAATAAAAAATAATATATGGGAAAAAGGATCTTTTTAGTTCAGTATTGCTTCATTAATCAAACTAATGATATGAATGATACACTTATATGATACTGAATGATATATTCTCATTATAAGAAATAGCTTTTAGCATTATATGTTTTTTCACCCCACTAAAAATTTTTTGGACTAATAAAAATTTATAACTTTTAAAACTATTTTGTTGGATTTTTCACAAATTACGCCAAACAATTATTAAATTATTCTCTCCATTTAATAAGACCAAACGTTTGCTCATATAACGTTTTTATTTTTTTATGATTGTGGCCTAGTAGTAATTTGGCATTTTTTCCTAGATACAACAAAAAAAAAAAGACGAGAACATCGCCGTTTGTCTGTTGCAGCAACATGCAATTACTCCAATTTTCATACAATGTAGTCTGTTAAAAAAAGAGCCCGAACCAACATCTATAATTTACAACTGCATCATCATCATCATCAGCTTTGTGAAATTCTTGATTCTTTTTTTTGGTGCATGAAGTTCCTTCTGTTTCCGATTTGGTTGTTTGTTGGCTATTTCAACTGTACAACTTTCATGTTCTTTTATGCATTTGTAGATTACTCTGTTCTGCGATTTAAATTTTAATTGCTGGCCAAGTTTAAATAAAAGGCAAATTGCAGCTAAGAATTCTTAGTCCATGATGTGAAGCTGAGTATGGGAAAGAAATTTGTATGGAAAATATTTCTTAAGATAAAAAAATATTTTACAAATTCATACTCGGTAAACGGTGAGAATGTTACAAGTAATAGAGAAAACTAAATTTTTTTTATACAATATTAATTTTTTTTACAATGATTTGAATGCTTTTGCGATATTTAGATGAGAGATTGTGGTATTAAAAAATTCGTTATTTACTATTATACTATATTCCATACACCATTTAAAATCAAGATTATCTTGTCTTTATAAACGTAGTATTTATTGAGCCTAAGAATAAGCACCCAGGTAATCTCTAAAGAATATGGTCTGTCTATTTCTGACTTTTCAAGGAACCTCGCCATCGCCCTTCTAGTTATAAAAACTACTGGGTAATTAATGTTGCTAAAGTTGTACTTAAGAAAATACTGATAGAAAGTACACAAAGGAACAATCTCCTAAAGCTATTCACACACCTTGCAATTTTATTGAGCATATTATTGTTTTTTTACTTGCTCAGTCCACAAGTTATTGTTTGAATCGTATGTGGCTGGTACAATAGTTGTTAGAATGTTGTTCATATTTTCTTTATAATCATTTGCTACGACACTAGCAACTTTTTTTATTGCTCAATTCACAAGCACCAAGTATAGCGTGCATTTATTATTAAAATAAGGTTTGCAATAGCTGTTTCTTTTCGTATAAACGCTTGCACCTTAGCAAGTTTTGGAGAAATTCTATTTTGGATAATAGAAGTGATTCGACTAAATTTAAACGATGGACTAGATATTCTCCCTTATTCTAATTGTCGTCATCGTCTTCACATCAAGTCGACGTTAAAGAAAAGTTTAGTTCTTTGCTCGTTGCAGACAGCAATTGAGTATTATTGACTGCCATTTGCCAATTTATAAGCCTTAGTAATGGTAATAGCTTATAAATAATACATAATTGCGGTTTACAACGATCCTACAGTTGCCAAAATATTGCTTTCGACTTCGAGTGACGTCCACGTAGACAAATGGAATAAGGGCGATTGTTTAATTAAATATCGTCGTTATATTGCCGATAAAAGCGAAAGTCATAAGAGATCAAGAAAGCCCATAATAATATAACAAAGTCAAATCACATGACTTCTTTCGTCACTTTCAAAAAAGAGGAACAAGTTGTCCATATCATTTTCCTAGTGCTGAAACTACTCTTAATCTGTGACCATTTTATACAACTGAAGACAAGCATATTTGGTTGTTATTGAAGTGGAGAAATTGAAGTTGGCTGTTAATAATCTAGAGAAAGTTCTTTTTGCCTTAATCATAAGAATGAAATATTCATTTAAAGGCAGTACATTGCCTTGTGTGGTTTGTATTGCTTAAATTTTTTATGATACTCTATGAAATATTTTCAAAGTCAATATACATAAGCTTTGGAAGAAGCCATAAGGTTCCATTCTAAACGTTCCAGAGACCCGTCAGCATAGAAATGATATTGCCTATTATTATTGATATAAGTTTCTTAACTTGTCTGGTACTGGTATTGCTAAAGTTCCTAGTTCGATCATGAAATTAGGCCATCGTGGGAAAATTGTGATTGTTTTTGGGAAAGTAAGGGAGCGGTTGCCTGACTTTATTTTACATGTACATGTACACGTATGTTCGCTATAGTACTGGCCTAGATCTAAAAATATCGGTGCTAGCTAAGTGCTTAGGGATTGAATATATGCCAAATATTTCAAGAACACAAAACAAAATTCTGTCTGTACTGGTATACTAACATTATGCTTGTTTTCATTACAGTTTTATTATTTGCTTATAAGAAAGTTTTTTTTAGAACAAAGGGGTAAGAAATGTCGCCACATGAAATTTCATGAGATTTTTTATAGCTTTTTCAATCCATTTGTATCGTTACACTTTTTGTTGGCAAATAATAAAAGTTTTATGCAGGAAATATAAAGAAGGAATGCCTAGTTGGTCCAGCTTGATTATTTATTGAACCTGATGTCACATCATCATTAAAAATTAATATCCTTTTAACATTAAAGGTTTAAAGCAAACAAGAAACTCGAAGACTTTTCACCGTCATAACCTAATTACGACTGCGATGAAAGGGTTTCATTATACCTTAATATTTTTGAGCAGCTTTTGTCCGAAAACTATGACGAAATATTAACAGAATCGTTCTTTTTCAAATAGTCATTATATTTGAAAATAGAAATAAAACAACCAAAGTATTATGAATACAGAACAATTTTAAAGTACTTTTTATTCTAATGAAAAAAGTATATGAATATGAATTTTGTATGTTTATTTTAATTTATGCATATAAGTATGTATAAAATTATATATGTGTGTTTGGGATTTTCTTACCATTTCCTTACTTTTATTATTAAATTAAATAAAATCAATTTTTTTTTTTTTTTAACAAACACAAACTGCGAAGCTACTTGGCTTATCTGCAGACACACCCGGAGTCTGCGGCAGGAGTCGAACCTGAGACCTTCGGACTACCAGTCTAGTACACTAGCTACTAGTCTACGAAGGCACTCAATTCGTTTCATTTAGACATTCTCGTACAATATTTTTATTTTTCTAGAGCATTTCTTGTGAATTTTGAATCAATTTGAAACTTCATTTATATATTTCATTACGCGAAAAAAAATAATAATCTTCCACAAAAAGCATGGCTTTGCCTTATGATGCAACATGAATCTCTATGTGTGGCACTAGTAGAGATATTTGGGGTAAAGAGAATTATTTCAATAAATAAATTCACAAAAGGGTTGGAGTATGTTTACTTTGATAATTGTTTTTGAATGCAATTTTTCCTAACAATGTTTTATAAAGTTGGTGTATTTTTTTATTTTTTATTTTTTTTTGGAATATGATTAAATACCTACAAATTTAAATATTACCGACCTTTTCTTCGTGCTTCTTCGTGCTTCCACAGACTATACTTGGCAAATACATTCAAATCAATAACTGCTTATAAGCAATTTCAATGATATTTTTCACCTATTTCGCTATATCCTGTTGAAATTTCAATTTAAATAAACAACTAAATGTGACAATTTCAAATTTTTATTATTAACCGGTACGTTAGAACTCAGCTTTACTCACTTGCTTAGAAAATTTTAAAAGCCAACTAAACGTTATGCATAAATGTTTTCAATTTCAACTATTTTAACTACTGTTGTCCTACAGACAACCAATTTAAAAGCCTGACTGCCTACTGGTATTTAATTAGAATTTTTTTTTCTTTTTTTTTTTTTTTGTTGAAATTTCGATTAAAATTTTCTCCTCTTGTACTGCAGCCAAAATATAAAAAACCACACAATATTCATAATTTTTAATCATGCATCATAGCAATGTTGTACACTTGTCATTTTTAAGGACTTGATGCAAATGCTAAAAATGCATACGAGTACATTCCATGTAACCCAATCACACCAGCCAGCAAACAGATAAATAGTCGAACTAACTAGAACTTGGTAAGTCTTTGCTATGCTACAACGAGAATATTATGGAAAAAAATAATAAATTAATTAAAAGGAATCACACAGTCGGCAAACACGATCTTTAAGTGTCCCAGGAGGGAAGCTTGAAAATATATAGAGATATACGAATATTGTTCTTCATAAGATGACAACATGATACAATGGATTAAATTTGTTATTTATATCCAGAGGAATATGAGTTATGACCAGAATTATGAAATCTATGTTTACTTACTGGTCCTGGGTTTGCTAATTTAGAAACTCATCACTTCCGGTATGGCTTGATCATATTATATGACTTCAAGTCATGTTTTATAAAATATAGTCATTCAAAAGAGACAATACAAACACCATTCAATGTGGTCAATTATGGGCTCCATGATGAAACCTTGGCATAGTGCCTTGACTTCAAAACAAAAATTTAAAAAAGTAGCACAGGACTTAAGCAAAAAAAATTTGTACGGCACTTTGTATCATCAATTTATGAAAATAAAAATAGTATTGGGGATATGATCACTTCTCATATATTTTTTTTCTGAAAAATAATGATTTAAGCATTTCTACACAGAAAAAAATTATTGCGAAGAACATTTTAAACAAACATTTTATCTATTTCAAATTTTAATTTCAATAAAACTTATTTCTATTAAAATTATTAATAAAAATTATTATAATTTTTCATTCATTTTTCTGCAGAATTGTTGTACGAATTTACAAAATTCTTTGCAGGTCGGCAGTCATATTTTAAATGATCGAAACAAAATGTATTTTTTCAATTGGAAGTCACAGTCTATAGCACAATAACTCTTTGAAATCCCAAGAAGGATGTGGATAACCCACATATATCCTTTGCACATGATGATATAAGTTGCATCAAGTAACCAAATATAAACAATGATCAAAATATATCTTGCAATTTATCTAAATATTCCGTTTTCCACTTTAATTTCAGTAAAACCCAACTGCAAGCTACACTTTCATTTAAAAAAATGTGCCTTGAAATCGGTCCACAAATGGAGGAGTAGAACGACTCAACTACAATCAAACTCTGTCAAACAAAAAGAAATTTTTTTGAAAATTGGTTTATAAATGATAAAGTTTTGTGTGTAAAAAACAGATGAAATAGATACTGTTGACCTCCTCCTTTTTTAAAGTCGGTCTAAAGCTGATCCGAGTTTTTAGTACTTCCGGACTACAATTTCTAGATCTTATTGACTTCTTTGGAAGTTATTTTTTATTGGGGAGTAAATCATTGAATTTCGTACTACCAATGTATGTTGATTGATTCATTTCAGTCTACATCTAAGAACTTTAGATTGCTTGCATGTCTCGTATTGAAATTTGTTATAAATGTACGTATTTTTGAAAAGTCCATAAATTAGTAGAATTATTAAAAAAAATTTATTCTGCAACAACATGACCCTATCTTTATCATAAGCATATGCCACTGATACATTTAATTCAAATGGTACTACGGATTGATACAAAGATTTAACTTTTACACTGAGTTTATTCTTGAATTTATATAAGACTCCGATTACTGGAGCAATTTTATTTTTAAACCCCATTAAGTGGAAATCCCATGAAAGGTTAAATTATAGAGGAATTCCAAACTACTCGGCTGAATTATTTCCCATTAAAGGTATATTATCGATATGTAGTATAATGATATCAAAATGAAGTTTTCGATGCAAATCTGTTTTGTCTTTTAATAAAAATAATAAAGGTCTTGCTGGGCCGCTTTCCTGTGACAATCAGTGGTTCACCGGACCTACTTATATAGATATAAATAGTTTTTCCATTTAACTGAACATGTTGTCTCTTTTTAAAAAATTGCTTTTCGGCAACAAAAACTAATTTTCTTTTCTCTATACAATCATAGTTTCGCTATCAATATGTAATGACCAAGAAGACCGAATTCACTCATCGAAATATATACAAAAATATTGGACTGCATATAAGACTTCGGCTAAAGTAAAAATTATATTTTATTCCTCCACGTAATTCTACTGAGACTATTGTCTCTCGTAAATAACTTTTTCAAAAATTGTTTCTATCCTCGAATTTAACGTATTTGGACGATAATTCTAAATAGTGTACAAACATTAACATTCTTCGCTGTCGGAAAAGTTTTGTCACTAATGGTTTTATTTTAGCAATTTTAGTTAATAGTCCAAGATATTAATTTCTTAAAAAATTCGTTAAATTTGTTTCTACGAAACAACAATTCAATGTGCGTGATGTTCATACTGTTCGATTCAAACGAAGTGAATTAGGAAAGCAATGATATCTAGCGCCCTCCATTAAAAGTGACGACCTTTCCCTTTCAATCTCTGTAACACCCAGCCAACGAATGTTGTTCCATTTGGTCACTGTCAGCTGGATTTTGTCAACTGACTGTGTTACTGATCCATCCAAAGATGGAATACAACTCTCATGTATGATGGGTCGGTGCTTCAAAGTCTATTTTGAAGTTCCTCGACTTCGTACAGGGGAGGGCGAAGAAGCTCATCAAAAACAGTAGTGTAGTCAAATCTATTGACTTACTGGAGCATCGTCGCACATAGAATTGTTTTTTGTTGTTTTATCATTACTTCAATAGAATGTGTTCTGATGCGATAAGGGAACTGCTTCCCGAAACCCTCTCCTTTTTTGAGAACTACAATTCTTCACAGAGAGCGCATTCGTAATCGATATGCCAGTGTTCGTTCTTAGGCCGTTCGTTCTTCAGCCGAACAATTTATAATGTGCCTGAAGATTTCTTTCCTGCCACTTTATGCGTGCAAACGTTCAAATCGAATAATCAAAGAAACTTTCCTCTAACCCCTCTTCCATAGAATATTTTTCTAGTTCCACCTTAATGCATTGCACGAGTACTGGTCACCTTTTGAGTGCTTGTCTATTAAAAAAAACTTTTTTGATTGAAAATATTCTTAATACAACGAACATAATACCAAACCATCATGCACCCCATTTTAGATGTAGAGGAGAACTAAATAAAACCCCAACAACGAAACTCTATTTAAATCGCCATGTAAAACGTTAAAACTTAAATAGAAACATGAAGTGTTTTTCCAATCTTTTTTTCTCTCTCTGGTAAATGGCAAGCGTGCTGCGAATAGTTGCACGCACTCATATTATTTTTGCAACAACCACCAAACACCCATACTAACAGAAACTTATAAAGGCTGCAACTAACACATAACTACACGCACATAATTCATTTAACAAATGCGTCTCGTAAACATTATTCAAATAGCAACGTAGTAGTGATTTAGATTACACATTTGTAAATTTTTTTTAAACGCTTGCCACAGTCTTTAACAGGAAAATGGAAAAATCCTGCAACAATAACAAAAATATGATGTATCTTAGATTACGAGACAGAATCATTTATTTAACGCAAAACTACAAAATTGTTTATGACACGCTGAGCTTGGTCATATTTATCATACAATGGGAAAAAATAAATAAAAACATAGAAACGATTAAACCAAAAATTTAAATTACGCAAAAGCTATTGATGCGCGGTTTTTCCAGCTGAAAATGGCATTAGAAACTTTAAACAAGAGCTACAGATGTGTTTGTATATTTTAAAATAGTTCAAGACCCTATTTACAGATACTACACTTTTTCCAGAAACGACAGGTAGTTATTATCAATTTGCGGCAGTCAGACAACATTGGGAGTCCATCATACGAAGTTTTTATTATTCAGTCATTTAAGTCAAATGTTCAAATTATAAATCAAAGCATTTCCAAGAAGACCTAAATTATGTCAGAAAAATCCTTTCAATTAAGGCCACAATTATCAAGCATGAAAATAAGTAAACTCATATGAAGTTTTCTTAACTGGGCACGCATTTCAAAAGAAGTTATATTTTTAGAGCAGAGTCCCTGTTTCGAAATTGAATTGAAAGTTAATGAAGACATCACCAGCAATAGCAACAACACGAGATCAATTGAAACCATTTTGTTTTGGTCGAAATACATAGATAAATGCAGACAATCAGAAAAGAACTACTTTCAATCGGTATTCACGGGTTATTTTATTATATCTCGCGAAGATAAATTGAACTGAAGTCACAGTTTTAAATTCAAAGTAAATTTATATTAAGACGTTTTTCTTAAACTGCGAATTACTTCATGCAACCCAAAAAATAGCAATTATCCGCCAAAAGAGGTGACTAAAACCTACATACATGAATCGGCATTTTAAGCACTTGTGACTGAGTTCGATTTTTAAGAGGATGAAATTCTCACAGCTTTTGAAAGTTCTTGTGGTAAATCGTTATGAAAAGTCATGTAATGAGATTTATGGAAAGTACTATGGAAAGATTTTTGTGAAATATATTGAACATCTAAATATTCGTTACATGCATTTATTTTGGGCCTGTCGTAAAATAGCGGAAAAATACCTGTACAACAAGGATATAACACTTTGTTTGAACTGTCTTACAAAACTATTACCACGTTTATACGCACGTCTTATTTGCAAATAGAACTATTTGCAAATAACTAATTCACTGTTTATACGGGTAATTGCATACAGAACTTGTGCTATTGTTAGTGATGCCATGTGACGAAAATATGATTGTTTGGTAAGTAAAACACAAAAAACGTTCATGAAGTGGCAACGTCTTACTTTTTATTTGCAAATAGTGTCGTTATTCACGACTTGTTAAGTGAGTTAATAAGTTACAATAAAAAAGTTATACGGCAACATTCTTCTTTTTTATTTGTAAATAAGACGTGCGTATAAACGTAGTATATATGTCATTAAGTTCTACTAGAAGATGTTAAACTTTTACACAAGACAAGGGTTCATTAAAGTTAACAGGTCGCACAGGAAAAGTTCGCCAGCTGACTTGGTTCCAGTATTTATGATCGCCTTGTGATATTTGGGGGCATATAAAGTGCAGAGGAGGATGTATAATCTAAAGACAGGGCACATCTATATATGTAGAGCTTTCAATGTAATGCAACATGCGAAATAAATAAGGAAGGAAATATTTGTTTAACATAAAATATTGGAAATGGTTCATAAATTAATCGCTTTTATATTTAATTTTATTAAGCCAAACCAACCGTCTTATATATTTAAGGTTATACTACATTAGCATGCAGCCCGCAACGAAGAATTGTGGTTACACTCATAAGCTCATTGTAATGACAAGAAGACCAAGTACATCCTACACATTCCTACAAAATTCTTTAACTCGAGCTACTGAGAACAAATCATAATAGAAAAGTCAGTGGAACTTTCTCGAGGCAGGTCTTGAAAGAACTAAGCCTACATTTCTGCAGAGCCGTCTAGTTGAGTAGGAAGTCTTTAAATGATTCTTTTTTCTCTTAGATAAACAGTTTCTGCATTGGAAACTATTGGAGAATCATAGAGGATACTTCAAGAGCAAGGAGGCGCTTAGTCTCCAAGTGATAAATGTTGACCACCTGAGATCCACTATTCAAATCAATAAAGATCCACTATTTAAAAAATAAATATATTATTATTTTCTGAGTTAATTAGATGCAAGTTGCTCTCGTACACTCGTCAGCTATTTCATTAGCTTGAACTCATACTAACATGGTGTCGCCTTAACAGAGCCAGAAATTGAACACATGCTCAGCATACATCCAATTTACCTCCTTTGTACTAAGGACCCTAAAAATAACTATACTATCCACAAGAGTATCGATTAATCTTATACTTGTACTTAAAAGTGGAAATTTAAATCCTAAATATAAATGTGGGATCTGCAGGTCCATAGAAACAAATTTTTTAAGCCAATAAGTCGTTGCAAGGCAGTTCTGGATCACGCCATTGTAGTTATTTCGCCATATGTTTGTTATGCTTCTCGCTCCCGGTTCTATTTATGATTTCATTTAGGACATTGTACTGTTCAATTCCACAAAATTTTTTAGAAATATTCTAATATAACATACAACAGTTTCTTTTTCTGAAATCCACTGCTGTTTTTACGACACTATGTGCCACATACCACTTTGTGATCCTGGTGCCAATGCGACTTGAGTTTCCGGACCATTCTATATAGAAAAAACCCATTATAGATTATAGATTTTCCTTCATACTTTTAGTAAAAAATGTCCTTAAATTAGTATGAAAGATCTCTAAATTTTTCGACCTTGTGATGTGGTTAAATATTTGGCAAAAGCTTAGAACACCCCAATCTAACTGTAGCGTAACTCTACAAATTAAAACCACAACTATTCATTTGTTTAAAACGTTTTTAGTTTGAAAAGATCTTTGACTTACGCCTTGTTGCAAGTCAGGCTTTTTCCTTTGGGCATCTTTTCCACAGCACGTTGTCTAATAGGCTAACATCAGTAACATTATTATAAGAAAATTCTAACAAGATTCTATAATTTACATGGCTAAAAAATTTTATGGTTAATATGTTTTTCATATCAACAATTTGTTATGTGTTTCGTTTTACTGCAACTTCTGCTCGTTTGATTTTTTTCTTTCTTTGATTCTTTCTTGTTTTTTCATTAAATTGTATAAGATTGATTGTAATCGGTAGTCAAGTGCAACTTGTAGATGCCTGTCGCTTAAAGGCATGTTCTAGACAAAATGTTGTAACTGTCCTGGCCATGTTGCCCACACTTACATACATTTACGCACTTGGAAAGAAGGCTGATGCACAGCCACAAGAAAGTGAAGTGAACAAATAAAGGCTGCAAAGAAAAATACAAGATATTATAATTTATGACACAACCTGAGTGTAGCTGTGTGTTGCATAAGCTGGCCACTAGATGTTCGGTGGTTAAAGCAGCGTTTTGTTAAAGTCTCAGTAAAAAAAATAAAAAACAAAAATTATTTACAAAGAATGTGTTGCATGCAGCAAATGAATACAAACACGTAAACACTGATGCTTTATCTTAAATTGATGTTGGTAAAGATCATGATAATACTCCTATCATGCTGGCATGCGTGGTTTGTTTTTTTTTTTTTTTTTTTTTTTTTTGAGAATTATTTGAATGATAGACAGTGTAACGAAAAAACATCATCAATTAACTCAACAAACCTTAGAGAGAGAGAGAGAGAGAGAGAGCGAAACAGAAATTAGTAAATTTACATCATTTAATGTCATTAGACTCGTATAAAAATTTGTGTGAGTTTTTGTGTTTTTTATTTTCAGGAATTTTTTTTGTTATTTTCTTAAGAAAGGGTAGAGTTAATTAGAAGTTGTCCCTCAAACTAATTTTTGTAATATAATTTCATAACGCTCCTGCCCTCATTAGACTTCATTTCATTAGAAAATAATTTGTATTGGCGCCTTCTGTTTTTGTTAAGCTCTTATATATTCAAGTAATATTTTTCATTTTGATCTTATCTCTCGTTCATGTTAATTTAATCAACAAATCTATTAAAGAGAACTATTATCTAGTTTATCTACTTGAATTGAGAACTTTTTTCTTAAGCCAGGCAGGTGATTTTCCCAAAAAAAAAGCTACAATAGCAGTGTTATTGTTGGTGTTGAATTTGATTTTGTTTACTGAAATATAATCGTTAGTAAACATTAGTTCATCGATCAGAATAATATCAAAATTATGGAAATTTGATTGATAGAAAATTTATCATATTTCCTTTATTAATGATCATTAGATAGTGCTGATCGTTATCAGAGAGATGGAGAGACAAAGACCCAGTCGCAGTTTATTTGAAATATTAAAGGCATATCAAGTCTATAAAGATTTTATGGGAAAAATATATATTAACGAACTAGTCTTTTGTGAGGACTTATATATAAATTTTTAATGGAAGAATAAATCACTAATTTTTAAAACAATTTGGGCATTTGTTGTCAGTGAATGGTATCTGATGTTTTATTAAAAAGTTATTTTTCATTTTGGCCTGAAGTTATTTTAATTGGCTAAATGAAAAAACGCTCAACAAATTAAGTCCCAGTGAAAAATCTCCCAATAAAACTAGTCCCAAAAAAAATATAATGAACAATATGATGGTATGGAATAACTTCTATGAGTAAATAGTACCTATAAAAATTAAATACGATACATAACAATTTTATCAAATAAGTCCCTAAGAATTAGAAGTACTTTTAACTCTGTAAAATAAAATAAAATCCAAGTTTTAGGACTTTTTTCATAATGACAAAACTTCCATGCAAAAAAAAAATTAAATCCATGAGCCCAGCTGAAGGTCTCAGAAATAGGGTACGTTCGTATAAGCAGTACTGAGCTGCAACAAAAAAGCAAACTTACTCTTTTGTTATGTGATTATTGTACATCAGCCGTACTTAATATAATTATGGACACAATCTGCTTACTGTGCTAGTTAAGGGCATTTCAACTTACTGTTGCAGCGAATTAAATCATTAAAGAACGCACTTACTTTTGTACCCAATAAAATAACTTTTATATAAAAATAAAAATAACCTTTTTTTTAATCAGTTCAAAATTCAGAAACGATGTAGAAAGCGCGGACGGTTTTGAATCTACTCTGGAGGAGGAGAGCTTTGAAAGCTGACAAAGGCTGGCAATGTAAAAAAAACCTTAGTGGACAAAGCAAGTTTTGGACATATTTTGAAGGAAAAAGACCTTGCGCTTGGACTAAGGGTGGCAATAAATAAATTCCTTAGAAAATTAAAGTGATTATAGAATGAAGAAATTATTAGCGTAAGAAAATAATATCAATTAAGTCCCAAATTTTTTAATGAATTAAATTTATTTTTTTAAGTTTAAGATCCCCTTTTTATTGATTTTAGTTGTCGATATTTCCGTGATCTTTGAGTATTTGTTTATTTTATATAAATTTAAAAATTAACAATAAAAAAGCTTTCTATTTCGAAAGCTTACTAAAAGAGGCATTTCGTTTGAGTTTTCATATCGCCTGATGTGCTACACCATGTGGTAAAGCGTTGTGAGTCGTAAAATTAAGTGATAAAAAATTAGGTGCATGGCAATAGGCTTTTGGAGAAAGACTTCCAAAAGAGTTTTTCTAATGTACGTTTTGAACGGACAGTTAAATTTGGACGAGTGTTTTGGTGAAGGAATTTATTTTGGCCAAGGCCAAATTGTGGAACAATTCAGTTTTCTTTTGAAGTGTGAAGTATTCAATTCGCAAGCCACTTGTATGAGCTGTAAGTCATCGGATGATATAATCAGTTCTATGAAAATATTTTCTACAACACAACTTTTCTTTTTATGTTTTACGAATGCAATATGACATGGACGGGAACATCAATATGATTGTAAATTTTTCTTAAATAAAATTAATAATTTTTGAAATACATAGTATGTATATAAATTTGTAATATATAAGTAAACGTTAATACAAAATAAAATTATTCTCTAATCTTGAAATGAAATAAAATCCAAGGGATTTTAAAACGTTTTTATATACTCTTTTTGAGCCCAACCTTTCACCGGACGCAAAAAGCGGATTCCCTTTTTAAGGCATTTCTGCGCTGTAGTCCTTCGGCCAGGTGTAAGAACTTTTCTTCTACAGAAGGTTAAAAAGCCCAGCTTCTCTTTCTGAGGCATTAATGCATTACTGGGCTTGGCCTCTTGCAAGGATTTATTATCCTGTCCAAGGACCGAAACAGGCTTCGCATTATAAAGCAATACAGAAATGCCTTATAAACCGAAGCCGAGTTTGGAGATGTACCCAACCGGAGCAAGTATTTGCAGCCACCGATTTGGTTTAAAAAGCAAAGCTGGGACTAGACATACATATCAGAGACCTGCAACCGGTGATTAAAAAAAAATCAGATTAATCAAACACTCGAAAAACATGTCATTTTCGCTCAAACGTTCAAATATGCCTTTATCAACATTGTGTCTATTCTATTTTATGCTAAGCAAAATAAGGGTTGTTTGCGAACATGTAAATTTAATCTGTTGCCGCATGCCAGCTATTCAGTTTGAGTGTTTAAAAACTGTGTGTGCATGAATTTTTGGACAACTCTTCAAAGCACACATTTTTATTTAATCACATTCATGATCGAAATCAAAAACTTAGAGGCATTAATGCAAAAAGCATTAATGTGAAAAAGGCAAAAAATCAACAATTGTACATTTATGCACAAGGTGCTGTGTGTTTATAGAATGGTTAGGCAACACGGTTGCCAGACTTAACAGTTTAATAGCATTTTTACGACGATACGCTGAAACAGATAATTAATCAAGAAATATATTTTTAAAATTATCCCGATTTTTACAATTATCATTTTGTAATTATATAGACATGTGTGTATATGTGTATACATGAAGGAGGTTATATTATAAGCAATGCGTTTTGTATTCTTATTTTTTGTTAAATACAGTAAAGTATTTTAAGCACTTATATATTAAACACTCTCACTGTCGCTCACAAAAATATAAATTAGCCTAAATCTACCACAGCTACAACGGTGGTCGTATAGCCATGTAGCCGTGTTGTCGTGAAAATAATCATTTTCATATAAACGTGTAAAAATTTTGCGCTGTTGAATAAAATAATGTTGAAACGGGTGTATTTTATTGTACAAAGATTTTTTTCTCACACTGAAACAAATAGATTTGTTGAATTTGCTTCGGTGCCGCCAAAAATTAAAAAAAGCACCGAAATTTAAAAAAAAGCGCACCGCGCTCAGAAAAATACACTTAAAGACCCTTCTTTTTAAGTAATCTATGTACCAAACCAATAAAGCGGTATTATTCTTGGGAGTTAAAAACGACTTTAATTTCAGTAAAATTCAATAAAACAAACAAATTTGGCAAGGTTGAAGTATTTCTTATAAAAATAACAAGTTTTTTTGAATGAGTAAAAAATAATCCGATCTTTAAACGATTTTAAACCGAAAATTGCGATTTTTAAAGTTTATTGTAAAACCGACGTTTTTTGGTAACTTCGTATGGCATCCTTATTTCTCAACCACAATGTTTAACAACATACATACCTACACACTCAAGATTATGTGCCAGCATATATCATTGCATGATTTTTCTTAATATTCTTTGCAAAGAAAAGGCATGTTGAATAAATGCCATTCGTTTTTGTGTTTAATCAATGCAAACGCTCAAAATAGCTTCTGTGTTAAAATCTTGCTTGAAAAATTCATATAGGCATTTTTGTATTTGCCTTCCTAATGATTAACACAAATAAAGATTATGAGCGTACGCGCATGCTTGCTTATGTGTTTGTGAATAATTGGACACAAAAAAGTTATGCATGAGTGAAGGCATAAAAAACGTGATTTTTGCCGGTCTCTGATACATATGCTTTTTTTCTTCTTTATGAAAACTCAATACATTAAAGAAAGTAAAATAAGTTCCAAATAAAATGAAATATGTTTTTGTATGAAACAACACTATATTTTATTTCATATATTTTCATAAATCGAAATAGTTCGATACAGATAATAAAATTAATCAAAAAAAAAAAAAATTAAAATTAGTTCATAGTACAATAGGTACAAAAATGTATATGTATTGAAATTTTCGGAAATTAGTTCATTTTTATTTGTACGTGTTATTTCATACAGACTTGTTTTTATTTGAATTGAGCTTTTTTTTTTGAAAGCAGGACGTTTTGAAATTTGAAACAAGAAACTTACAACTTCTGTAGTTGTATTTTATACAACTTACCATGTAGAATATGTTAACAACCGAATAAGTAATTAAAAAATAATTTTTTTTTATAATAAATTGGAACAACTAATTTCTTTTTAACAAAATCCTTCAATTGAGTTGCGTCACTAGTATTTGGCAAAACTTATATTTTATGAGTAAAAAACTTGTGAAATCATGCAATCGACAGTTTTACTATATAAATATTTATATCTGCGTACTTTCACAGGCCCTTATTTAAATGAGAGAAATTTTTATAAAAATTTAAACTTTAAAGTAAATATTCTATAGTAATTTCTTTAACAACAAAAGAAGAGCCCTTCACTGCAATAAATTCCATTTTGGAAAGCATTCTAAGCTCAGTTTAAGCCATAAATTACCTAAAATACTAAACAGAAAAATTAACACAAGAATACAACTTGAACATTCCTAAAGAAAAATATTCAAAGCTGTTTAACCAGCAAAGGAAAACAAGTACTTTCTGTCAGAATATTTTAAATTATGATGTCTGTGTCTTCTAGCAGCAACAATAATGAATACGAATACATTCAGCAACTCACTCATTCATTCACTTGTTCATTCATTACAACATTTATTCAACAACAATCAGCATATACATACAAGTCTGGCGAGACTGACTGAATGTTAGTTATTCTCAACCATAAACTTTATTTGTCAAGTGCAAATGTTTGGAGAGTTGAAGTTAATGTGGCCGCTTATACTTACGTTCCTTGTTGTTGGGTGACCAACCGTAAATGCAGTCATAAACAATTCCTAAGCAATTAGTTAATATTAAAATGTCCTAAGGCAACGGAAAACATGACAATATATTTAAAACTACGTATTTGTCTCTTTTTTGTTTTTGTTTTTTTTTTTGGCCTTTTGGCTGGAAGCGTTATCAACAACATTTTTATTGTCTTAATAAAAATTTTGGAATGAAATATTGATAATGCAAACCCAAGAAAATAAGAAATGCATGCAGCAAAAAAAAAAGAAATTAACGATTATGAAACTGCGTTAAGAAACATTAAACTTATGTAAAACTATAACAAGATAATATTAAAAATTTTTGTACACGAAAAACACTCATTTACGTGTATATACCAAAATAAAAAGAAAATATGCATGTATATGCATATATATGTATATTGTATATAATAAAAAGCAATACAGTTTTCTAAGGCAAAATCTAAAATGGATCGTAGAGACAGTTCAAAAACAGGAAAAAACATAAATTAACATAAACCTTAACAATATAAAAAAAGTACCGGACACGAAACCATTTCAAAATAATGTCTGTGTTAATCCGTTATTGCCAAAACGGCATCTTCAGGAGTAAATTTTCACTTAAAAAAGTTTAGGCTTTTTTCACAATAGTTTAATTTAATTCCTCTTTAAGGAAACAATCTGAAGGATAAATATCCTTTCGTATTTTGGCATCATTTTTGCAAAAAAAAAAATTAAAGAGCACCTCTTTTGAAACAGCTTTAAAAATTATTAAAAAAAATTTTAAGTGTAAATTTGTATGTGACTATGCATTCCAGTTACTATTGGGATTAAATCAATAACGTCCTGTATAAATTGAAATAAGTAAAGTTTAAATGTTTTTGTTGTTCAGAGACATTCTAAATCAACAAAAAAGAGTTAATACTTTGGCATATGTAACTTACAAGTGTCTTGAGTTGCGGTATTTGGATGATCTCTGATTTGTTTAAGCTAAAAATGTGGAACATCCGGAGCCTAGAAGGTGTTTCAGTAAAGTCCATTTATATTTCAATATTACTCTGCAGAAGTAAAACTTTTACTTTCGGCCTTAAAACTGTGGTCCACCTGTCTGCCAATAATAGAATTGTACATATAAAAATTTTCCACTGCGTTACAATTAGTAAAATGTGTTTTCATTTTCGCATTTTCTTAAAAAAAATTTAGGATCATCATAATGTATCGTGTTTGGTGGTTTACTAAGGAGTAATAATTCTGCTTAAGAACTGATTTGAGAGATTCTCAATAATATTTGGAGAGGGAGTTGAGGTACAATGAACACCTATATGGCGCAATGCCACAATCATTAAATCCTTTTAGAGATTCCTAATCTACATTTCTTTCCAACATATACTACGTTTATACGCACGTCTTATTTGCAAATAGAACTATTTGCAAATAACTAATTCACTGTTTATACGGGAAATCGCATACAGAACTTGTGTTATTATTAGTGATGCCATGTGACGAAAATATGATTGTTTGGTAAGTAAAACACAAAAAACGTTCATGAAGTGGCAACGTCTTACTTTTTATTTGCAAATAGTGGCGTTATTCAAGACTTGTTTAAGTGAGTTAATAAGTTACAATAAAAAAGTTATACGGCAACATTCTTCTTTTTATTTGCAAATAAGACGTGCGTATAAACGTAGTAATAGAATTGTTAACACTTGTTTCAGCGTTGTAGACTTTCGTCCACATCAAACAAACACTCGTTGGTATCCGATGTGCAACAACGGGGACCATGAGCGTTGTCCACTAGCAAGCCAGTCCCACAAAATTTTAGCACACGCTGTGGCTGCTTCATTTCCACCAAAGGCTTTTCACCAAATGCACAGTATTCCTGGCTTTGCAAGAACGTGGGTAACCGCTTTTTTCAAGACCCGAGTAAACAGATAAAGACTCTTCCTGGTCCTAAGGATACTGAATTGCAGAGCTGTTGGAAATAGTTATTATCTTAACTTCATCTAAGCAAGGGATACGCAAGGGTGAATTACTTTTAAAAGTTCAACAGAGTTAAGAATTCATACACAATTATTTTAAAAATCCTTACGGAGGAAGGTTGCGGGAAAGGGATTCATTTATGCAGTAAATGGAATCATTTACGTCCATATATTTGATAATTCAGTTTCTACTGTAATACAAATTTTCTTGTGCGTATAAAATTATATAAAATTAGAAAGTAGGTAGATACGGGTATACACGATTGTGCATGTAAATGTATTCATTAATATTAAATTTTCATTAAAAAAATACACTCACTTGCTTGGCAAAGTTTGGGCAAGTGATTATAAATGAAATTTTAACAACACGATAATAACAGCTTTTATCAAAAGGTAACAAGTTATTGCAACTTTTTTAAAATCTATATGTGTATATAAGACATTAATAGAAACCCCTTCATTCAGATAATGAATATATTCATTATATCAATGAAATTTGTCATTAAAAGTTCATTGGATCAATGCAAAATGTTTCGTTGCAATTATGAAAAAAAATTTTCATTAATTTAAAATTTCACTAATGGTTTGTTTATGAACAAAAATCGACTTCAGTAATTCTGGTATAAACTCTAGGACATGAATTCCCTTCAGACATAGTCCGAAGGGAACTATTTTCTCTTTGGAGGAAGAATACATCATACAATTTTTTGCGTGCCATAGATTGACGGAACTGACCTTCGTAGCCTAGTAGGTAGTGTACTAGACTCGTAGTGCGCGAAGGTCCCAGGTTCTGTTTTGGAATATTGATTTACAAAAAACACAAAAGTTAAACAAAAAACAAAATAAGAAATGGTGTCTATTTTGGTTCTTACGTTCATTAGCCGCACGTATTATAAAGCAAATTAACCCAAAGGTCCTTTGTAACCATGTTACCTTATTTCACAGAAGTTTTAAAATTATTCAAAAATGGACTTACTTTTTACGGAAACCGATTTTGTTAAAAATACCAGCCATATTCTCAGCACTGGCCTGTATTTACAAATTTATCCAAATTGACTAAGAAACCACTGGTTTCCCAAAAAAATTATTTATAAATGAGGTTCTGGTTTTAATGAGATCTTAACATCTTTGCAATATTTTATGTCACAATCAAATTTTCTGGCCATTTAAAATGACATTTTGTCTATTACTTCCTGTTTTTAACTAAATTAATGGATTAAGTACCAAACTTATTATAATGTCTGTGAAGGAAAACCTTTACTTTTAGTAATTTATGTATAAGGAAGTAAATCAATTATTTTATTAGTTTTTCCAACAATAAACTGTCAAGGAACAAACACCATTTTCATTCTTTGAAAAAGATCTTTGACGGTTTTTTTTGTGTCAGAACCTTCTCTTCGTTACTAAAACCATTATGCATGACCATTAGAAAAATTTGTCTGAATACAAAGAAAATATCTCTGAAATTTCATTAAGTTTCCGGTCTTATTGTTTAACAATTACATTTGCAACATGACTTGTATATGTTTGTTGGCTTGAAAATTTCTTTTCTACGGTTTCATTGTTTGTAGTGTTTATCTGCAATTTATGGGGATTTTATAACCAATAAAATATCAATTGACTTGCAATTAATCATATTAAGACTATATGGCAGATTTCTAACAATAACCAGTTAAATGCCATTTCATATTTAAAAAAAAGCAGCAACAAAGATGAAGGTGATGATGCCTTAGATAGAGCATTGTTTAGTGAAAAGCAAAAGGAACTCATTTCATTTCTATTGCTTCTTTATTCTTTCTTTGTGCGGCAATTTTTCTATTGGCTTAAGTTTCCTCGGTGATATGTATATACCGGAAAATGTAAGAAAATACTATTTATTGTTTACTATTGTTGGCTACGTTATGTATTGCTTATTGTATTCCACTTTTCCTTAATTTCGTTTGTTTGTACTGCATTTTTACTGCAGCAACTGCAACAAAGACATTGTTTGCAGTTGTTTTACCTTTCTCACTTTTGCTACTGGCCTCCAGATGAATTTCATTATGGCAAAGATATCTGTTTTTTTTATAAATTGGATAATAAATGAGCGTTAAATTATAAATGAAGTAAGTATGTCCGTTTGATTTTCATTCACTATATTTTCATATCTTTACGCTAAATGGCGGGAAGAAGTAAGCGGAAGTGATTTTTTTTTAATTCTAAAACAACTAATGGGATTAATTGACATTATACGAGGTTAAGGTATAAAAGATCTAATTTCCATAAATAAAAATCACAGTTTATGAAATCCTTGAACTTAAGAGCAACTATGATTAGAACAAAGTAAAGGATCTTCAAAGAAAGAGGACCATATTACACTTGCAACATCTGCACTTGCCCTCCCTCCAATGTCTTATACTAGTAACAATCAGACAATATCACCACTGTGTGGAGGAGAGCTCTTTAGAGTCAACCTAATGCAGGTCATACCTCAAACTATCCACTACAGGGTTAAATCTGGGTTTTATAAAAAATAGTATAATAAAAAAAACTGTTCGGAAATAAGTATTAAATTGTATCTTTAGGGATCTTGTGGCAGTTGAGGCAAACCCCAAATCATGAGAGAGCTGATGTTGATTAAGATATTGGGCGTTTTTTCCAGCATCAAATTTCTATAATATTACCCAACTGTGAATTCACTGAACATGCAACAACGATAGTAGACACATTTTTGTTCATCTTGTGCAAATCGATAACACAGTGCAATGGAGAAACAATTTTTTTTAAGTCAACTAATTGATATATTATTGGTTGTGCTGATATAAAAAATCGTAGACTAGTGGCTAGTGTACTAGATTGGTAGTCCGAAGGTCGCAGGTTCGACTCCTGGCGCATACTCCGGGTGTCTCTGCAGATAAGCCAAGTAGCTTAAAATTCTTTTTACTCCTGCAAGAAGCATAGGCCCACCACAAGATTATCCCAATAAATTCGATCTGATGCACTATGCTTAATTTTACTCCAACGCGGCTGTAAATGGGATATTTCAGTTTCAATTTGCCCTTTGCAGGTGTGTAATGGTCTTCCAATATGTCAACTGCCCTGCGGGTTCCGGGTTATCGGATTTCATGACTTTCATTTTGAGATCTATTACATAGAAATTCCATTAGACATCACAATGCCGGGCTTAGCATCAGATCATTTTATTTATTTATTGAAACTTGAAAAGATTCAACCTCATATGTTTATGTGAAACGAATCATATACAGTATGAGAATTCTTTATCGTATATAATTAATACAAAGTACTTGATCGAGTAGGCTTAAAGTTCACTGACGAATTGGTTCAGCGACTAATAAAATGTGGTCATGCCATAACAAACAAAACATAACTCTGTTTAAAAATTAAATCAAAAACAATAAATTCCAGTAATTCAAAACAATAAATTCCAGTAAATCTAAAATGCCATGAAAGGCATTGCTTTAAATGGAAGAAATAAGTTAAAACCGTTGAATAGTTCTAAATACTCAAATGAAATCTATAGAAAAATTAAAAAAAAAACAAAAACAAAAGAATAATTCAAAAATTACCAAATAGTCCCCTGGTTAAACCTTTAGCTGGAAAGCAACCATTAGCGTATATGGTATTTGCATATAACGACCCTTGAAATGAACTTTTACTATATGAAAATAGAGCTTAACTTAAAAACTTTTCTTTTAAGTGACATTTTTCTCCTTACTCGTCTTTAGTTGAAATTTTTTTGAAAACTGTGGAATTTGTATTTAAAATAAAATTTTATCTATTTAAATTTTCCTTCATTGGAGTTTTAATAAATCTTTTTTTTAACGAATTTCAAACACCAATTTGAAACTGCAAACAATGAATTCTATTGTGACCTTAGGTGCTGTGTATTATTAATTCACTTGGAAGACCACCAGGTGGTGTTCAAATCAACTTGTGCATATAAAATTATGTAAAATTAAAAATATAGCATGTATGCATGTACATGTATTCATTAATATTAAATTTTTGTTAAGAAAAACACACTCACATGCTTCGCAAAGTTTAGGAGAGTGATTATAAATGAAATTTGAACAACACGATAATAACAGCTTTTATCAAAAGGTAACAAGTAGTTGCAACTTTTTTCAAGTTGTTAAGAGCTATGGAATCATACATGTGTATACAATACATTAATAGAAAAACCCTTCATTTAGATAATGAATATATTCATTGTTTCTATGAAATTTGTCACTAAAAGTGGAGCTAATGATGACCTTTATTGAATCAATGAAAAATGCTTCGTTGCACATTGTACGTGGACAATATTGTGTCATGATGTTGACGAAGAGAGGAACAGACACATAAATAAAAATTTGTGATCATATTGCTTGGTTTTTCCAAAAATTATAAAATAAAAAAGATAAACATTTAAAATCAAATACATACGGTGATTTAATTTTTCTTTTGACAAATTGTCTATAATTAGTAGAAAAAACTTATATTATTTGGTTATATTTTTCCAAAAATTTGTTAAGAACGAAATCAGTTTAAACAATAAAACGATTTGTATTTATACAATAAAGTATGAAAAACTTATTAAAAGCAGAGATTGAACAATTTTATGTATGCAGTGTAATTGATCATTGTATAAATGAAAAGTTTCATTGATATTAAGCAAAACTGCTTCATTGCTGGAACGAATGATTTTTCCTTGAGGGTAGTTCCTGCTCAAATACTTCCTGCTAAAATTTTGATGTAAAACCTTGGGACGACAGCAATCCACATGGCCTGAATTGAATGGATATGGACAAATATTTCAAAGATTTTACGATATGGACAATAACAATATGTCTCACGCCACATTGGACATTCTGCATGAATGATATGAGGGCATGGCCATCTCACGTGGATACAATATGAACTGGCCACGGAGATGGTGCAAGTAAACCGGGTTAGATTTCTTGCCGTATATTTTTATTAAGTTGCAGGTCTACTCAAATAAGCCACAGCAGACCTCAAAGCTTATGCCATTAGTCAAATTCAGAATGATTTATGATCCATATAAAGAAAGGTGGACATTCTTGAAGCGCGCTAGCCACCAAAGGTACAGTAGACGTTTTCACGATGTTATATTTCATACATAATGGCATCGATAGGCCTTTTAAATGAATCAAAAAAATCTAACGATATAAATATCATACGAGTACACATTTGTTTTATTTGCACCTAGAGATAAGAAACGCTTAATAAAAGATCCTTTACTTCCAAATCACAATTTGTTCATGCTAATGACTCTTTTGTAAAAGCCTTTTCCTACAAAGATTAAGAGAATTGGTTTTATATGATCAGTTTGTTTACCTAAAGTTGACTATTTGCTTAGAAATACTCGTAAAACAATTTTTTTCACTTGCACTCATATTGAAAGAATAAACCAAGTCCACGCGCAAGTCAGTTTATTTATTTGTTAAAATGGTAAGAACGAACGTTATTTTAACGGATGTAAGCCAAAACTACTTACACATGCATGTGATATTAACGTCTAGCCAACTGTTAGCACTCTGCTAACAAGAAACTGATTAACGAAATTCAACAAACAAAAAAAAAAACGTTTAGAAAAGGTTAAGCTGCAGTCATCTGAACTCAGCCAAGCAAACAATATTAAACTTTCAGTCAATCTTTGTTTTATTGTAATGGATTTTTTTAATTCATTACAAAAAATTTTCTTTGTACTGTTGTTTACTCTCCCAACGAAAAGAAAAAAAGAAAAATTTTGTGTGATGTTGCTTATGCAATAGTTAAAATGCGGCGGCTTCTTGTCTTGTATTTGTCTTTAACAAATCAACCATTGCGATGTTTCAAGGTATTTGTACAACGAAATTATATGAAATAGACAAAAAAAAAACTGGGAATTGTTTAGAAAATGTAAAAAACTAGTAGTTGAAAAAATATTAAGCCATGTCAACGGCTGAATGACAATTATTCTATACCAAAGAAATTTTTAAATGAGGAAGTCAAAATAAAAATGTGAAAAAACCTAGAAATTGTTTGAATTGACTCACCACTTGCATGAGGATTTGTTCAAAATGTGAAAAAGAAAATCTAAACAACTTGAGAGTAGTTAAAAAAGTTACCTGGTATCTGCATTTTCCACTAAAATAGGGGATTTCCCGAATAAGAGCAGTTAAAATAAAGCCAAGAGTTGTAAACTAAAATTACTCCACAAAGATGCGTCTGATTACCGCATAAGGATCCACTTGGCATATGAAATGGGATTTGTTTTTGGTTTATTTGCAACCGAAATTTCTGAAGCGAACGATGCTGATGGGATCCATTTGAGAGGTGTTTTGGGGAGCTTTAGGTTTTTTTTATTTATTCTTTATGGAATTTTCAATTGAACTTATAAGAAGCATTCAAATTTTAACTATGAAACCTTTGATTTAGTTAAGCCCAATTCAAGTTGCACAATAAATTTTACTTCTACGGCGGATATTCTTTGGCTGTAATATTTTCCCATTTGGCATGATTGTCCCTCAATGACTGTGGCATTTTCCCAGCTGCGACTTGGGGCTTAGTCCTTGAGTAGTTAAGTGTAAGCTTAAAAGAATTTTATCATCAGTATATGATGATGTGTGAATATTATTGGCATGTCTAAAGAAAAATTAAGTGTAATACTAAAGCCGGCTTCGATGTACTGCTTCGATCATCTGCATTGGTCAAATATTACGGATATTACTAAGTATGCAGTAGACCAGCACTTTGCCTTCGCTAAATGCAATCGGATATGCAATTTTCTCCGGATATTTGCAGCCGTTTTTTACACCCGACTCATATATATTTACCTTAACAGTTTCCAACAAAGCGTTTTTTCAGCCGCTTATATTTTTAGGTTAACAACACTTAGCCTTTTGTAGATGACAGCAGCGTCTATTATTCATGCTCATTTGTCAAAAGAACAACTCTGTCGTGGATTTGGGGCTGTAAGACAGATTATAAATGATACACTTAATCATGATCTTGTAATGATCCTCAATCGGGGTTATATAAATAGAGTCGACTCTAATGCTCGTAACTATGGGTGATTTAGAAATCGAGGATTCAGAAGTACGTGATGTTTTTGGCATGAAAATTCAATATGATGTTCGATGGATGGAGAAAAATACTCTTGTCGCTAAAGGGACATTCCTGTCACTATATAAGCGTCAAGTTTTTTTAACACAATGTAAGAGATATTCCTCCTCAATTGATGTCCTTACTATTTACAGGGCCTATATTCGTTTCAAAATGGAATACAATTCTGATGTATTGGCCGGTGTTTCAAACACTATTTTAAAGTTACTCGACCGCGTACAGGAGAGCGCGAAGCAGCTCATCGGTGACCGTAGTATAACAAACTCCATTGACTCACTGGACCATTGTCGCATTGTGGCATGCCTTTCGTTGTTTCATGTTTACTTCAATAAAGTGCGTCTAACGAGATGAGGAAACTGGTTCGCGAAGCCCGCACCTTTTCACGAGCTACCAGTTTTTCATTCAGAGGGCATCCATTCGAGGTCGATGAAACGAAAACGGGTAGCCCCTTACAAAATTTTTATCAATTGTTCTATATCCAGAGAACTATAGCAGTGAATACTTCATGCAGTTTAATCAGGCAATAAAGTGCTATTTAAAAAAAAAAACCTTTAGATATAGAAAGGGGGATGGGTTCCCCATACAAATAAGCTATTAATTATTCTTGATATGGAAATCTACAAGACAGAATCACAGAATTATTTTAGGAGTTAATTTAAATATAAAGTTCAAATTCATGCAGAAAACGACTTGGATAAGAGTGGACAGCAGATTAGCCCTCTTATAGGATTAGTATTTATTTTCTTTTAACAGGAAAGGTGCAACAGTGAGAGAAGTTGTTGTGTTGATGCCTTTGAAAACAACGATCGTAAAATAAAGTCACAATCTTCTGTAAAATTATGAATGGCCTTTAACATATTTTAGGACGATGGGGCAGAGCAGCACACCGGATTATGGTTACTGTCTTATAAAGCTTTAATACGTTTTTCATGTAGATAAGGTGACAGATATAAAATGAAGTGTGTTACAGATGACAAGCCATAAAAATAGATCTTCTATAGTCCATAGTTGGTTACAACTCACTAATAAAACTTAATATGACATAAAAGAGCTGTTTGCTAAAACATGAAGGAGGCAGAAGACAAAAAGCTGAGGCGCCACTTTTCGATTGATGCTTATGCTGACAACGAAGAGGCCACGAGGTCTGAAGCAATAGATTTTTAAAGCAGGTCGCTTTAATTCTCTTCATGAAATGCAATAGCGTTCGGTTATGTTATTTAACGAATGCTGTAAAATATTTTCAGCCATTGAACCCAAATTTAATTATGATGTTTACGACTGTCCTTTCTTTTGAGTCACGATTTTTAATGTCCGCTTAAGCTCCTTCTGCAGTCCTTTATGTAGTCAAGAAGACATTTGGTGATAATAATTAATTAAAAACCATGATGACGAAACACGAAATTAATTTAAAAAAACTAATAATAAATTAACAAAAGCAATTCGTTTCGTTAAATATTCTTAATTTATTTTCAATTCAAAGTAACTGAAAACAAAAAACTCGAAAATAGTTGTAAAATCTTCCATATTTCGACAGTTTCAATTAATTTGTACAGACTCTTTTTGTATTATCATCACTGCTGGTAGAGTAATGATAACTTTATTAAAAACTTAAAGGTTCTTTCTTCTTGCTATTGATATACATAGAAAACCCACATAATTGTTTCCAGGGCTGAGCCTCTTTGTCTACCGCTCCACTCGCAGTCGTAGTGATTATGAAAAATTACTTAATTTTAAAGCAGGCGATGAACTACTACAATGAGAAAATGTTCATAGTTATGGTTCAATTCTTCACAAGTTGATTAATTAGTTCCAAGAATGGCATAAAAATACATACTAAATGCCACAAAATGTGGCAAGTATAAAGCCATATCGTAAAATAAAAGATGATATGCACACAAGACAGAGGAAAAAATTTTTTTTGATCTTTGAATATGAGAATTTAGTCAAAATCTGGCAGCTGAGAAACAAAAACATCAAAAAACTATAAAGTTTGGTTTTATGAGCTTGTATGTTGAACATGTTAACAAATATAAAATGATTTAGAGCCTTTACTTTGTAATTGACTTTATCCTTTCAATTGATATAAATGTGTGTCCATACGTACATACACTTGGCTGTCAAAGTATTATCTTACAGACTATATAATCCATAAAAACGATAGAAAAACAAAATCTGAAGGCTATTGATTAGACAAGGACTTGGGAAAATGTTACATGAATTTGAAGGAAGTGTAAATTTAAAAGTACACTTAGAGAAATCTGTCTGTCTGCTCTATGATGAATTGTAACTAATATTCTTAGTTCAATTTGCCAATTCTTATCAATGAAAGATTAAATGAAACATGTGTTTCCATAGCAAAACTTAAGCTGGATCAAGAGATTTAAGAGAGATTTAATGGCCCAAAACTTAAAGATCTTTACCGAGTCGACCATATTCTGTATACTCCCCAAAATTTCTTTTGCCAAAAAACACTAAACAAAAAATGGGAGCCATTATGAGATTAAGAACAATACATTTCGGGATACTCTTTTAGGTGGATCGTAATGAAAATCCTTTCACAAATATTCAGCAAAAAAACGTAGAAGGAATCATCGAAATTATCTACAAATAAGTTGCTCAAGCTTATTTTAACAATTTTTATTCGTATTTTATCTTCTTACAGAGATCTACTCCAAATAAAAGTAGAAAAAATCATTGATTTTATAAAGAGAGGAGAGGTGGCAATCGTAACTATTAATCGGGTATCTAGAATTCCCAAGAAACAAATCTTTTTTTAACTGTCTTGGATGCCTTGAAAATTCTGAAGAACTATTTTCTTAATAATTTTGGACGTTTAATCGTCTTACCAATAAATATAATTTTCTTTATGGACTCAAATTCAGATCTCATCTATTTCCATTTTAAAATGATCTTTATTAAGTTTTTCTATGTACCATGATTATGAAAGACAAGAAAAATAAATATGACAGAAAAATATATTTTAGAGGCCACCACACACCTCATCAGCACCCTAGTCTCCACTTTGAGAGATGCTTCCTTAACAGCCATTAGCATTTACTCATATTTTTAATTGTGACCGAAGTTTACTTTGTTCTTTTCATAAAACACATTTCATATAAGAAAACATCATTCTCTAATGGAGTCGGATGAGATTTGAACTCGAGCCCATTCTGCAGTTCAGTTGAAAATACACTGAACAACAATATTTTTCTTCTTAAAATTCTCATAGAGTATACATAAAAGATCTAATAACTTACAGTCCGTTCGAAGTTTAATCCATTGTCTCTCTTACTCTTGTGTCTTAAGATCCGCTGAAATTACGGCATGTGGAGATTCCAGTATCAGCCATCAAACCATCTGCCGTTCCCTAAACATCAAATTAATTCATTGGCTATATCAATTGGCACTTTATGAAGCAGCCTTTTCTGGAGAATCGATAAATTTGCTAGGAGTTTTTAAACTCAATTGTCTCTTGTAAACTATTTGATAATATGATTAATTCGGAGTTTAATTGACTGGCCTTTTCTTCGCACCCCATGGCCATAACTATGATGTCTATTAGCATTTTAGGAAATTTTAGTTATTTTAGTTAGTTGCTCTAATACTAATATTTAGAGCTGTAAAAACTGGGCCAAGAGTAGGAAGTGAGCATCAAGGTTCTTTCATTAGGTTGGTGTAGAGTTCCACGCTTTTCTAGATGATATATTAATATAATTCGTATTTGAGGCATGGAAATGGTTGCTCATCTGATGCAGAGATATGTTCTGAATTTGAATAAAATTATAATAAAGATAAGGAGTAAATTAGCAGCCGATTTTCCAGCTTCATTTTGTTTTACCAGGAGTGTGATCCCTGACAGCTTGATAGTGCAGGATTACAAAGTGCAGCTGCATGGCCTTCAAACAAAGAATTTTAAATGTTTAACACTAATCTGAAATCAGTCCCACTGTAAAATTAAAATGCTCTTCGAAGATACGTTTTATGTCTGGCTTTGGCTTAAAAATTTTTCGTCCAATAGTCAATTGATGCTTGCTTGAGTAGTGAAGGTTAATTAGCCCCGTAGCAAGGACCATGTTACTGGTCCATGAAACCATGTCATACAAATTTCCTTTTGTGGTTCAGACAGCCGTCGTGGCAATGACTATTAATTGGATTATGTAGATAAGGAGTATAATGTAACGATAGTTTCCACTGAATGGCTAGTCAGTGACTTGCTTCCGTTCGACGATATAGTGGAATCTAATGGTGGGTTAATGTCATGCTGGACAAGTGACATTTGGAGCTTCGTTCTTTATGATATTTGCTATAATTCTATAGGACGTAAGCTTGTTGCTAATGGAAAGCATAGATCTGATCCTCTAAGAACTGGCCTAATTTTATCTGATAATAAAAAGAGATACCCCTCTGTAAAAGGCATTCAAAGTTTTCTGTCGATATGGGACAGTTTTATCCTGCTTAGTTGTGTATTTTTTTTAATTTCATTACATATATTTTGAATCAGTATGAAATTGAAACATTAAAAATTTTAGTTTATAAATTTTATTTTGCAACAGCAAACATCTATTTCACAGTGTGTCTGTTTGCGAGCGAAATAGTGAAATTTTTTATCCAATTTTCCTTAAAACATTTGGAAAATTTTTGCTTTAATATATGTTTTAATAAAAAAAACTAAAATAAAAGTCCCTGCTATATACTTTATACGTCTATATGTCTGTCTGTTTGCGAAAAAAAAATTATAAAAATCTTTTACACAATTTTTTCATCAATAGTTTTTCAAGTTTAAATATTTTTCTTCCCATTAAAAAATGTGTCCGTCTGATAGCAAATATAATCAAGTATTATTGCCAATTTTTGCTACAATATTTGAATCGCAAAAAAAATTACAACTTTCCTTTATGTTCTAAGTGAGTCTATACATATGTCTGTTATTTTGCCTGCCTCCGAAAAATTTTAAAATTCATTTACGAATTTTTTTCCTCAATAATTCTTCAAGTGTAAATATTTTTCTTCGTATTAAAAAATTCAACACTTACAATTTTCAAGTACTTAAATTTTTTACAGCATTTCTTAATAAATTTTAAAACACGAAAACATATTTTTAGAAAACACCAAAAACACTTAACACTTTTTCGTATCCATTACCAAAAAAGGTACATTCAAACAACTTTAATGACATGATTATTGAATATTCAATAATAACGAGGCTGCTTGTCTGAGAGGCAGACTCTTCATCAAAGAGGAGTTTATCACACATGTGTTCCGAATAAGTAAAGTAGTCATTAATAAATTGTATGGATTTCATATATTTTAGGCAGGGGAGTCTCTTAACAATCTGTTTGGTGATGTTTTAAAATATTGTAAATATTTTAAAACATGCATTTGAAGTACTTTAGATGAGATGTGGGTACTAATTAAGAAATAAACATTTGTTTTGGATTTTGGAAAATCCAATTTAACCAGCCGTGTTTCTTAAGGATTTATAATCAATGGTAGTTTTAATTAATAAAAACAATATTTTAATATTTAAAATAAAAATTTGCAATCCAGGCTGTATATTTAAATGATTTGGCAGTAAAACATAAAGCCGAGTTAGAAAAGGCAGTTATTAAGTCCATCCATCATTAATGAAAATAAATTTATTTTACCGACTACACAAGGAACAGGGTTTTACTAGGACACACGAGGCAAACGGCAAGGAAACCATCACAAAACACACACATGCCAAAATTATAAAACTATGCATAAAAGCTTTCTATGATTGCTATGGTTATGTATTCTTGTAATTTTTAAATAAAAACATGTTTGCATGTTGTATTGTATTTGAGAATTTACATACGATATACAAGGTTGGATGTTTTCCAAACATAATGGCAAAAGTCTACTAACGATTTGGGTCCAACGAAATGCAAACACGCAGGCAGTTCTACGAACAGCAAATAGCAATTTTATTTTTAAATAAGTACATAAATAAACATATTTAAGGTGATGACAGCCACACTTGAATCTTAACAGGTAGAAATAAACCACAAACGAGACAACAGTTGCTTTAATGGTCACCTTGTGTGCGCTTAGCATTAGAAATAGTTTTGCAGACGGCATTAAACAACTCCCCAGGAAAAAACACCAAAAAATACAGGAAATAGTGCTAAAAAATTTGGGGCATTATTTCTCTTGAAATAATACCCAAAAATTTCTATTATGATTTAAATCATTAACGGAATTTAATAGTAAAACAAATAAAAATCAAATAACATCCCACTTTCAGAGATTTATTTATTAGCGCTATCCATTTAGTGGTTTCAAGACCGTTGGTCTAACAAGGCTCTTATATGTAAATCATCTATAATCTTAAATGTCATTTAAATAGCAAATAATTTGCCATTTACGAATATGAATTGCTTACAGATTGCTTACAGATGTGGTTAGGCCTGTGCATCATCGTAATGTGCACACTAGCGAAAACATCGCTTCTGTTAGTAAAAGTGTGCGAGATAATCCGAATTTGGCGATTCCAAGGCGTTCTCTGCAATTGAAACTTATCTTACGGCTCATTATGGCGTATTTTACATTTGTATTTGCACCTCCATCCATATAAAGTCCAACTCTCGCAACAAGTACAAGCCAGCTGACCATTCACAACGCCTTAGATATGCTGACTGGCTGCAAGAACAACAGGCTTCTAAAGCTGATTTTTCGAACGAAATTTTCTTCAGCGACGAAGCTCATTTCACGCACGGTGGTTACGTCAAGGAGCAAAATTGTTACATATAGTTTCTCGGAAAAACCAGAAGTGAAAAAGTGACTGTCTGGTGTGCATTATGGCCTGGAGGTGTCATTGAGCCGTCAATTCAGGGCGCTATGGCCGTATGATAACCGACTTTTTTGGCCTATAGTTGAAGATAATGAACCTGACGATATATATTTTTTCAGTAAGGCGGTTCCACGAGCCACACAACGCGATTGATTTTTTGTTTATTGCAAGGAAGTTTTGCAGAACGCGTAATTTCGCGACGTCAATTGGCCAGCAAGATTTGACGCTGCTAGATTTCTTTGTGAGGTTACGTCAAAGATCTTGTATACGTAGATAGTCCCCTAAAGTTGGCGCATTTTTTTTTCCACTAATTTTATTTATTGTATCTTCAAATAGAACTAACAATAAGTGTTCAAATCTTAAGTATAAATATAATAATTAGGCCCAACCAGTGTCGGACATAAACTTAGTGATAGTAATTAATAATACATAAATATGTTAAGCACAAAAATATTCAAAAAATTCAATCTGAAGTGTGGCGTATTAAGGCCGTAGTATCCCTCTTTTTTAAGCGGATGTGTCCAGGAAAGTTCAAGATGTTACGAGCAAGGGGATTAGGATGGGACTCGAGGTTTGTTAAATATTTTCCAGCATATTTTGCAATTTCAGCGGTCACAAGTGGCATATTTAAATCACGATGTAAAATTGAATTTTTCATGTACCAAGGAGCCGATGTTATTAACCTTAAAATTTTGTTTTGCATTCGTTGGATTCTCTCTACATTGGAAGCTGAAGCAGTGCCCCATAGCTGAATTCCGTAACACCATATGGGTTTCAAAAGCGACTTGTATATTAAAAGTTTACAATCTAGACTGAGTGTAGAATTTCTACCAATCAGCCAATGTATCTGGGTCAATTTAAGCTTCATTTGTGTCATCTTAGAGTCAATGTGGTGTTTCCATGTAAGCCGTCGGTCAAGGTGTATACCAAGGTATTTCACCTGTGAATGTTGAGGAACAACTTGATTGTTGATTCGAATGGGGGAACAAGTATCTCTTCGTAGGGTAAATGTGACATGAACACACTTTTGTTCATTTACTTTTATTCTCCATAAGTTCAACCACAGCTCCAACAAGTTAATATGTTCCTGAAGATATCGGGATGCCTCGTGAGGGTTTTCATGCATACTAAGGCAGGCTGTATCATCGGCAAATGTAGAGGTGAGGATATTACTGCTTAAAGGCATATCACAGGTATAGATCAAATACAAAACTGGACCCAGTATACTCCCCTGTGGCACACCGGATGAGATAGTTTCGGGCTCACTCATGAAGTCTCCTTCCACAACAGTGAACTTCCGGGCAAGAATATAAGTTTCCAAAAGATTTACGATGTTTATTGGCAGATATGTCTTCAATTTTAAGATTAGGCCTTCATGCCACACTTTATCAAATGCCTGAGAGACATCAATAAAGAGGGAAGAACAATACTTTTTTTCTTCAAATGCTCTTCTTATGAAATGGACCAATCTATGAGTTTGTTCAGTGGTGCTATGCTGACTTCTAAAACCAAATTGATGGTCCGGTATGCACCCACTATCAGTTAGAATTGGGGACAATTTTGTCATGAGCAGCTTTTCGAAGAGCTTTGAAATTGTTGACAGTAAACTTATTGGCCTATAAGACTCAGCCTTGGTAAGATCTTTGCCCGCCTTTGGAATCATTTTGACCATGGCAAGTTTCCAGCTGTGTGGATAATACTCCAGTCGTAAAATGCCATTAAAAATAAATAACAGGATTCTAATAGCAATACGAGGCAACTTCATCAGCATCTTGTTACTAATTCCATCAATACCCGGGGCCTTCTTTGGGTTGGTTTCAGCAATTAGTTTTTGTACATCACGCATCTTAAATTTCATGGGTCGAGGGGGTAGAGCTACTACACTCGGTAAATCAACAGCACCAGTACATGTGTTTGGGGTAAATACGTACTTTAAATGCCCAGCAAATATGTTACCTTTTTCAGTATTACTTCTTGCCCAACCTCCGGTAGAAGTGCGCAGGGGTGGTTTATACTCAACGGGTGTTTTAAGTTTTTTAGCAGCGCGCCACAAGGAGTAATTAGATGCTGCTGTGACATCGAGACCTTCCAGGTAGTTCTTAAGAGAAGCAGATTTTTCAGCTGAAAGCAACTCTTGGAGTCGTTTAGTGCATTCTCTAAATCTGATTTTATGTTGGGGCGATCTGTATTGTTGCCATTCCCTTCTAGCTCTTCTTTTTTCACATACGAGACGTTCAATATCCGCAGAATAAATTCTATTAAACCGAGTCTGCGGATGGGAGGTAGTGGCATGTTTAGCAGCCTGTTTAATATTCTCGGTAAGATTGGCAATGTTAAGTTCAATATCATTGGGAGTTCTAAGCCTGATGTTTTCCGTACAATGACTACTGAGATATTTTTTGAACCCCAGCCAGTTAACACGATTTATCATCTTCACATATGGGTGAGGTAAGTCACTTCTTAGTGGGCTGCAAATTGTAACGATCGTGGGAGAGTGATCGGAGGAGAGATCATGTGAAGCTTCAACATGAATTAAATCCCTAGGGATATTTTTCATGACCCCAAAATCTATAACATCCGGAATTTTTTGTATGTCAGTAGGCCAGTAAGTGGGCTCCCCGCTCGAAATGACATCCAAACCCATTTTTGAAATTGTGTTGAACAATGCTCGACCTCTAGGTGTAATAAGACGCGATCCCCAGAACGTATGCTTTGCATTGTAGTCGCCAGCTGCTATGAAACAAGGGCCAATAGTTTTATAAAAATCCTCGTATTGATCCTCAGTGATTGAAAATCTGGGAGGGGAGTAAATGGATGATATCACGAGATTTGAACAAAAATTTTCGATACAAATATTCGTTGCTTGTAGATGGTCTTCACAAGTGTTCTCAAGAATATAGTGCTTGAGTCTTGACTTTATTAGAACTGCTGATCCTCCGCATGCTCTTCCTCTGGAGTCCTTTGTATCATATAAAGTGTAGCCACTCATTTTAAAAAGGCTTCTCGAAGTCAAATGAGTCTCAGATACCAACATTATATCAATATTTTTTACCGAGAGGAATTGCTCAAGTTCATATTTGTGTTGGCGAATGCCGTTTGCGTTCCAGAAACATACTTTTAACGTGTTCATGGCTTGTTAACTAATGCTAGAAGCAGCGTGTTCTGCATTCGCAGCATTTCTTGCATCATGCTAGTCATATTTGTTGTAAAATTGTTTATAGTTTGCACCAAATTGTCTATAGTAGCTTCAAGGCGACTGAAATTAAAGCTTGGGATTGCATTTGTTGCATTAGTTGGTGGAGACACTTTTTGAACGGGAATAGAGTTGATCTTCACAGCGTCAGCATACGATACATGTGAAGTGATTGGTTGGGCCATTAGGGTAGGAGTAGCGGTGAACGTATTTCCTGCTTGAGCTGGAGTTACTTTAGGCTTTTGGCTCATAGCTTGTTTAACAAAAGAGAATACAGGACATCCTCTGTAGTTAGCAGTGTGATTACCTCCACAATTACTGCACTTCTTTTCCTTCTGGTCCTTCGACTTATTGTAAATAGCAGTGTTGTGTAATTCACCGCACACAACACAAACAGTAGGTAATTTGCAATAAGTTTTCGTATGGCCATATTCTTGACAATTATGGCACTGTACGGGTCCTGAGCGCTTGTGTGGTTCTTCGACTGTAATTTTCCGGTATAACAGATATTTTAAATTATAAATAGGATGTGTCTCATTTTTCTTCAGTTTAATATCATTTGGTTCCAGTTCAACGCGAAATAAGGGTTGGGGGATCTTCTCCCTGTTTATAATGTTAGAGACATTTTTTACCTTAAAGCCTTGGAGGGTTGGCGCATTTGAAAACAAATATTTGTCAAGTTATCGCCAGGATAAGTATCTCCCAATATGTGCAAAAATGTAGCCGAAAACTACCTCAAAAGGATCCACTGCTGCAAGCATTCTAGAGAAAGTCATTTAAATGGTATATCGCGCGCAATAGAAAAATCCAATCATTACAATAAAATAAAAGTTGTATAAAAATTATAATTAAATATGATTTACCTTGACTTTTGAAACAGAAAAAGCTCCAAATGTTGTAAAGAAATAAAGCCCCAAATATGCATTTAAAATTCTAAAACAACCATCCCGGCATTTGGCCGGGCTATGGTATGTTCTATAAATAGCTTCTTTTTAATGGTAGTCCAAAATTTTTCTTCAGTTACTAAAGTATTTCTGAGTTTTGGACCGTCGGCCAAATGCCAGAACTTTCCTTCGAATGTCAAAAAATGGCTCCGCTTTCTGAAGCATTTCGAAACTAAAGAATTTCTGCCGGTGTGACTTAAGGACTTTCGCCTCTTTGATATGTCGAAACCCACCTTTGCAGAAATTCTGGGTAAAGCCAATGTTTGATATACCATTGAAGTAAAGGAAATGCAGAAATTCTCCTAAGAGCGAAATCAATTATCGACATACTGTAAAAGAAAACTTTGCTTTAATCAAAAAAGCCTCCCAAATATTTTTAAGATGTTATTTTATTATAAATTTTTATCAAATTCGTTATTCGAGATATTCTCCAAAATAACCATTTTAATATTATATTGTTTGTTGTTGGCTTAGCTAGGTATATGCCTGCATTTCATTGGCGCTAACCAAATCATCAGTACCCTTTAGCCAAATCATGATTGCAAGCATTCAAAGCTCGTGTACTTAAGCCACAGACTACAAACACTATATGAGAATTCAAACATTCAAACATGTGATTGTACAAAAGCATTCTAAAGCTATTTATACTTTTGTGTTTTTGTTGATTACAAATAGAAAAATATGATTGAGTTCTGTTTGAATTCTCATATAGTGTTTGTAGTCTGTGGCTTAAGTATACGAGCTTTGAATGCTTTCAATCATGATTTGGCTAAATGGTACCGATGATTTGGTTAGCGCCAATGAAATGCAGGCATATACCCAGCTAAGCCAACAATAAACAATATAATATTAAAATTATAAATTTTTATGATATTATTTCATATAAAATTTAAAATTTAAAAACGAGATAAGCCTCCTGTTTTTGCCTTCTGTGTTATTTTTGGGAAAATTATTTCATATATTTTTTGCGGAGTTATATCCTGGGGCTTATTCAACCTGCCACTTTTCCATGAGATTCAGATTGCCTGTTTTTTATGTGTTTATTTTAAGTAAACATCTTAATGTAAATTTAAATCACTCTAGATTTCCTATAAAAACGATAGAATTTATTTTCTGTAATTTTTAACTGTGAATTCTTCCTTGTTTGTGGGCTTTTAATGGTTTATTTAATGTTGTTTTGTAAAAATTTCTATAAACTCTTACGAATGTATGGCTTTCGTTAATAATACCAATAAAGTAACCTTATCAAAGACACACTTGAATAAATACATCCACGCATATACACACCAACACACACACACACACACATATATATATATATATATATATATATATATATATATATATATATATATATATATATATATATATATATATATATATATATTTATAATATATATATATATATATATATATATATATATATATATATATATATATATATATACATAATAAACACTTTGTTAATAAGCCCACAGAAGATACCAGTAAAGTATCCTTTTTTGGTGTTAAAAAATATTTGAAAAAATTTAATTGAGCTAAAAATATGATTTACATAGTGGTTGGAGATGTAATACAAAGGACATTTAAAATGTTAAACAGCTAAAATTATCTCAAACTCAGCATGGGACCATAAATTGTTTATCTTAAAAATAAAAAAGGTTTCTGTCTCATATAATTTTTTGTCCTTTTTAATAGACATTATAATTACGACATTTGGGAACTATCTTCTTGCATAAGCCAAATCATTTTAATAAGGCCCCATTGCCAGAGCTCAACTTTTGTCAAAATTCTTCTTTAATATTTTTTCTTTAGTTTGTACATTATATTATCGAGTTTGAATTAGAGACTTGAGACGCTTTGGCGACTGCATAGTCTTTTTTAATAAGGCTCTTAAGATAATACTTCATTATTAACTTTCTTTATATTTTGAAAATCTTTTAAAAGACTTTTTTAGCGAAACAAGACCGTATCCGTATCAAGCCAAGATGGTGTTTAATGTAGGTGAAGTACAGCTTTTACTTTAAAACAACTACGAAGGAAAAATTTGCTTGATCTATATCTGTGTCTTATAGTTTCACCAATGCCATGGGATATGATCTAAAAAGTTCTCATACTAACATATCATATCTTTAATTTTATTTCTTTATATATTGCTTTAATTTTTGTTTTTGTTGACTTCATTCCAAGCCTCCTTATTCATCGCCTTTTCATAATTATGAACCCTGTATAGCGAGATGACATACAGACGAGACGAGTGGACAACTTGCTGTATTATTTTGAAAAAATCAATGCATCCATTATGTTAAAATTACATTTCTTGCACATCCACCTTGATACCTTTTTAGCACAATTAGCTCCGGAATCGGACGAACAAGGAGAGTGTTCCAACAGGTGACCATGCCAATAGAAAAGCGATTCAAAGGCAAAAAATTGGATGCATTGCAAGCGGAGGTTTGTTGGTGGAGTTCTAAAATTATGCAGTTTGAAAATGAAAGCACCGAAGTTGAAGATAACACTGAAATTTGTGGACACACTGAACAAAACATGACCTTGAATTAATAATGTCTATCTCGAATGATACTGCAGACTCAGAACATGAGTATGAACAACCTACGAAGAAAATAAGGTCATCAAAACCACAAGCGTTAACTTCAACGAGGATGGATAGTGGCAATAACTGAAAATGTTCTAAATTTTGCTTCAGCTTATTCGGACTAGTGGTTCTCGAGTTATGACAAACAAAAGAGCCTAAAACGTGACAAATTCCCCTATATGATACTTTCTAACTTCAAATTAATTATTAAATTATTATTTGATGTACCTTGAGCAAACGAAGGATGCAGAAGTTCTTCTTTTTGGGCCTACTTCCATAAACAGTTATCAGAATTGAGTCCCGCATCAATCACATGAAAAATGTTCTAGTGTGTAATTAAAAGCTCTTAGTACCTCAGCCCTAACAATACTTTAAATATCAAAAGTACAAAGTCAACATACACATACATATAAAATAGCTAAAACTATTCGTAGTTCATTTAAGGATTCCAGGATATATTTAGAGTTGAGAATTGGGTTTATCTTCCAACGGGGTTTGTTTAAATTTGGAATGATTTTCTGTCATGCTACGTAAACGTCGGTTTGTAAACAGATCCTTTTCGTTTATATGCCGTCTTCAGTATTTTTTTTCTTAAGCAATTTTTACTTAGAGCAAATGAAACTTAATTGAAGTAAAGAAATGCTGTCTTGTCAAATCGCCATTTGCTGAGGGCCAAAAATTTTTAATATTCTACAAGTGATAACTGTGGACCACTTGAGCTCCTTTCATTTCAACGTGCATCCTTTAAATGTATTTGATAGCTCAGCCAAGGAATTGCGAACATCTACGTCCAAGTAAACTTGATCCCAGCTAGTTTTCCTACACCGGACATTAAATACATGCCAACCCCCCAAATTATCCACAAAAATTTCAATTGCACCCGCCTCACATATATTACGACAAAAACATTCCATTGAAATACGTTTGAGGTGTCGGGCTAGTATTAGTAAGACAACTTTAGATCTGTCCAAAAAACTGAATCCCCTTTTACCGAGATCACCGCCCCGTCCCTCCTTTTAGCCCTACTAGATATGTCGACAGATAAGAATTTGTCAAAGTTCATGGTATGTGTCATGTAGTTTATTTGTAGCTCTAGAATTTACCCCCCTAAAATTCTTAGGATAGTGCCATCACTAATATGACAGTGCATTTAATTCCCCGACTGTCTGAGTCTACGGGCCGCTATTGCAGATATATATTTGAAATAAATATGATTATTCTATCAAAACTGACATAAGGGGTCGAGGGTTGTTTAGTATTGAGAGATATGTACTTTTGTCTCTGTCACCACGAGACAAGTGATCCCTAAGTGAACAGCCTAAGGGCTGGGAACATAGAGTTTTAAATTTTAGATTCTACTTGCCTTCAAATCCGCTAAGTTATATTTACTTTTCGCGGGAGACACCACCACCACCTGAAATTAAAAAAAAGCATATTGGTTATTTAATTTTATACGTGTATACGAAACTTCGTTTTATTATGAAAAATGTTTTGACTTCATGCAACTGAGGAAGGTCGCAAATACAGTATGTTGCAGATTATCAATGATTGATATATTAACAATATTTCTTAGCAAGTTTGCATCATTTCCGCTGGTTTAAAATCTACCCCAATTCGATATGAAATTGTCTTTTTTGGGGGAAAAAATAATTTACTTAATATTTAAATTTATTATTTAGGATTTTTTCCTCAACAAATCGATGAAATAATTAGAGTTTCAAAAATGTATTGTTTCTTATGGCCTTAACAGCTCATATGCCGTAATTTCATTGGTCGCTAAACCAAATCGTCAGTAAACTTTAAGCAGCTTGAAAATATTCCGCCGTATAGGTGTATACAAAACAAATCACATACAATATGAGAATTCACTGTCGTATAAAAAATACTTTTCTTAAGATAACCATAATCATTAGAGAAGAAATTATACTTCACCACAAAAAAAAATTATAATAATAAATAAATAGCTGTTATCCGACTTGATCGGTATTATAATTTCAACATTTTCATTACTCTCATGGAAGCTCTTTTTCTAACAAGTAGATTTCGATCACAACAAGCATATCTTTCATTAGCTTGAGGGTTTTAATTCTTAAATAATTTATTTTGTTAATTTTTTTTTTCTCAATATTTAATGAAAAATTTTATATATTTTATTATTTTAATTTTAAAATGTTATTCAATTATAGAGCACATGAAGTGGAATTATTTGGGTATTGCTCATATACTCTTTATTATAATAAAAATAACGAGTTCCAACACTTTTTCCCCTTTAATTTAAATATTTTGTATATTCCAACTTTTTGAGTATTATTTAATTTAATTTTATTGACATTTGTGGGAAACAAATTTATGAGGCAAGTTATTTATTAATTCCAAAATATTATTCTTTTGGATGTAAAAAATTATTAAAAGTAAATCTGAAAACAAAAATGTTCAATGAATTATACTGATGCATAGATATATTCAAAAACTCCTGATAATGTCGTTTCTATAATAAAAGAAAACGTGTAAATCAGCTGTCCTGTCTTTCCTATTTTAGAAATCAATTGTATTTATATATTAATTTCGATATGAAAGTGGACTTTAAAAGCACTTCATGAACGTTAGATTACTTTGAAAGGAAGTCCATAAATTCATTTACTTTTTTGAAATTTATTATTTATTTACTATTCTTAGATTCCTAATATTGAAATTTATTATTCGGGAGAATATCCCGACTAATCGTTAGAAACAATTAGTTTTTTTGCAAAATGCATTGAAAAAATGTTTGTTATCAAATTGCTTAAACTTCACTGACGATTTGGTTTTAGCAACCAATGAAATGTCGGCATATGAAGAGCTAAAGCCACAACAAACATTTTTTCAATGCATTCTTAGATTCCTGTATAAAAAATTAAAATTTCATTTAACATTTCTATTGCAATTGGTTGTATTATTGTGCTATAGAGAATATTACAAAACATCTAAAATACTGAAAGATATTTTATTAAAATATTCTTTGATTGAAATTGGGGACAATAGACCAAGGTCCCCTAGTTTAATATTCTTAATGCATTTTTTATTTAAATTGCATTTATTCTGCCAACTTATTTTACTCTTAAAATTTTTTTTATTATTGTCTCTAAAAATTAAAATTAGTGGGGGAAATATTCAAATTAATTTAAATATTAAGTGAAGAACTTTTCCATAATTTTGATAGTACATTTTCTCAGCAGAACTTTTTTTAAATAAATTCCACATGTTGATTTAAATGGAAGCTTGAAATATTCAAAATCTTTTAATTCAACTGTTATCCTACAAGCTGCATTTCTTATCTTAAATTCATTAAAAACATGGGCTTGAACAAAAATAATGCACAATTTTTACGTATTGATTATAAAAATTGAAAGAAAAATTTCCCAAAGCAGTAAGTGACCTCAACTGTTTGACAGCACAATTGGGAATGATTTAAGAAATTTGCCTTCAAACTCGCCAACTTAAAAAATCACACTCTGGAATAAACAAAAATATCTCTGAAAAATACAAAACATTTTCCTCAAACAGAGCTCCTAGCGACATCTATTGTAGATAAAAGGCACTCTTTTACTCTTAAAACTTTATTATTTATGCTCTCAAATATGTATGTATGTGTTAATTATTGCTCTCTTTTACTCTCTGCCTTAAAAAAGTATCTAGATACGAAATTTATATTAAAAACTAAAAACATCTGCCGTTCTTTGACTACAAAAAAAACTACAAATAAAGTTGGAATGTATCAATCACCCTCAATACTCAGCTGTAACAAAACCTGTTTTATTAACTCATTTTGCTTTGCTCTTTAGAGGAGAGTTTCTCGTAATAGTTTAATTTTTGCTCTCACCCTTTTCAAAACACAGAAACGTAGCACGGCTCTTGTCATTTGTGAGATATGTAAACAATTGCTTTTTCTTTTATTTAATTCTTTATAATTCTCATTTAGTTACGCTCTTGTGAATTTCTATAGACTTTTCTCACAACCGAGGTATTGTAAGAACGTTAAGTGCTTCAGAAAATCAGTGTAGTTGGTTGCTTCATCGTGTACGGTTGTGTACTTGAGTATAAATTAAAAAACAAGAGCAGTATTTCATGGATACAAATGCTTTAGAGTAACGAAGAAGAAAAAAGTATCTTAAAAATACGAGATTTTATGCAAACGTAAACATATTGAAAATAAAAATCATTAAGAAAAAATAAAAAAAGACCGTGACTAAAGCGAACACTTGGATTATCGCTCACGGTTAAACAAGAAATCTAAAATTATTAAAAAAAAAAAAAATCAAAAGTATTAAGTGCATCATCAAGTAAACCATATATAACTTTATAAGAACGACTTTTACATATATTTGAAATTTGGAAACGAAAATTTCAAAAAATTTAGATTTTCAAGGTGGGTTTGAAAAGTGTTAAAGTTTCAAAATATATACAATCAGTTTTTATAATATAAAACTTTTTGATAAGTGGAATACAAGGCAAGATTTGAAAAGAAATATGAAACCAGAAAAATTTATTTTAAAAGTGATAGAAAAAAACAAAAATGAAATTCACGTATGAAAATCCTTCAAACATGAACAAAAAGTTAATTAAGCCTTTTGTACAAGTAACTTTTAGTAAAAAAAAACTGCCAAAACGATTTTGTTTTTAAAATTCAGTTAGTATTAGGAAAAAAATATAAAGATAATAAAATAATATAAAACGCATAGGTATATAATGGTAATTGATTGATATCAAAATTATCATTCATAAATTATCTCTAATAATGTAAATCTAATTTCAAACCTGCAAAAATTTTAATTTCTATTTGAAGTGATCGAAACTAATCGTTTTAAAGTCCATCCATTTTCATTTAATAACTTAATAATTATTATAAATGTTTTAACAAAAATATCCTGAAAAAAATGTTGCCAAAATTTTCTTCTAATATTTAGTCTTGAGCGCAAAAATAGTGTAACCGCCAAAACTTAACTTAACAGCCAATAAAACAAATTTGCAAATAAAAGATTTTATTAATTTTAAAATTCACTATGCCGTTGTTAATTTGTAGTACTTTTTTCATAGACTAATTTATTGTATAAGAAAAATAAAAAAATGTGTCGCTTATGACTTTTTGGCGGAAAGGAAATAAATCAAACTATATTATTGGCGGCAAATATTTCAATACAAAAAATTTTATTTTTTTAAATAATCAGAGTTAAATTAGGGCATATGAAATAGTTTCAAAAATTTATCTTTAATCTTCAGAAATGTACATATCGGCATAAAATTACAAAATATGGCTCTTAGTTTTGAAATCTTTTTGGAAAATCTTTTTAAAAAATGCATAATTTTCGGAAAAAAGTTTTAAATATTATTATGATTTAAAATAATATTTAATAAAGTTCTTACAAAAAATTTTAAATACTTCCGGCAAAAAATTTCTTTTTTTTCTGTTACTGGTTCCTACAAAATTTAATTAAAAAAGATTTATAAAAATTCTCAAAAATCATTTGGGCATTAAGAAAAAGGCTCAATTTTGGATCAGACCTTTAGAAAGGTGTTGCAGCAACAGACACGCTTTAAAGACCACATAAATTTTTCAAATTTTGGAAACAAAATATTTTACAAAATAAAGTCTTTCTAAAACATTTACATATGACTCGACTAAGAATGGCAATCAAATTTCAGTTGGGTCGCCAAACGTTAAGTAAAAATTCTCTATTGCCGGAATAATAATGAAATTTAGTTTCAGTTGCCATTATTTGTATTATCGGCATTACAGTTTTTCGTCTATACGTTTTATAACTGGCAGCTCCACTCTGCTGCATTTATAGCCGAGCTTTAAATGGATATTTATTATAAATTTTAAATAAATTTAAAACAACGTTGTGGTTTTAGTTTATATTATTTGTTATTATTTAAGCTTGAGCTCTTTATATTTATTTTAGAAATTTATTAATTTTAGATCAAATAAATTTCGAAAGAAATATTAATCTCAATATTCAAAAATAAATCTATCAAAAATCTTTAGTCGAGCATTTAAAAAACTTTCGACAAAATTAGAGAAAACAATTCTGTCAGTTCTTGGTAATAATATTCTCAGAAACTGAGACCGAGTTCCCCAAAAAAGGTAACAAAGAGAAAAATGGGTACTTATTTTAACTATAAAATTGATTTTTATTATTTTCGATATAACACGATTCAGAATTTTAAAAATAAAAAAAATATAATCTCGTTTTTCGAAAGGCTTAAAAAATTTATATAAAAAATTGTACATTAGATATTTTTTCAATATAATTGTTTATTTTTTATATTTTTTTGCTAAGATGTATTGGTTCAGTGTACATTCGCAAAAAAAAAAAAATTATTATTTACTTGAGTTAAATTTTGTTTTTTTATTTCTTGCCTTGCATCAATAATAGTTTATAGAATTGATTAGGAAATGATTAAAAAATAATTGGTAATAACATTTATTTCATTATTTTCATTAGGCCTTAAGACTATTTTGCCATACTTCTAGTCTGAGGATCTCACCCTTAATTCCTGCTGACTCCGTGTGTTTGATAAAATAAATTATATAAAATTATTATTATTATTTTCTGCTTTTGACTTCCACATATAAAATAATTTGTTAATCGAATATGTAATAAATTTACTATATACTATATATAAAAAACAATAGTAAAATCTCAAATTTAATTCTGTTTCCAATAGAAAAGATCAAAAGAAATATCCCTTGAGTTTGAGGTCTTCCTTTTTTTAAACAATATATTTATTTATTTTTATTTTTTTATTTTTCAATATTTCAACACCCCATGGGTGTCTTCTTTAGGAAAAAAATATTTTACAAATTGAAGATTTTATAAAATATTTTTTTTTCTTAAGAAGACACCTGCAGGGTGTTGAAATATTGAAAAATCAAACAAAAAAAAAATAAATAAATGAAATGATTCAATTAATATAAATTAATAAATTATTTCAAATGAAATCTTTTACATCTGAAATTGTACAAACCATTTAAGAAACTTTTATTTATTGTGCTCTCTTTTCTTTTTTTCTTTATTAAAAAAATGGTGAAAGAAATCATTGTAAATAAAATCCATTCATATTATCACCTAGACAATCTTTTCATAAAATTCTATCAACAAAATTTCCTTTTTAAGAGAACCTTTACTTATTTTACCCTTTTTTTCTTATTATTTTAGATAATGGAACTTTAACATCTTCCACCAGCAGTTGAAAGTGACAACAAATCAACATTTAACAACTTTAAGGAACGTGTTTTAAGTCTCACATAAAACTTTAACTTTTCAAATTCAGTTTAAGAAATTTACTTATCAAACCCTGAGAAAAGTCAAAACCGACAACAAAATGCTGCTGCAACTTTTAACCATAACCTGCATTATCGCTTTTCTCTGCCTACAAATTCAAGCTCTGGCCAATTGTCCTCCCGGCTGTCAATGTGATGACAACACTTTAATTGTACAGTGCGGTGAGGGTCATCTGGATGTCTTGCCCATTGCCCTCAATCCCTCCATACAGCGTTTGGTTATAAAGAACAACAAAATTAAAACTATAGATTCATCTATACAATTTTATGCGGAATTGACATTCTTGGATTTGTCCTCCAATCATTTGATGAATATACCACAGCGTACGTTCGCCTATCAACGTAAATTGCAGGAGGTTCATTTGCAGAACAACAAAATTGGCCAAATCAGCAATAAAACGTTTATTGGCTTGGCTGCCGTTACCGTTTTAAATTTGCGCGGTAATCTGATATCGGAATTGCATCAGGGTACATTTGCCCCTTTGGCCAAAATAGAGGAGCTGAATTTGGGTGAGAACCGTATTGGCTATATAGATCCCAAGGCTTTTGATGGCTTGTCACAGTTGAGAATTTTATATATGGATGATAATGCCTTGATCTCGGTACCCGATCCTATACACTTTCAAGCCATGCCCTTATTGGCGGAATTATATTTGGGTATGAATTCCTTAATGTCAGTGCCACCTGCAGCTTTTCAAGATTTGAAAGGTTTGAGCCGCTTAAACTTGAAAGGGGCCGGTTTGCGCAATTTATCTCATGACTCTTTCCAAGGCTTGGAGGCCTTACGAATTTTGGATTTAACTGATAATAGACTAACACGCATACCCTCGGTGAGTTTAAGCCACTTGGAACGTTTGGAGGAATTGTTTTTGGGCCAAAATGATTTTGAGGCTATTTTAGAGGGAGCATTTGTGGGCTTGAAGCAGCTTAGGCGTTTGGAGATCACAGGAGCCCTAAAATTAAAACGTATTATGAATGGTGCTTTTGCCGCTAATACGAATTTGGAATTTTTGAATTTGGCTTCGAACAAAATGTTGTTGGAGGTGCAGGAAGGCGCTCTAAGTGGCTTGCCGCACTTGAAATATGTCAACCTTAAAGCTAATGCCCTAACCACTTTGGCCGAAGGTCTATTCCCCTGGAAAGACTTACAAACCTTGGACATTTCAGAGAATCCTATGGCCTGTGATTGTAGAGTCATGTGGCTGAGAAACTTGTTGATAAGCAAAAATAATACAAACGAAAATATAGGAGAAGTAATCTGTGAATTTCCAGAACGTTTGAGAGGCGAAGACTTGAAAAATCTTAATCCTGCTGTTATGGGATGTACGCATGCCGATCCACGCAAACAGGCCCTCATTGGTGCTCTCTTGGTGGGTACTGCTGCCACTGTAACGGCCTTGGCCTTGATTATTTACAGATGCCGGCATAAGATACGCGAATACTTGAAAGGCAATTTATTTGGTAACTCTGCCTTGGGCCGCAAAGAACGTGAATATCAAAAAACTTTTTGTGATGAAGACTATATGACGCGGCATCAGCATCATCCCTGTAGCTTAGGCATACACTCCACCTTTCCCAATACCTATACACCGCATCATGTCAATCAGCATCATTATGGCCCAATGTGTACTATGCCCGTTACTGGTGACCAAAAGAATTTCCAACAGCTCCAAGTGCCCACAAATACCATTATAAATGAAAAACAAATGATTATGTCCCAAAAAAACCTAGAAGATTCAGCTTCGTTTGTCATGCACATGAAAGCGGCCTCAGCTCCTGTGCAAAAATTAAATCATTATACCAAACCTCATTTCCTGCAACAAACTGCTAGTGTAGGAGATTCCTGCTACTCTTACGCCGACTTACCCATAGTTCATGACACAGCTAATCAAGAACACTTGCAACAGAATGCCAATTATCAACAGCAGCCTCTCCACTATGGCACCTCACATGATTACACTAGCAATGTTTCTTCACCAAATGACTTGGATCCTAATTATATATATAGTAATACCCATTACTCCATGCCGTTGGAGCAACAACACAGTTCGAGTCAAAGAACGAAAACTCCCACACCTCCACCAGTGCCACCAGCACTACCCTTGAGAAATCCACCCCAAATGCTAACAGTATCCACTACTGGCCGGCGATCTTTCAATCATGGTTCCAGCAAAGCCCAAAACACTCAACAGACCCAAAACAGCCACAAACAACACCAAATACCGGCAGCGGGTCATGCTCAGACTATGCGCTATCAACACTGATCTTGGATGGAATCGGGAAGTATCAAAAGGCCTAAGAAACGTTACTTAACAACAATGGAAAAATACCCCGTACAACAAACTCCCCTCACATATTATCGCCAAAATCTAAGTATATGTGCTTGAGAAAACAATTCCCACTAAATAGGGGAACTACTGTGATGCCAGACTATCGTAAATATTAATTAAAAAAAAAAAAACTCAACAAACAAACTGTATAGAACCAATTTAATTTTTAACTAAAACATAAGACAAACAAACCAACAAAGACAATTAGTTTTTAAGGAAAGCAAATCTATAAGAAAAATATAACAACAAAAACATACTTCATTTATATCATTTTTAACATACATTTTTCGTATGTAGAATTTAAACTTCAAACATAAAATCTCATGTAAATAAATCACCCGTTCTAAATTGTATGGATTAGTTATAAACATTTTCATCCCGAGCACTGAAGTCATCTTTTAGTTTTTTTTTAATTTTTTATAATTTCCCTTTATTTATTTGCAACAAATATATAATTTTAAAACTTCAATTGTATAAATTTAAGCCTTTAGCTATAAAAATGAAATAATATAATTTATTAAAAATCGATGTTAAATTTATATTTTAAGCTTAAACTAAAAACTAAAAAATGCGAAATTAAAAGGAAAAAAATTATTTTGTAAAAAAGCAGACATATTTTTTTAATGTAAATTATTTAGTTAGTGATTTTTATTTAAAAAATAATTTCACCAGAAATATAAAAAAAATTATAAAAAAAGCAAAATACATACAAACAAATAAAATGATAAAATAATTTTATTAAAACTATAAAGTTTTTAGAAAAGCTTTTACTTAAACAAGCAAAAATACGAAGGGTGATTGAAAGGTAAGTAACTCAGAGGAATGCCATCCTATAGCAACCAAAATGAGAAAAAAAAACAAATCTGTTTCTCAGTAAACAGCCTAAGCTGAATAAAAGTGGAGTGTGACAGGGAAAAGACGGAGGCAATTTCATTGAAAAATAGCAATTCAAAAGCAAAATATTTTGACAAAAATGGTTGGAATATTTTCTTATTTTGTAAACAATTATCGACACTACATCAATCCCATTACGAAAAATTTGTCAACAACAACTTAGCTGTGCTATTTATTAAAATCTAAATAATAATTAGGTTTTTAACAGCAGTCAATTGTTGTCGGCGATGATGGCATGCGCTGTAGGACCATAATTATCAACTTGTTTTTGCCTGAATTGAATGATATGGAAACCAACGACAGTGGCTCCAACAGAACAACGATACTTTTCACATAGTTTAAGCCACATTAAACATTTTCTCTCAGCGATTTGAGGGCCTAGTCATCTCCTGTGGAGTTTATGCATGCAAGCTGGCCACCGAGATTTTTCGATTTCACCCCTTTAGACTTCTTCTTGTGGGGTTCTCTTAAGTCGCAGATCTATGCAAATAAGCCACAAGTCACAGCGCTCCCACCCCTAAAAGCCAACATGACCCACATCATCGGTTAAATTAAGCTCTATTTATGCGCCAGTGTAATGAAAAAATGGACATTTTGGACGCGCACCACCCAACGAAGCCTCAACATACATTTGCTTAATGTTATATTTTGTACATAATGGGTTTGCTAGGCCCCTCAAATAAATAATTTTTTTCATGATATCTCACACAGCCATTTGAGGGCATAGTCATCTCCTGTGGAGTTTATCACAGTTTATTTGAATAATTTTGTAATAGCATACGAGTTTAAAAGCTTACAAACATATTGGAATTGAAAAGCTAAAAATAAAAAAATTTTGCAACAAAATTAAACATTTCTAAATTCATCATATACTCGTATATGAAGAATCTAAAAAATTTCGAGGTTTTAAAATTACGAAATCATTAAAATTCCTAAATTATAAACAAATAAACAATTCACCTATTAGAGCATATAGGACTATCTAAGCAAACCCAGAACAAATTTGGTCTAACCAAAATTGTTTTCTTATTATAGAATTGCTAATACTAATATTTAGTTGTGGCCGGAAAACCACGGAAGATGAGGAACGTTCTGAACGCCCAGTTGAGGTCTTTACACCCAAAACAATTGAAAACAACCACGAAATGGTGTTCACCAATTGGATATTGAAAGAGGGAGAGGTTGTGGAAGCCAACGCTATATTGCATGACTCAGTGGTTTGATTTTTTTATGATCACTGGAGTATGAGAAAACTTTCCCTAAGATGGATGCCGCGTTTGCTCCCAAACGACCACAAACACAATCGAGTGGCAACTTCGCAGTAGTATTTGGTTCTTTTCAATCAAAGAATGTACGAGATTTTTCGCCGTTTCGTAATCGTGGATCCACCACAATACACCAGAGACCAAACAGCAGTCGAAACAGTGGATTTCTCGGTCTTAATTGTGCCAACGAAGGCCAAAGTGAGTTTGTCAGTCAATAATGCCATAGCGACTGCTTTTTTTTGACATTCACACAGTATAATTCATATTGACTACCTTCAGAACCGTAAAGCAATTAATAATGAATATTACGCCAACTACTTGGGTCGTTTTAATGGAGATTTGAAAAAAAAAACGATCAAATTTATTTAAGAAAAAACTTCTATTCCACCAGGGGAATGCGAAGGTGCATATATCTGCACTTTTCATGGTGAAATTTACATAAATTAGGGTGAGAGCTACTCCCTCATCCGCCCTATTCTCCGGATTTAGCCCCGAAGGGCTATTTATTGTTTCCAAACTTGAAGAAATGGCTCTGCGGAAAAAGATTTGATTGTGATGACCTCGACAAATCTTATTATTATTTTTTTTTTTGAAGGGATAAGAAAAGTCGGGGAAAGGTAGGAAAAAAGTGTATAGATCTCAAAGGAGATTATGTTGAAACATAAATTTAGTTTTTATCCAAAAGCTGAAAAATAATAAAAATATCCAAAAGCATGTGTTTCATAGGGTGCCAGAGCCATAATGATGAGGTTCTACTTGGTGAATCTAGAGTGATCCTTATCAGTTACACTTCAAGTCGACTCACAAACCTCCACGTAATGGTCCCTGATCGATGTTTTTGACAGCCGTCAAACATCGGCGAATTGTGAGATGCTTCTGTTCTCTTAATTGAGGCGGCTGCAAGCGGACATCTGATCTTATACTAAGCGGTTCGTTTTATAAATGTGTTTTACACTCAGTCAGTCTGTTGGCTGGCCCATCATCAGACTAGGATGAAGTAGACTAATCATTTGCTTATCCGAGATAGAATGATTAATGAAACCTCAAACAACATAAATGAACTATGCGATCTATTTGAGGCCCTATGATTCTTATATGATCGATGCGTTTCATAAAAAAAGACAAGAACTTATTGACCCGGCCTCATACATAATTCACACAATTTTCTTTTGTTTTATAGAGCAATAGCCCCACAATGGAAAATTATCCTATTATTTTGAGGCACAAATAATTACATTTTATGGACATTATAATAAATAGCTTTTCTGCAGAATCACCCAAAGTCTTTGGCGGGAATTGAGTCTGCCGCGGTCATATTAGTATGCTACCTACTAGTCCATGGGGGAAACCAATGAAGAGCTGGTTTAGGAAATTCACTGCTTTGCTTTCATAATTTTATAAATTAAAATAAGAGAATATTTTCAGTAGCACACATTTTCCAAATGCTTGCCTTCTTCTTCGTTATTAATATGAAACAGTTTTCTTTTTCTTTCAAAGGCAAAGCCCCTTCCAGAAAAGTACTCTAGCTACGCTACCATTTAAATCTATGCGTGTATATTGATTTAATTTATAATAAAGTGCTGGAACACGACTTGTACTAATTAAATAATTTTATAAATAAAAATAAGCGAATGTAGATATTTATCTTAACAAAATAATGAAAGCTTTTCTATTATAATAAAAATAAAATATTTAATATTCACTAACTTTAACTGAATTCATCTTGAAGTATTTTTGTATAAAACGCACAATTTACGAAACATTATTAAAACAATAATTTTCTTTTTGAAAAAAAAAAAACACATCTTAAGTAAATATTTATGTTCCTCTTTCATAGTTGCGTTCTTGCATCAATTCGTACTTGAGGAAAGTCAGTTTGTGTGTCATTTAATATCATAGAATCATTGTTACAGTACAAACAATAAATAATTAATTTAATAGATGTAAACATAGATTTATTTGCAATGGATATTTATTTAAGAAATTAAATTCTAGACGAAAACCACTTCAAATTGTAATCATTAAGTAAACAATTTGAACACGTTCAAAATATATGATTTTATTTATTAATTTAAAGAAGTTCTGTGATGAAATACATAAATCGTAATGATGAAAGTGTTTTTAATTATATAATGAACAATTTTTAAGTCGTAGAATGTAATGAAATATTACCAAAGCAACATGCAATTAATAGCTTAATTTATGGCCGAAAAGTCATTGATCAATAATGAAGCTTTTAAGTTCTAAATATCAAAGGACTTGTTTACAGAAGGCTACCAATTTATTAAAAAAATCAGTGTCATGTTGTAGTAGATGATTTATTTTTAACTTCTTGCAGCAATAATAAAATATTAAAATGGCCACTTTGCGCGCTTGCATTAAGCCTGATTTACAGGCAAACGCTTTACCCTTATGGACAATAGATTTTTCAAACTGAATTATAATTGCCAAATTCATATCATTGAATCATAATTTAACTCATTAATCATTTAATACTATTTCTTGGATTTTCATTATGATTTTCGAAGCAACTTCATTAGCTGAAAGCCGTGACACTGGCTCATTGTTTGTAGGTGCACGACCAATTTTTTTTAATATTTTAAAAAATTATACTTTCAAGCAATAACGCAGATTTGAGATAAACTTTCATTAATTCAACCGTGATTTTCTTCTTTAAGAAATAATGTAATTGAGGTCAATTTAAAAGTAAAATATACTTTTTCTATAGCACTTAATTTTTTTTCATTAAAAAACGTTTTAATAAGAAATTTAACTGAATTTAAAAAGAGCGTCTGAAAAATTTGAAATAAATAAAAGAGTTTTATATGAATTGGCTACTGACATCTAAGTAGACATCGCATATAAAAATAACTTATTTATTTCATGGCGAAATAACTTTAAAAGGTAGCGGCACTAGGGCTACAAGTATAATAATAAGGGGTTATCCATTTTAATGGTTTCAAAACCGCCGGTCTAGCAAGGCTGTCAGTTGTTAAATATTTAGTTAAAAGTTTGCCATTTATAAATATGAATCGTTTTACAACCACAACACGTGCAAAAATAGTTAAAATTTACTACAAAAGTTGTGGTTCAAATGTGGCCACTTTTCGAGCACTACGAGGTATTTATGGTCGTCAAGGAATTAGCAAGATTATGAAGAAATCTAAAAAGACTGGAAGCGGTACAGATGTTGGAAGGCCTGAGCATTATCGTAATGTTCGCACAGCCTAAAATATCACTTCTGTTAGTGAAAGTGTGGCGGATAATTCAAATTTTACAATTCCGCGGCGCTGCATGCAATTGGGCCTATTCATTATGGGGTATTTTAGATATGGATTTGCAGTTCCATCCATAAAAGGTCCAATTCTTGCAACAATTAACAATGCCGTACACATGCTGAATGAATACTGGAGCTGTTAAACTTTTCTTGTGAAGCTACGTCAAAGCCCGTGTCTACGCTGATAATTCGAAAATCAACGCTCGTCAAGTTAGCGCAGAGATACCGGACAAAATATGCGAAAAAGTGGTCTAAAACTACCTTAAAAGGAACCACCGCTGCAATCAATCTAGAGGCAGTCATTTAAATACCATTGTATTTCATATATAATGCCAGGGCCCTAGCAATTTAATGAAATAAAAGTTTCATCAATAACATAGCTTTATGTGTGTTTTATTTAACCTTTGGCACCCTTAAAATGGATAACCCTGTACAACAAAAACAGTCCTATCTGTTTGAGAAAAAATTCATGCAACTGCAAAAAACGCTATTCTTTGCTGTCTATACTGTTTCTGGGGAGGATAATAGATTTACGTGTACATATCTAAGATGTAACTCTGGTTTTTATGTGAGTTTTTCCCGCTCAAATCATTTATAAGCATAAAATCTTATGATCAAAATCAGATTCCATCAGAAAACTTCGTTTGGGCGACTATAGTCGTCGCTGTTGCGCTCGTGTGCAACGTGGGAACATTGATTTCTCACCTATATGCCCCAACTTATTTGCTAAAGCCCCTCTAAGGTATAAAAAACAGTTTTTAGAATCAGATCACGATCAAAAGATCATTTCGAGGGGCAATATTTGAAATACGAAATATTTGGAATACTGTTTCCTCAGCATTCCTATTTTAAAAACGCCTCTGAGCCAAATGGCACTTGCAGACGTCGCAATATAAAAAGTTACTTGTGTATTAAACAAATGTTTCATGGTCGTTATTAAATATTTGCATGCTTTTATGTTTTTTCTAATATACTTAACGTTTTATTGTATTTAAATAATAAAAAAATTTCCATTTTTTACTATTTTTTGTGACTTATGAATGCAAAATGCTACTGAATTTATGCGATTATTAATGATTGAAAATGAACTGTCTGTTTCACTTCCAAATGACTTGAATTGGAAAATGTGTACGAGTATATTTGATTTGAATTTTCTTCTTCCTTATTTACCAAGTATAATAATAATGTTCATCATTCCGATGCGTTTCTTTAGCTTCGATGATGATTTGGCATCAATACGGTTGTTTAAGGCTTTAAAACCCGACTTACTTTATAAATGGTATTAGATGAGTTTTACAGCCTGGGGCAAGCAAATTGATTCCAAAACACCTTTTACATCTAATGATAAAATTTTTGCCAAAATTTCTACAATCGGTTAATGTGAGTAGTAGTTTCTGATCGTGTTGCAAAGTGAAAGAAATTTCTGTGTCAACAGATATAAATATGGAACCATAATATAAATTTGTTTCACCTACTTAAAATAATTTAAGATCTCTTAAGACGTAATGATTGTCTAAATATTATATTAATAATAGAAATTATATGAAGATCAAAAACAAAATTAAGAAGCGCTTACACAGCTGACACTTGATGCGATCTGAATGTAGTGATTTACTGCTAATGTTGAAGAGTAAGAGTTGATAGACAGAACCCTCATTGCACGGCAATGGTGATTCCGCAATATGAGAACATAAAATTTTTACCAAATGTCCACCTAAATTCATCTTTTTTGCCCTTGTGCGCCATAAAACACTACACATCTGTTGCTGACTATAAGCATCTATCGCTTTCTTATTGGAAAGCCCTTTATTTTAATTAATGTATGAAATTTCTTGCGTATGTAAAATTATAATGCTTTTCAAATGCCTGAAAAACATAAAATGAAAGTCATGATTATCTTCACAACTATCATTCATAATTTTATTTCTTTTGAAAACAGTTTTTTTTTTCTTCTATTTTTACATGAAGAAAATTTCTTTCTATTTCCTCCTCACAGCTCCCTTTTTAAAGCTTTGAAAATGCTGATTTACTGTCTCGTATTTGTGCTCAGTCTAGCGATGATTAACACGCACCAACCACCCTGCCCTTGCACTTTTGGATCCGAAGTCAGACAGAGTCTGGGTTTTTTGCTTTATATCTTTTTATCAAAATTATTCTTTTGTTGTATTCATTTGTTGTTAGTTTTCTTTCGTCGCAATATGTTTTACTACACCTGGCAGCTTTACTCGTATACAACTTTTGCTACTTGTACTTGTACACTTGTAGAATGAGACTGTTGTATACAATATACGAGTACAACAATTTGCTTGTATGAATAGTTTTTAATTCATTGCAGCATAAAAAGTTCTTTATGTATTTTTATCTTTTTGTGCTTAATTTTCTTGTGTTTCTTTTCAAAAAAACTTTTTCATGTGTGTTTTTTTTTAATTTTAATATGTTAACAATTTCCTCATGCAACAATTCATATATAATTGTGACCAACAGAGTTGGAAAACTGTTTAAATGATTTGTGATGTTGGTGGCAACATGAAACTCAAATTGAATAAAAATATATTTTCTACAAAATACTTGACATAAAAGCTTACGAATTTAGTAAATATCGTTGAAAATAAATAGAATTCAGTAAATGTTTAACTTAAATCCGAAACAAACTTAAAAATCACTGAAATGTCTTAAATTGCTTATAACAAATTACACCGTCACCGGCTCCTTAAAATTGCCACTTTTCCTTTACTCAATTTAATTTCTATAAAATTTTATTGCTAATCTATATTACGTGTATATTTCCACATATCATTTCTCTCTGTCAGATATTTCGAAGTTGTTCCAGACATGAACAGAAACAAATCCTTAAACGTTCGAGTTGGCAGATTTTTCCATTTACATGTAAATTAACACTGACAAAACGTTTACATTTCATATTGTGGCCAGTAACAAATTTTTAATTTTGAAATCAAAAGAAATATTAGTTGTATTATGGGGGCAGAGATGATCCAGTGATTCTTTTAAATCTCTCACAATCATTGACTTTCCTAAGACAGGCAGGCGTATTATTTTTTTGTCTCTTCAAAGTAAAACCAGATCTAAGAAGTTTTAATAAAAAACAAATTTTGAATATAATTTTTTCCAGGAGGATTATCATTTAAAAAAATAAATATTTAGGCTGATAATTTATTTAAAAAATATTAAGGATTTGAAAAAAATCTTTTTAGAATTTTTATTCACATTTGACAGAGTGACAAGGTACCCGGGTACCACTATAAAAATTATTTAAAATAATGTAAATTTATTATTGTTGTTCCAGTTGAACCCATCGAAAATTTTTGGTATTTTTTCCCAAAAATAATTCATTAAGAAACCTATTGAGGCCAGCACCATCTGATTTTTTTCCACCTGAGTTGAACTTTTTCCATTAATGAAATGCTTTACAATTCCCTTCGGACTTTGGACGTGATGTTCTGTATTTGCTTAAGGCCACTTAATGCTGTAATGTAATTATTCTCTATTACAATTACTGTGACAGGTCTTGACAATATGGATAAGCCATTAGGTAAACAATCTATGAAAACAAGAGCATGTACGTGAACGTTAGCATTATTTTTATAGACTTGGCTACCTGCTGATATCATATACGAGGGCAAGTCAATAAGTCCACGACCTTTTAAAAAAAACACAGACTGTTGGATAAATAATCAATTTATTTTTCAACATCATGTTCACTCTGTCCAATCTTCCTCGGACTTTTTTTATTCCTTCAAAAAAAAAAAAAAGATTTATCTATATTATTATAATAGATATTTGTATGCAAAAAGATTTTATCGTTGAGGTAAAAGCTCTTTCTATCGAGTGAATCCTTTACGTTTGGAAACAAGAAAAAGTCACTCGAGGCTAAGTCTACGATATTGGGCAGATGAGGCTGCAATTTGTGTCCTAATTCAGGAAATTTTACTTCCGAGACTGCACATGTGTGCACGCTTATATTGTCCTAATAGAAAAGAATTGTTACTTTTCCAAACACAGTCGTATTTTTTCAAATATTCATTAAATCAACCAAATAAGTTGGCATAATATTCGACATTCATTGTTTACTCTTTTGAAGGTAGTCAAAGTAGATTATACCGCGTGCGTGCTCAAAAACGACGGTCATGACTTTATTGACTGAAAAATCTACCTTGAGGCCAATTCCTTCTATCGTAAATGACTATGAAATGGCGCAAAAACTCGTCCATATTGCGGATGAAATGCATCAACCACTCCCGTGATGTTATATACAATACAATTGCGACCAAGCTCCGAAAAGCTTCCTCATACCCAAATGATCATTCTAATTTGAAACCTTGATACATTCAGCCTTGATGGCAATCACTATCTCTTGCACTTTTAATGTCCGATTGGCCAACACAATTTCGTGAATTTTTTCAATTGTTTCGGATTCAGAGAACTCAGCTGGGTGTCCAGAACGTTCAGCATCTTCCGTGCTTGAACGGCCACAACGAAATTAAGTAAAACACTTTTTTACTATTGAAATTGATACAATACATATTTATCAACCTTTTCCTTGATTTGAGAGATGGTTTTTTTCGCGAAAAATAATGCTTAATGAGCACGCGAAATTCAGTTTTTTCATTTTCTCCTCAAATCACGCAGTAGTCTGCTATCACGAATTTAAACAATTTTGGGGAACTGTACCTCAGCATATATAAATTTATTTTTGCGAATAGCCTTTAAAAGACTTTCTTTCCAAACAAGGATTTTATTGTTTATTTCATAGGCTTTGTGTTGAAAAATTACCTTTAAATAAAATTGCTTTTTTAAATGAAAATAGGTAATTTAATAAGAGAAATTATGGAAGCTATACCCCTCCGAGTCACGCGCGTGTCATGTACATTTCCCTAAGCGATCATACCTGGAGGTCGCATCGTATGCACGTATATATTTAATTTTAATGGAAACACACACATGGTTGGTTAAATAGACCTTTCATCTCTCTTTTTCTTTTTCTTTTTTTTTTTTTTGTTTTCGGTTTGTACATTGGCTTGATTCTAGCCATTTTATATTTATGTTTGTAATGAAACGCATAGTTTGCGTGTTAACTGGGCGTATGTGCGTGTGTTTATATTAATTGTTTATTTGTTTGTTATTAAAAGTCAGTTTGTAGTTCAACAAAAACTATATTTCTATTATTTAATCTTGTTTCCATTTAAGCTTTTAACTCTTTTTTGACCATTTGCTTATATTGCTTATTTATGTATTTGTATTTATGTATATATATAAAGATATGTGCTTCTATATGTCAGAGCTGTAAAAGAATAATTCTTTTTTGAATGAAACATCGACTGATTCATGCATTAATTTTAATGAATTCATTTTGTCCAAAAAAGATTTTAATACAATAAAAATGCATTCATAATAAAATAACAATTCTTGAATGTATTACTTTATAGAAGATATGAGCTGAACTAAAATTTTAATTAATTCCTAATGGACTACAAATATGTAAATCATACATTCTACAATAATTAATTAAATTTTAATTAATTCCTTATGAATTAAAATTTTTCGAATCATTTATTTCAAAAAAATGAATCGAACTAAAATTTTAATTAATTCATTATGAATCAAAAATTTTCAGATCATTCATTAAAAATGAAATTAATTGAAACGAACTGAAATTTAAATTATTTCAAATCACTAACTTTACAAAAATTTATATGATCGAGCTCTAGATCCTTTTTTATAAGAAACAAATTTATTATTTTTAATATTTCGACGCTTCTTTGGGTGTCTTCATCAGGAAAAGAATTTTTTTAAAAACAATAATCATATATATCTATATTTTTTGACCTTTTTTATAATAATTTGGTTAATATAATATTCAAGATTGAGGTCTTTTATCGTTCTACAAATTTTATTGAAAACTAATCGATATTTCGATACTCATTGAGGTTCATCTTATAAAAAATAAGACTTAAAGCTTTTTAGTAAAGATATCACATAAAAATAATAGCATAACAGTGTAAAAAATAACATAAATTAATTAAATTCCTTTTACCCAAAACAATTTTTTTGAACTAAACTTTTAATAAATTCATTTCTTAAATTTTTTTTGTAAACTCTGTATAAAACTATACACAATTATGTAAAAAAAAATCCATTTCTTGATAGGAATTAAAAAATTTTAACTCTAAATAGTAACAGTTTTTCAAAAGTTTTTGTCTGTAAGAGACCCATGCTTAGGGATGTTTATCATTGAAGCATACGATAACAATCTCTTGGCGACAGCTGAAGATGGCAATGGGACCTTAATTAATTCAAATTTTAATTCCATATTTTTTTTGCTTTAAAAAATTTTGGTCCATAAAGAATTAACTGTAGTTGTTTATGCCTGGAGCATGAGGGTTGTCCATCTCTGATTTACAGTGGGTGATGTCAAGGCTAATCGGTTGACATCTAAGGGAAGCTGTTAATTTACATTAATTATATAATAAATTTTTATATATAAAACTTTTAAAACTTCTTTTTATTTTAGTTTTTAGTGTTTGCTTCAGGACTGGTCATGCTGGAAAGGTAAACTTCCTATAATAAAGAGAAGATCATATGACTGGTCGCCATTTTTAATTCAAATTGCACATATCTTAACCTGATTCTAAATAAATTGGAAGGGGAATTAAAGTTATCAAATTTAAACAACTGGTCAAACTTATAAAAACTTGCTCTAGCATTTTCTTTCTTTCGATATAATGGCCTGGTGTTTGAGGTTTCACTTCATTAAAACTGCTGCCTTGGAGAGTATCTAGCGAGCCATTTATACATTTTGGGCTATGCACTAATTTTGATTTAAATCATTTTTTGTAAAATCAATGCATTCATATTTTATTTTAATTACATTTTCTGTCGAAATAGAATCCTTAAAATTTTGAAATATAGTAATGAATTAAAAAGTGAATTTGAATCATTCTTTTACAACTCTGGCATGTGTATAAATGTTTGTATGGCTTTTGTATTACAAACTGTTGGGTTAGAAATCGGTTTGGCTGGTTGCTTCAGTTACAAATTTTGTTGTTTATAGATTTTTTTTCTACATATCTTTAGCTTTAATTTACTAAAAAAAATCACATAAATGTGTGGGAAATGAGAAAAGAAATATTTAATAAAATCAAAGCGTATTTTAATATTTTATTTTGTTTTGAAAGAAACCATTCAATATTATGATTAAATAGTTTTTCAAAACAAATAAAATACGAAAATTTTATGTGGTTTTTCTAATGTGGTATATAAATTTGATCTCAGGAGTGAGAAATATAAAATTTATTATGTGAAAAAATGTTTTTTTTTAATTTCCTCTAGGTCAAAGCTGAGGTTGAGAGAAAATATCAGTTGTGTATTTAAGTCACAATGTGAGAAGAAAAAGAATATTTATATGAAGGTTTGGTGTCTTAGTCACAAGTTATTTGAAATTGCTATTCAAAGGTGGTATTGACAAGGTTCGGACACTCAGTGTGAGAGAAGCCCCAAATATTGGAAATGAACCAGATATTTTTTATTATTAGAAAAGTAATAAACAGCCCTTCCCAACTCCTTTCAAATTAAGATGTTAGTTACCGAAAAGGAAATTTACTTGAATTTTTTTAAATTTAGTACTAGAAGTAAAATTTTCAGAATCCAAAATCTTTCAACCAATATTTTTTGTCTTTATGTTGTGGGGACACAGTCCATATACTAATTAAAATTATTAAATATTTGTTAAAAGCTGCAATCCTACAAAAACCTGAAGGTACCAGTACCTTGATGACTATGATAAATAATATTATCCCTACCCTGAGCAGTTAATTTTGATAACAATAAATAGGCTCCCATATTTTTATTAATAACGACTCCCACTTTTTGAATGCTTTAAAAATTTGCCGCAATAGAAATTTTCATATCAATTTTACAAATATTGTCTTTCTAGTTTAAAAGGACACACTGTTCATTTAATAATGGCATCCTTAAAATTTAAATACTTTATACGATTTCACACAGTTCGTCGCATAAATCTCGCATCTAAAATGGCGCAATTTCAACACACTTTACGAATTAAACAGCTGACTGCATAAATTTTGGCAAATTGCTTTTTGATATTATGCCTTCACTTACAAATTAAAAATTCTTTAAGATGCTTTTGAATGAGTGTTTAAGAATTTAGACAAGTTTTAGATATTCTCAAGGATTATGGCAATTATCATACTGCTCCTTGACCAATTTGGCATAATTACAATTTGTACCTCATTCATGCCATGCGATAGTTGTTGCTAACACCCCAAAACAACACGCTCAAATTAAATTTTATTTTAATTCTTTTTATTATTATATATATTTTTTTTTCATTTACATCTGCTTCCTTGGTGTCTTAAATATAAAGGAGCAAAAAGAGATGCAAAAGCATTTTGTAATTTAAATTAAAATAAAATTTTATATGAAGATTTTAGCAGCCCTTAAAGGAAATTCGTTACCAATTATTTCCTCTTTATTACTTTTATGGTTAATACAATTATCCTTGAAATTGCTAAATGAAAGAAACAGAAATACACTAACCAACTACTAAAATCGTTAAACACATTTCACTCCGTAATACAGCAAGGATTGAAGACATATCGAAACTGTTTGGATGATGATAATGGAAAGTATTAGAAATTAAATACCTTAAGCCGAACACTTCTTTTTCTCTTGCAACCCAGCAAGGGATCATGTAAGCGGCGAGGGAAACGTTTTGCGAAAAAAGGCAAAAATATGCAAGGTCTTAGAAGGGAAATAGAAAATACTACCTCTCCATTACAATCATTGTCTTTACAATCTTAAAGACCGTTTTAGAATACAATGTAATGATGAGATATTAATGGTTTGTGCAGTTTCACACAATTTTACCACAGCATGACACCCAATGTCATCGTCATCATCATCATCATCATCATCATCATCATCATTATCAGAAACATCAGCAACGTCATTATAGACATCATATTCTTCAATAATTTTTTTTTGTGTCTTAGTAGTCATTGTTACTTAAAGGGCGTGTCTGTAAAGGATATAGAGTTGTGTACAAGTCTCACAATAAGGATCGTATTGAGAGTGGAAGGAAAGAAGGCAAGAAATAAAGCAACAGAATAATAAATATAAAAAAATTTATAGTACAACCTTTTGTTCTTTTCCTTGTATTTGATTTCGTTTTCGTTTTAGAAAAGGAAACACATAAAAATAATTTTAAAAAGAAATCAAATTAACAGGCTTAAAAGATACTGTGGAAATTTTTTTTAATTTAAGAATTTTTTTAAACGTCACTAACTCCAAGGTTACTTTACAGCTCCTTGGCTACTCGTATTTTAAAATATAAAATGTGAAAAGAAAATAAATGTGAAAAGAAAGTCTTTCAAATATGTATGACCGTAATGTGCTGGAGGAGTCATAGCCGACAATTACTTGTCACAATTAAAGTATGCAAAAATCGGAACCGAATAATCGGTTAACCGGTTTTTGGCTTTTCTGAAAGTAAACCGGTTTCGAGTGATTTATATTTTTGAATAATTCGACAGGTAGGTTTTTTGGGTGAAAGTCGTAATTAGATTATGCAAAAACCGGATCCGAAAACCGGTTTTTTGAATTTCTGAAAATAAACCGGTTTCGAGTGATTTATATTTTTGAATAGTTCGACAAGTAGGTGTTTATGTGAGAGTTAACCGCTAAAGTAATGCCATAAATTGAAATGGCTGCCATTTTGTTATAAATGAAAATAAGAGCTCTATTTTCATAAAAAGTTTCTTTGAAAGTGTGAAATTGAAGACATTAATTGGAAAACAATTATATCCCTCAAATGACCACCTTCCGAGTTGAGGCATAATTGCGCTGGTTTTATGGCGTTTTAAATTGTTGCTCAAACGCATAGATTTACAAAAATTGGTTAATCGTTCCACGAAACCGTATTCGAAACCAACTATTTACACATAAGAAATTTCTCGAATTCGAAAAGCGGTTTTTTAAAGTCGTTTTTCGGCGCAAACTCTAGCCACAATATTTATAAAATTTACTAGTAAAAATTACACTCATATCTTATTATTCTAAATATGTACTAAAAAACTAAAACATATTTAAATTTGATTCTACTTGTAGAGTAGATAAGTCCAGAGACTATGTTCGATGAAATTTTAAAGGAGGAGTAGGGCTGGTATTGAAAAATTAATGATAAAAACATATTTTAGAAGCTAATACAGTAGTTTCATTATTTCTATCCCATAGAACAAAGGCAACGAGAGCTTTCCTGGGGCGTAAGACGCATATTGATGACGATTTGAATTGGTTTACTGAAAAACGATTTTCGAATCGTTGCACTTTTTTAGAAGCAGGTTTAAGTGACCTGCTTATCGGGTTTTCTCCTTTGAAAAGCAGGTAAAATATACTAATTTTATTTAAACATTTTTTTGTTGTTATTTTAGCTCTTCATATGTCGAAATTTCATTGGTCGCTAAGCCAAATTGTCAGTGAACTTTAAGCATTTTGAAAATATTCAAACTCATATGTCTATGCATAACAAAGTAAATTCAATACGAAATTTCTTTATCGTATAAAAATATTACAAAATACATAATCACAGTGGACTTGGAATGGTTTCATACCAACAGCAAAATAAACAATTTATACTTGACACATATTTCTATTTCATTTTTCCTGCACTATGGGTACAATCTCGATGAATTTCAATATTAAGTAATTAAAATAAAAATTTTGTTTTTCGTGTTGCAACGTAAAATTACAAATATAAGAAAATGCTTTGGTACTGAAAAATCGGTTTTAAAAAACTGGTTTAGAATGAAAATCCGCTATGACAACCCTTATGAATTATTCTCATTCGAAATCTCTATCTATCTGATTGTCAATGTAATTTTTCATGAGGAATCAACTAAGACTTCAGTTGAGTAAAGCTTAGACCACTTGAATAAAGCAGTGGTGAGTTTTCCATTCCGGGTTGGTGTAGCCTGGTCATTTTGACGCCATCTGAAAAATCTATGGCTTTGCACATAATCACTAATGAAAAATCATCTAAAAGCGTAAGAATCTCGATTTTGAAAATGTATTTACGAAATCTAAAGCCAATCTCATGGTGTATAGCCGGACTTGTATCTTAGTTGTAGCAACAGGGAGGAATATCAATCTTTTATTTGTATTCTGTGCATTGGAAAAACACTGAAAACAAGGAAAAATATCATATCATTATTTTTATTCTATGCCATATATCTGTCCGGCATTACAAGAGAACCTTCTTTGATTACTGGGCAAAAATTACTTCAGTAGTCTTTTCAAATTAGCATTCTAGAGTCTAATAAAAATAAGATCCTTCATTGGATTTGATCCTTCATTTGTATTTCTACTACATCGAGCTCACTTTTTTAGTTTCATCAAGGAATGCTTTATTTCTAGCTTCAAATTTATTCCCCGAATTGTCGAACTATTTTAACCTTTTTCTCAGCTCTATTTCTCCCTCACATCTTCTTATTCCTAAGGGTCTCCACAAAGCGAAAAAGGACCTTTGAGCAGAGTATGATTTTTGCTTTGTATGCAGACTGCTCTCTAAACATCACGGAATTGGTTGAAACTTCAAAAATTAAACGTTATAATTTATGACTCTATGAGAAAACGTGAAGCGTTATATTGTTTCCTTTAAAGCTATTTCGTTCTTTGGTGTCCAAGTACCTTCATATTGTTCTTGAAAGTGAACAGGAAAGACTAGACTATTAAATTCAAAACAGACCGGAAGACTTCGGTTTCTCCGATTTACGAAGCCATAAATATTTTATTAAAGAGGCTCAGTTAACAGACACAAATTTTTATTTCAAATCATAAGAAACACAATGGCTTTCTAGAGTGGGAAGTGTAATCTACCTCCGGAATAGCCTTTCTGTGCAAACAGATTCTTTCAAACTTCAGCTTGGAAGGAGAAGGAGATCTAACTCAAATTTGAAAAGATGCAGTTCAAAAAATATCATTTTTATACGCTTGAGAGTATTTGGAGAGGATCATATTAGACTGAAAAATCATTCGTAGCAAGAAAGTCATTTACACTCATAAAATACACCACCAACGGAGGGGGATATTCTATATAGAATATGGAATATACCATATAGAATACAAAATTTCTAGCAAAGTTATCCTACAAAGTAAGCGAAATAGATCAACTTTACGTTTACCAGGTGTCCTCGTAGACCAGTGGTTAGAGTATCGCAGGTTCCATTCCTGGCGTTTACTTTAGGAATTTTCTTTACTCTTCTGTTTCCAATTTTGAATTCTCTATCTATTTTGGATATGACAAAGCGACCAAATTATGGATCCAAGTCAAGGAAAGCCTACTGTTCAACCTGACCCAATTTAATCTATGTTGACCGAATTCGCTCAAAATGCTGTAGGGTATCTAAAATATTTGTAAAATAAAATTATCAATATGACCTTCCAAGTAATTATCTACTCTCTACAGGTATTCACGCCTTATTTGTGAAGCCTATTTAGCCATTGTTACGGTTCGAAGTAACTGCAATTTGAATCTTAAGAAGTATGTGTGTCTGTCTGTAGCACAAACTCACAGATTCACATTTCTACCTGTTATTTAACGTCTTTATACATTTTCTCTTTTCAGAGGCACTCAAATGCAGTTGAAAAGAAGTGTTGATTAGATTTAACAAGAAGATGCTGTTACTGATATTTTTTGTTATTTTCTTCAGGCAGCAAAGAAATAAGCGCCTTAAAGACGAAAGGATCCACAACAGTAGACGCCATCTGTTGCCAAAAGGATATTAAATTATTTTGTATTTTATTCTTTCAAATATATTCTTTAAGAGGGCACTAGGCATCTAGTGCTTAAGATGTTTTTTTTTCTTTCCCAATTAGCATCTGATAAGACTTGTCTGTTTTTAAATATTTAAAGGTGATGGTGTTTTGAAGTGTGAAATAAAATCTTATTTGTTACAACAGATTCTTATTTGTCTTATATAAAACAAATAAAATGCTAAAACACCTGTTAGACAAGAGATTGCTATTGAATTTCAAAATCTTATTAATTCCACTTCAATGGCATTTAAATAAAAAATAAACTTAAAATTCAATGTTAATAACAATTCAATGTTACTTGTTATTTTGAATACATGGATTTTATTTATTGGATTTTAGTAAATGAAAACATTTTAGTTAAGAATTCGAAAATGTACAAGAATATTTAATTTGGACATCGAACAATAAAAATACAATAAACGAGGTATTTGCATAAATACATTAAGTGATTGAAGGGACAATCTATTGAAAAGGCCCTTCCGTAACTTGGCACAATTTATTCAAATACTCTTTGAGAAAAATCATGTTTTTAATGAAGCATTTAGCAAGATTTGTAGTGAACAATATAATTTTATTTTATTGTAATATCGAGTTATATTTACATTTAGTGGTTTCAAAACAGTTGGTCTATCGAGGCTGTCAGCTGGTAAATATCTGGCATATAAAATACCATTTATTTAGTAAAATGGTTTGCTATTTATGAATATAAATCTCTATAAATTTATATGCAATCTTGGCAACCTTTTGCCAAGCCCATAATCACCCCGTAATGCTCGAAAAGTGGCCATTTGAATCAACACTTTTGTATAAAGTTTTAATTATTTTTACGCGTTTTTCAGTTAAGTCAATAACAAAAAATAAATTTGTTAAATAATTAATTTTGAAAATATCTCAAATAATGAATTTAATAAATATTGAATGATATTTTTATCAAAATCAGAAATTATATGTGTGCAATGCACCACAATACAGTATCAATACCTTGCAACATATTCTGAATACATGAGGCATCTAAATTTTAATTAATGCCCAATTCAATCATCACTGATGCACTAGGGAGCAGAGTTCATTGCCAAAGTTTTACGTTTACGAGTTGCATTTAGAACAAGATAAAATATATTAATGCACAGCATTATTATTTGAGAGTGTAAAATTTATGGCATTAATGGGAAAAATCATATTCCTTAAATGACCACCTTCCCAGTTGATAAAAAATTTGGCTCATTTTACAGCAAAACATCTCCAAATTGGCGATTTCTTCTTCAATTTTCGCCTCCACACTTGTAAGGTTCGTGGTTTATTGTAATAAATTGGAGATCTTATAAAGCCCCAAAGGAAGAAATCTAGAAATCTAGTGCCATTAAGTCTGGGAATATGGGTGGCCAGTTCTACTATCCAATACGGCAGACCACTCGACCTGGAGATTGGCGTCCCAAAATCTGTGTGAGCGATTACCAAGTCTTGTTGAAACCAACAATAATCGAGACCCAATGCAGCAACTTACGGCCAAAAAAATCACTTAGCATCTGCCTGTAAAGCTCACCATTTACGATCACGGTGGTACCATCAAAAAGTAGGGGGCAATCACTTTTTTACAGCAAATGGGGCACAAAATAGTCACTTTGATGGGATGTAGAGTAGTAGTAGTAGTAGTAGAGTTGTAAAACAAAAATTAAGCTCTCTCCCTCTCTCTCTCTGTCTTTTAATTTCACCACCTCTCCCCTCTACCATATCCCTTTCACAAAGAAGTAACACTTAAGTTAAGTAGTAGGCATTAATTGCCTGAGGGTAACTTCTCTTTACAAAAAGAAAAAAAACTTTTCCCACTGTCAGCAGGCAGTTTGCCCTTTGTAGAGGAATAGTTTCAGATCTTTCAACGAAATTCGTTGCATCAAACATCTGCTGATGCCTAATTGTGCGCATCCTCGCCTCGTTGATGTTTAAGGATTCTATCTGACGTCATCTGCAGCGGTATTCCAGGTTAGTGGCAACCACTTCTTGCGGCATCTGTAATGGACCCAGTTTATATGAAGCGATCAGCCAAACTCTTAATTTTTCGAGCATATGGAACACGACGACGCTGTTCTAAAGCAACAAATTTTTTCAAATAAGCAGCAACATGGCTTATTGACAACTAATTCTCTATATATCTGCATTATAAATGCAACAGCACAATATTATTTGGGGCCATTTGCAATAAAGGCAGCCAATTCAATACATGATATTACCTTTGTTATTGTCGAATGTCACATGTTGAACTTAATCAAGAGAATTTAGTTTCACCATGCCGTGTTAAAGGTCGGAGTTTTTGAAAAAGTGAGCTTTTTTGGGTGTCAATGATTGGACTTAAATAATCAAAACTTTTAGTGATAAGACTAGAGTACAATATTGTTAGTTCGATTTCTATTGAAGATTTAATAAGTAATTGCAATAAATGAGAAATAATAAATGTTAAAGGTAAACGAATGTACCATCTCAGCCGCATTAGTTTTTTTTTTAAGAAATAACGTAAATTTAACTATGAGAGACGTTTCGACAATAAAGGGAATTTTCAGTGTCTAAACAGCTTCCAAAGGAGTCTAAAAAATGCAGCGACTATGACGCGGAAATGGAGTTTGTACGGTCATTTACCCTAATACTGGAATTATCAGAAGCTAAAGCAGAATTTCACAGGTACATCTAAGTGAAAAAAATTCTTAATAAGAATAAGATGATGTCAGCCTTGCTTCCTAAGAGGCCGAGTCAAAGCAGAAATGTACGAATGTTTGACTGTCAAGTTGAGTCTAGATGACTCCGTTTTGAAATGACCATACAACCTGTCAGATGTATTGCGATATAACATGTGGTGATCCAATGATTTGGGGTATCAGATCCACTCTGATGCCCTGAAGTAATCGTATCATAAGAAATCATTTAGTTTTGACCACGGTACTGTGCAAATATAGTCCATTATATACTCACCAAGGAGTCATGTTTTTTTTTGTTGCAATGCAGGACATTAGCAGCAAAGTTGAAAAACTGTTCTCTTTTTTCTGATATAATTTTAAGTTTTCTAAACAACTTCAATTAAAAAATTTTAATAAATTTTAAATCACTAAAATGTTACTAGCATTCATTTACGTTAATGCTTTTCAGACATGACGGCTGATGAGTACTAATGATTTTGTTGGCTCGAACGGAATTCAGGCATATATGGCTCAATTCACAGCAAGTAACAACGAGTTGTTTTTGATTTAAATTTTACCAAATTTGAATTTTTCTTACATAAAAGTACATAAAAATTAAGAGTTTTTCTTACTACTTTTAACATTTGAATGCATGTAGTTAAAATTATTGTGAAACCATTACGAATGGTATTAGTATCAAAATAATAATTTTGGTAATTTGTTCAAACTGAATTAAAAGAAGTAAGAGTTTCATTCAAGCTTTTTCTAAACAATGATAATTGATCTTCATACAGCGTAGATGTAATCAGTATCAAATAAATTTCTAAAGTATAAAAACTCGAATAAAAGCGGCATTGAAAGAAAAATGGCATTTCCTGCGCAACAAACCATGAACAATTAGATCAATTTTTTATTTTAACTTTATTACTCTACTTAGCCATTAAATTTTGTACGGGAAATACGCCGCTCTTTCACCTGCTTTTGACCATCAACGTTTAATGTTGTACTACAGTATCAAATTATAGCATAAAATTTTCTTCTTTTTTAAATTCCATTACGAACGAAATAAAAAGATCTTAAATATAATTAAGCTTAAGAGAAGAATTAAATGTGTATGACCACAATAACGATCAAAATTTTGTATTTGTTTAGAAATAGAAATTGTGGTAATGGTCTAGTTTTCTTTACATTATGAATTTCGAAATACCTTTACCAGACATCATTGTTCATAACCAATTTATATATAATGATGGCATGATTCTTATTTTTTGTTTTTCGTTATAAAAAACCTTTTGGTTTTTCATCTCAGCAAGAAAATGAAATAAAAACTCATCAAATGTCGATTATAACAATTCATGATTAAGACTACCTTTCAAGAAAAATATAAACGTTGAGGAGAACATAAATGATAATTATGGTTTCGATTGGCATGAGAATACACTGGAAAAAGTTATGATGCTGTATGAGTATTAAAGGCTATTTAAAATTTGGTTTTGATAAAGATTCTCTACACCTATTTGTGACATGCCTTTTTGTAGCAAAAACCTCTAAAGTATGAAAGGATATCTTATTCTTAAAAATATCCTGGAAAAGTAAAATACGTAAAATTTTCCTTATTTTTCTTCTTTTTAGCAAATAGAAATCTAGCAGGTCTTTATTTGCCGAAAATTTCAAACAGCGTTTGCAATGGTCTTGAAAGTTGCAATGGTTTTTATCTTTAGCATTTAACATTTTTTCATACAAAATGTTTAATTCAATATTTATTTTGTAATCGGAATCCAACATTCTATATATATGGAAAGTCGTTGTTGGGAGAAAACATAGAAATCTGATGGTATTGACATTTAGCCTTAGTCAAAAAATTTAGAATTATCCAAATGCTTGTCACACTATTCCCGTCTCATTAAACTTTCATAAGAACGAGAAAAAAATTTAAGAGGCATTTTTATTTTATGCCTCTTTGGAACTAAGGAAAAAATGTAAATTTTAATTCAAACGCAGTTAGAAAGGAAAGAACTTAGTTTATTTTTTGATTTGGCTCACATTAGATTTTGAAATTGCAATATTTTTTCGCTTTCAGTTAAATAAATCACCAATCATTATTCCCGTTCAATTCCTCGTATTGTGGACCTAAAATTAAACGACCACAATATTCTTGCATTTCATTACCTTGCCGTCGAAAAGTTAAGGAAATACATGACAATATAAAAAAATAATACAAAAAAATCAAACTTAAACTGAAGAATATTTTTCTCAATTTGTTTACAAACTGCTATTAAAAAATTATGAAAATACAAATCAAATGCAATATGAGAACTCTGTATAGTATATAAATCATAACAAAATACATAATCATAGTAGGCTTAAAATGCTTTTATACAAACAACATGTGTAGAATTAAGCGGCATGTGGTCGTTATTGATTGCATTCAGTCAGGAAAACATGGAAAATATAGTCTTTATTTTAAATGTTTAATATTGAAATTTTTTATTTTGGGACATTCCCATGATACCGCTGTCTTCCAAAAGATCTTAATCACAGCTGACAAGAGACTTGTTTGTTACTTACAGATCTAGGAGCTCCTAATACATTATGAACTGGTTATAGAGGCAATCTATCTTCTTCAATTTAAGACTTTGGAAGAAGAAGTAGGATTATCATGAGTTTTTGAGTTTTTGCCAAGATCTAACGGCCTCTTTAGGTGATGATGCTACTCAACAGATCCTATTTGATTGATCAGACGTGCTGGAGCTTCAGCTGCTCAGCAAGTATTTCGCTCATGTAAATGTTATTCACGCAATAGAGTAGAGCAATCGCCACCTCTTTATTAAACTTATAGATGCATCTAGTTTACCAGATGATAGGGCCACCACAGAATGCCTTTCCAAAGGACAAAATAAGAGAAAAATAAACTACAACAAATATTGCTGAAAATTACATTTATATTAATTTAACGTAGTAGTCTAAACGAAGATCCCTTCTTACTAACAAAGTAATTGAAACGCGGATATTTAAAAAAATCGAGCTAAAATTGTAAAGACAGAACTTCCACTTTTAACTGTTTAAAATATTTTTAATAAATAAATAAAAGCATACAGCAGTTTATTTTTAAAGAACTGCTTTTAGATCAATTACTTACTTAACTACTAAACAGTCAAGAAAAGTTTATAAATGGTTTATTAAACTTTAATAAGGGAAATTTACTAACATTAACTTTAAATAAAATAGAAAGTACCAAAAATAAACTTTAGTAGGGCGCAACTTATTTGTATGAGCCACACCTTTTTTTTAATTTTTTTTTGTAACTGTAAATGTTCTACAAATTTATTTTGCGAAGTGGTAAACGAGAAGACATGTCCAAATTCCATTAACATTATAAAAATTTAGAAAAAATATGTCAATTATGTCGCACAAATATTGGCAAATTTGACTTATATCATAATGTACTAAGACGTGTTATAAAACGTGGTCCAACCAAAACACACAATGTTAATTTCTCACGCAAAAGAGACATTGTTTCGTTGGCTGTGTGGCAAGTGGCACCACAAAAAGCCACAAAATACTATTTTATTGAGGCTTTGTTTTGTTTAATTTTTATTTTTGTATATCTGCTTTTATGAGAAAAATTTATAAGAAAAATATATGAGATGTGGATAAAATATTTATGTCTATATATTTGTTTAGAAATAAATACGCCACTTGTCTTTAAAATATTTGCTAAATTTTATTTTATTTTAGAAATCATTATAGTTGAAATCAAGCTTTTGTATTTAAGGATATACGAGTGATACACATCTCCCTGTATCACTTTTATCCAAAAAATTATGTGAAACTTAAATATCAAGTGCAAATGTACAGGATTTCTGCTCTTTTTCTATAAAAAGACACTATGCACCGTATTTCTGATATCTATCACCCCTGTAAAGTACCCTACAGCGTTTTACAATAAAGTATAGAGAACTCAAACACGAGCTCTTCAGCTTAAGCTTTAGTTTTCTTATAAATCTAATATAACATAGTTTCCTCTTGCTTTTTTGTCAGTGTAAAATTGCTTGCTAAAACTTCTCTTCTTTTAGCTTGTTTATGTAACTGCCACAACTTCCTTACTAACGTCCACAGATATTTATTGTTTATTTTTTTTTTGTGGTGTTTTTATCAAAAATATCCATTTATTACCAAAGAAAAATATATAATTAATAATCATTATACGTTTACTTGAAATCACAGCTACTGACAAAAGCACACAAAAATTCTATGAGGTATTCTTTCTAATTCCATATAAACGAGGGGCGGTTCCAAAATTAACCGACATAACAAAGAAAACACAATTAAATTTGGAAAAAAATTTCTCTAATAATAATTTCCTTTTAGCTCGATACATTTTTCCCAGAGATATTCAATAGCTTCTGTATGCCCTGTTTATAGTAGTCTACCTCCTTAAAGAAGCCATCAGTGGCAGACTCCCCCCATTAATTTTTGGCAAATCGCTTACCACCTAACTTTGTGAAGCGTTATTAAGCAATCCTAACTTTAATTAATTGATTGAAACTATACCATCGCAATAGTAGATGTGTGAACTGGTCCATTGTCTTGATGAAACAATCCTTTTTTCGCCAAATGCTGAGAATTTTTTTTTTTTAATTTTATCAGTTATATGCTGCAAGAAAATAGCAAAATAATAGATATTGAACGTTTTTCCTTTTTAAAGATAATCAGTAAAAATTAACCCATGCGCACGCCAAAAAAAAAACAGACGCCCGTGAATTTGCCTGCAGATGGAACTATATTCGCCTTCTTTGAACATTATTCTGCCATTCCAATCCCAAGGTCGACTACTACGGTGTTCAACTTGGCAGCTAGTGTGGCATCCAACCAACATTTTATAGTCGTAAATGAAGAAGCAGACTTCCCCGGCCTTAATAAAGCATTGAATTATATAAAGGTGAACAATTATATCCATGTTTACAAATTCACTGAGATCGTTTTTTGTTTGATGGCTCCAAACAAAGAAACCTAAAACAAATGTTTTAAAACGTGTCTCTGCTGAAGTAATTTTTTTTTCAAACCACATTAGGTCAGGTGAATTTGAGGCCACCCTCGTACCTCGGTATTTGAAATTTTTATCTTTTCAATTCTACCAAATCTTTTGTATTCTATTTTTAACTAATGAATTGAATTTAATTAAATGTGCGGAATTAAATCAAGTAGACAAGTTCTAGTAAATCATATTATGAGGAGCTTAAGACGGCAATAATAACAATCTTGGAATTTGTTGAAGGTATAAAGAATATAATAACGTAGTCATTTAACATTGTTGCTTTGTTTTTTTTATGACAATAATTTTTTAAATAAATTGTGCAAATAGGTATTTAAAAATTGGTTTAATTTTTCAAAATGATAAACATTGTTTCAACAAAAAAGTACTTTGAGCAGAAGTGAACGAAATGTACCACTTAAGAGGACCTTATTTTTCTGCTGCTTTGAAAATGTTGAACACGCTTTAAATGTAACGCACAATATAGATACACAGGTTGTCATTCAAATGACAATCTCTAAATGCTTTAACGGCGTCAAATTGCATGATTTTTACGCCCAATTGACGTCGGCAAAATGTGAAATTACGCGTTCTGAAAGCTTCCAATGCAATAAAGAGGGTCGAGTTCGGAGTTTTGCCCCTTATTCATCTTTAGAAATCTTCACGATATAAATCAAAATCAAATAAAATTATTAGTATTTTTCGTTGCCAAAAACAATTAACAAAACAATAAAATGGAGAATTTTCGTTAAATATAGACAAAACGACAGCGCTGGTAGTATCGAACCATGATATTAAACTGAGTTTAAAACATGTAATATATTTGGACGGCTTACATGCAATATATTTAGAACGGAGCACGTTGGGTTTCTTCCAACGCTGCACATCATTTGTTAGAACAGAGCACGAACGTGCAAAAATATATGCAACATCTTTGTCATAAGAGAAAACGTTACAAGTCACTTTTTTGCTTTAAGAATTTCTAAAGGTATAAAAGGGGGAAGAAATTCTACCAAGTGGTAAAACAACCATAAGCTACCGCCACAAGACGCAACCATACTCGTAATACCTCCCAAGCATACCATCCTGGTAATTACCGACACATTCGAATAATAGAAGTTCGTGGTATATGGGTTAAAAGGCTACTAATAGGAAAATGTGTGCAGCATATCTGAGCCCACTTTTATAATATCTAAGTCTATTCGAAAACCAATTCACGGCCTACAAAGCTCTCTCGTCATATATTTTCATGCTATCCGATACTGCATATGCATAAAATGTATTCCTAACGTCAATTAGGCTATGAAATTACCGTCGACGTTGGGTTCACTTGCAACCTGAATGCATATTGCAAGTTTTCTTATTTCAGTGCTTCGTAGAGATCTAATGACATTACAGGATTGCATGACTGATCCATTCAGGTGAAGTAGTACCTTCAAAATTTTTACCACTCAAATAGGGTAAATTTTTAAATTACGTTAGTCTGAAAAGTGAGTATTGTGTTTGCTTGTAGATCGGGTCATTGGTATCTATGAAGATTTCAATTCACCAGCCTTCGTTTAGCAAAAAAAGCTTTTATGGGAGCTGTTGATATACAGCACAGCTTCAAAGAAGCTGGTGGCTTGATTGATATTTAGAAATTTACTATATGGCATGAGTGGTCAACAATATTCTGATCTACTAGTCCTTGTTGGATGCCATGCAGATATTTTAGGTAACAAAATAGTTCTCATTTCCTGTAGGATGAGTCTGTATGTAACATTGTTAGAGTCCGTAACGAGGATTTTCTCAATTTGCAATTTGTTTCTATTTTAACCATTATATATTATGGGACAAGCTTCAAAATATTCTTAAAATAGTTTTTGAGCCAATTTGAAATGTTTTTTTCTTTAAAAAAAAATAGGACCAGAAAATGAAATTTAAGCAACTTCAATTGAAAAACAACTCATTTAAAAAACTTTAAAAAATTTATTTAAAAATATAAAAACAAAATGTCGTTGGTGTCCATATTATCCGATCCAGTCTAAAAGAAGTTGATAATCATCGACCTTTAGTACCCGCCGTTAATGGTAATGCCGCCAGCCTACAATAAACAGGAGAATGCATTGGATGATCTTCGATATAATGAGGACTAATGTTTGTCGCGAATTCGGCAAAAGAGACAACCGACTCAAATCTTAAAAGCGATTGCTATAAGCCAAGTACCAAGTAACAAAAACAAAGATCAAATAAATAAGTCAAAAGATTTTCTCTTGGAATATTTTAAATAACGCATTTTCAAAACAAAATAAATTCTTCCCTTAAAAATATTTAACTATAAATAAAAAAAAAACCATTTTGTTTGCGCTAAAAGTTTATTTGAAAGTGTAAACGTTCTCCCCAATCAATGATTGGGGAGTATATCGCTCAAACGTACACCTCCCGAGTTGATGATCGTAAAACATCTGGCTCCAAATGGGCGATTTCTTCTTCGATGTTGCTCGTAGTTTTCAAGACTTGCAAGCTCCATACGAAGAAGTCTGGTGCTGTTAGATCTTGTGATCTGGACGGCCATTTCAAATCTCTATGATGTGAGATCAGTCAATCTGGAAGTCAATATTCTATATATATATTTACATCATACATATCGAAGCACAGTGATTTTTTCCGCCATCTGCAAAAATAACTGCCAATTCAAATTGTGACATTACTTTTGCGCCTTCTATTACAAACAGCACAACAAACAATTTATGTTCGATATGGGTATATTTTATTTTTCTACAAGCCTGCATACAATTAGACACCCTTTGGATGTCAATGATTTTATTTATTAGGCCAAACGAAACACAAAATTTTCATTTTAATTTTTATATAAGAATACGAGGTTGCATAATTACAAACCGATTAAAGATCACTGTTGATTTGGTTAACACCAATGAAATATCGATATAAGAAAAGCTAAATCCATAAAAAACAATAAATTTTTGAAAATCTAAATGTTCAAACCTTTATTTGCGGATAATATCCCAAATACTAAATTTTAATATTAAGTATTCAAATAAATTAAAAAAAAAACAATACGCAAGTGTTTCCTTTTTTGATTCTTATCGTCAAGAATACTTTTATATTTTCATAATGATAGATGTTTATATTTTAAAAGAAATATCATTCTTTTATTTGCTTAGCACTTTCCTTAGACAACACAATATATTTTGTACCAGGTCCAGGTATTTTACACGAACGCAATGCCTAATACTTGCACGTCTTAGACTTGGTAAGGCGTTATTTAACTGCCAACTTTTCTGTAGTCGCATGAAATCTCTTAAGTTCAGTAATTATCGCTTTTCTTTTTTAATATATTTTATAAATTAATTTATAAACTCTGTATATATCTCTGAATTAAATAAAATTCTCTTTTTATACAAATGAAAATATATTTTATCAAATTCGTTGTTGGAGATATTCTGCAAAATAAATATTTAACCTTTTTTTTTTTCATCAGCACCCTTTGGCCAAAACATGCTTGAAGAGCATTCAAACTCATATACTTATAAAAAAAATTACAAATACTATATGAGAATCCAATAGAAATCAATCATATTTTTCTATTTGCATGCGTCTTTTTATTTTTCTTTTTACGCCTTTATACAACATAAATGGAATATAGATTTTATTCAGCAAATTTATCTAATAGGAAAATGAAAAATAAAAATTTTGGGGTCTCTGTCCACCCTGTATTTTTTCTCTAATTTCTGTTAAACTCTTTTTATATTTTTTCAAAGATATCAAATTCCAATTATCTGTTTAAAGAAATAATGAAAAAAATCGGATGATTCCCTTTCTTTTTTGTTTTCGTTCTTAGTTTTTTCTTAGTTTTCTATTCCTTTAGAATATAATTGAAGTAATTATACAATAATTTCAACACTTCATTTTCAATGGCATATAATTTGAATTGTTTCCAAACGTGAGTTTCAATTTAATGATCTAATTGTTCTTTAATGCGTTAAGAAATCTTATGAAAAAAAAACTAAACAATTTCTTTCATGAGGGTGTCTCTTTCTTTCCCTTTTATTTTTACTATAGATGAAATGCTTTGTATTTTAATATTGAAAATGACCTTTCCTGAACTAAGAAGTCTTAATGGAATATTAAACATTTATTATTTTTGAGAAACAATTTCATTTCTTCAATTCGAATATGTTCGCTTTTTTGCCAAAAACAAAATATTTGTTAAGAATAATAAAAAAATTTTGATATGCAAATATTTCGAAGTATGCAAATTGTAGCAATCATGACATTAATTAATAAATTAAATGCAAATTTTATGGCAATACAAAACGAAAAGTTTTGTTGAATTCATTATTTGGGTAAAAATTTTTTTTTATCCAATTATTATTCAAAAAGTCGTAATAAGGAGTATTCAATTAATTCATACGAGGGCAGTTTGATAATTCCGCAACTTTTTTATATCCAGCGCAATAATATTCAATGCAATACTAATCCTGTTGTTATATTACTAGACTACTGACAGCCGTCATTGAAAGCAGACAACCCTAATAATTTTAAAGAAAATTTAAAAAAAATTAATTTTCTTTGCTGATTAATTATTATTTTTATATAAAATAAACATCACCAAAACCAAAGAAATTCTAGAGACTCTGTGCAATAAATTTCATTCATCGAAAAATGGTTTACAGAGTTCTTCTATCGTCATATGAGCTCTAAATGTCAGGTCGCCCAAAACATGTCGTCACATCAAAAATCTATATAAGTATATATAAAATAGGATGTGTGTATGTATGTATGTATGTAACGTAATGGCTCCAAAACGGCTGGGCCGATTTTGACGAAATTTTCAGGGAACCTTCAGAATAATCGGGCGGGTGACACTGTGAAGTCCGATTTTTTATTTTCGATCTGTGGGCGGAGGGGCGTGGCAAAAATCCAATAATTCATAAAATGAGAACGTCTTGGCCGATTTCTGTAAAACTTTTTGTCAGTTGTTCGTATTTTCGAGGAGAAGGTTTTTATGGAAGAAAATTTTGGAAAAGTCGGAAAATTGGAAAAATCGAAAATCGAGTTTTTGTATGAAATTTTGTTTGAAATTATTCCTTAATGGCTTTTCAAATGAAAAAAATAGAAAGTTTGTCTGAAGGCTTAAAGTTGGGGCGAGGCGAAGTTCGCCTGGTCCGCTAGTTACCTACAAAGTCTACAATATAATAATCAACGATGTGGAGAGTGAAAATACGTGAGATCGCGAGAACTGTACGCATCTTAACTGAGTAAGTACTTTAATTTATGCATGAGCCCTTGGAAGACAAAAATACCTTCCTTCTGATGGATGAACGATGGCTTGCAGTTGTATATAATCTAAACCTTGCGAAAACTTCAAATAATTGTTTCGTGATGCTTAGGCGCAGTTCAAAGTAATTTTGGACGAAAACGAGGTGCTTTACAATATAGAGGAGCGTAACAAACAATCAAAACAGTGGGTCTCTTCGACTGAACGTGCACCAAAGACGGATAAGATGGGATTGTCGGTCATGAAGGTCATGGCCACAGTATTTTGAGTTGTGCACCATCGATTAGCTTGAAAAGGATAATACGACTTCTGTCGAATACTATTTAGGGCTTTTGAAAAAATCCAATATTTTTTTAAAGTTAAAGCCGCCTCTAGTGGGGTTCCATAAAAATAATGCACAGGAGCACGAGTGTGTTGCCAATGTGGAAAAATATCCACGAATTGGGATTGGAACTGCTACGCCATCCAGCACACTTTCCAAATTCTTTCTCTTGGGAATATTTTTTTTTTTAATTTAAGATTTAGCTGAGTGGTAAGAGATTTGGGGTGGTTAGGAGCCTTTGAGAAATCTTATTAATTGAAGATACTAAAAAAAACTTGATAGGCGCTAGACTACATATATCGTAATTTAAGGAAACAATGTAGACTTTTGTGTTACAAAAAAGAAATGTATTTTATCCAAAAGTTAAGTACTTATCAGGCTACCCTCGTGCAATGTAAAATAGAAGAAAATTTAATATATGAATTCTATGTTAACATTTGCAAATCAGATTCTAGTTTATTTTGAAACTCAATAAAATTCTACCACTAATTTTCGTATCGTATTATAGTTAAGAAAGGGTTAATCATGTGGCAATGTTACAGGATCAACAACGAAAAATGCAACTTTAATTGCAGCTTGCACTGCCGAAAATAGCAACTCTGTTTTCGGAGGCCACTACACCCCCCTGTAGTGGTGGTCATGTGTATTTCATGCTTTCCACCATTTTTTAGACGACGAGGGTTGCATGTAAATTTATGCAATGTATGCAAATCACTTAGTGAAAAGGGAAATGGGAACTTATTTGATGCAGACATATACCAAATTCTTACCATCATTTTTCTTGTAAGCAATTATCGTTAAATTACCCAAAGGCAACCATCGAGAATATCGCCAAACGTTTTTCTTTCTTAACCCTTTTTATACTCTTACTTCAAGCTTGTTTGGTACAATTTTTAATTCTTAAGTGTATTTGTAAAGCCCATTGAATAATGTATGTATGTGATATGTATGAATAATTGATACTATATTTCCTCTTTTAATCGTTTTTAATATAATTTCAATCATGTATGTATTTAAGGATGTTTTTGATGCTGATGTTTCTAAAAGCAATAATTTTATCTATTTATACATACAAAATTTTAATACAAAATGTGTCGTGTTAGTTAGAAATTCATCTAGCAATTTGTTTTGGACATTTGATGAATTTGATGCAGTATTTAGAAAAAGGAGTGAAATACTGTTTAATGCAAATTTCTTTTGTTTTGAAGAAAACGTTTCGCGTATTGTTACAAACACAATGTGATTGTGTGGCACCACCATTTTAATATTTTCATTTGTGCTCTGCCATCATTTAAAAATGGCGTCAAATTTGAAAATTTTGAATAATTCAAACGTTATATCCGCATACCAGCCACAAATTCAATTGTAAGATTTTTGCATTTATAACAAGTAATTTTATGGCAAACAAGCTTCAAACGAACTACAGCACCTACCCACTCACTGACTTGGCTTGGCGTTGCCTTGCTACACGCTACGTCATAAGTGTTAAGTTAGTTCTGTTGCCAATTTAGTGTGCATGCAAGCATACATGGATGCTTGTGTGTATGTCCTTGTGTGCCAGTGCTTTGCAATCAGCCGGACAATCATCCATCCAACTGAACCATCCATCCATTCATCTATCCATCCAACCAGCCATTCATCCGTCTACAGTATACATACATGCAACAACATGCACCTCCTCTTCCTTTTAGCTTCATAATTTACTTCAATGTAGTTTTCATTTTTCATTGCTACAGCTGGACGGTGAAAAAATGATTCGTCTATGAGCAATTGCGGCACTACACATTGCATGCAGAGTTGGCCATAACTTTGCATAACGATTCATTTTCCGAAAGTTCCCTCCTCAATGTTGTACTTTAATTACAAAAAAGGCAAATTCACAGGCACACTCACACACAAACACATGCACGAATTAAAACTAAAATTTCGCCCTGTGATGCATGAGCAAATTGTACAACAAAAACGAATTTTGAAATAAAGTTTTCATTTTCTAGTTGTTTTATTTGCTAGTTTTAAAACTATAAATATGGAAATGATATTCAATAACATGATTTTCAAATAAAATATACCAAATTGTAATAGACAAGATAAAATTATAAGTAATAAAAAAATATATACACTTACATACGTACATTGGTTTTGATTTAATTATTAGAAAAGAAAGAATTGAAATTGATGCTATAATTTAGTTAAAATTCAGTTTGGATAAAATGGAAATAAATTAAGCTTAAATATACGATGTTCGATTTGTTAGTGGCATCGGTTAAGGACTACAAATTTAACTTTTGCTTTTTTTCTCTTTCTTTGGATATGTAGAGAGGAAATGAGTCTAGTTGAAGATAAATAAGGATTTCAAAATATTTGCAGAAAACAGTGGCTCAATTTGTTGAGAAAATTCAAGGCTTTATTAAGTTCAACTTGAGCATGTAGTTCCTCGATTGGGTTTTGTTTCACTAATATTTTGGTTTCTTGGAAATTTTCATCAATTAATTTTACTTTTTAGTTTTTATAATAAATTCAAAAGTCTATAGTCTAGTAGTCTATTTTGTAATATTTATCTCGCCTGACCTTTTTGCTTCTTGTCCTGTCACCAATATCAAATCAAATTTCTTGCAAAATCGTCAAAACTCCAAAAACTACTTTAAATTTTTTAAGTTTACAAGGACCTTCTAAACTTCCTGATTATACAAGAAACTTGTATACATATATTATTTGCGTTTTTCTAATACAAAAATTGCATTTTTTTTTACAGTTACGTGCTTCTTGCAACAAAAAAAATGATATGAAGAGCATATTTAATTTGTATATGTTCCGTATAAATAACACCTTATTCAGTGCAAAAAATAGGCAAGGACCCACATGCAAATTTTTCGGAAATCTATAAACTTTCCACGAAATATTTTTGTAAACTCATACATATGAATCTAATGTAGAATCTAAAAGGAACAATATATGAGATGTGAAGTTTGAATTTTAGTCATAGGGCGTATCTGCACTAAGGTATTCTTCATTTGTCAAATTAGTTTTATTTTTTGTAAATTTTTTGTTATTGCATCTAAAAACAACTGTGCCATAGACACCATGACCTCATATTCAAGTTAAACTTTGCCACATAGACTACACATATTGTACCAATTTTACAATGAATTTCTTTTTTGCTTCTTTCCCTGAATAACTGAATATAGAGAAGAATGATTCACACGTTATTTTATGAAATTCTATGCCCTAAAGAGGTTTCGAAAAATTTTTAATAGACCCGGCTTATCCTTTTAATTATTTCAAAACCGCCGCCCTAGCAAGGCTGTCAGCTGTTAAATGTCTGTCATGTAAAATATTATTTATTTAGTCACTTACGAATATTGATCGTTAAATAACCGTAAAATGCGTAAAATCAGTTGAAAATTATCACAAAAGTGGTGGTTCAAATGTACCCACCTTTTGTGTATTACTGGGTAATTATGGTCGTTATAATCGACTATTCAAGGAACTGGTGCCGAAAATATAGTTTCTGATATAATGCTAACGCTAACGTTGGAGCATTTCAAAACCAATATTCGTCAAGTTATCGCCGAGATACCGGCCGAAATGTTTGAAATAGTGGTCGAAAATTATATCAAAAAGATCCACTACTGCAACCAACTTAGAGGCAATTGCTTAAACGCTTTTGCATCAAATCAGGACCTTTCATTTATTGAACTTATTTAACAGTTTAAAAAGATTAATTATAAATAATTATCTAATGCAGTTTGAAAGTAATTTAGAAATCGTTTATTGTATTATAGTTCTGCAGCTAGGGAGCTTTAATTTTTTATAAAAATTTAAATTCTAGTTTAAAGCATAAAATGGTTGAGACCTTAAAATTAACTCAGTGAAAAATTAAAATTGTTCTCATGAAATGACATTTTTATTGCTTCCGAAGAATCCATTAGTGCATTTTTGGACCTCCTAGAACCCAAATGGCAAAATTTCAATTTCAAAAACAAATTATTTCTGCAAATTAGTGAAAATCAATTGGAAAATACTTACCTTTTATAAAAAAATATATATGTATATTCATATTCGTACTAATCTCATTTGCTGGTGTATATCACACCAGTGACTTAACATCCTACCAGTTCATATAAATGAAAAAAATTACCCTTCAAAACTTCTTTGATGCGTCGTAACAGCAAAAATGATCTGAACTGCAACCGTGAAGCGCTATGTCAATATCACATATAAAAAGAGCATAATTTGATTAAGTTTGTTTTTGTGTGGTAGAGCAGTATTGCATTTGCGAACACTTCGTTTGTCTTAAAAATCGTATTGACTGGGAGATGAAATTCATTCAAATGCGTAATCATGGCAATGGTACATAAATAGTGAAACCAAGCCCTCTACCACGTGTGACAAAAAATTCGCACGATTCCGTTCAGCGGCCCAAGACTAATTTTCAAATATAATAAGTGTTGAGACTATGTCTTTCACCATGATAAAGAATATCCTATATGTTAATCCATGTCATTAGCCTTGCATTGTGCAAACGTCACTCAAATTCGTTAGGCCGCTTATGAGTAGCAAAGATCCAGATATTGTAATAACGACATATAAGTGGTCAAACCATGTTCCATACTATCAAACCTGTTCAGCTGTTTATGATTGATTTTCTATTATTACAATTGGGCCAATAGTCTATTAATGGTCAAACCAAGTCTTTTCCCATTATGACATGTAGCCAATATGTTAGTCTAACCTTTGGTCGTGTTGCCTTGATCAAATAACAAGCTTCTAAACTCTTCCGTTTTGGCTGTATTTATACTAAGCATTAAAAAATTTGTGGCATGGAACTTTATCTAATTGCCAATACACCTATCCCTGCTTTGTACACAAGATAGGTTCTTCATAAATCCATGAAAGACAAAAAATTATTTATTTGTGTGGAAAACCCAGTAAAAGGAAAACGAATACAAACAAGTTTTTTTAATAAAAAAAAATTATAAATAAAAGTAAGTACGCCGTGATGAAATTGTAATTAATTGTGTAGTCAAAATTAGTAAAATTTTTAAATTATTTATTTTTTACATATTTAATTTTAAAAACTGTAAGACCGAAAACATTTTAAGGCGTGTAGCTTGTAAAACGGGGTATAGGTGTATAAGATACACTGAAAGAGTTGACATAAAATATGTTGTAAGAATTCGTATGCAACTTCATGTGCTGTCAGTTTTGCTTTTCCATTTGCTTCATTATCCTTCCTGTCAGCGAATAAGAGAAGTTGCATGCAACTAATTTCATGAAAAAATGCACAGTGTAAGTCCAGTATTATAATATTACTGTTGTCTATAATTTAGATTAAAAAAGAAGTCTTCTCTTACCGCCCAGCAATTATTTCAAAATGTGAATGTCTTTACCACAGAGGACAATTGCATAATATTGTCACGATTATCTATCATCATAACATGGTTTAATCACAATCATAAATTGTAGGAATCACATGCTTATGTATATGTTTTTTATCTTGTCCCGCTGATTTCCTTACAATTTTCTCATATTAAATATTGTTTTTTTTCTCAAGTGACGTATTAAGTCTTATTTAATCATGTATGACATGTTTTTAGTGGCAAAGAATTATTTCTTACTATTCCTTAGTATTTCCAACAGAATTTTGTTTTTAAATTCTTGTTGTTCTTCTTAAAGATTTATTAGGCCGTTTTGTATTAATGATCTATTGTATCAGAGGCTTAAGATCATTTAAAATAATTTGAATAACAAATTGCATTGATTTTTCAATGTTTGGAGTGTGTTTGTGTATCGTTTTTTGTTTCGAAGAATGTCATGTTCAACATTTGATTCCCCAATTCTGCTGCTATTGAGAGCATTGTGTGGCTGTGGCAACAAGTGACAAATACGAAACGAAACACGAAAAGAGTTTAAGCCATCATTTGAATTTACAAATTTTACCAATGTTATATTTAATTGGTGATTAACCACCTATGGCGTTTGGCTGTTTGGCTGTTATACTTCTGGTTTCTTTAGTTGTTGATGCCACACGGAAATTGTAGTATTGTTGGTTTCTGTGTAATGCTTTTGTTTAAGACTTGAATGCTTTTTTCTTTTGACCAATATAAAGAGGAATTTCAAAAAACATTATTTTTTCAATGCGCTTTTATAAAACCAAAATTGCATGAGACGCCATTTGAAATCCGTTCTTAGAAGCTGGTGTTTTGTTTTTTATTTTCCATTTCATTTTTGATATGCAGACAAACTTTTGTATACCTTTTGCTTTGGATTTCAGTTGAAACTTTAAGTTTCGTGTAGTACCGTTACTAATATCGTGCTGCCAAAAAGGGCGTTAAAATTTCTTAAGAAATCGTGAATACAGCTGGTTGTTCATTAAGTCTTTCGGATAGTTTTTGTGCAAAAAAAAGGAAAAAAATATTTTAATGAAATAAACTTTTAGATTCCTATTTCCATATTCAAAGTGGTTTCAGCACTTTTAGTTAGAAAACTTAAAGACATTAAGTTTTTTCTTAGGAGGACTTTGTTTTACTCGCATACTTTGGGGCAATAGTATAAGGTTTGTTGCATGATATGACTTTTTGTTTTAGTAAAGAAAAATCATGTCATGCAACAATTGTTTAGAGAGACTTTTCGATTGTAGAAATGATAATTCTTTGTAACATTTTACTACTTGATGGTGGCATGAATGCCAACTCTGTCAGCTGGTGTTGTTGTTGCAACTTTTATGCCCTTGCTCGTGTTGCTAATGATAATGTTGGTGGTTTTTAATGGTTTAATGCTTTAGTGCTTTCCTTTCTTTCTTTTTTGTTGTCTTCAAAGCAAATTACTCTAATTTAATGTGTGTGTGCTTTTTTGTTGTTTTCTCGGCTTTTCTTGGTGGACTGTTACTTTCTTTGAAAATTTTCCTAAATATAAGTTTAATTTTCATACTTTCATTGGTTTGTTATATTTTTTCCTTTCATTTATTTTAGAATTACTTCAATTTTTGTTCAGGAGTAGATTTTTATTCTTTTTTATGTTTGATTTTTTTTCCTTGGCTTGGCATCATCGTGTTCCTTGCTTGTTCTTTTTTATGTTCTTTTCTTAGCATCCGTTGCAGTTGCAACCTGTTAGACTCTGCGTGTTGTTTGTTAGAAAATGATAAATTGCTGAGATTGTTGCCTGCCATAGAGATTTATTTAAACAAGCTGGTGCTGTTGCCTATTTTTCATTCTTCGAAACTGTGGCATTAAGCAGCTACGAAATTGTATGCCGCACCATGCAACACATACTTAGTGCTGAGTGGCAAGTAACCTAAACTATTAAATGCTTGGAATTAATTCAAAAGTCAAAAAGTTCTTTTTTGTGAATTCTAGTTCTCTAGTGAGATTTTGTTTCCTTTCACTTTGGCAATCATTTATCAAGAATGTCAAGAGCCCTGGCATAACATTCGATTGAGATTTGTTAATGACAGTGGGAAACAGAAACTCTTTTAACACAAGAGCCTAAAGGGGGAGAATCAAAGCTATACACCAAGAAAATACCTTCCACAGGGTCTTTAATTAATCCTCTATAGATGAAAACACTTAATGATTTATACTTGCACAATCTTGAAAGTACTTTTGTATAAAGTACCTCTTCTTCGAAGAGTCCTTCAAAAAGCTACTGTCGTTCTTTTCAAATTGTACTATTTTATAATAATATATCTTATATTATCTTTCCAAAATGTCTTTCTTAAAAAAACATATTTAATGTAGTGCATATTTCAGTACTTTTTTTAAAGATCCCAACTAATAAGTTCTTTGCTAAAAAGTACTTTTTTTATGGAAAAGTTTTTTATAAGGCTTAATATTCGTTTGGCATTATTTATTTTCGAAGTATTGCCTTACAAATCACTTAATCGTGGTGCATGTTACCTGCACCCTCACAAGGGGATGCCTTTTTCAGCTCACAATAGAACAAAAATTGCTGTTTAGGGTTACATTTAACATCAATATTTAGTTTCTTTGCACGCAAGATAGGTGGAAGACTTGGGAGACAAACTTAGTTACTTAAAGGATAAAGTTTGGTTTTGTGGTATCCTTTACAAATAATCAAAACAGGATCTTAAAATGTAAATAAAATAAATCTCATTAAAAAGAAGAAATTTTTCTGTCTCCAACAAAACAATAGATGGGTAGAAAGAACCTTTGAAGTTCTATTGGTGACGTCAGCTCGGGCAACTAAAGAAAAAAAGGCATATTATTGCACAATACCATCAGAGAATAAAATATGTCCTCTCACTATTAAAAAAAAAAAACAATGCAAATGTACACAAATGCAAATCTATCCCGGAAACAATAGGAAATAATAGGAAAGGCTGAAAAAATATATATTCGTGCTACAGCGTTTTACAAGAGGGAAAGGAAAAGTGCAATATTTCACCGGAAGCATGTAGTACTAGTGCTAAAAATAAACTGCAGGCGCTGCTTCATTTTGCCCTTAGGAGATTATCGGAGTACCTTGAGGAGGTAGTGGTAACATAAAGAGCATGAAACACTAACAATTATATGTAAACAAATGTTTAACAATGATTCGATTTTAGATATTATTACATTTCACAGTTATTTCGTGTTTTTAAGAATCGTGTGTAGCAAACGTAATGAAAAAAGTTTATGGCAGAACCCATCCCCGTCCTCTCCACGTTTCTGACGGCCCATAAGAATTCGGTTTATCAAAGTGAGTGCTAATGCTATAGAAAAAGAAATAAGTAACGTCAACAATTCCATAAATTCTTTTATTCCGAAAAGCAATGATTTCTGTCAAAAAACGATCATGTCAAACATAAACTTATCATGACAATGGTTGATAGAAATGTGTGATATGACACCAGTGGAACTACCTTAGCAAATTGTTGCTATATACGTGGTACATCTTTAAATGTTTTGAACCGCTTGGAGCAGACAGAAAATACTAAAAAGTATTACGAAAGTAAACAATCTAAATAAAAAAAAATACAAACAATGCTCCGCAGTGAAAGATGCTTAATAATTAATATGCTGGAGTCCTATTTGGAAACACCGATTACGAAAATAATAGCCAAATATTTAGCGTGTGATGTAACGATATTCAACTTTGACCTGATACACAGATTAAAAGCCATCTTAGTCACTATATGAAGTGGACATTAAGTTGGACCGGAAGAATACGATAAGTATTTTTAGAAAACGCACGTTTTCTACTAGTCATCGCGTCCCATGACACCAACGATGCAAAGTTACTAGTTCACGGTGCGAAGATAATAAAAAATGCACTGCTTTCAATCGGGCAGCTATATGAGGAAGTCGTTCACATCGAGAGGACTTGGCTCAAAAATGTTCACTAGAAAAGCGCAATAGGAATGTTTTCAATCGTTGACTTTTGAGCTCAGCTCCTATCGTTAGAAAGTTAAGGGAGGAAGAGAAAATCACACTCTTTACTACCAGAAACACCAACATTGTTTATTCATGTACAGCCGCATCTATCTATCTTCTTCCGAAAGTGAAGATGGAAATACGTATAACAACGCTATTCTATGAAGTTCAAAATAAGACTTTTTAAGACTTGTGTCGCAAATTCCATTTTCATGAAATTATTTTCAAGAGTAAATTTGCTCTATACGTTTTTTCATTAAATTTATGATATACAACTATTTTATTCGCAAATGGGAGGAATATTTAAATAAACGGGAGGATTATTGAATAAACGAGCAAAACTGGCAGCTCATAAAATTTCGTACAATATCCTTTTATTGCCTTATCTTGGCAAATAGATAAACTTTCATGCTCAGGCTGAAATCATTCAAAATGATCCGTATTTACACACTAATTATAAAAGCTTCTATTTTGCTAGATTCACACAAATCACCTATGGATGTTGAAATGATGCGTGTGTGTCGTCTATTCGCGTATTATCAAAATATTTTTGACATTTTAACGTTTGGACAATCGATTTTATATGGCGTATCGTAAAATTAACTCAATTGATATCTACTATGAATGCAAAATAAAATACATTTTGGGAAGAAATTATATTTGAGACGTTTGTCGATAATGAAGATAATATTGCAGGCGAATGTTGGAGAAATTTAAAGATCACCTAGTGCAAATAGTGAAAAAATATTAAATAAATGGATATTTTTTTAATTTTTTGAACTAATTACAAGCTCCATGGGTAAAAAGTTAAATGTAGTTAAAAATCTAGTGCAACAGCAATTTATAATGGTATTTTGATAAACTTTAATTTTTTGAAACTTTATTAATCAGACTTATTAATCATCACGATCTAGTCCCAATGAAAATTAACAACATAAGTGAACTCTGTACAAGCAAGATAGTGTGTTCTATGCCCCAGGTTTGATTGATGCAACAACCTTTACAGCATCATCGTAAGAGAAAAGTGGAAATACAGATTAAAATATTTTTTTCTATTTATCAATTAATTTCTTATTTTAAATGGAATTCTACAGACACTGCCAATTAGATTCTGGAAATTTTTTTAATATTGTGGCTTTCTCCCTAGAAATATAAAACGTTTAAAACAATTCGTTGTTGTCTTGAAATTTAAGATCTAAGTTTTTTACCTGCAAAAAATTGCTAAATTTAAATTAAAAGGATATTACTTTCGTTCTATATGGAAGGATAAGCACGCATTATTTAGCTAATTATAAAATCTCAAGTCTATAATCTAATAATCTTGCGATAACAAATTTAATTGGCCTCATATTCACATATACAAAAAATCACTTCAGCCTTTTTGTCCTCCACACTTGCTTTACTTCTATTAAACAAATACCTATATCCTTATTATTCAATTAAAATTAACAAAACAAATAGATTTAGGCAAAATCTTCTTTTGTTATTAATTGGTTCTCCGTTTACCTTGAGATACTGCAAATTTGTGTTTCAATTCTCTTTTGCAATTTTTCTTTGTTTATTCGAAAAAAAACCAGAAACCCAATTACACAAAATGTGTCTAAAGTTTTCGTATGAAATTACACATGCCACACAAATATTTCATATCTCACCTCACCTTTGATTGAGGTAAGCAATCTACCCACCCACCACCAATGACGACATACAAACTTCGTCTTGGCACAAGGAAATAAGGATGAAAAAAGCCATCTGTTACAACTACAGACAAATAAAGTTGAGTCAGAGTGGAGCTCTTAACGTTACCGCACTTCACGACCAATCAATGTAAACCGATGTTAATCTGATGGTATCGTTTTGTGCCCTCAAGTTAAAAATTCTCGTTTGATACACCAACACTCCATTTCAATTTAAATGCAAAAACCACAGAAAAGTACAAAAAACAAAAAAAAAAGATTTTAAAAAAGGGAAAATAAATTTTCATCTCAAACTTTGCCATGCAATATATGCAAACTAGACACCAGGGTGAAGTAAACAGGGATGCTTGAGTTAATACAAGGGGTGTTGCTAGCCTGGTATTTACTACAGCTCAGGAGCTCAACAATCTCAGAATAAATGCTATAGTTGGACTCTAAAGGATACTCTGAATTAAAAGAAAAAGCAATTGGAAAACTTCGAGACATGGGGTAAGTTGTAACTTTTTAGGACCTTTTAGTTGGGCCTTTTCTTGTTGCTTTGAAATGAATTCCAATTTTTTTTTTTTTTTTTTTTTTTTTGGTTAGGAAAATCTAAAACTACAAAACATTAGATAAGTATCTTTACAGTGGTCATATACGTACATACTTACTTTAATTAGTTTTTTTTGTTGATAGTTTTGCTTACAATCCTATAGAGTAGCACGATAGGATAGGATAGGATGCTTGAAACAAATCATCTGAATTTCATATCCCCTGTTTCCTTTCATGCTGGTTACAAAACTTTTCTGTTTAGTTTTAATAACGACAAGTTGTACTGGACAGTGTTTGAGGAATGATTAGATGAGGAATAAAGAAGCACTTGGATCAAGAAATGGAATCAAATTAGAAAAGATGCAGGAAGCCTATAATAGTCAAATGTATTGATAATAATGATTTACCAAACCCACTGCACTTTTGGGACTCGAGAAACAATTGTACGAACCTTGATACAAGTGAAACTTGAGTGGCACACTAGTACACTCAGCAACTTTTTGGCACATATTTTATAGTTTAAAACATTTTTTTTGTATTGATATTTATTTATCATTTAAGGAAAAATCTGCTAAATGCAGTATTAAAATTTGCGTCGCTAATAGTTATTTTGTTAAGCCAGAATCAACAATAGAAATATTCTAGTGAATTTTAGAATCTTCTACATTTCTTTTTTTATATTTTCATTGAAAATATATTTGGTTATTGTCATTAAGTTATACCTCACGTTTTAATGAAACAAATGTTAGATCCTTTCCGATAAAAGGCCCACAAAAGTTATACATAGATTTTATTGGATAAGGATCACTAAAAAAATAATTCTGGCAAACAAAAACGACTTCAGTACAATCAAACAGATTACAAAAAGAAACACATTCAAGGGTGAGTTTGAAATCTGATATCATCCATTTCTGGAAAAAAAATTTCATACCAAGTAGGAGCGGATTTAGCTTAGAGTTTGTGAACTTGCAAACTAAATCCGAAGACACACATTATTTATTTCATCAGCTAATATATCCTTTTTTACTCCTTTTCTGTATTCATGTGTCTTATCAAGCTGATAGTAAAACAAAAAATACCTTGAGGTCTCCTATCTCAAACAAGCAAAAGGCTGCCTGAATTTTTTCCTAGTTCTTACCACTGCACACTGATCCCAAATCAATTTTATTGGCTTAAACTTTAACATAATTTTTAAAGCTACCAATTTCGATTATGGAAAAACTCAAAAAATATTGATGGAAATTTGGACTGCTTTACGCCACATTTCCATTTAATACTGGTAATTAACCCTAATCGTCATATACAAAACAGTACTTCTTATAATAATTAACTTTTTTTAAATAAATTTTTAAATAAGCAAATTCTAATAAATTTTACCAACAAGCCATTCTGTTAAGGCCTCATCTTGCGAAAGCTAAAGTATATCGTGAAGGCCAATCAAGCATTTTGCTAAAAGAAAATGGAAACTGTAGCGGCTTGCTTTAATTTGTCGTCGAGGTCTAATTACTCAGTTATAACAGAGACCAAAGCCTTTTTTGTCGTCATCGTGTTCCATGTGCTCGAGCAAAATTCACATTTCTGGGGCTTAAGGAATCCAAATGAAATGTATGAAGAACAATTGCAACCCCTCAAAGTGACCTTTTGGTGCGAGATTTGTAGTGAAAAATTTAATGACTCTAATTTGTTATTATTATTATTATTTATTTATTATTTTTTTTTTTTTTTTGAAGACGCAACGATGGACAACGATGGATATTTTGAGTCACCAATTTCCAAGTCTCCCGCTTTGGAGACCTAAACTGAATGTCCAGATCGCCAGATCTAACAGAACCAAATTTCTTCCTTCAACTACGAACCTCGCAGATCTTGAAAGGTTACACTGAAGAAAAAATCGCTAATTTGTAGCCAGAAATTTTTCGAGCAGCAATTCAAAATGCCGGAAAACAAGCGCCATAATGGATCAACTCGGAAGGTGGCCATTTGAGGATTATAATTGTTGCCATTAATATCAGCAATTTTACACTTCCAAATAAACTTTTTATAAAAACAGAGGATTTATTAACAAGTGCTTACACTTTAAATCTTAAAACTGTCAAGTCAGTTTGACCGTCTAATGGCCTTAAACAAAATTTTTCAATGTTATGTTTAATAAGATTATATCTTCGCCTTTAAAATAGTTTTAAAACTTTTTTCCTTTAATTTCTGCAAAAAATTGATTTGGAGCCACTGTGCATCGTAGGTATGTAAAAAAATACTTCTATCCAAATCTGTCTTACACGACCATTTCGCTACACTTTTGATTCAAGTTTTTGCTCCTTTCCTCTTTCTCGTTTAAAAATCATTAGAAAAAACCATATCATTTGATTTCGTTTAACATTTTTGAACATTTCATTTTTGCTGCAGTTGTACAAACTAAACAGTGGAGCAATAAGTAAATGATGCCGATGGTTAATAGCGATATTGGTTGAAATGATGATGTTGACGTTGCTGGTGTTAAGGTTGTTGGAAAAAATTCTATGTTGCACGAGTATGTAGGTCGCTTCAACATTTTTTTTTTTCTAAACAGCTTGTATGTTGGCTCTCAAAAATATTTTAGTCCAAAATATCTGATTTTGTGTACAATTTTTTATTTGCTACAGCAGAAGAAAATTGTTATTTTTTGAACTTTTATCTAAATGGGATTTCGTTACTTTTTTATGTTTAATTAAACGTTTGCTTTAGCAGCGCACAAAAATAAAGACTTTATCACGAAATGACAATTGTTTAAGGTTTTCTATTCTATGCTTCTACAGCTGTCTGTTTGTCCTGGGGCCTATTTCTCAAAACTACAATTTACAAATCTACAAGTTACAAATTACAAGTTATAATTTTACAAGTAATGTTAAAATCCGTTTCACAAAGATTTTAACAGCACTTGTAATGTTAGTGTACATTTGATAACATTTCCACAAGTAAAATAACATTTCTACAAGCAAATTTGACATTTACAGCCTTATTCAAAAAAAAAACTTAATTGAGGTTTGAAGTTCACATTAGTTACCAAAGACTTTAAGGCTAACAAACCTATGTTAAAAAATCCTATTCAAAAACAGTACTTTAGCTAGGGTATGCTTTAATAAATTTTACATGTTGATACTGGCAACACCATCATTCTCTCTTGTCTCTTTATAGTTAACGATGCAAAAGAAACGAGTATTACTCATCCGGATAGTCGGATATATTGATAATGTTTTGCATAGTTTTATTAAAAAATGTAATTTTTCGTCATTTAAGATGTAAATTAATATGTATAGTACATAAAAAACATAAACTAAATAGATTTATCGCAATGTAAAATAAATACGCCTATTTTTTTGTAAAGGTATTAAACCGATTACTTGAAGAACGAGCTTTGTTTACTCGTTTTGGTTGTATGTATATCACTATAACGTTTTGTATATTTACATTATTTTGCTAAGAAACATACATACTTACATACATACGAGTATGTTAATTATAGAAAAAACACCCTTAAAAAGCATTGGAAGCAAATTTCGTTCTACAGATAAGCAATGAGAATAATACCAGTGAAAAAAGGAAAAAAGGAATTACTTTTGTTATTTAAAACTTTTTAATATTAATATTATGTTTTCTGTTTTGGTAACCTAGTCTGCATTAGTACAAACGTTAAGTAAATTAAAATAAAACCAACTCCTTATTTGATTTACATTGCAATATTTGAACTAGTATTTGTTTTATTAATTTTATTTGTTATTTTTTGATATTACAAGAACTTAAAAGGATGTACATATGTATTTAAATAAATATTTCTAAATGAAAAACAAAATAAAATCAAGATATATATATGTATGTCAATATATGTTTTCCAATTATGTATTTTAATTTAATTGGTTTTAAAAATATTTTTCAATAAATGCTCTAAGTATAGCATTTTCTTGTAATATTGCACGGCATAACCACCAGTTTTCTACATTTTTATGTGGCAGACGTTAATTGCGGCACATTCTAAATAAAAAATTACATTGGAAAATAATTTTCACATAAAATAAAAATTAATTTTACCAATTCTGTTCATTAAATTTAATATATCCATTTTTTTATTTCACAAATCCACACAATTTCAAATATTATCAATAATTCTGTTCACAAAACTTTGTTTGTCAAAACAATAAAATATTTTAACATCGCTTTAAAGTAGGTGAGTAGCTGCTTTAAATTCTTTAATGTTAAAGTTGGTTTAAAGTACGTGTGTTAAGCTAATAATCGTTTTTGAATGAAACTTTAAGGAATTTTGCTTAAAGTTGGTTTACCAACCTGTGTTAAGTTTTTTTGAATAAGGCTGTTAGTATTTAGTAATGTGAGATTTTTCAAGTAATCAAAAATATAGTTTTTATTATATTTGCCGATTCGGAAGTAAAACGAATTTAATTTTTTTTATCAGTTCTAGTTTGTCCAAGTTTAGTGCTTAGTAAAACGTTTTATTTTGAGTAAAGAAGACAAATTCTTTATTGTTTTAGCTGCTGAACTATTTACATAAGGATATTGAAATAGTTTTTGATTGCCTTACATACAACGAAACCAAAATAATAAAACTGATTCACAACCAAATGAGGTTTAAATATATTTTATTTGTGTTTCAAAGGAAACAAAAAACCTATCAAAAAAGGCAAATACAAGAGAATGCACTTTATCAAAATTTATTGGGCTAATTTTTATTATATTTGAAACACAAGTTCCTAAAGTTACACGATATTTAATTCACAAGGGTAAACTTATTTCCAAAGATGTGTTGTATTTTATTCCAACATATTTATGTATATATTTGTAGTATATATTTTTTATAATACCTACATACATATATGTACTTCTAAAGAAATCTAATTTCGAAAAAAATTTAAAATATTGTTCAATTTTCTACGTCCTCGTCCATCACTTAGTTGGTCCTCATGTGTTGGTTCTCCAAAAGTAATTGTATTAAAGTCTTTTGTCTCGTCATCATTATTATTTTCTGTTTGCTGATCATTTGATCTTGCAAAATTGCAAAGAGTAACACAGCAATTAAAAACCGCACATGCTTTCATCGGCTCTAAGCGTAAATAGTTAAGGCATGGAAACTTTTCTTTTAATATACCAATGGCATTTTCAATAATCCTGCGGGTTGATTTATGAGCTCTTAGAAATTTTCAATTTGACTCATCAGTTTCATTGGTAAAAATTGGTGGAATTAGCCATTCTTTAAGGGGGTAAGCAGAATCACCAAGAAGAATTCCATTTTGTGCGGGTCTCCAACCATTTTCCATTTGACGGAATAGTGCGCTATTTTTCAAAACTCGGGCATCGTGCGTGCTTCCAGGCCAGTTTGCATAGGAGTAATAAAACTGCATATCGGGTCCACACACAACCATACAGGTAATGGAGTGATTACCGTGGCGGTCGACAAATGCTTCTTCAAAGTTGGTAGGAGCGTCTATTTTAATTAAGGTTCCATCTAGGCATCCACAGACCATTGGCATTCCCCTTATAGCATAAAATTTTTCAATGGTGCTTTTCATTTTTTTTGGAAATTTCAAGTAGACGGGGAGTACTTTTGTATTTACAGCATTAACAACGTTATGAATGGCTCTAGAAACACTAGCTTTGGAAACACCGTGCATATCTCCAATTGCGTGGTATTGTGAGCCCGTTCCCATCCAGTGCAGAACAATTTGCAATTGCAATTTCTCTGTCATTGGATTATTTTTATTAGTAGGTCTCTTCAGCTTAGCTCCTATCAATTTTAAAAGATTTTCCATATTATGCGAAGTGAGGCGAAATCTTTCATTAAATTCATAGGTCATTTCAATCCTATCGTAGCTAATTCTTTGGCGTTATGATTTAGCTCTTCTTACCACTCGGAAATCTTCATCATCGCTTGAGTCACTAGACCACATGTTTCATGGATTATTTTTATTAGTAGGTCTCTTCAGCTTAGCTCCTATCAATTTTAAAAGATTTTCCATATTATGCGAAGTGAGGCGAAATCTTTCATTAAATTCATAGGTCATTTCAATCCTATCGTAGCTAATTCTTTGGCGTTATGATTTAGCTCTTCTTACCACTCGGAAATCTTCATCATCGCTTGAGTCACTAGACCACATGTTTCTATATTCAGGTATATACTATTTATAAAAGTTTAATAATATGTGGTTTATTTATAAATTAAAAACACTTCTAAAATTGGAGTTACTTGTATATTTTTTTACAAACGGCAATTGACTCACAAAATTTTTGACAGATAATACAAATTACAAGCGTTAGCCATTAGTTTTGAGAAACGAGTCTGTGTATAACATACTTGTAAAATATTAAATATGCTTGTAAAATAACTTAACAGACTTGTGGCTTGTATTATACAATCATAGTTTTCAGAAACACATAATTGTAAAATACTTGATTTTTACAAGTATTTTACTTGTATTACAACACTTGTAAGTTTTGTGAAACAGGGCCCTGGTTGTAAAAGTCAATTTATATTTTTGTAATTTTGCCCTTATTTTCCTTGTGTTTCGGATTATGGGAATATCGCTAAAGTAGTTTTAAATTGGGGATATTTTATTGATGTTGGTGTTGGTGCTTAGATATGAGATGGAAAGAGGGTAATTTATTAAATAGTGTTATTAAAAAGTCTTAATTTTCTTTTAAGAAATTATGAATTTCTCTTCTTACAGAAGTGTAATTTATTGTCGACCAATTTATATACCATATATTTTTCTTTTTAATTTCAGGGTGGCGTCTTTTTCTGGAAAGCTAGCTCTCACTATGTACACTAACTTGCCTTTTTATCTCTGAAGGGTCAAGAAATGTTTAATAAAAATTATAGAAAAGAACTCATAGTATTTCTGTGTAGAAAAAAACGCTTTTGATGTCTTCCCCCTTAAGACTCTGTTCTCATTCCAAATATACTCTTCATTTTAAATGAACCTAATAAGTACTCTAAATAGTACTCTTTTGAAAAAGAATCAGTCATAACATATGCCTTTAAAGAACATTTTTCCTTTTTTTAAAGGATATCTTCTATACTTTCAAGGTTTCTTTTGTGGTCATCTATCGAATGTGTTTTCTTTCGAATGTGTCCCATTTAACAAGATACTCTTTAATGTCTAACAATGTACCATTTGCAATGTACGAGTACTAAATAATCAACTTATAAAGTACTTATTTATAAGGTACTTTATTGACAGTATACTTTTGAAAATTGTACTCTTTGCAATGTATTTTGATAGCAAGGTATTTAGTTCAGAAAGTACTTTTTTCTCACAAAGTACTTTTTTCGCAATGTACTTTTTCACGCAATACTATTTTATAACCTTTCGAAAGTTTTAGAACGCAATTATAACTATTTTTGCGATAACGTTCTTATGACCATATATAAATGTGTGAGTGCCTGTGAAACTTTCTGACTGTTGAACGGTTGAACAGGTCGGAGAAAGATTTGCAACATTCGAAATTGTTTTCTACCTGACTTATATATAGTGTGTATACATCTCTTTTGAAAAATATTTATTTTTTTACTTTGAAATAAACTCCCGCTTCGATCGAACTGACACGAATTGACAGAATGGTGATCTGAAGAGCTCAATTGATGAGCTCGTCCTTTATAAGTTGCTATAAACCAATGTTTCCAGCTGTTGAAAAGTTTTAATTTTTTTTTTTATTTTAAAATAATTAACACGAAATTTTCAACAAAAAGTTATGAAGAACCATGTAAAAACAGACTCGGGTGTATATTTGTTAATTTAGTTTCTTCCTTTGCATTTAGTTTTCCTTGCAAAACAACTTTGGCATTTTTCTAATTTTTCCTTGAAAAAATCCCTGCTTGTTTTTTTAATTGTAACTATTGCAGCGGTAAGCCCATGATGATGTTGGTAATTCGCCTTGGATCAAATGAAAATCTTAGACTTTGAATCATAAAAAGAACTTTTTTTGTAGGAAATTTATTAAAATCAATAATGCTTGCCTAATCGATTTTATAGATGCATAAATGTTGTTGGACAAATTCCGAAAGTAGTGAAAATGTTCTAAATAACTCCGAATACTGTTGTCTAATGTTCGTTCATTTCTTGATCTTTCCATTAATATTATCTTAATCGGAAAATTGGTTTCTAAGAATATGGAAGAAATTCGCAATAAAATTTTTATAACTCCGAAAACTTTTCCAAATGTAGTTTGATATTTTTTTGATCGAATAATTAGTTCTCAAAAACTCGAATGTAATTTTCAATTGCTCCGAAAGGTTTTATATTACTCCGACTTAAAAAGTGTCGACGAAATTAGGAAGCAATTTCCATTAGTACTCCGAAAGTTCTTTCAAACCGTGAGTAGTATTAGCAGCCAGGTTGAGAGACAACCTTCAAGAACAAGCATATTATTTCTGTTCATTTTTTTAAAGAAGGTTCTTATAAACAGATTTTTTGGTAGTACATTTGCTTTTTCCCAAATCTACTTTTGTTTAAAAAAATTTCCTCTTGTCCTTTTGGAACTTTTTTAAGTGATAGTTCCCCTTTTTGCTACACCCTATATATATATACTTATTTACTTAATTTTTGAAATCCTTGCTTAAATATGCATGAGTTTTTTTTTGCTGCTGTTTGTTCGTTATTATACGTTACATTGCAAATAAAACTTATTTGCATCATAAATTGAATTCTGTTTCCAAATTTATTTTCAGATAATCAAAGATGTAGATTAAATATCAATTCATAAAATGTTCGGTAAACAGCACATTTTTGCCCCTGCATTCAATTTTATTTTCAATTTAGAATAAATTTGCACAAAATATTAGTATGTATATAATTTATGCAGATCATTATGATTAGAACTAAAAGGTTGTGGAATTTTTGTAATGAAAAATCGTTTATCCAATAACTTTAAGGTGCGAGTACAAGGCCTTCAAATAAATTTTGGCTTATACATTATTATTTTCATTTTAGATTGCAAATAAATTTCTAATGCAGATTAAACAATTCTAAAGTGAAGGTTTTTGTTACGAAAATATATTTTGTTCAAGGTACGAAAGGTTGTTTTTTAAAATGTAGAAACAATTTTTCAATAAGCAATTTTTTTTTGTTAAAAAGCTTCAGTAAAAAATGGTTTTGAGAAAAACCACATTTTTAAGCAATTGTGTTACAAACTTCTTTTTTTAGCGGTGGCTGATTTTTATTTCTTACAATCTTATTCTTAATCGAAATTGCGAATCTTTTTATTAAAAAGCCTTATTTTAAAATATAAACAATCATTTGTGAAAAAATATTGCCATAAAATTAGGAAAGCATTTTAAATGTCAACACCTTTACAGACTAATGCCTTTTTAAAGCTCACAATAGAACAAAAATAGTTTTTTTGTTTAATATATTAAAATTAATAATTTTTTATAGATTTTTCTTGCGAAAATAGAATAAACCAGAATAAACAAAACAAAACAAAATATAAGCAAAACAAAATCAATAATTGTATAAACAAAGCAGTTAAAACAGTTGAAAAATAAAATATCATTTAACACTGAGATAAGGGTTGAGTGCAAAGCATGTTACATATTTGAATGTTTAGAAAAGAACATGTTTTTATTTTGTTCTAAAGCCATAAAAAGTTATAAAAATATTTGAACAGAAGATGTCTTATAATATTATTTTTTACAGTACTCTTACTAACAAAAAGTTTTTCATAATTAAAACCATTACTTTCCAACGGAGAAAATGTCGGAAAAATTTTAACTATTCCATGAATTTACGAAGAACCAGGGAACATTATTTTAATACAACACCAGAAGTTTTCTGTGGACACAATGCCAAAAAAACAACAGATATATTATTAGTAGACTGGGCTTACACTATTTTTTTTTCTTGATATTTGATGTATACGACTTTTTGTCGCTGTTAAGAAAGATATTGAAGCAAAAGGAATGGCCAGGGGTTACTCTGTATTGCGATGCGTAAGCTAGTTCGATGCGTTTGATATTTTGTTAGCGCAAGATATTTGGTTTTAACGAACGATTTTGACAATTACAGATTGCATTGATGCTAGATTTCCGAAAGTGAAAAAATCAGATGCGCGTAAACTCAATAAAGGGTACCAATTATCCGATTATGTACCATTTTTCTTACGCATCGCATAATCGCATACGCATCGCGTATACGATTTTTTACTTTCACTTTCTAATGGTGATTAGATAAAATTTCTTTTAAAATAATCCTTAAAAGTTTCGTATTAAGTGAACTGCGAAGCTAAATGGAGTGTCGGCAGCAACTGATGCTGGAAAAGGAACTCTATTTGCGAAACACTTGAAATAAAAATTTAGTCCAAACATATCTACTGATATAGTAATGACGCAAACAGTTATTAATGAAACACACGCCACCCTAATAATTAATATTCGGAGAATATATATTATACTAATCGTCATCAGTCAGATATATCTTACGCTATATTTCTCCAGCAGTAGTCCTGAACTGACCACCAAAAGCGAATCCCGTTCCTTCCGATATACGACCGACAGTATACTGCTTCGAATAGTGCCTACCAAATGTGCAAACGAACATTTCCTAATGGCTAAAAGGAATAGGCACCATTCCTTTTAGCCATTAGTACCAACGAAAAGCAATAGAACCAGGCAGCTAAAAGCTCCCTGGTTCTATTGCTTTTTGTTTAAGCTCCCACGGCTTAAATCTAACTAACAGCTCAACCAAGGGAATACAAAGATCCAAGGCCGACTCCAGCATGGCCTTATTCCCACTAAATTTCTGCAAGAATATTTCGATATCCGTGTCTGCTCTTGAGCATTTGCAACAACTGGAGAGCTAGGTGCCATTGAACCTAAACTACTCTGAAATATTATCGTTGCAGCAAAGCCAGAGATTGAATAATGCAAGCACAAGCTCCGATTTACCTATCTTTGATTTTGCAGTCCTGATAGAGGCAAGACTATCCACAAAAATGTCGATTGGACTGTCCTTTGAGATGATCTTTTGAGTTCTTTTTGCAACTTTTTACAGCATATATCATACCCTGGAATACGGCGGAGGTATCGGGTAAAGTGAAAGAACTTCACAGAATATCGCCGACAGTGCGCCAGCACACATTGTGAAGCTTTTCGTGAAGATTAAAACCGCCTTACTGGGCATTACATTTTGGTCCTTCCAGTCCCTGCTAAGCATCTCTACAGAAAGTCATATCTAAATCTGTGATAAAATGTAGAAACTAATCGATATCTCTGTGAATTGTCTTACTACAATAATCGCTCTTCTGTCAAAAAGTCGCTGCCTCAAATTCGAAGGGACCCCCAGTTGCTGGTAAGATTATTAAAAAGGTGCTTTCAGATTACCCAGTATAACTAAAAGGACAATTTTATTTCCAGAACACTCTATACTGACACGAAAAAATTCTTAAATATCATGGTACCTAAGGGCGGAAAAGATCATATGAAAGCGGAAGCTTATGGGTCTAAAAGTCTGTTGTGTAGCAGGTCAAAACTATTTGTAAAACTACTTATGAATAAATTGGTGGTTATAGTAAATGAGAGTGGAGGTATTGCATATCATTAATTTAGTTTTAGGAAATAATACAGCACTATCGAACAAAACACACCATCTTGGCGAAAGTGGTTAGAAGCGCATTCCAAGATATGAAATATTATTCTACACGTTTTGTGCACGTTCACAGGATTTTGATAAAGAATGGCGCGAGAGATTTAAATAAAAACTTACAACTAAGTTTACCCTCAAATACTCTTAAACTACTTGAATTTAGTTCATAAGCGAAAATAGAGAATTTCAAGGTGGACCTGCAGCTCCTGACAATATCTTTAAAGGAGGCTATAATGGTGGGGAAAATTATTTTTTTATTAGATTTTCCAAGCGAAGGAAAAAATTGTTGGATGTGTTAAATTTTTTTTGTGCTTAGCCCTCCCCCGAGACAGGCTTTTACAAGCCATTGTTCTAGCTCCTTATAGATAGTAGAAGGTCTAACTTTGGCCATCTGTCAGTCTATCCGATTTCCTGCCAGTAAGACCGCATGGTTGCGCATGCGGGATGTCTGTACATGTTTGCAGTATTTCTATGAGGCCAAATAATGTACAGATCTAAATATAATGCAATATAATCACAATTTGTCTGAATTCTATTACACAAGTCAGCTGTTAAATGGCTGAAATATATCAAAATAAAAAGGATATATAAAAAATTACAATTCTTATACCACAACTGGCTCTTAAAATTAAAAATTACTGAATTTTAAAGAATATTTTTAAAAAATCTTAGACTTAAGTCTTAAATTTTGGAAAAAAATGTATAAGTGCATTAAAAATTTAAATGTATTTTTAATTCATATGAAGGATGAATGGGATAAAAGATTCGGCACAGCTGAATATATCACCCTTGTTTGTTCCTCTCCCGATTTCTGGATTCCCATCGGCAAAGAAACAAGATGGATCGCAGATTTTACCACAAAAAATTTACTTTATTTTTCTAAAATATTCCAGTGAAAAATTGAAAGCCGTTTTTAGAGAATGACATTTTTATTGCTTTTATTGAGTTGAGAAAACCTTACTTTAATATAGAAGAAATACTTGTCTCTTCCAATTTACATGAAGGCATACTTTTTTTAAGAAATTTTATTGTAACTCTATTCTTTGCACATAAAAAATTATAAGCCTTGGGTCATAGGAAGCTTTTGATCTGCCCATACCTGAATTTTTAGTAGTATTTACTATAAACAATTTATCGTTATTTAATATGACATTTAAAAAAAAAGCAGAAACCAACAATCTATTCTTCTTGATGTGTGGAAGATGCGGTGGAGTTAAATGCATTAAAACCCCGTTTGCAATGATAACGCTGGGTAAAGTCATTCCAAAATGTGTTCTTCTCATCAAAACCGCATTTTTTGTATCAGAAGCTATGCATTTTCTAAGTTCCTTAGAAGCTCTTATTACTGAGTCTCTCCCAAACGCATGTACTCTCAAAGCGACTCTCAATATATGGTAACATATAGACCCGCTGCTATTTGAAATGCTGACATGAATGAGGTGGTAAGCGCATATGCGAGTCCGAATCCAGTCGACAAAATTAATCATTAAGAGAAATTAAATTGTGTGAATAAAATTGTATTGTAATAAGGATGGATCTAATATATTTTATAATGTTTAATATTCCTCAAAAGGAATAGCGTTTGAAGTAATTCTAAAAAATCGTTTTTTTCATAACATCTTGAACATGACTTCAAATCCAGTGAATACGATCCAAAAAAGAAAACATCTTGTACTGCTGCTGTGTCACAATTTTTGAATCTTTTTTGCCTTTTTGGAAGTTCTTTTTTTACTATACTATTTTCCAAGGAGACAAGGACAGAGTGGGCTATACTGCACACTATTTTATACAGTGGAATTTGAATAAAGAAAATCTGTGTAGAAATCGGTTATAAGAAAAGAGTACTTAACTTTTGTTTTTGATTAATTTCAAATCACTTTACTGTGTTGAAAAGAAAATCCGTTTAATCGAAAACACGTTTGAACGCAGCGAAAGTTTTCAAAATTTCAAGACCACATGAAACAAGTACTCGTGTTGCAAAAAAAAAACATTATTTATTTATCGCAGACAAAATATCAGATATCGTATTATATAAAATTTATCTGAATTCAGAATAGGAATACATCTATTTCATTTTTAAAATGCAACAAATTTTCTATATTCGGTTCAACGGGCAAATTTCAAAAGTGCTCACTTCGTTTTAACGAAACGGTTTTCTTCTATTCGAAGTTAGTTTAAATGAAAGTCTAGCGTAAACGGAAAACAACTTCAAAGATTTTCCATTTTCATGTACTCTATTTTAATCAAAAAAGTTTATGTATTTTATATTCATAAAAAATATTCCTCTGGCAAATGAAGGAAGTAAAGAAATAATGATATTCTTGCCTTTACATTATCATTGATATATAAAGAAAAAACTATTTATTTTTTTATTTGCCCTCTTCCAATAAATTTTCCACAAATTACTCCAATTAGCTACTAAATATCAAGCCGAAATCTCTAAAACAGATCTTTTGGAAAAAATATAAAAATAATGAGAAAAAAATCGTTTATTGCAATTGTTGCCAAATGCATATAAAATTGAACTTGTTTCGATATTAAAGAAAGAAAAAAACTTTAAATTTTATTTAAATTCGAAAAAATCATTTCCAATGAAATACAAATCACATTGAATGGATCATTTGATAAGATCACGAAGACTTTGTTTGCAACAAGGAGTACGAGTTTCAACAGCAAATCGATTGATATCAGTTGTTGCATTTAAGGTTTGTTGTTTAAATGTTGATAATGATGATGATGATGATGAGGTGGATGATGACGGTGGTGGATTGTTCGATTTATTTGGAATCATGGCACTTTAAAACAAAAGAACATTACTGCATTAAGGTCTTTGGAAATTTTTGCATTATTTTTCATTGGGTTTATTTTTTGTTGCATTTTTACTTTATTTCAGATGGTTTGTTATTGGAAAACTACAGGCAGAACAATAACACATTTAGTTTTTTAATACAATTTAAACTTATTTATTTATATTTTTGTGTCGTTTTTTTGGCTTTTGTGGTTTTAATAAAAAAAATTTTTGTTTTGTGTATCATATGCGACCATGCATAACAATAGAAGAAAAATCTGTTCTTGTAGTTACACCAACAAGTCAAAGGCAACCATTGCAACAACAAAAAATATGCAGTTGTTAGAAAGGGAGGGCGATTAATCGGGGGCCTTTCTTGCCTGTTTTCTGAATTAGACTACAAAATTGTACTATTGGGTCTTGGTAAATGGAATTTTGTAAATGGAATTTTTAATTGAAATTACAGGGTGAAACTAAAATACATATATATAGTCCCCAAGTACTTTAGTTCTTCGAACTCCCTCAGTTGTCTTGAAACCGGTCAAGACTTTAGTTACATCCAGGTTAAGTAAGGAAATGCAGGAAAGCCCGATAAAAAATTTGGGAGTACACTCGTAGACCAAAGAACAAATTATGATACCCAGAGGAGTAGATACACCCTATGTATTCCCACAAAGTTTAGACACGCAAGAGCCTGAGAACGAACAGCAGGTTCTTACAAATTTTATTAAATCATTTAATGACACTTTCCCGACATAGTCCAGGTACTAAAGAAAACATTTGCTGAGATGTCTAAGACTGTGTTTCTGCAGGTGTGCTTCTGTACTGGATACCAAAGGGAATCCTTTACGTTTTAGTATACGACCGACTGTATAGTGTCCCGAATGGTGTCTACCAACGGCTAAGATGTGTTTGGTCCTATCGGTTTTTGGTGAGTTTTGAAGAGTCTTCGTGTAGTCAACAGATCTTCTGAATACCGTGTATTTAACCGCTCACTCCGTAAATCTATTAGGCAGCTCAACCAAGGAAATATAAATATTCCTTTGTGAATTCACTAGATCTAAGGCTGAGTTCACCTTCGCTTTAGTTCTAGTAACAATATTTCTATTGTCGTGCCTGTTCTTGAGCACTCGCCACAACAAGAAGACTTCGTGCCATGGAACCCATACTATTCTGAAATAATACAGTTACAGTCGATCCAGAGACTGAATCATTTGAGCACAAACTTCGATTTAACTACCTTTGAGTACCGATAACGGCAAGATTATCCACAAAAATGTCGATTGAACTAGCTTTTGAAATAATCTCTATAGTTCTTTTTGCAGTTTCTTCTACAAAATATATCACAGCCTGGAATACAGCGGCCTCAGAGAATATCGCTGACAGTGTACCAGCACCCTTTCCGAATCCTTCATAAAAACTGAAACTGCTTTACTCCGGATTACTATTCGGTCCTTCCAATCGACACTACTGACCATCTCCACAGTAATTCATACCTTAATTTTTAATAAAATATAGAAACTAATCGATATATTTAATTACTATCTTGCCACAACTAGCACTCTTCTCTCAAAAAGTCGTTGGCTGTCTTGACATGTTTTCAACCTCTGGCGAATGACACTCTCTTAATAAATTTTGCATTTCCAGAGCCCGAAAATATATTCATATCCCCTACTCCAGATAGTATTATTCACAATACTCCATTCAGTTTTCAAAAATTTCCCATTGACGTTGTTTTTTTCGCCATCATCATTGATCTTAACAAAAACACGACCCGTCAGTTGTTTTCATACTTGTTAGAGGAAATAAATTACAAATGAATGAATGCATTTGAGCTTAAGACACAACTTCTAATAAAATCTCCTCTACCTCAGACTAAACAGTACCTAAAACCCTTCTTATTAAACTCCAAGAAAGTTTTCATATTCGTATGTTTTTCGCTTCTCTGGCAATTGTTCACAAAATAAACTGTGTACTGACTTAAGAAAACAACGATGCATGAAAGTAAATATTAAGAAGCCTAGAATTGTTGAATTTTATTTCATTATTTTCATATGCCATAGACTCTTATTCATGCACATGATGCACTTAAATGCACTCCTTTCAACTCTTTTTTGTGTTCCCGTTTCGTTCTTATTTTCATCTTAGATTCAATTTCTTATTTTGGATTTCCAATGCAAACACAACCTAACGAAACAAAATCTCAAGAAAAAAAGACATAAAGTTGTATGTCCTTTGTCATTCCTTAGTTGATGGTGATTTTTCTTACATGAACATTCTGTATTTGATAATAATATTTAGAGAAGCTGCAACAATGGCCTGAATGCCATAATGTGATGATATTGAAGTACACTATGTATGTAGTTCACTTATATAAGTGTATGGCAACGTATATTTATATAATAGTTCACTTGTAAATGTAGTTAAAGTCAAACCAATATAATCAGGAGAGTAGAAAAAAGTAGAGTAAAGGACATGCTGTGTATGGTCCGTATGATTTAAATTAATAAACAATGTTGGTTAAAACAATAGCACAATATCAATATTTATTGTTATATTTTTTATGAAAACACTTTACCATTGTAACAAAGAGACGTAAGGTTTCCATCAGCAGTGCCCACTCTAATAAAATACCTCTCGTACCTCGGATATCTACCTTCCGATAAGAAATCTCCCACGTCTTAAATATTTCAAATATAACAGGGTTGTTAACTGAAATTTTTTATTTAATCCATTCTAGGTCAAAGCTACTTAAAAAAAGTTAAATTTTTTAATACGTTTAAAGTGTTTAGGGCTTCTCTCTAACTCTAGCCGAAATGACATACGAGGTTGGGTCAATAGGTCCATGACTTTTATAATTTCCCGCCTCTTAGCTGAAAAAGCAACACTGTTCTTGTTTGTGTTTGACAGCCATTAAAAGCAGACTACCGCGTAATTTGACATATTACACGGCCCAAATATTTAAATTTTGAATGATCATTTAGGTATGAGAAAACTTTCGAAAGGTGAGTGCCGCCCTTGCTTACATTTGACAACAAACGCATTCGTGTGACAGCTTCACAGACGTATTTGGCATTGTTCAACTGTAATCATATACGGGACCGAGATCCACCACAATGATCCAAAGACCAAACAGTAGTCAAAACAGTAGATTTCTCAGGGTAAATCGGCGCCAAAAAAGGCCAAAGTAGTTTTATTGACCAGTGAACTCATGGCGCCACACGCGGTATAATCCACATTGAGAATTAATGGCGAATATTATGGTCGCTAAAATCATATCACAAAGAAATATACATATATTTTGATGACCTTGACAATTCTTATTGATTGAAAGGGATATAAAGATTGGAGGAACGTTGAAAAAAGTGTATAGAGCTCAAAGGAAATTAAGTTGAAAAAAAACAATCTTTTTTATCCAAAAACAGTCTTATTGATTGATTGATTTGTTTACTTTTTACCAACAGGTGTAAGAGTAAAATGGAAGAGTTTCGTTGATAGTACATGCTGCAGACTTCTACCAGTGCCTGCTACTAACATTGCCACAAAGCAGACAAAGAAGTCACGAGACGAAAGATATTGCATCTCTTTCTAGGGCGACATCGATCTTTTTATTTTGTGTTGGTATTCTTTTTTAATATATTTAAAGAGCGTAAAACATAAAATATCCAGTTTTTAATTTTTTAAACGTCAAATGTTCAACTCTGTGTACTTTATGACTTCACTTAATATCATATGACAACGTCAGGCTCATAATTTTACCACAATTTTGGCTTAAGCTATAGCAACCATAACGCTTCCAAAGTGGCGCAGCACACACAAGCTAAGACCGAAGTTCCTTGAATAATTTTGCTACCGTGGTGCCAAAATAAAGTCCTTAGTCGCATTATTTAACAAAAACTGCTACCCAATACGTTCCAAATAAGTTACGCCTGGTGGCCCACAACTAATTAACAAACAAGATACACTCAAAAAAGACTACAACAAAAAAAGAAAAAAAAGAGCCGACCTCATGAGTGACACTTTGCTCACTACAGTTTGAGCAAAAAAAAAACAAAAACAAAATATTAGCCTACTATGAAATCGGAGTTTAGAAAACTCCCTAACGTCAGGGTAGTCATCTACTACAACCTCTAGTGCATTGTTGCAGAGCCACTCCAAAAAGTCAATAAAGAGACTGAAGAAGGAGCTCGCCTGTACGGCAATGAGAGTAAATCCAATTCCAAACACCTCTTTATCATTCCCTTCCAACCTATTGCGAAAGTAACATCTTTTTTCTTTTGTTGGATAATGCCAACAAAGTTCCAACTTGAGTTCGATCATGTATTTTAGGCTTGTATTCCATATAATTGAGTGGTTTATATTCTAAATTATTTAACTCTGATTTGTAACTATTTAATTTATAAAAAAAAAACAAAACTAAGCCGTAACAAAACCCTTAAAAAGGAAATAAAATCCAAAACTTTTTATTTTGGAAGTCGTTGCCATACATCAAATTTATCTCTCCTAAGGTACTGTCCCTCCGCTTTCGCAATCTGAAATATTCCTCCAATGCTGCCTTAGGCCGGGTATCCCTATGGAATGTCAAAAAACGGATTTGCTTATTAAAAATTGTCTGTATGGCCTGCCTACGCAGGGTTCAAAGAGTTTACCCTCTAAAGCATGTCATATTCCAGCTTAGCTTTCCAAACCACTTTAATACTTTATATTATTGGGTAGAGAGAAGTTAAAGAGAACCCAACGAAGGCAAAACAAAATTTTAAGGTTAATAACATCAGCTCCATGGTACAACAAAAATTCAAATTTAGATCGTAATCTAAATATGGCACTTGTCGCCGCTGAAATTGCAAAATATGCAGGCAAATATTTAACAAAACTCGAGTCCCATCCTAATCCTCTTGCTCACAACATCTTGAACTGTACTGGATTTCATTGCATTGGGATTGATTTTGTGGTTGCTTGAGAGTTATTTGGTTATTAAAAAGTCCCTAAGAGTCTCATTTCATTTTCAAGTTTGGGAATAGTTTTATTTTCTTTGAGATTTGTTTCATTTAATTTTTTTGGACTTAGTGTAGGTAGTATACTAGACTCGTAGTGCGAAGGTCGCAGGTTCGAATCCTGCCGTAGAACTCTGGCAGTTTGTTTTTGATAATTAAAGGGAGGGCACAACAAGCCTTCACTGGCTTAAGTGTATGTCGTATGACTTGGGCTATCACACCCCTCCAATCAACCTAACCTAACTTGTCCAGTTTGTTAGGTACCATTTCATTGGTACTTATTTCGCTGGAGCTTTGACAGAATGCGAATAAAGTTTTCATCAGTCGAAAAAGTTTGGTATAACAACAGTTTGTCATCACATCAAATTTTATTTAAAGCAGTAATACTGTCCTTTTTTAATTTCCTTTAGCCTATTGAGCTCTACCTCTGTCACTGAGTATCGAGTGACATGACAAGTTATATGTCACTTTCCTTCCCCTTGGAGCCTTTAACTAGAGCAATTTTCCCCTTGTGCTTTCTCACCAATCTACACTGTTTCCGGGTTTCTTTTTACTTAATTTAGTTCTTCTTACATTTTCTTTAATTTTTCAGTAGATATCCATTCACTTTCGACAACAATGAATATATTTTTCCTATTCTTTTCTATGCAATTTAAATATGCTCACTTTTTTTTACAAGTTTCCACATCTTGGGACTTTTAAGAAAAATATTTTCTTGGAGGTCTTGAATATGTTCTCTCTCTGTGTGGGTGTGTGTGTGTGTGTGGAAGCGAATGAATGAATGGATATTTATTTATTTATTGGTGTATTGGTATATGTGAAATGACAACGATAGATTGTATTGATAAGAGATATCAGGACAATACAATGGGTTGTCGTAAATAAAATTAACAACAAACAGAAGAACTAAAATAAAAAATAAACAAACAAAAATACAAAAAGAAGGGCACTAACGTTGATTGCATTCTAAATGAGATGGCATAATATTTAATGTTATTTTTAAAAATTTACACAAAATAGGCAAAGAAAATAGCACGAACAAAGTAAAAAAGGTACATTTTTATGCATATAACGGGAGGTACAAATACAAGTGTTTTTATTTGATGACTGGTGTGCCATCCCATTGAAACCATTTCAGGCCACAAAAGTCCATAATCATGGCTCTGTAGCGATCTACGTTGCCTGAAATGGCTTTTTCAGCATTTTCGAGAAAAACAAAATGGGGCACCGATGCCATCATCGGTTCTAGACAACGACGTGTGAGTTTTTCGATCCCCAGATTCGGCAATTTTGTTCTTTGACATGAAAGCCAATATGAAAATATACCTCGTCCGAAAAGATGGCGATTATTTTGCAACATCTCTCCCTGTTATTCAATGGTAATGCAACTGATTTTAATCCAGAGAGGCATGATACTGACTGATATTCAATATTTCGGGCAGAAGAAATCTATTAGTGTCAAAATAATGATTTAAAAAGTTACTTGTATTTGGATCACCCATCACACATTAAAAAATAGGCAAAAAATCATATAGAGTTTGGGAGTCCGTATTACAGTTTTCATTTATTTCAAATAAAACAAATAAAATAGGCTCTTTTCTCGACGGAATTTCTTATCCCAACAGAATGAAGCCCATATTGAAATAAAAGAAATCGCAATTGATTTCATAGAAAACTATTTTGTATGTATAACGCATGTTACTTTTTTAAGCAAATAAATAAATATTAACTAAAACTAAGTATAAGGACATTTGTGCCAATTTTATATTCATCTATCACTAATTCATCAAGATCTTAGTATTTCGTAGTGGACCCAGGAGCTGTGAAAGGGTCTTTATTAGATACAACCGGTGGTCACGTTTCAAATCATCATAATCTTAATCAATGATTGTATTCGCCATAAATAAAAATTAACTTTTCACTATCGTACCACTGTGCATAGGGATATCTAGGATGTCAACGTAGGAGTATAGATAAAAATATCGAACTCTATTTTGCATTTACTATGCATTTTGTAGTTTAAATGATGCGAAAGCGCAACACTGGGCCTTATCGATATACAAATTGACATATTTTTCTAGATTTGTTTGTAGTTAGTCACAATATTTGTGTACAAATGCATATTATACGTGTCATATTTTGCAATGCATCTGAAGCAGAGTACATTCGGAAAAGCATCAGTTAGCAACACTATAATTATTCCACGTTTTTAAATACCACAAATTTTATGCTCAAATGGCTGATAAAATTGCTTTTTTACCATATTTACCACAGCCATAACGCAAACTTTAACGGGCGACACGTGCATAAAAAATCCTGTGTTCTCTAATACCATGTGATAATCTTGCCAGTCGTGAATTTAAAACTGCTCCAATATAATTCTCAATGAATGGACGCTTCCATGTATTATCGCTCTTATGAAATCTTATTTTATCTGACGGAATTTCAATAATCCCTTAATTTAAGACTACATCGACAAATACTGCAGCTAACAGTCCCTTTAACATTTTTAAGAATGAATGGAATATCAACAATAATTAAATTTCGATGTCACGGAATGCAGTTACAACATTCCAACACAGTTCATTCTCAGTTATTATATCTAGACGCACAGTAGTGTGCCAATCCAGGTCCTGGCCTATACATACTATGTGTAAATTTTCTTTTATCACCGTCAAGGTACCATTTAATTTCTAGTCAGTCTGCCAACTTAGAAACATTTCTGAGTATTTTTCACCCTTCGAATAAGGAAAATAATTATCAGAGTTTTCTTTTCTTCTAATACGGGAAAGAGCTATAGAAAAAAAAATTAACAGGCTAGAGGGCTGCCAGATATGAGACGGTACCTTGATAGTGGCAATAGAAAATTAATTATGGTTAGTTAGTTCTAGATATCTCCTAGTCAACATAAAGTTAAAACTCATGGAAGAAAAGAGACAAGTGACTTGAATTTGTAATGGTAAAGGGGTTTTTAAGGTATGATCTATTTATAAGATAATATAGTGAAAGGTATTATTTTTAATAAGATCTTGGTCCCCATTTCGAACTCAGTACTATTGAGGGCCAAAATTTTCCCTTAGGAGCATTTGTGTGTAAGGGGATCAGGATATTAATGAGAGCCAGGACAATTTTTGCGTAGAGCATTGTGCAATTTTACTCAGCCATAAATTTTTAACATCCTCAAAATTAAACGCAAGGAATTAGTAACAACTCTACTTCACTGAATATGACTACACCAAACTCACAGTGCTGAGCGGTAGAAAATCCCAGCAATTTGTGTTCCAAGCACAGCGGTCTTCTTAGAGACTTTACCAATAGCCAGTCGTGAATATTAAATGCTTTAAATTTAAGGCCCGAGGAACGGGTAACATCTCTATATTGCAGAACACAATTACAATCAAGGGTTTGTATTAAGAACAATTTGTCTCAAAAAACGAAAAGAAATGATAATGGCCTATAATGACTGAATTAGAAAGTTGTCGGTGTATATGTATCCTTTTCCAGGGATTATAATAGTAAGACCAGCTTTTGCATTATATATCTCTCACATTTTTGTTAAGAAATATTTTTACTATACCTGATAGTTTTCCTTTGATTTAGAAGAACACAATATTTATTTTAAAGAAATTTGCTGCAAATTCTTCGGCTGGGAATGATTCGGCCTTATTACGACTATCGTAATCATATTTTTGTACCGTATGAAACATAATATTGCAATAGAATGAAGAATAAAATAAAAAAATAACCGTCGAAATAGATATTGGACAACAACACTCATAATAAGGCTTATTATTATTTTTTTATCAAACACAAACTTGGAAGCTATTTTGGTTTGCGCGCAGCATTATTCATGGATTTGGCGTTAATTGACCCCGCGACCCTCAGACTAATAGCCTAGTACACTAGCTAATATTCCAATGAGTGCACAAATGGATTGTGAGAATTTAGCTCTTTCAGTACTTGCACTAACGATAAATTTTATCATTTCTATCCGTTAAATATTTAAGCCATTCCTCCTTGCTATTGTTAAAGCATTTCTAGAATATTCTTTTATTCATTTGCCATTCTATTCAACTGCACTATTGACAGATTTATGAAAACTCTTGTAAACTTTTGAGTATTTTAACTTTTTCGAAATTCTTTCCGTTCCAGAAGAAGAAAGTTATAATAATTTAAAAATAGTTTTTTCTCTTGTTCTCATCATCATACATGACAATTCAAATAGAAAATTTTGTACTTATTTTTTTAATGTTCTAACTCTTAGATAACTTTTCGTCTTTCTTGCAAATTTTTGTGAAATTGATGTCATGAAAAAAATATTTAAGTGAAAAAATTTAAGAAAATAAGAATTGAAATTGAAAAGAAAACTGAGAATGGAGAAAAAAATTACTTCAAAATTTATTGTTGTTAAAAGAAAAATTCAAGACAATTTTTTTTAAGATATACTATAACAAGCGAAAAGCTTACAGAAGTTAGAGCGAAAATCAATTGTCATTTACAGCAATTGACATGCATGAACTTGCTTTAGGTTTTAACTACAAAGAATATAAGCCTAGATGCAAAAATAATTTATTAGGAAACTTTAATATAGTCTGCTGCCGAAAGCTCAAAGAAAGCCATAAGAGTGATGAGGCATGTTTAGCAATAAGAGGTGGAGTCAGATACTTCAGATATTTCAATAAAAACCGTGACCGCTTATTATTACGACTTAACTAATATTTAATGTGGTTGCCATAAAACTAAATTATCCCTTATTCCTAAAGGGCATTGTCTTCTTTTAGTTATTTTGAATTAAAATATCATGATTATTACCCAAATAAAGAAATTATTTTTTCTTTTTTTAAAATTCTTATAAAATCATAAATGATGTATTGAAGATAAAAATGTATAAATTATATTGAATAACAAAATAGTGTAAACACTTTATAATTTATTTTAAAAAGATTTAATAAATAATTACTGAGTGTTAAATTTTCTCCTGTAGAAATTTTATGCGAAAAATTAGAAGAATTAAAAGATATTTTTATTTCCAGTAATTGTCTTGTTCTTTAATCAAAAAACCTTCGTTTGGATTAGTCGTGGGAGCGTCGGTTTATTAGTTTCGTTCGTCCCTGTTCCATCACCTTAACAATTTTACCACTTCAAGTGATTTCATGTCAAATCTGTTTTGTCATTTGACATATTTTCCAAATAGAACGCTTTCGCCCATTTGCTTCCATTATAAAGTGGGCGTGGCAAAAAATACTTAAATGTCATTCTTCATTATCGACTCTATCAACGTTTTACATCGTTACAGACATATACATATATATATATATATATATATATATATATATATATATATATACATATATATATATATATATATATATATATATATATATACATATATATATATATATATATATATATATATATATATATATATATATACATATATATATATATATATATATATATATATATATATATATATATATATATATACACATATATATATATATATATATATATATATATATATATATATATATACATATATACATATACATATAAGTATACATACAAATATAAGTAACCGGGGTTTACTGTACCCACTTATTCAAAAATTAGCTATATGGTCCACAACTAAAGACATAATTAATATTTATTTCGAAGAAATATATGAAATCAGTCAAAAACCTTAATAATATCGTAAGGGTCAGTGTACAACTATGTATGTATGTATTTGAATAAGATTTACTTTAAGTTTTATTTAAAGACGAAATTCAAGAGCTAAATAAAGGCCTTAAATAAAACAATTAAGCCTATTAAATACCATTGTAAAAGAACTATTAAATAATCTCTTTTGATTTTATTTTAGGAGCTCGCAATAAATGTATGTATTTATGTATGTATGTACATATATACATACATATGTATGTATATAGAACTTCTACATCAATGCCTTCACTATTTTCTAATGCGTAATGCATAATCTATTTGCTTTCTGTTGAAAATACTAGCATTAACACATCTTGGGGATATTTCATGAAGACAAGTGGTAGCGATAGCCGAGTCCCAAAATGTTTAAGTCATGCAAAAAATTTAATTGTTGCACAACAAAGCGCAAGTGAAATTATAAAAAGCTTTTTTCTTTTAAAGACTTTTTGATTTTTAAAATAGTTATTTTATAAACTGAAATGTTTATTTTATAAATTTAAACTACACTAGCTGGTTTTGCTAAACCACGGAAGCTTTACTGTGCTGCTGATTATTGACAGCTCTTGCATAAATAAAAACCCTAATTTATTCGAATTCATAAAATTTCTCATATTGTAAATAATGGTCACCTTAAGTTGAATTCACCCATTCGTTCTGTACGTTCCATACGATTTTTTTTATATGTAGTTTGACGTCTCTATTTTGAGTAAGAGAGTAAATTTAATGCGGAACAACAACAAAATTTTCGTTCTGAACGAATGGGTGAATTCACCTTTAATTTCGTTTGTACCATTTATGTGGGTTATTATTACATTTCTTACTGTATTTACTTTAGATTCTGTGTATGTATGAATGTATGTATGTATGTATCATAGTATTTAATAGCAAGGCAATAAATATGTACATCAATTTCTATTGTACTTACTTGCACTAAAAAAAAAACAAAACATGGATGCCGTTAATTTAACCCGAAACCGACCGAAACGACGCGAAATTTACCTAATGATGACGTCTTTGCATTTTATTATACTCTTCTCACTAACAACTCTCACTCAATGCAATAACCACCAAATTAAAACAACAACCACATTACCGAACCTGTTGTGTGATACTTAAAAAAAGGCACAGCCTTTAACAAAATAAATTAATTCTCCTCTTTCAAGTACATCCGTACCCACAATGCCTTTTGTATATATGTACATATGTATGTATGGATGTACATATGTATGTACATAAGTACATACTTACATATGTACATACATATGTACATACATTTATATTTGCATACTTATGTACGAACATACAGTATGGCGAAATGCAAGTAGAAGAACAATACTTTTTATTATATTTATTATTTAAAACTTTGCAAAGTGGAACTTTTATTAAACTTATTTTGACTTTATTTACTAGGAGATTTTTGCAACACTATTGATTAATAATTACATATGTATTTTAAGACTTTATTTAATATAACGGAGACTGCCAACTTTTCATGCAAAACGTTCATGCCGACGATCAAAAGAAAACTGAAACCACCAATTTGAGTCAAGTTCAACAAACCTTTACAGTGGAGTTCTCTTATAATGAACAACTTATATATTATTGTGAATAGATCAATGTTGCCACATCTAAGAATTTTACGTTAAATTTTTTTAGGAACATAACAAAATAAATAAAAAAAAAGAAGTAACTAATATATATATATATATATATATATATATATATATATATATATATATATATATATATATATATATATATATATATATATATTCATTGAATTGAATTAATAATGATCTTTAACTGTGCAGTTAATTGACTCGGAAAACTTAACTTGTGAAATAGTAAAAATTCCTTATTTACAATTTACCCCGATATGTATATGCAGTATATAATGAATTATGCAGTAAAGGTTTATTTAATAATGAATTATATATAACACTGTGTGTAATTTTTTAAGTCGTGGCAAAATAACCATATACGGACACAACTACGTGATAAAAGACTAAAAAAAAGACCCGTGTCTCCCAATTTTTCCCAAAGTTATGCACTTTTTTATGGGCCGCCGAAGATTTGGGGCCTCAGTATCATTTTCGCAAAAAAGTGATCATTTTCTCGAGCTCTTATCTTGCAAACCGTTCCGAACTTCGATTTACTCTCTGAGGCAAACTTGTAGCTCTTGTCATAAAGAACAAAAATTGCGAACATATAAAATCAAAAAAACTTCTCCTTCCAGATAAAAATCGCAAAAAACTTAAAAAAATTCGATTTTTTAACATTAGCATGTTAACAACATTTTTGACAGCTTTGTTAATGTTAACATGCTAATGTTAACACGCTAATGTTAAAAAATCGAATTTTTTTAAGTTTTTTGCGATTTTTATCTGGAAGGAGAAGTTTTTTTTCCGTATATGGTTATTTTTTTCGTGTTGCACTATGTAATTAACGTGCTGCTTTTTAAGGAAAATTTTTCTAGAAACTTAATGTCTTCGTGACATGGATTGCTTCTTCATAGTTTCGTATCACTTTTTCAATTTTTAGGTAATATTTTTGATTTTAACTTTTTTCTTAATCATACATATAAAAATTTTTTAATTTTGAAATGGTATAAATATTTAAAAAAATAGGCTCTTAAATTCTTAAAATTTTTCTCTATATTTAAGATTTTGGATAAGGACTTCCGATTCAACAGCTTCCATTAATAATTGCTTTCTTTTTTGAATAATCAACCATTTTTCCGGTCTTAAGATCCTCGCATCTGCAAACATAATCTAGCGCAACACATAAACATTTATATTTTAGGTTTTCGCACCATACTTGAATCTTCTATTACTCAATTATAGCAACTTTAAACATTTTTTCGCTGTCTATCTTAAAAAAAAATAATACCTGTTGTATCCGAAGAAGAAATTATAAAGAAAATAATAATAACCTTTTTAAAACTGCATTACACAAACATAGGAAATTTTAATGGCTACTTTCAACCTATGACCTATGATGGTAGCCATATTGTTGAATTTGTTTATCAAAATAAGTGTTCTGGCAGACGAGGCCCATTCTACGATAGGTACATCAACAAATATAATTGCCAAAAGCCTGCAAGCCACTGATTATTATATCAATGCGCCTCGTAAAGTTCGTTATAAGACAAGGCGCATTAATTAAACATGATGTCATATGCAAATAAAATTCCCTTTCAAGTGTGCTTCGTTCTTGCTAGAGGCCAAATAAAGCATTATAAACTAATAGTATAGCATCTAAAATTAATATAGTTAGCTGTTTTATTAACACCATCTGGTAAGAATAATTCGCTTAATAATTTGTATGAAACATTAAAAAAACTATATTGACCGGTGAATATTTAAAAAAAAATTAGAAAATTCGCTTTAGCTGGCAAAGATTGTAAACACACTTCCGTTATATTTAGTCTTCCTCGGAGAGTGTGTGAAGAAAAGAAGATAACTTGTGGTAGGGGTGACCAGCCGATAAAATTTTATATATTTTTAATATTATTTGTACAGTACCATCAAGTACTCTTTATAGAAGAGCATTTTCATAGGAAACTAGTCCGTTTGAATAATTTCCTGTATAAAGAGTGTCCATAAGAATCATTTCTGTAGAAAGAGTATTTTTTTAAGAAGACTTACATCGAAAACATTTCCGCTAGAAAACTTTTCTGCTACTGGAGCGCACGTTTTGAAAATTTTCTGTACTTTGTGAAAATAGTGTCCCCTACTGCTTTTTATGTAGTGGAACTGTTAGGAATGACTTTTCTATTGCAAACAACGTTTTTCGTTATTGTCGAAAAACCTTCCGCTAGAAACTTTTCCTCTAGCAACAAGAGTGTACTAATTTTTTCTGGATAAACATAGGAATTTTTCGAAAAATTAGGATTTTCTGTATGCAAAACTTGTCCTCTAGGAACTTGTTTAATAGAAATATTTTTTAAAGGTGAAATGAATCTTAGGAACTTTTTCTGCCGCAAAATTTTTTATAGAAAAAATTGTTAGGTAGTTAATTTTTCGAAAAAATTTGTTCACTTGGAGTTTTATTTGATAAAAAATTTCTGCTATGAACTATTCCTCCAGAAAAAGGGTCCACTAAGCACTATTTACATAGTAAAGGTGCCCAATTAGAACTTCTAATTTATAAAATGTATCATAAGAAAGTCTCAACTAAGAATTTTCTTCTATATAAAAAGCGTAAGCTCAAAATATTACCCAAAATTTTTCTGGGGAAAAGGTATCCATTAAGAAATTTTCCAATGAATTGATCGTTTGCCACTTTTCTTCGTTTGGCAATATGTACCGAAAAAGCTTTTATAATAAAGAAGGTGTGTCATGTGATCTTTTTTATAGCAAGGACTATGTTTTTGACAAAAGAGCGACGTTATTATTATTTTATAGAATTTTTTTTAGAAAATTTTGTGGAGAAAGATCTTACTGGCTAATTTGTTTATAAAAAAGCTCCCTACAAGCACTATGTAAAAGGATGCGAAAGTCTATTTATTTTAAATTTAAATGGACCGACCTATTTTCCATTAAAAAAGGTCTAAGTTAATACATTCGCTATAGAAATACTTTAGACAAAGAGAACAATCTTACTGCAGAGTTTCCCCCAAGTCTCCCGCTTGTAAGGAAAAATACTAAAGGAAAAACTTTTGTCCATATCACGGTAAAAAAAGACTCCTAAAGAAAAAAAATTCCTACGGAAACTTTTGCGGCGAAAAAATTCTTAGCGACATATTTTTCATTTAAAAATGCTAAAACGAATATCTTTTATATAGAATAAGTTCTTAACGGGTATAGAAAATATACTCAACGGGTACTTATTGCAAAGAAAAAGGTTTTAACGGAGCAACAGACACTTCTTTATAGAAAAGCTCCTTCACGGACGCTTTTCTGTAAGAAATATGAAATATTAATAGCCACATTTTTTATGGAAAAAGACCCCTATTGGCAATTTTTATAGAAACTCTTTTCAACTGACCTATTTTCGACGAAATTACTTGTTTTGCAAAGAGTTTTTAACAAAAACTGTATAAGCATATTGTAATGCTGAATATTCTGTTAGCGAATTATTCATATACACATACTTATCAAATTTTATTTATTAACTTATTCGTAGACACATCTGGTCACCCCAAGTAACCGTTGACTTCGTATTCCCACACCCTCTTCGTGGAAAACAAGAATTGTAGTGCTGAACTTGACACACTTATTAATGTCTTCAGTTTTCTTTTGATCGTCCGCATAATCGTTTTGCAAAGAAGAGTTCAATGGCTTCGTTCTTAATATTAAATCGTTTTAAATTTGTAAAAGTGTTAGAATAATTAAATAATAATAAATAATGTTGTTTAATGAATAAAATTGCCCAATAAATAAAATTAAAAAAGGGTTTAATATAATTAAAATGCAAATAGTTGCAAGTTGCAAACTTTTATTGAATATAATAAAAAGTGCTTCTCTCTTCTACCAGATACATACATACATACATTTTGTGCGTTCATACATATAAATGTACGTATATACATGCCTACATACGGCTGTATGTACATATGTATGTACATATGTACATAAGTCTGTATGAATGCGCTTGATGTAACGGACTTCTTATTATTTTGGTAGAAGATTGAATTTTTAAAAGTTCTTTTGCATAAATTAATCATTTAGTGGCTTTTATATAAAGATGTCTATTTAGTCTATTTAAATACATACATATGTATGTATGTATGTACATACTTATATGGGCTCGCGTGTGGTTGTTGTTTTTATTTGGTGGTCATTGCATAGGGTGAGAGTGTTTAGTGAGAAGAGTATAATGAAATGCAATGACGTCATCAATAGGTAAATTTCGGGAGATTATAATATTTCGCGTCGCGTTTTCGGGTTAAAATAAAGGCATCCATTTTTTTTACTGCCAAATTAATGCAAGTAAGTACAGTAGAAATAACAACAACATTGATATATATATTGTGTTGGTATTCAATTCTATAATACAGAGAATGTAAAGCAAATACTTACAGCAAAAAACGAAATAATAACCCACATAAATGGTACACACGAAATTGAGGTGGCCATTATTTACAATAATACAATAGGTCAAGTTTATTATCTACTGTTTTAATTGATTTCATATGTACATATGTATGTATCTACATATGTGCATATGTGCGTCTGTAACTCTTCAACTGTGGACCAATTGTTTCATTTTTGAAAAACTGGGTAAAACCATAGAGGAATATCTGATAATACTAGAACCCATACTGTTTAAGCAAAGTTGGGAAAAGTATAGAAGAATTCAAAGTGTTTAACTAAAAATTCCAAACTAAAAATTCTATAGCAATATCCTTGTACGAAATCTTCCCGTTCAGCATTTGGATATAGTAATAAACTACATGTATTTAATAGAAGGTTGCTGTTTCGAATCCATCCTGGGCTAAAGCAAAGTGCTCTGAATGAAAACTTATAATATTTTGACTAAAAAGTTTGAAATGCAACATGTAATAACTATTTTAGGATTTAGTACATTTTTCGTTTTTTAAGCGCAGATGTTGCTCTATTGAGTATGTAACATTTTTAAAGTATTTTAGAAAATACATGTATTAGTTCTATTTTTTAGGACCGTTTTGTCTGAATTAATCAATTTAAATTATTTTTTAAAGTTTAAGATCTTTTTTTAATTACTTCATTTATCGATACTTCTGTACTGTTGAATTATCACCTTCAGCATATTTGTTTTATTTTTGTTTAAATAAACAAATATTCCAAAAAATAGTACTCGAAGATTATCGAAATATCGATAAACAAAATAAAATAATTGAAACCTTAAGCTTAAAAAAATTACTTACATTGATTAATTTTTTTTTTTTGATTTGTAAAATTTAAAATTCATACCAAAGTAGTACCATTCATATTATTTTACTTGAACGTTGCTAAATACATTTTAAAACATAAACTGAGTACAGCTTCTGCAACATTATTTTATAACAATTTCATATGAAACATTTTAGTACCTGGAATAAGTTGTAAAATAAAACAATAAATTTTTTAAATTCTGTTGGTATATGGTGACTTAATTATGTCTTAATTAAAAAAATCAGAAAATTTTAAATCTTTTTATAAATTTGCCACAATGATTTTTTCAAAAAGTATTGCACTTGATTTTAAGTATTACTTCAATAGTTCATCATACTGGAAAGGACTCCTTCAGAAGAATCGGGTCTCGATAACGAGCGATTAAATGACATTTAAATCACGTAGACAATCAAAAAATACTTGAACATTATCATGAATTTCATAGAATGCCGACTGAACTCAGTCATATTAGAATTTTACTTTGAGCATTTTTTCATGAAATTTGTTGCTTGAATAATTGCTAATATAAGGTGGAGTTTGGATAAAACATTTTGTAAGAAATCGCTTTTCCATTTGCTTCAATATCCATCACTCTTAACAGCGAATAAAAGAAGTTGCATGAATCAAATTAAAAAAAATCATTTAGGTCTAAATGATATTAATGAAAAAGTTATTTTGCTTGTGCTTTTTTAATTTTATTATAGTAAGAATTTTCTTTAGGTGTAAAATTTTTTTCTGGAAATTTGGTCTCTCCTACTTTTCCTAAGCATATTTGCAAATTCCAAAAGAAAAAATTATCTTCTTTCTTTCTCCCATTCAAAACTAATATACAAATATTTTTTAAAAGAAAGCCTATTACGCATATCAGAGGCAACAGTCCTTCTTGGTGCTTTTACTTTTGCAACAACAAGAAAACCTAACTGAAAACGAAAAACTTTGCCAATAAAGACATTTTGAATTTCAATCAAACTCATCACTTTGATTCGCACAATTTATTTTTATTCAATGTTTAAGTTCACAAAAATGTATATAGAACAAATTCTCCAAAAAAAAAATTATAATAATAATAAATACAAAATCAAATTATAAGTAAGATTCCACAACCTGTTCAAATTTGCTTTGCTTCTAATGCTCCGCACATGATAAGAGAGCAATAGAATGTCATTAAAAAAGTTCCAAAGAAAATTTTTCAATAAATACTTCTTGGTTTTTTTCTACTTACTTTTTACTTTCATTCTCAGTTTTTTTATAGGCGTAAAAAATTTTTTTCCCTACTGACATAAAACTTTTTCAATTTTCGTTCTTGCATTACGTGAAGGTATTTTTGAAAATAAGCCAATGAATTTTTCCTTTTTAAATAAATTTTCCTATTGAACGTAAATACTCCGGATACGATGAGATTTTTCTGGGCCATTGAAGCAACAAAAAACTTTTCTAAATATAATTAAATTTTAAGAGCATTTATTAGGTTGCGACCTTGAAGAACATTTATTTAATTGTGAAATTTTAATAGTACGACAATTGTAATGAAAATAAGCACATGAAGTAGCATTCTGGATAAGCCGTGTTATAAATTAATTTGTTTTGTAATAAATTCCATAATTTAATAGAATACACTTTAATATCATAAAGTGAATTCTATAAAAATCGATTAATGCATTTTTGGAGATGATCCATTTGCTTTCGATTTGAATATTCGCATTAATTTCTACAAGGAACAATTTTCTTAAAAATATTAAACAAGTTTTTACTAGCAAAAAGGAAAATAAGCATTCAATTAATATGAAATAAAAACACAAAGAATACGAAATGTGAAAAACTCCATGATCGAATCATTGTCTGAATAATAAGTTTTGTTTATGTTGACGAAAACAAGTCTCCACTAATGGTTATGATAAGGATTTGTTCAGTAATTTCGTGGATTTTTGAATGAAACACAGTTTTTTGGATAAAAAATCATCAAATTTTTCACAAATTTAAATTTTCAACATAGTGCAACGTTTCTCCAATTTTTTTGTTCCTTCCAATAAATAAGATTTGTCGAGGTCATCGCACTAGGAATTTATTTTTGAGATGATTTCATAGTTGCGGTCAAATCTCTTTCCGCCGAACCAATTCTTCAAGTTTTTAAACAAGAATAGTCAATCCGGGGAAAACGGCGAAGGAGAGATTTAGGTCGTGGCCTAATTTATGAAATTTTTCTATGGAAACTGCACTCTTGCATTGACCTGGTGCAAAATCATTTTTTTTGGTCAAATGCAGTCATTTTTTATTAAAATCCTCGTTTAATTGACCCAATAATTTGGCATAATATTCGACACTGGTTGTTTTGTCCTTTTAAGGGTAGCCAATGTGGATTATAACACTCGCATCCTACAAAACATTAGCCATGACTTTATTGCCTGACAAGCCTAACTTAGGATGAGAGTTTCAAAGATTCCTGAATGTAATTCAGATTTTTAATAAAAATTTTGTCTGCTTGTCATCCTAAAAATTGGAAAAATGCTCTGATAGATTTTTGCAAGCAATGAAAGTATCTTTCGGTAAGAATGACTTAATTTTTTTTCGCTAGTCGTGGTTCCATCCAGCCCATTACGATATAGAAATATTTCAAGATCCTATGAAAAGTAGACGGAAATTTTAAAATCACTAACTGTATATCTACACAATTTAATTAAAAAACACTCTAAAAACTCTAATTATTAACCCTTTTCTCATTTTATTTTCCTTCGAAGCGTAATAATTTAATGAACTCTTTAGTTTGTTGTGCAATTTTTTGGATGCAGTTTTTTTGTCGTTTGACATTGTCACAAAGAGAGTGGCAACAATGACGCCAAAGGCTTTTGTGTGAATGTTTTTAAAAACAATTTGCTTCATTAAATTTATTATTAACGAAATAGTAAACAAAGTATTAAAACTTCCTAACTTTTTTATAGCGGTTTTCGTTGTTGCTGCTTTTATGTTGCTTGTTGTACAACAGCATTTTTGGGTTTTCCCTCTAGAACAAAGTATTAAAGTGTTGGCGCCTACCAACAGAAACAACAACATTAAAATGACAAGTTTGTCACACAGAATATATTTATGAGATAAAAAAGGAAAAATATTTGTTGACAAAAACATCTTCTGGTTAGAGGATGTGAGAAACCATTTGGGTGAACCTTTATACAGAAACATTAAATGAGCATTAAATGAAAAAAATGGAAAACAAAACAAGTTCAGCAAAAATGTGGTAAGAAAAATTTAAACTGCAAACAGGGACAAGTATAACAGGTGGGTGTTTGCTTAAGAAATATTTTAACATCTGAGGTGAAAGGTTTGTTAGCTATTTTGGAAATAAGTACTACATGGCAAATGGAAAATTCATGAAATGGTTGACGACCGTCCTACGATATTGGCTGAAATTGAGATACTGAACAAGTAAATTATTGATTATTTAAATTTATAGAAAATTTATATATATTTATTAATTTCTTCGACCTTAAGGTATATAATTTATTTATTCAGGCTATAGGTTACACATTTATTGAACTAAAATTGGGCTTTGTGATTTTAAAATAAAAATAATGAAGATGAAGATAATCGATGGTGTTCAAACTATCGAATAAATGAATGAAGAATAAAATTTAATAAAACAAAGGAGTTATGCTTTAATAAATGTATGGAAAATTTTGATTAAAAATTTACATATACATACGAGGCCGGGTCAATAAGTCCGTGGCTTTTTGAACGAAACACAGGTTTTTGGATAAGAAATCATATTTTCCAACATAGTCTCCTTTGTACTCTTTAGACAGTCTCCAATTATGTTTATCCCTTACAAAAGCAAGATATGTCGAGGTCATCACTATAGGCATTTGCTTGTTGGAGTAAAGTCTTTTTCCATTGAGTCAGTTCTTCAGGTTTGGAAACAAGAAATAGTCACTCGGGGCTAAGTTCGGTGAATAGGGTGGATGAGAGGGCAATTTGTAGCCTAACACATGTGCATTGTCCTAGTGAAAAAGAACTTTATTCTTGGTCCATCCTGGTTGTATTTTTTTAAATCCTCATTTAATCGACCCAATAAGTTGGCATAATATTTGCCATTAATTATTTTTCCCTTCTAAAGGTAGTCAATTATTTGCCACCGATTCATACCGATAAACCCACTGTTTTGACTGCTGTTTGGTGTGTTGTGGTGGATCTACGTTCCCGTCCATGGTTAGCAAACGGCACCAAAACTCGTAAATATTGCGGTTAAACTAAGCCAAACAATCTTGCCAAGTTGATACACAATTGTTTTTGTGGTCGATTGTAAGCAAGAGTGGCCTCCTATTGTGGAGTGCCTTCACATATCCAAGCGATCATACAAAATTGAAACCACTGATCCATGTGACGTGCCTATGGCTTCCACAATCTTTCCTATTTTCAATCAGTGATCGGCCAACACGATATAGTGAATATTTTTTTCCAATTGTATCGAGTGTATAGACCTTAACTGGGTGTACAGAGCATTCCGAATCCTCCGTGCTTATGTGGCCACAATGAAACTCAGTGAACCATTTTTTGTCGTTGAAATTTATTTTGAAGAATTCCCGTAGTATGAAGTCTGCTATCAATGGTTGTCAAATAAAAACTTAATAACGCAGCTTGTCTGTCGACAGAATCATTTAAGAGGCAGAAAATTAAAAGAAAGTACTGATTTATTCCTTTTACTGTACTGTACAGTACTGATTATACCTTCGTTCTTATTAACGAATTATCAGCCGCTGCTCCAAATTTTTTTTATGAAAACTCCGTTGACAACCAACAAGTTTATTCAATAAAAATGAAAATATATATTTCAAATATTTCGCCAACCTTTTTTTTTAAAGAATAAAAAATTGACACATCGTTAAATATAAAATTCGGTCGGCAAAAGAAGTTAAAATTCGCTATTACTAGTTTGACATCGCCACATCTGACACATTGGTAGTCAAATTATGTATTAGTTCTTACTCCTTCATATCCAGTTGCAATTGTACGTATCCAATCGTATTGTAGAGTATGTGAGATAAACTAAAACGATTTCTTCCAAATTTCCTTCAGTGTTTTTTTCATTTTTACTTAATCATATAAGACTTCGGGGTAAATGAAGGGAATTGTGCTCAGGAGAAAGAAATGTTAAATTAATTAACTTGCTTCTATTAAATTTTTCGTTTTAATGATAATTTTCCCATATCTTGGTTTATTGCAAGATATTAGTTGCCTTGCGCAAACGGCGTCAACCGCATTTTTTTGTTAAAAATAAAATATCTTTGCAAGAAAAGTGGGGCTACTTTTCCCAGAAATCACGAAATGTTTTCGACCCTTCCTGTACCTTACCCCACCTTTGCGCAGTATAAATCAAAAGGCCTTAGATTTTGTTTAATATATTGTGCAACCAACTAATATAATATACACACAGGCAATTTTATTGTGCAATATAAATTATTGAACAACAATAGTGGAAGTTTATGGTTACATTTAGCAGAAGAATATCTGTGGACCAAATGTGGTCGACACCATGTCGAGACTTGTCCATGATGTTGTCGAATTTTTTATTAAACAGAAAAAAAGAAATAAGAGGTCTTACTAACTAAACACGTCTTTACACTGTGACAGTTAAAATCAGATTGTATTATGAAATTCTGAAAAATTTGCATTAAAAGCAATTTTCAGTTTTTAAAATTAAATAACAAAATTTTATAAAATATTGCCAAATTTTTTATTAGTGTCTGTTTGGAATGTTAATGTTACGATGCATTTCCATCCTTTTAATAATATTTTGATTAAATTTTCATTGGCTCGACAGACTTTGAATTATATTAAAAAATTTTGTTTTTCAAATCAACCGACTGTATTACAATGTATGTTTAAAAAAAGTGATGGTGTTTATTTAATGTAGATTTGTTTAGTCGAATATACATACATACATATGTATATCGTGTTAATTTATATAAACCTTCTGTAGACTTAAATAGTTTTTTGTCATTAAGGGTTTAACTTAATTTTTTATGAATATCAACTACAAAATTTGTTCCAGTGTAGCATTTTGGAAATGTCTATTTCCTGCCTTATACAATACCAATATTTGGTCATTTGGATGAACAGTCTGGAAGATTCCTTAAAAATATAACATGCCATTGGCATTGTATTACTTACTTTTGTTGCAAGTACACGTAACAACAAACAACATACAACATCCTCTCACAAAATTGTGCGTCGTCGTTGTTGTCATTGATTGTTTTCACTGCACGCTAAGAGACAAATGTAGCGTCAAGCAACTAATGTATACGTTACATCTGAGTGCATTTTTAAAATACGACGTTGAGCTCGTGTCAGGCACTTAAAATGCAAATTGTGTGTCAGCACTTGCTGGAGCTGCTGCAACAAAACCATAAGAAACGAAATGGATGAATGTTGGGAATATAATTTTTGAAATTATCAAACACCTCTAATGCTTGTTCGTGCGTAGAGAATACTTTTCTGTTGTTTGTATATTGTATTCTTGTTGTTGTTATTGTGTTGTGTTATTGTGCTTATGAATTCCCGCGGTATCTGCAGGAGTAAATTGGTTTAAAATTCAATTTAAAGTACGTTTTGTTGTGCAGGTGAATAGCATTAGTCTACAGTGGGATAAAATAGAAAAACAATTTCTAATGCTTATCATCAAATTCAAAGTGTTGACTTGCCACCATAATTTTTGTAGTGGCTGATTTGTTTCAAAATGTTTTTATTCAGTCCCTCTGTGTGCTGCTATAAGCTAAAGTTTCCAAAATTGAAATTAGAGATTCATGGAGTAAAACAAGGATTTTTGAAAGTAAAACTGTGAAGATTTTTTGTAAAGTTAGTTAGCATTCCTATAGTTTGTGGCCCGCCTTTTGTTTTCATAGTTTGGATGCCCTCTTCTCTCCTGTTAAACATTCTAATAAAATGTCTTTTGTTAGTTTGAGAAATAAGCAATTTCTACAAAACTAAGACCAGTGGTAGCCTGTTATATTAAGCAAATTACCATAAAGTGAATTTTAAGTATCCTCTACTAGTCCTGTATGGTGATTTAACATGCAATTGTTGCACATTTGAATTAAATAATGCCATTATCATATGAGACAGCATCTGTTGAAGGGTTAGGTTAGGTTAGGTTGAATGGAGGGGTGTGATAGCCTATGTCATACGACATACACTTAAGCCAGTGAAGGCTTGTTGTGCGCTCCCTTTATTTATCAAACACAAACTGCCAGAGCTCTGCGGCAGGATTCGAACCTGGGACCTTCGCACTACGAGTCTAGTACACTACCTACTAGTCTACGAAGGTCAGTTGAATGTAGGATAATTTTATCTCTACTCCAAATATCAGTTTCAAGGCTAATATAACTACTGTGAAGTGGATCACAATCACGGCCGTCGTTTGTTTGTCGAAACTTTATCAATAGTATCTTATCACCTTTGAAACGGATGTATCTCTCTCAATTGAATTTTGTCTGAGACTTATATCCTTAAAAAATCAGGAATTTAAATGTGGCTAAGGCTATTCTACTGTAATATGAGAGTTTTTTAATAACAAAGTTCTAACGACTCATCCTGGTAGAGGGGACAATGGAACACGTGTGGATATCGGGGTCTGTCCTTCATTATAGGAGCGGTTTAAGTTTGCCTTATTTAGCAAAAAAATATAATGAATACGCATTTATAATTGAGTTATAATATATACGGTGTTCTTAGCAGGTTTCTGTAAAATACTACAAGGAACCCTTCTTACTCTTCACCATATGGGTCTTTTTATCCACAAAACCTTTCCTTAATAGATACAGTGGGTGGCAATATCCCATAAAAATATTTATCATAAAATTTTCCAAAGCTCGAAATTCAAGTAGACCACCTAAAACGAGTTTGAGGATTAATTTCTTAATTTTTCACAATTATAGCACCACCTGTAACTCTTATATTTTATTTTAAGGATTCAGCAACATTATGTAAAACATTACGAACCTTTTAAATCTCTAATTCTAAAATTTTAATCCTCTAAATCTTCGATGTATGGGTATTTTTTGGCCCTTTTCGTGAAAAATGCAAAAAATACCTTAAACGGTGCCATGACGGGTTGATATGTCCAATAACTCTAACTCTATAAATCTTTGAATATACCAAAGCTAAAAATTCCAAAAATAAATTCAAACTTAAAACATGTTTAAAGGTTAATTCTGCACTTATTCAAATTAATGTTGTACAGTGGACAAACACCTCCCTGATGTGTGCTTTTTAAATAATAATACTATTTTTTTAAACGACTTCATAAAAAGAAAAAAAAAATAATATTTTTGTATATACAGCGATTTTTTATTAACATTATTTTAAATGCAATCGATAATATTCGAAACAAGTTTTGAGAGAAAAAGGGAAAATTTAATTTTAATTCCAATCCACAAGTAGGATAAGGCCTTTACATCCACTTATTACATACACATAAATTAATGGCGTCTTCGATTCTGAAGAGTTTCGAGTCTATAGAATAAAGTAGGTAAGAGGAAAATGAGATCCGGAAATTTGCGATAAGACTTCGCTCGGCATATGGACAGCTAGAGCCATAAAACACTATAACATTTTTTGAAACTCTAATTGTTTTAATCGATTAGTTGGGGAGAATATCATAATAAATTTTAATATTAAGTATAAAAAACCTTAACTGCATTTTGCTCATCCCGCATGTTTTGTGTTCTGTTCTAGAAAAAAGTGCGGTAGTGGTGAAAGAACATATTCATTCTTAAATATATTGGTGATAAAACATGTAAATCTGCAACATGTGTGGCACTCAACTTTACTTCAGCAATAGCTACCCCTTTTTCAGCCATTTTTTATACAATTTAGGGTTCTAATTTTTTTAAATTAATTTTCTGTTTCATATTTGTTTTTGTTTGAAACTTTACAAAAAGGTAACAAATTCTATTTTAATTCTCAATATTGCGAAATGTCTTCTAAATTAGTAAAATAAATTAAATTTAATAAAAACTTCGTCACTTAGTCGCGTGGAGAGGAATGATGACTATACCACTAAAAACGTTTCTACTAAAATTCAGTAAAACTTTTCTCGCTGCCCGTAAACTCTCTACCTAAAAGTTCCGGGCATCTAAAGAAAAATATTATTAGTTTTAGTAAAAATTTTACTGAATTGTCGATAAATATTTTGAAAAGAATGTCAGTTAAAATTTTTTTTAATTTTTGAAATTTTAAGCCACGCAAACGCGCTTTTGGTGTTGTAACGCATATTTGCATGAACCTCCTGCTCTGTGCTATATCGCATCCCGACTTCCTTTTCTAGAGCAATGCGAAGTTGTTGAAGACCGGTAATGCAGTAATGTGTTGAAGAGCGAAGCCGGTTTTCTCTATAACACTAAAAAGTAAGTCCTTTCAACCTGACAAAGGAAGACATTTCTGTATTTTGGTTTTATTTCATATTTTTTGGGTTCTATTATCAAAAAAAGTCCCAACATTTGGGCTTCATTTCATTAATTTGAAATTATCATAATTCAATTCTTTTAAGTTCTAATTAATTGGGAGTTTTGTCGTTGGCTTTTATTTCATGCAGCCCTTTTAAGGATGTAAAATTTTATGATAGCGAGTAGTCAAACATCTTCTAAACTAAATTATTTTCAAATGAATTCCCAATTTTTAATAAATATTTACAAAATTTTGAAAAATTAATTTTTAAAAACAATAAATTTTTCTTTAAATGCAAGAAATTCATTATCAGATATTATTAACTAATTTTTAGTCCTCATTTAATTAGATTTAATATTTTTTTTTAAAGATTTTGCAAAACTTTACTCAAATTAATGGAGTTTTTGAAATAGTTTTTAGATTATCTGTCTGTTTTAGTGTATATTCAATGGAACTTTTTCCTACGAAATTATATAATTATTGAAGAAGGACAAAACCAAGAACGTCGGCAAAATTATTAAATATTTTAATTTACAAATAAATACAATCGGCCAAGTGTGAGCTCACCCCACATACTCGTATGAAGGACTACGTAACTTATACCTATTGCAATTAAAAAAATAATTAATTTACTAGTTTTGGTCCATCTACACTTTTTCAACTTTATATATGGTATTTACCGTTATATTTATACTCCTTAGATTTATACGCATCCTGTAAACATTTTAATTACTCAACTAATGCCATTCACAGAATATGGCTCAGTATTACTTGCATTAAGTTTTAACTTCCTTCCATTTAAACATTTGCTGCCATAGTTACCAACATCTTGTGATTATAATAGATCTCTCTCATGATAGGGCGGGGCAATAATTCCGTGACATTTTGAATTAAACACAGGTTTTGCGACAAAAAAAATCACTTTATTTTTCAACATAGTGTCATTTGAGCCCTATACACTTTGTCTAATATTTCTTCTAAAAAATAAGAGAAATCCACTCTTTCGACTGCTGTTTGGTCTTGGTGTCTTGTGTTTCGTCCACGGTTGCAAATCAGCGCAATAACTTATACACATTGCGGTTGTGCAACGCCGAGCACTCCTGCTAAGTTGTGACGCAATTGTGTTTGTCGTCGATTGTGAGAGCGGAAAGCGCTATCATACCCAAGTGATCATTAAAAACAAATGGGCCAACACAATATCGTGATTTTTTTATTATTGTTTCAGTTGTAGACACCTCAACTGGGCGCCCAGAACGTTAGGAATATTCCATGCTTGTACGGCCGCAACGATGTTCACGAATCCATTTTTTTTCGTTGAAATTGATGGTGCACAATTATCGTAGTATTTATCAAGCTTAACCTTGGCTTTAGTGATGATTTTTTCCTCAAAAAAAAAAATATTTAATAAGCACATGAAATATACTTTTTTATATTTTTTTCCTCAAATCTGGTAGTCTAATATCAATAGTTGTCAATCACAAACTAAATGACGACACTTGCTAAAATTTTGACAGGACACAGCTAACAAATGCTGCTTATGCAGTTAAGAGTTGTGAAATTAAAAAATTACTGACTTACCTGACCTGACAAAATAGAACATGTGGTGGATGCATAGACATACAGATCAGCATACTAATGGACTGACTGGCGAATATTTCTAAGAAACCAATATATTTTCCTACCACCATTCGGAAAAGAAGCCCCAAACAGAGAACGAGAAAAATTTAAAAACTCTTGGTGGGGGATAAGGAGGGAACTACTGACAAAATAACCAACTATTTCATTCACTCACAATTGAACTTTCAACTTGTTGATCTTAAATAATTTATTTGCTGTAAATTTTAAGCTATTTCATATGCATACATTTTTGCTGTCGCTTATCTTAGGTCATCAGTAAACCTTTAGTTATATTTTGAATGGTTTAAAAAGCTTTAGGTTTATACAAATACTTTCAATATCTAAATGAGAATTGTTAGCGGAGAAAAGAATATTTAAAACATTAACAAAAATGCAACAATTGACCTAGGTTTTTATTTTATTTATAGATTATTGTCACACAAAAGAGCATATGTATTATTTTATATACATATGTATTGTGTTTATTTATGTGCGTATATTAAGCAATTAAAATCCCCAAAGAGGCGAATAAAATAAATTTGTTTGTTTTTTATAACAAGACCTAAAGCCTGTTTATGAAATAAAAGATATGATAAACAATTATTTTTGAAGCTTTTAATGTTGCTATTAAAACTTGCAATTATATGCTGGAAATACAAGGTAGCGCAATCTCATATTTTGAATTGGTACCATTTTTCTTGCCGTCGTGTTCCATGTGCTCGAACAATTAAGCGTTAGGCTTAGCGTCTCGTGCAAATTGGCTCCACTACAGATGTCCAAAGAAATTGCTGTCGTCGTGTTGCTCGAGAACATCGCTGTTTTTGCTGACGGTATCACAGTGAATTCAGAAAAATCAACGAGACGACATGCACACAATCGGAAATCAGTAGACGTTCATTGCAACCAGTCTAGATGAAAGATTTGAAAATGTTCCCAAACTGTTTACGAGTTTCTGACTGCTGACCGTCAGACAAGGTTAATTTGCTCTGTTAAACTTGGTGCAAGAAGAGTATGATCAGGTTGTATCGAAAAACAAAATTTGCACTTGAAATGCATGAAAGGCCATTCCATCCCCTCCAAGTGAAGAAATGGTGCGGTTCAGTGAAAAAGTGATTGGCCCTTATTTTTTTTAAGACGCCGATGGCGCCAACGTAACTATTAATACTAAGTAATACGGGCAGATTCTAAACGATTTTGTTGTTGTGGCAAGGTGCTCCATTAAGTCTCAATCATTGTTGATTTTAAGGGAGCATTAACGGCGCATCAGAGGCACAGTGGCTTGAAACTTAGCTTATAACCCAGACTAGCTGGAAAGTTATAACTGTCAAAAATAAATAAATTTTAAAAAATAATAATCACCTAATCAGGAGACAATAGAAAAACTATAGCAAATATTTTGATATTCTTATCCTTCAATAAACTTCACACATACATATAATCATGTGTATGTGTATAATTGACAGATGATTTACTCAATTCTCAAATAAGGCAAAATATTTTTTACACCAACAAATATTAAATTTTTTTATGTTTTAATAAAAACTCTTTTATTATTTCTTTGAAATAAATTTCACAATTTTGTTGCAATTTCCTCAAACGTTGATTGTTTTGCCGTTGGCATAGAGACAAAATATGGAGAAAATTGAATTTTCTACGTGAGCCATTTTGTTTAATAGCATCCACACAAAACTTATGCCACAAACATACAATGTTGGTCCTGTTGATCCTTTAGGTCTGTTGCTGCAGTTGCTACTGCTACTTTGTTGGCACTGCTGATTGTTTGGTTATTTTAATTCTACGGCCAGGGCTTTTCAAAAACAACAATACAAAAATGTTTCTTAATTATTTTATTGTGTGCTCATAAACAACGTTAGGAAAGTAGTAAAAAAATCTGGAATTTAACTTTTAGGCCACATTTGTCCTAGTCTGCCTGGGCCAGCCCATAAATACATACATACACACTTAAGGCCCTCTAAAAATTCTTTATTTACTTAACTATACATAGTTGGCACCAGGCGTTAACAACAATGTAAAATTTAATTTTAATTTTCAATCTGTTAACATTATTCTATTACCAAGAAATTTCTGAATTTTCGTTTAATTCTAGTTCTGACAATAGTTTAGCTTCAAATACCCATCATATGGAAAATTCCAAAATGTGGTCTTTTGTTGTGTCACCTATTCAATCCTTTATTACATTTTCTAGTTCATTTTTGTTGTTGCATGAGTTCCTGTACTTGTACGTGTGTGCGTGTTTGAGTATATTGGTTTTTGGTTGTATGAATGTTTTAGATTTACAACACAATTTCCTTTAGGTCAATAGCGAAGGAAAAAAAGGGAATTGTTGATCTTAGCAATTATTTATCGTTTAAACTGGATCATGTCAAGCGCACAATAGAGCTTTTATTGTTCGATATACTATAGTTTAGTTTTTTATTTTGTTATAACAATTTTACGACCTTGTTTGCGGAAAAGGTGCATGTTGGAAGAAGCTTGTAGGCATTGTGATTATTGATTTCCATTCCCAGCGATTTAGTACCATGGACTGTGGGTAAAAAATAATTTTCTTTTGATTTTTTCGAATATAAGAGGCAGGGATTTGAGTTAATGCAATCAGACCAAGGGAACGAACCCCTTGCCGTGTAGCAATCAACCACTGCCCGAACTCGAAAGAGCAACTAAAACTCTCCTAAAAATGTTATTTCAACCATGTGCATTAAAAAAGTTTTTGCAGATCTCATCATCAAGAAGCCTCCTGAATTGGATGGAATATTACCACTGCAGTAGTGTTGAGGCAGTGCTTTTGGATGCTAGTGGGCTTATTAGCCAACCTGTTCAATGCACTGGGGATATATCTGTGTTGTGGAAAGCTCTTATTATAACGAATGTTCCCTAATCTACTACCATTTCAAAAACATTATGTCAAGCGCGTGTAGTTAGAAGGGTTCTTAGCAGATTTCCACATCAGTAAGCCTCCTGAATTGAATGAAAGGCAGCACTAGTCCTAAAGCAGTATTTTGGACTCTAGAGCAGGTTCATTAGTTAAACTATTCATTAGACTGGTGAATTTTCCGTGTGATGGAAAGTTTCCCGTATGAATGCTAACAATCTTAAAACTTCCACCCAATTGCAAATTATTCTGATTTTTCCAAAGTAATCCAGAATATATTAAATTTCCACTCTACTTATGGTTTCCATAAAGAACGCTGTACAGGTTAAACTTGTTAGCACTTCTCTCGGAAAAATGGTGCCATTATGTTCATCATTTTGGCTACCGCAACTTTGTGGCGCTTTATATATCTAAGGTGTTTAATATAGTCAGGCACAATTCACTTCTCTTAAAACTTATTGATTTTGGTGTGGATGTTGACATTGCTTCGTTACGACTTTTCAGTTAGGGACTTACGGAAGCTCTAATCGGACATCAAATTCGGGCGAAAAATCATCTATTCTGACGGGGCGCACTTTCTACAAATAAAATCTATGCTTCTGGGGACTTGAAACTCCGCACGTTATTATTAAGAAGCCAATGCATATACAGCCATTGGTAGTTTGGAGTGAATTTGGTCATCTTGAATGTGTACAGCATTACAGAATTACAGATCCATGATTAAGTACTCGTTATGGCAAAAAATTGAGAATATGGATGGCACACCATGTCAGAGAGCTCATCAATAAGCGATCGTTTGCGTACTAAGCCCGATATTAATATTATCAGCCATATTGGCGATGTCAATTGGATTCCTTTAGACTTTTTCTTGTAGGGTGATGTTAAATACCAATGTTAAGCTAATACTCCAGGAACTATCGACATCCATATAGCAAATATCCTCTGAGTCATTCTTGGGTAAAAGCAGAAACAGTTAATAAAGTCGTGGTAAATGGGACTCGGAGAATAAGCTACTGCGACGTGAGCTGCGGTAGTTTCATGAATTAAATCATATTCCATAATCATGTGAATATTTATTATTGTTAATGAAACCATTAAATTAAAAATAAATTAAGATGAACTCATTTTATTAAATTTTTCAAAATATATTGTTACTTGGTTCACCCGGAATTTAAAATATTTGCTACACAAGTGTAAGCTGACCTAATGATGTCAAATTCTACAAAACAATAGTGTTTTTAAAAGAACTAAAAACAGAAATAAGGCAATTTGGATGAAAACAAAATCTCTGCTTAAAATTTACGCATCATTACCATTATTTTTAAAGGCATACATTGTATATGTATATTATTTTGTTTTCCTTTCATTTGTTTTCTAAAGATCATTATTTTATTGCTAGTAATTTTTACAAATAATTATGTATATAAATATAATGTTCAGGAGAACATATAAAAGTATGTAACATTTACGTATCGCTACCAGCAACGTAGTGTAAAATTGTACAGGTTAATTTGTTATTTCCCCTTAAATATGGATTATTACATTATTTTAAATAAAAATTAAAAAAATAAGAAATCTTAAATTATTTATTTAGGAGTTTTAGGGGAATATTCAAAAGTACGTAAATTTTACGGGACGTAAGCATTAGCCTAGTATACAATTATATTAAATTATTCGTTCAACAAATGTGCCTTTCAGTCAATTATTTAATGATCTAATTAAATTCAAAATTTCTCTAGCCCTACTCTGACGCGATGCTTTTCATTATAAGTATAAAGTATGTCTAAAATAACCAGAAGGAACGTAACAGCTTTTAAATCGGTTGTCAAACAAGACATTGTTGCCAAAGGTAAACCAGTATTTTTTAATTTTTTTAAATATTTTTTTAAAGGAAGTAAACACTCAGGCAATTAATTCCTACTGCTTAAGCTTATAACTCTTAGTGAAAAGGATAGTGTGGGCAGGTCAGGTGATGAAATAAGAAGAGATGGGGAGATAGATAGAGAGAGAGAGAGAACTTAAATTCTTTTTACAATTCTGCTATTTCGAGTTTTATTATCATTAATATTTTTATAAAGCAAAGTTGCAGCGCCATCTGGTGTTAAGAAGACGTACATTAAGTTTCTTAAACTGTAGTTGAGCAGCCATTTAATAAATTGTTTTACTACCCCGACGATTCTGCTAATATTATCGACGTAGGAGGGTGCTGTGAGGCTCCCATAGAATAGGAAAAAGATCACCAGCTAAGCCTTTGGACAAAAATTGCGGATGTAGTTTTTTTGTATTGATCATTTGTCGGATTGTGATTTGATGACCTTAGCTTTCCACAAAGGAAATATGCAGTAAGTAAGAAGAAAGTGAAGAAGAAAGCTTCCGACCAGTGGACACAACAATTTCCTTTCCAAAATTTAATTTTTCAATTCAGCGAAAATACGATAATTATAATTAATTATGGTACAATAACTCGAAGTCATTAAATTTGTTGTTAGTAAATATAACATCAAGCAGTGTCATACAATTCCGGCCACTTAACCACTGTGCATCATGAAAGGAAAGGCAAAATCATCACAAACAAACGTTATAACCAAAAGGCAAACCGTAAAGTCCATTTAAAAAGGTCACAGAACATATTTTAAACTACTTACAATATATATTTTAAATGCTCTTCGGTTACAGCTTTTTTATTTTAAAAAGATCAAAATAAATCTCCACAGTACTAGAAGTAAAAGCAGTAAATCTTGGACACGATATAAATGAGAAGAAACGTGGAACACTAACAAAACGAACTAATAACAAAAGCAAATAAAACTAACCAATACCTAGACATGGCAAAGGATAATGGATAAACTAGAACAACCTACATCTCTCATGCATTCATTTAAATAAAAAAATTTGTGTGAGTGTGCTTAGACATACACGTACATATTAGCGTTAGTGTGCAAAAGTATTTCTGCTCTAGTTTGCCTAGAAAAAAAGAACATCAATATCTCTAAATCATGGTGTATTTTTATAACAAAAATTTAAATAAAAGAAACCTTTATCAACCACAAGACTATTTTTTTCTTTAACTTGTTGTTCATATCACAGAGGTTTGCTTGTAAAGGTCGAAAGACGTAATCGGTCTTTGTTCTATATCCTTTTAAGAATTGTGCTGGTATTATGCTATTATTTCTTTAGCTCCTTTCTAATATGACTTTTTTATATAAATTTTGCCCCAATAAATATTTGCAATTTAACATTCTTGCTAAGCAAATTAGAAAATTTACAAGTTTTGTTACACATATTGTGTTGGCCTGAGCTTTTGTGTTTAAAAAGGAAAAATAAACTGAGGAAAATCTGAAAAACGAAAGCTGTACAAAGGAGCTGAAATGGAAAAGAACTGTGAAAACATTTCGCAAAGGATTTATTTGATAAGAATTAAAAATTAGGAAAATATTGTTTGAGTGTCCAATTACGCTATAGTTTACTGTTTACAATTTTTTTGACTATGCCAAAGACGTAGCAGAAATTTGTTATGCTTGAAAAATGAATTGATGTTTGAGGAAACTGTCAGGTCATGATGCTTAAGGTGGTTTTTTCATTACACTTTTCTCTATATCTAGTCGAAAATAATTTAGTTCCATAAACGATTTGTAGTTCAAAGGAGATTTTGCATTAGCTACTACGACGATAAAATATGAGATCAGTGTCTTTCATACGCTTATTCTACTCTGAAGAGTCATCGGTTTGGTTTTAGGATGTATCACATCCTAAAGAGCCTGGACTGTTTTTAAGGAGTAACACTGAAATATTGCAGATGGTACGTCCAGACAATAATTAAAAAAAAAAAAACATTGTTAAGAATGTTTAGATTATAAATTTCCCTCTGGGCCTGACAATGGGGCTGATGATCTTGTTTTGAAAAAACAAATTTAATCAATTTTATCGCGCTTTCATAAACGACCACCAAAAGATTCAATAAATATTACTTATTTTTAAATTAAAAGATTTTTTTTACGAATACGAGGAGAATCTTAGAATGCCAATGAAAATTCTTCTTTAAGCAAAAGCAGAAAACGGCGCCTTTGGCACGCAACAAAAGTACATTAAAATATAGGTAATATGTGCTGTACTAATAATTAATATTTTTCTGACTTATAATTACCAAGATGTATGATTTCTCTTTTCGAACTCTTTAAAGGATTCTAATAATTTTGGGTCCTTGAATAACCATGTGGTATATTGGCCATCGAATACATCTGCTTTTAACTTTTCTGCACTTAGTAAATGAAAGTCGATTGGCAGCAAAACAATCATTCTTGAGAGCCTTAATAAATAATTTTATTCCGCCGAGTTTAATATGATGCGATCTCGATTCCAGAAAAGTGGGTCTATTACATCTTGCTTACCACAAACTAGCGATTCTCGTGATGGCCACACATTTCGGGTGGAATGGTTGGTTTTATCGCGGCTGTCTCGACAACAAATGAAACATGAATATTTTGTATAACCTGCGCGCGGTCCTTAAAGGAAATCTAGAATTTTTAAATCCACATATGGATTCCATTATGCAACACTTCCAACTTCTATTGCTGGAAGATGAAACCAATTACTCGATTAATTAGAGTAAACTAAATGCCCTGTAGTGACAAAATATGGAAATAGAGTTTTTTCAGCCGGCAGGATAAAGTGTGATTCTTAACTTACTTCAAGAAAGGAGGAGGTTATCAATTGGTGTATATTTGTTTTAAAACTTTTTAATGTTTGTACACGCATAACTTTATGATATAGTTGTAGTTTGGTTTTAAGATTATTTTTTTTTTCTAGAATTGGGCAGGTGTTTTGGCCCCTCCCCTGAAATATTTATTATCGCATATCTCCTTCATTCACGGGGCCGATTTTGAAATTTTTTGCCTGCCAAACAGTTTCATAAAAATTTAAGTTGAAATTGGACGGTCAAAGTGGCCTACCTAAATATTTTACATTTTATGAATCCGCCACTTATGGGCCGATTTTCGTTACTGGGAATTAAATATAATCTAGAAATAGATGATATCGGACCGTAAACTGTGCCATAATTGCTCTCATTTTATAATCTTTTCGATTGGGCCTTTGTATAAAAGTAAACTTTTTTTTACCAGAATTATCGTATTTGATGTAATTTAAATGATCCGATCCGACTTTTTCAATAGTTTTTAATCTTTCTTTAAGTCGAACGTGTCACAAGTTACAGAATATTTGCACTGACTTAAAGTCTAAGTTCTGCTATGACTTCACTATGCGCGAAATCCAAACTTTTTGTTAATTACGTACACAAACTGCGAAGTTACTTGGCTTGTCTGAAGAGACTGCTGCAGGAGTCGAAAATCCGACTTTCGGACCTAGTCTATGAAGGCAAGATCTGCTCGTATCATCGTTGTCGAAATAAGGTCCAGATATCGATGATTCTGGAACGGGTGTCTCTACATATTGTGGATGAGATTATTGAGCAAAAAACAATGTGGGATATGACCACTTTTTTCGTTTGAGGAGTTCATCCCAGCTCAAGGTAAGTAATGGAAAAAAGTATCCTAAAAACTAGAGCTGTCAATGTAATCAGAATCATCCATTTTTATTTTAGAAAAATTTTAAAAGCTCAACTTTGTTGGCCAGTGTTATTATTCAATAAATTTTTATGTAGTAGTACACTTGTTCAGCCTGCTCATATCCTTAAAACTTATTTCTATTAACACTCTAAGTTCTTCATTTGGTAGTTGGTAGTAAAAACGCAAAAAATTTGTTGTCCCTTTTAACCAAGATTCAACTTTCTTTTTTGGCTTTCATTAAAAATGTAAGTGTATGGTAGGGACTGCAAAACCCAGCAAAAAGAGAAATGGATGTTTATGTTCATGAATCTAATTATCCAACTAAGATCTTATCTATCGAATGCTGATTCGAATATACTATAAGACCATAAGCTTTTAGAAAAACATGTTAATGGTCAAAATATAATTTTTAGTTATGGCTAATTTTGCTGGGTTATTTGACCAAAAAAGTCATGATGAAGGATAAAGTATCAAATAATCAATCATGTGGCTTAAATTGTTCATATTTCAAATGTTCATATTTCAAAGTCAAATGGAATGTTTCTTTTTTCTCTCTTAGTATTTTCCTCTAAATAAACAGTTTTTATTCCATGAAAATTGTATCACATCACTGAACTCGGTTCGAACGCCCTCTTGCCAGGCATTATGGCAGGCCACCCGTATTACTTAAAGGAAATCAAATTTTCATGCTGGTTTGAAATATGTATTTGGTTTTACTTCCGCCTCAAGTGTGGGCCCCTAAACAAAGGAGGTGCCAAAACGGTAGAGAAATCATATAAGAACATTAATTCCTTTTTGGAATGGAAGGTGGAGGAAGAGAGGAGTATTTTCCTTGGTCAGGTTATAAAAAACAAAATTAAATAAATAAATAAATTGTTCATACTCAATTTATGCCTATACGATAAAGGCTTTATGTCTGCTTCAGTGTTCATTTCTTCTCAAATTTTTAAATCCCTCTGTGGATTCTTCAGTGTTTGTGTATGCGTGGGTGTGTTTAAGTTTTTTGCTGTCCAAGCAAATTTTTGCTAAGATTTTGGAATCTTTGCTTGAGGAACAGGAAATTAAGTTTTTGTATTCTATAAAATAAACATTTTGAGCTCTCATACTTTATAATTATTTTATCTTTTAATAAAGTTACGCCAAACATCCCTTTATAATACTGTGTGTGGCAAGATAAATAATTTTTTATTTACAGAAACAAAATATAAATTTCTTGTAAAAAATAAAATAGTAAATATACAAAGATATATTGAAACAAAACAAATGAGAATTGATTGTGAGGTAGAGTTCTTCAAAAAAAAAAAACGTGTTGCTCCGTTCTGCTTGTGTAGGTCCTTCAAAATGAGTTTTTTAGGCAGGAATTATTTATATCTTAATAGCAGCTTTCACTTCTCACAAAATTTCCTTTCTTAATAAGAAGCAAAGATCCTTGACAGAATCTTTTCATCTATATCTATTCATCTGGATGTTTTTTATTGCTTATCGCTACGATTTCAATTTGCCTTTGCGCTGGTTGTGCTCTCCTTTGGCATTTTTGAGGAATTTATTTATAAAGGTTTCCATTTTTTGATTTAAAAAGTAAAGTAAAATAAAACACATATTTAGCTATAATTCTGATAGAATTTTTAAATTATTATAATACTTATGTCTTGCCATTATGTACAAATTACAGTGTCATTTAAATGACCGCCTCTAGATTGGTTGCAACAGTGGAGCCTTTTGAGGTAGTTTTTAACCACTATTTTGCACATTTCGGGCAGTATCTCTGCGATAACTTGACGAATGTTGGTTTTCAAATGGTCCAACACTAGAAGACTATCCGCGTAGACTCGGTCTATGATGATGTTGTGTGGCTCGTGTAACCGTCTTATTGAAACCACATGTCGTTCAATTTATAATCTTCAACTGCAGGCTATCATACGGCCATTGCGCTCTGAATTGAGGATAACCGTTCCTCCAGCACCGTTTTCAAACAAATACGGCTCAATGACACCTCCAGACCACAAGGTACATCAAACAGTTTCTACAATCATTTCTAGGTTCTCGCACACTTTATATGCGACAATTTTTCTTGTTGAGAAATGAGTTTCATCGCTGAAAAAATTTTGATCGAAAAATCAACACTGGAAGCCTATTGCTATAGTACCCTATTAGACGGATTTAATTGTTGCGTGAGTTGGACTTTAGATAGATGGAGGTGCATATTTAAATGTAAAAATGTAAAATACGCCATAATAAGCTCAATTACAGAGAACCCCGTGGAATCGACAAATTCGGATTATACGTCACACTTTCACTAAGAGAAACGATATTTTCGGCAGTGCGCACATTGAAATGATACATAGGCCTACCTTTTTCTTATTTTTTTTACAATCTTGCAAGTTCCTTGCACAGTAGGGCAATTGTGACGGCCATAATCACCCCGTAATGCTCGAAAATTGGCCACACCACTTTTGTAGAAAGTTTCAACGATTTTTACGCGTCCTTCAGTTGTTAAGCGATCCATATTGGTAAATGGCAAAAGTTTCACTAAATAAATGACATTTCAGAAGGCAGATATTTACAGCTTTGCCAGACCGGCGTTGGTGAAACCCAATATTGTGGTTGGGAATTCTTTCGCAAAGTCGATGAATATTAGATCAATAGTGTATTAAAGTGCTCAATGCTTATTTGTTTGGACAAAAGCCAACTTTTTGTCTTCTTAGTTGTGGTGTAATTATATCAGACATCATTTTTATTTACCTATGAGTGATTATATTGTTCACCATGCTGAGTAGCGTGATATGTTGTTACAGCTAGTTAAGCCACCTTTTTTGTAGTTTTACCCTTTTTCTCTCCATTATCCCCTTTGCGAGCATGTGGCTTCCATTAGGCATCTATTTAGTCTATTGTTATTTTATATGTTAATCGGTTGTTGTTCCAGCTAAGTAGATGACTTGTGTGCTGTAGCAAGTCCTGGCATAATGGGGCTGTCATATGTCGTTGCCCCTTTTTGTATTTGGTGTAGTGGTGAAGAACCTTGATGATTATCTCCTTTTTTCCTGGGGAGGGGAGGTCCAGTGGCTTCTTCTTGGATAGGTTTTTTGGAGGAGGGTTGAAGCCACTTAACTTTAAAGCACGAAATACCATGGTGATAATTTTTTTGTCCTGTGCTAGAGAACGAACCTGACGTAGTTGGTTTTATAGGCAAGCTCTTTAACCACTACACCACGCCACCACCAGTTTTACCTTTATGTGTTTTTTTATCTCTTGGGGAACGTATCGTTTATCTATATAACTTCTAGTAACAACAAAATAATTTTTCACTAGTTTCAGGATCTTATTTGGGGAGCTCTGGGGTTATGTTACTGTTTTCTGGACTGTTATCATTCTTTGGCATCTTGATTGTACATACATATATAAGAACGTTGGAATATTTAATGAAGTATCATGGGTAGTACAGTGAAATATAATTTGGTCATAGTTTATTCCCAGAGAGAGCATTGCAAATCATGTCATGAATCAGCCAATATTCCACGCAGTTAGTCTTTAGGCGTTATAAGTATACCTTCGTCATTTCGGATTGTCTTACCAGATAAAGTGAATAATTTTTTTTCGGAAAAACAAAAACGGGTTAAAACTTTTTCCAACTTTTGTTTTTCCTAAAAGGCTGGCATTTTTTGTATTTGTGATTATATGTCAAAAAAATATTTTTAAATTACGACTTCCCTCAATTATTCGCTGTTTTGGGTTGCATGGAAGCCACTATATGGAGGTTGGGTAAGAAATGCGATTGAAATCGGTTGGGACAATAAAAAAATGTATTGCTTTTTGCCATTAAAAATGTTTTTATATTTCGGAAGATTATAGAATTTCTTGCTGACGTTAAGCATAAATGACAAAATGTTTATTAATTTCTTTTGTATGACGATGGACAGAATGATTTTCATTTCTAGTGCTCTTTGATACCTGAAGTTCATCAATTATCGAAAATTTTATAAAGATGCTATTCTAGGGATTGCATAGTCCTCGTCAGATTTGCTCTCCGCCGCATTATTGTATCGAGTTTTCTTTAGTTGAAGATGTTTAAAAATATTCGACAATTGGATCTACACTAAAGGCGCAACCTTTTAACACAAATTTTTGACATCAACGATTTCTAAGGTGTTGAATTATATGCTCTCATGGCTTAAATTATAATCACTGAAATGTTTAATGTAGTAACTAATTGGTTCATGGACTGTATGGTACAGTTTTGTTGAAACCACATGTGGTCCACAGCCATATCATGCAATAAAAAAAATGCGAGATCATCATATGAAAATTCGTGGGAATTCATTTAGGCGCATTTGTATTGAACTCTAAGTATCCTTTGAAGCTTCATGAAACAAAAATTTTTCTTGTGGCACTCTGAATACGAGTATTTGGTTCAGTCCTTTTTCCCTTTAGTGCAAAGGGAACGTTTCCTTGGCATTTTATGTTAAGCGATTGAAAAGTCAGCTTTGCAGGTGAAAAATATTTAAAATTTTGTACAGTAATATTTTAAATTTCCACCCTTATACTCCCAGCATTAAATAAGAAAACCACCTATTTTACTGTAAAGTTCTTTCATATTATCGATTGCTCTTTTCAAATTCAATCAATTATTTATCCTTTCCGTTGCAGATTTATCAATCTTAACCAAAGCAAATACGTTTATTACCCAATGGGAAAGTTTTAACCCCTAAATCGTTTAAAGAGGAAATATTAACTATTAAATTTGTTAGAAAAAAGTTATGAAAGAGTATAATTAATGAAATGAAATATTTCGTATCTCATTGTTTAGCGTTAAGAATTTTATTTATTCCTACAAACGAAACTTCACTATAAAAATGATTAATCAATTCCGTTGTCACCGTGAATATCATAGAAACATTTTTATTTTGCATTTAAACTTTTTATGGAAACAATTTCATTATTTAAACAATTCGTCTGCCAGACAACCATTCATTTAAACATTAATGAACACCTTCAAATAACAACGTTGGTTAAACCTTTAGATGACAAAGTTTGATAACCCTCAACAAAGGAAAAGCAAAAGAATGAGAATAATTTTTTTATAAATGAATGAAAATTATTATAAATACGATTCAATGAAAACTATAAATTTTATACCAAGAAATTTGCCCCAGGGGTAAACAAGTGTCAAATGGTGGATGGCTGATGGATGATTAAGCGTTGAGAATAGACGGTTAAAACGAATGTAATAAAATTAATGTGAAGCACTTAGATAATACTTTTGATCGATTTGAGTTTAAATTGTTGAATTGCAAACCATTTACATATAAAATGGGTGGGTGGCGATTCGGCGTTTGTTATATCAACTATTGAAGCAGTTGTGCCACATAAATGTGGAATTCCTTATGCTGTTTAAGATCCACTTACACCATGACGGTGAATGCCATTGCAGTATACCATGGCAGTTCACTTCCACGAAACATTGTGCCAGTATTGTCACCTCACCATTCATATCGGTCTACCGACAGTGACAGCTAAGGTGCACCTGGAAAATGTTGCAAGCAGGTCATAGTCGCGGCATCATAGTCGCAACATCAAGTCCAACTTGAAGTTGTGACAGGACAGTATGACATTATATCCTTGACAATTATCTTCATTCACATCATGAAGATAGGACAGGTAGTGAAATTAGAGGAGAAAGATTAATTCTTCTTATTAATTTTTAGTCATTGTTGCAGCTCCTCTGGTGTTGAGTAGACGCAATAATTTTCTTAAGCTGTATGTGTTGTAGTCATTTTGTTAATTATTTTACGTCGCCAACCATTCTGTTCATATTATCGAAGAAGGAATGCTACATCTGTCAAATTGGCTGACATTTATTCAGTCTGTTTTGGCAAATTACCATAGGCGGATACAGCGTTCAACAAAAAATGATGACGTACAAATTATAAAACTGTTTTATCAAAATGGGTGCTCTGTATTCAGACAACGTCCGAGAGAACTACTCATAGTATGGAGGATAAATCTAAGTCCACTGGTTAGTAAACAATGAACCAAAACCTGTACGGTTACGAAGCTCAAGAAAAACATCGCTGCTGTCCGTGAGAGTATGCCAGAGAATTTGTGTCGCTCACAAGATCTAGGACTTTCGCAGAATAAAACTTGGCGAGTTTCTCATCGTTATTTTGGCTTGAACACGTACAAAATTCGACTAAACCAGAAGCTAAAGGTGAACGACTATAAGCAACGGCGTGTAAACCTAGTTCACATAAAAAATCACCTACTGAATAGATAAAACAAATTTGTCGAATTTGGGACGTTAACAATCCATATGAGCTTCAAAAGCATGTAATGCATGTTTGGTGCAGACTTTGGGCGGGTGGTATCATCGTTGCATATTTATTTGAGAACTACGTTGGTCCGACAGTTACCGTCAACGGCGAGTGCTACAGGTCCATGATGATCATCTTCAATTGTCATGAATCGATTGATATGAAAACGGAGCTACATGCCATATTGGTAATTCTGCACGAGGTTTTTGAGGGCATTGTCAGCTTCCGGGGAAACGAAGTGAACTGGCCACCATGATCGCGCGATTGTGGTGTTTTCTTAAGTCGCATGTCTATGCAAATAAGCAGCAAACCACAGCGGCGTCCAAAGCCAAAAAAAAAACGCATGCTTTCGATTAAGTTCAGCCTTATTTAAGCCGCAGCAATTATGAAAAATTAAACCTTTCGAATGCACGCTATGCAGCACAGCTGCGGCAAACATTTGCATGATTTTATATATCATAAGTAATGGCATCTATAGGCCTTTCAAACAAATAAATTTTTATAATGAAATCTAAAGCGCCCTTTTGCGCTATTTAAACTTAAAATAGAAAGAGCTTAATGAAAGCCACTTTTCATTACCAAAAAAGAGTACAGTGGAGGCTCATAAAAGTTAAGACGCGCAAAAGTTAAGAATACGGAAAAGTTAAGCAACTTTTTGTCAACATACGGAACTCTAAAAAGTTAAGTGCTTCTTAACTTTTTTGAGTAATTTTTGTTTTTATTTAATTTTTCTATTTTTAACATCATTTTGAATTCTTATACATATGTATGTATGTCGATTTTCGCATTAATGTATGTAGTACTATATAAGTACATGGGTATCATAAAAAAATTCAACACATTCGTCATTTACCGTTATAAAATTCTTTACATTCGTACGTAATGTTTCATACTTTTTTTGCATCAGTTATTAGTTTTCTTTTGATCGTTACAATGTCAGCAGTACGTAAACAAAAAAGGTTATCAGTTGCCGAAAAATGCAAGATTTTAAAAAAATTAGATGAAGGCGTTTTTGGATAATCGATTGGCCATGGATTTTCATAATTCTGAAACTTCAATTTATAAAATTAAAAGAAATAAAGCAAACATTTATGCTGCAGTGTCAGGTACATGTGACGAAATTAAGAGAAAGACTTTACATAAGGCAGAATTCGTGAATTTGGAGAAGCAGCTGTACAAATGGTTCTTACATATATCAACGTGAAAGAAACTCTCCACTAAGTGATCCTATTTTAAAAGCTAAAAATTAATACATTTGCATACATACATATATATGTACATGTGTATTATATACACATTAATAATATATACAATGTATAAATACGCGTATAAACATATGCATTTTTCATATCACGGAAAAGTTAAGAATTCGGAAAAGTTAAGCACCCCTATAACAAACTACTTAACTTTTTCGAGCCTCTACTGTATCAGTCGTTGCTGCTACAGTTTGGTGACTAGTTATATGCCTTCTACATTTAAACAATTCCAACAAAAATGAACGCAATGACACGCTAATGTAAATCAGAAAAACTCATGAAGTTGAAGACTTGTCCTGAACAGGGACCGAACCCAGGCTTGTAGTCAACGCAATAACTACTACAGCCAAGAGCGCCCTCATGTCATGGTATGAATGGGCGTAAGGCAACAAATCCACTCTAATGAATCGTAAATTTGTGTTTTAAATTAACTATTTATGTTGCAATATAGATATATGTTTATATTCTTCCTGCTGATCTTTACTTACAGTTTATAATTTCTGCTTTGGGGCCGACTATAGATCTACTTACCGTCTTCATCTTCATTTTCTCTCATGAAATTAGTTTTTTTTTTATATTTCATTTGGTATTTTCTTTTAAAGAAGTTTTTAATTTTAAAAATTTGGCGTCGCAAAACAAATGACGGATGTAAATTGCAAAATTATAACAATCTTTCTTGTCCCTTTCTGTGCCCTCAGGTGAAGGTTGTTTGCATGATTATTGAAAAAACTTGTAATTTGTATTTAACTCGCAACTTTGACACTCCCTTTCATATTTATCACATGTACTTGATTTCTATTCATATCAGTTAAACTTCAAAATTTGCCCAACATAATTCATGATACTTTTGGAAATTGAAATAAACCCATTCATTTCTTAAATGCCCATAAGGTAACCATCGGAAAAAACAAGGGAATGCGGTGGTGGGTGAATCAACCCTTAAATTAATATTATCAACAGAATCTTTTTTATCATGAAAAGAAATTCATTCACACTTGTTTTTTTTTAATTTTTCTGCTACCGAGAATGTCCTTTTTGTGCTTTTGTAGTTTGTATGTATTTGTGTTTAAGTAAAATTACGTGTAAAAATTTTTTGTACGTGTACAGGGATGAGGTTTTCGAGGCAAAACTCTAAATATCATGACAAATATTGGCATGATTTCCCTTTTGACTGCCTTTTCATGGAGTTGAAATACTCTTACTTTGTATATGTAAATGATTTTTATAAAAGACAAACCTGGAAGTACATACACTTATACACATGCATATTTAATTTGTGTATGTTTTGAATAGAGTCATTATATTCCTTGAGAAAATAGGCGATTGTGTGTGATTGTTGTTGATCATATTTTTTAATTTTTTCCCTTGCAACATTAAAATTTTTCCTCTTTAATCTTAAACCTGTCTGTATTCCACACCTCATAACTTTTTTGAAAAATTTAAAACGAGAAATGATGTTCTGAATAATTGGATAAACTGTTTTAGTTTTCATTAACATGCACCTGCGACTTGCTTTGCATTTCGAAATGAAACTAGTCGACAGAGTTAATATAGGAGTTTGATAACAATTATCTAACGTTTTCTTTCGTGTATACATACATATTTCAAGTTGACACTCTTTTATCTGGACAATCCTTGAACCTATTTAGCAATCGACATAAAGCTGAGCATGTGATAAGCCAGCAGCTCTAGAATTAATGGCTAACACTTTCAGTTTTTGGCAAGGGGATTTGTTAAAAGGTTTTGTATATGTCTACTGGAGAACTTGTAGACTCTTACAAGTAAATGGCAAATTATGCTACGGTAGCCTACTACACCTGAGTTACATATACGGCCCCTGATAAATTTGACAAATTCCTATAAGCAATACACAAATAAAGTAAATTGTAAATCTGTTGCATAAGCGAATTTGAAAAACAAATAAAATTAATCCAATTGCATTTCCGGTCACATAAATAAATTTATTAAGAATTGTTAACCAATAAATTGCAATTCTTCAATCCAAGTACTATTAGTGATTTTGATTTTAGCGATTTTAGTCATGAACCTGGATCGTTCTCGTTTCGTATTGTTACGGAAGATGAATTGTTTCTAGCAATTAAACAGATTAAATCAAACGCTATTGGTCATGATGCCATTCCTATAAAATTTATTAAGGTTATTTATCCTCTTATTTCAGATTTATTATTACACGTAGTGAATATAATTTTCACTACATCATCATTTCCTAGTTTGTGGAAATTGGCGAGGGTTGTACATATTCCTAACTGTCATACCTAAATTGGCGCGTCAAGCGTTGTCTGGCTGTCAAAAGTTCTCATGCCCATACATTTTGTATGGAGCATACCGAAATAACGCGGCGTCAACGCTTTGCTATTGGAAAATCCGATTTTGACAACGCGTTAAGAAGTGAAGTTGACTGCAGAAGTACTATTGTTTTTTTTAATGTGTCATTTATGCTCAGTGCTGCCACAACCAAAAAATTTTTACAACCAAAATTGCTTTAAAAGTTACCAAATAAGAAAAAATCTTTTACTCTTCTAAATAACTAATTTTTCCAAATTTTAATTATTTTATTTTAATTTTAATTTAAATAACAAGATTTTAATAACAAAATCACAAACAACAATGTCGCCCGGCAACATGTTAAAATAATCAGGGTTGTTTTATTTGTTTGTTAGATAACCCTGTTTTAATCGTTTTGACATAACGTTGACGCTTTTATTTAGGTATGGCATTTCAGCGTTAAAGCTCGGCTTAAAAAAACGTTGCGCTTGACGCTTTTATTTAGGTATGGCAGTATGGCATTTCAGCGTTAAAGCTCGGCGTAAAAAAACGTTGCGCTTGACGCTTTTATTTAGGTATGGCAGTAAAGGTGGTTGTTATGATATTGAAAATTTAAAGCCTATAAGTATATTACCATCATTATTCAAAATAGTTAAGAATTTGATAAAATTCCAAATTCTTTCTTATGTAAATCATTATAACTTATTACATCTAAGCCAGTACGCTTTTCGCAGGAATTATAATACCACGACGTTATTAATTGCTTTAACTGATTATATTAGAGAAAATCTGAATGAACATAGGTCTTGTGTTATGGTTTCGTTAGATCTTAGTAAAGCATTTGATTGTATTGATCATTACCATTTACTATGCAAAGTAAAAAACAAATATAATTTTTCCTCGTCTGCCTGCAAGCTTATTTTTTCTTATCTATGTGATAGATCCCAATTTACTTCGTATAATGGTGCTACTTCTAGTGTCGGGGTTGCAACTTCAGGTGTACCCCAAGGCTTTGTTCTGGGACCCTTGCTTTTCATCGTCTATATCAATGAATGTATTGATCTAATGTGTAATGAGTTTTGTCAACCCTTTGTGTTTGCTGACGATGTGCAATTACTGTTTCATAACAGAAACCTTATCCCAAGCCTTTTTGAAGAGTCTGTAAATAGACAACTGCGAGCTATTTCGGGTGAGGCTATACAGTTTGTTGACCATTTGAATTGTCTTGGAATTTACTTGGATCAGTTTCTCTCTTTTCAAAGGCATGTTAGTCACATATCTAGCAAAATGTGCTTAGTATTAAGAAGACTGTACTCGCTTAGCTCTTATATGCCCATACATATAAGAAAACGTGTTGCGTATGCACTTCTTATGTCAAATATAAATTACGGTTTAGAAATCATTGCTGGGTCATCAAGTGGCACTAGGTATAGACTAAAGATAATCTTTAATCGAATTTTGAGATTTGTTTATAAACTCAGGATACGTGACCATGTCAATAATTTTGCAGTCGACTTATTAGGTTGTTCTTTTGATAACTATGTTCTTTTGCGTACGTTATTGTGTTTTTTCAAAACTCTAAAATATGGTGTTCCTATTGATTTATGTAGAAGATTCAATTTTTCTCATTCCTCGCGTAACTTACAACTCGTTATACCTCTTATACGTTACGAAATATTATCACTTTCTTTTTCTATCAGGGTTGCTAGAATATGGAATACTTTACCTATAGAGCTAAAATATTTCTCGGATTCCATCGCTGCCTATAAGAAGAAATTGTTAGCTTACTTAAATCTCTAACAGGGACTTTTTTCGTGTTTTTACATTTTAATGTTTTACAGTTTAATTGATTTGAGAAGACGTCGTTTTTGCTGGGGAACAGTTTAATGTAATTTATACTCACAATAAATGTATGATTGGCCATGAAGGCTTTTATGTATTGAAATAAATAAATAAATAAAATTCTGCAATTTATATAAGTTGACTAATTTTTATGTTAAGTTAAGGACAATTTGTAAATTAATCTTAGCTCCCCATTCGAAAGCCAGAGTAAAGTACGGAAAATTTACATTGTTTTTACACCAAAAGAAATAAAAATTTAATTCATGCGCACAATTGGAACTACCTGCCAACATAGTTTAAATGGATGTATAAAGCTATAGTATGTTCAATCCTTACACACGGATCTCTAAAAATGGTGCCAAAAAACAGGGAAGAAATATGTAGTAGATCCATTACACACTGTCCAAAGATCAGCATGTAATCGAAATTACAGCCGCACTCTGAACAAGTCCTATACTGCACCTTTTTCCCATTGACCTTCAGATAATAAACATATCTAAAGCTCAAGGCATCTTTTTGTTGGAGATCAAAAATCTCATAGAAAATTATAATGTAAGGATTCATATTAACGGCTCAATTAAATTTTGTTTGGATTTTATATATTTTTTGATGATCTTGAAAAGGGTACTTCATATCATCTCAAAGATGGATGGAATTTGCAGTGAAGAAATACTAATCTCTTATTTTTTGAACACACCGATGATACCATTAGACACATGCTCAACGGTTGTTTTATTGTTTTTTTGCTGCAAGTTGCTGCATCATTGTTGGTTTCAACAGTATCTAACAACCACTCACACAGCTTGGGCAATGATGGAGATTTTGACACTACAATACACAGGTCAATTTATCTCCCGTTTTGGATATTGGAACTGGCTGTCCAGATCGACACATTAGCCTTTTTCTTTGGGGCTTTTTAAATTCTCGCGTTTACCACAACAAACCACGAGTCTTGCAAGCTACTCGTAACATTGAAGAAGAAATTGCCAATTTGGAGCGAAAAAATTGCCAATTTAAAACGAATGCAATTATGCATCAAATCGGTAGGAGGGCCTTTATAACGCTATATAACTTCCATTTATTTTCATTAATATTAAAATTTAAGACAACTGTTTTATGAAGACAAGGCTCTTTTTTCATTGATATCTAAATTGCAGCCAGTTCAAATTATGACATAACTTTTGCGCCTACTTGTATTTTGAAGTATGAATTTGTTTCAAAGGCTTTTAAGTCCCAAGATAATTAGCATATTTTATTAAAATATGTATATATATATTGCAATTGCTAAAAGCCACGGAAAACAAGAAGAGAAATGAAAATCGATTGACGTACAGAGCAGAAAATGGTTCTTAACTGTTTGCCATTTGCATATTTCCTCCGTATACATTAAAACATGTCATCGTATTTTATGCTTTAATTTCTTTCTTTTAGAAACTATTTTTATGTTGTATATAGTATTATATTTATTAGAAAGAAATTCTTCGAAACTTCTCGTAGTGCAACTTGTGGCAAATTCACAAAATTGACATGTAGGCAAATGACATTATAAACAACAACTGTTTAGAACTGTCACATCAAATATGGTAATGGCCGTAGTTACTGTCATAATGTGGCATGTCTAACTGAACCTGTGGAGAGCAATAGTTTTCAAACAACTTATTTTTTCTGGGCACTCTGTTATACTGTATAGATATAACAGAGTACCCAGAATATATACAATTATCACATATTTAAAAACGAATACTCCTGAAATTTTCATTCTAAGTCTGATAATTGTCATAAATCATTTAAAGAAGATTTAAATTGGCTGGCTTTTATGGGAAAAAAATGCTGCAAAAATTTAACATATCAATGCATTGTAGAATTTAGTTACACTGTGCCATTCAAAACAGTCTGTTTTCTCACAAAGAAAACGAAGTAAAAAAAACGATTCTTAGTAAAATGTTAAAAACTTTTCCCTTTCCTACTACTTGTGAAAACAAGCAAAAACAGGGTGTTTATTTCACTCTACGTAAGGAAAATCCTATCATATCCTTATTATAATTTAATATAATTTATTATGTATGAGTTTTACAATACATTACCCCCGGGATCATTAAATGACACAACACTTTTCTGCACTACATGTCTTGTACCGCGTTGTTACTGCGACTGCTTATCATCATCATCATCATAATTTGTATGTCTGTCTGTCGTTTTACCATTGTAGAGAAAACTTTGTTGTTGTCGTTTGCTGGCAATTAAAGAACATCAATTATATGATTTTTCCATATCAATCCCAATGAATAATGAAAAAAATCCATGATGAATTTAATGCAAAGTAAATTTTAATGTTATAAAGCGGATATGAAAATTACAACAAACTCAACTACAACAAAAGACAGCATATGTAATAGTAGTAGCAACATCAAATACATACACATTTACATACAAGCTGAAGTAAAGTAAGAGACACAAAAACTTAACTTGTCATATCTTGTTTTTCATAAAAAAATACGTTTCCAAAAACTCCAACGAGGAAAAAAATTAAGTACAAGAAAGTGAACAAAACTACAGGGGTTGAGTGAACAATTTAAATGTCGCATGCTTGCGCCGTATGAGCGTGAGTTTAAGGAAAACCAGGCATGCAACATTTGCCTTATTGTTAAGATTGAAATGTAATTTTTTTCATTGCCTTGTTTTCCAACATGTCATTTCAGCAAAATTTTCCCTTATATCTTTGTGTAAGTGGCACAGTGTTTTAAAAATGATTTATAATCACAAAATACCTCAGCAGCTTATAAGCCATTGAAGATGTTTTAAAGAAATTTTCTTTAAGGCTAAAAATTGTGTAAATTATTGAATTGGATCTAGAAATATTTTATCGAGGGGAAGCAAGCATTAATAGATTTTTAAACTGGGAAATTACTCAACTATTTCTGAAATTAAACGTTCTGGTGTCACTGTACTTTTCTATGTTTATGTCTATATATTTATTTTTTATTTTTTTTGGACTGTATAGTGAAGTAAATTACTTAAATGCGGGAGGATTTTAAATAAAATATTTGAAATATACGCTTACACTCATGAACATGCTCACTTACATTCATACGTTCATTCATACCAAAACAAAAAGTCTATGGTGTTGTGCCACCAACCATTAATACTCTCTTATTCAAACATACAATAATAATATCACATCAATTAAAGTATTACAATGTCATAATCAAAATGACAAATAAAATTATATTTGATGAGAACTTGACAGCCGTTTTTACCATAGTCTGCCTCTGTGCTTCCCCTAGTCCTTCCATTCATTGCGTAACAAAAGCGTATACATATGTATGTACATGTGCGGTACAACTGCTCATAACAGTCAGCTGCATTAATATTTGTTTTAACGATTTTGCCTGTTTTTCTTGGGCTTACAAAAAGACATCTGAGGACTTCAGGGCTGATACATTGATGAAACTTTAACTGTCATAAAAGAAGTATGAGTTTAATAATCTGTTTACAATTGAAAAATGAATAAGGCAGCAAATATGCCAACTCACTTGTTCAGCGTTTGTTGTTTCTATTGCATTTTTTTAAAAGTGTAATCAAATAAGTTGGTGGCCAGTCACCCGACACATCACAACAGAATTTGTAGTAGAAGTAGTTGAAAGAGTAATTTTCATACACCTGACCATAGGTGCAAATGATAGACAATGTGGCGCAAAAGTAACGCCATAATTCGATTTGTCTGTCATTTTCACAGATGGCACAAACTGTCACTGTGCTTTGACATTTATGATGTAGATATATAGGGAATTAGTTCTCAACTAGGTATAGAGCGATGCACACCTCAAGAACTTGGAATCATTGTTACTGCTTATTTGAAAAATTTATAGTCTTTTGCTTTAACGAAGCGTGAATTTCACAGTCGCTTTCCTCGTCGTATTGTTTCATATGCTCGAACATAGTTTGCATTTCTGAGGCATAGAGAGTCCATATAAAATCCATAAAAAGTCATTCAACTCATTCAAAGTGACTGTTTGGTGCGGCATTTGCAATGAAAAAGTGATTGACGCCGTTGGGCAGATGGTAGGCAAATTTTTTTGCCACAAGTTGCTTCATTGAGTGTCGATCATTGTTGCTTTCTTCAGTACGAAGGAACCACTCACACAGAACAATGCACCAGGACATGGCAATATTCCATGAATTATCTTCCGTATTATTTTACGGGTATAGCCTCGAGCGACTATTTTTTGTTTCCAAACCTGAAGAAATGACTCCACGGAAAGAGAACGGTGGAATCATCTCACAAGCAAGTACCTGTTTGGAGGATTTGTTATTTGCTGGAAGGGATAAAAAAATTGGGAAAAAGTTGGACAAACTATATAAAAGAAAAAAAACGAGAATTAATTTATAATTAAAATGACGGACTTATTGACCTGCCCTTGTATGTATAACATTATGGTATATACATAAATATGTATGTACACACGTAAATGTTCTGAATGTTTTATTTAAGTTTTTTTATTAATTTTTTTTTATTTTAAATATTTCTGATATATGGTACTTAATTCAGTTGACACGGAACCCGTCATAACGTTAATTTTCTATTCGTTGCTTTAGTGAGCGATTCATGACTCTTGAAAAAGTCATACAATGATCCATCGCATTTCATGATACTAAGTTTTCTGAATAGTGTCTTGTATTGTTTAAGCAAAATTCTGTGAATTTCAATCAAAGCTGGATCGACAAATAGAATTTTTTTATTATAAGTTGATTAACAAAAGGTTATACTTTTTTCAAAAAAAAAAAAAAAAAAAAAAAAAAACGCTTTAAGAATGACTCCTGTAACTTCTACCTACGAAGCATAAAGAAGGCCCTTATTTGTAAATTGCTTTCATTATGCTATTGACACTCCTGTTCCTTTAAAGGAATTATTTTATATATTTTTCGCAAATTAAAAAAAAAACAGCTTTTGTAAAATTTAACAACAAATGTTTCGGTTTAAATAATATTTCCACTTTCTAGTTAAAGAAAATATCTATTAAAATGTCGTTAACCTTGAAAAATTCCCCTCGAAATAATCTAGTTTTAAATATTCAAAAAACACACATTCTCGAAACTAAAAATAAATTATGAAAAAATAAAAATCACATTCCTTAAATCTCAGCAATAAGATTAAAAATCAATTCCAGCCATAACATTCCAACTGGATGTTTACTTTCAAATACTTTCAATTTTTAATCTAATAGGAACTATTTTTAAGCAGATTTGTTTGTGTGTAAAAATAACAACAGAGAAGCGCCAGCATATGAAGGACATAAAAATATAAAATCTAAGAAGACTATTTATTTGCTACATGGTCTTGTGATATTGTCGTGTGTGCCCGTATGTGTTAAAAGTGACAACTTTTAAAATCATTTCTAAACACTTCTCAAAGAGATTCTGCTAGAAAAACAAATGCTGCAGACAAGCACGAAATAACCTTAAGGGAAAAAACTGTAAGTGTTCAACTCTGCCCTTCATAAGCACCATTAGATGGTACATAGATGGCAATAAGAAACATTTACATTTATGATGACGATATTTCTCACATGTGTTTAGAGATTTTGTTTTTTTTCTTCTTCTATTTTGTGCATGATGCTAGAAAAATTTGACACATTATTTAGTTGTGGAAAGTGGGGTTGAAGGGAGAAATGCCAAAGAAAAAAGAAAATATATAAATTGGAATTTTTCTTCTAATGTGCACGTATATAAAAGGGGCTAGATGGGAAATAATTAGAGTAAAGGGTATACAAATTTAAGGACTCAGATTAGAATTTTTTAACGAATTCTTTTAATTCAGAAGATTTAATTACCATTTAAATTTAATTATCATTTAAATTTATATGTAAATAATAATAATAATAAAGAAAAGTTCAACTTTTTACGAAAATCATAATTTATGAATCCATCTAAATCTGAATCTGCAAAACATGTAGCTTCTTTAGATGGCTAGTCCTTATCTCAACTATTTACTTCAAGGCAGCAGAGTATGATTTTAGTAGATGTCAGTGATTTGAGCTGCCAACATGTTTCTCAATTACACATTTGTCGTCCTTAAACTGAATGGAAACTAATGAAATTTTTTTTCTATTTAATTTTTGCCTCTCGAAGTCTTCTTCCAATTTGTCGGTGTGTTAACTTTACAAGATGGCATTGCTACTCGTAGTCAAGAAGTCAAAACAATTTATTGGTGTTGTGATTATGAGTGTGTATTTTAAATTTTAAGTGCACTTTTAGTTAAATATTTCGCAACTAGAGTTACTTGATCCTGGATTACTTTTTATAAAACTAGCTTACTATCTCAACAATGCGATGTCTAAGGCAGTAGTCAATTGTCCAAATTTGCATCACTGGGCAAATTCTGGAATATTCATAGTTTTTTTTTTTGGTTTTTAGTTGTTTTGTAATAGTTAACTAAAGGTGCACTACTCTTGTTGGCGATTACCGAATTGAAAATGACACACGTTTCTTGGCAACACGATCCATTTTACACAAATGTCTGCTGCTGCTGTATTGCTGTCCTAGCGCTCCCACCTTGTAGAGTTTATACACCCTATATTTTCATCCATTCCTTCTATCGGATGACAATCGGTCCTATTCTAATAATCGTGTCGATTTAAATTGAGTTATTAAGAAAAATATTATTGAAAATATTAATGTTATTGATCCTTTAGAAATTATATGTACACGGTTATTGAAATTCAAATATGATACTTCTAAGCTCTAAAAAATATGTAGTCCATTCGGATAAATTAACGCCGCTTGAGGGAAAAAATCGCTTATAAAAAAAACAATTCTTGTCTTCTCTTGTTTTCGTTTAATTTCGATTAACTTCACTTTCCATAAAAGAAAATTTCCTTAAACGAAATACTATTTAAACGAAATCTGTTTGCTTGGAAAATTGAATGATTGTCTGAAACAAACGTCGCTTAAAAGAAAAATATTAACAAACCATGTAGTGTCGCCTCATTTTAGTTTTAAGAGTAAACGGTTAATAATGCTTCAATTGCACACTACCAAAGAGGATGATCAGGACTCTATATATCAAAATACCACCGAGAAGAGCCTTATATGTTAGACTAATAGTCACCTATAACCTACGTTTGGTATCTAATAGGACTGCAGGGCTCAAATGTATGCATACAGTTGCAGGGACCTAACAACTTTCTGTTTGGTTGATATAAAATGGCAGCAATGAAACTGGTGTCATAATTGGCAGCAACCGATAATCATAATATACACATTTTTATAAACGATACTGAAAACAAAATATGGTCCAACTCTTATAGCCTTGGAGAAATATAATTTTCCCTTTATATATATTTTAATACCACTCGCTGTGAATTGCAATTACAAATGGGAAACTACTTAAAAATGCATGATATTTTTGAGTACAACATCCCATCAACATTCGGTGAAACAACTCTTCATACGCACGTACAAAATAATGAAGCCGGCGACAACACAGCACAACAAACACTCATCCATTCATTTGCTCCATTTGCTCATACGTATTTGAACTCGCCCATCTCAAGTCAGTCATCCAGCTGTAGGCATCCTTGTATCTAGTCATGCATCCATCCATGCAGCCAGGCAGGGGAACAGCAACCATTTGGGGCAACACCAACGTGTCTCATTATGTCACATGTGACACTGTTAATGATAATGTTTGTGTTGCTCATGTCAACGCTTAGCATAACGAGCAAAATGTTTTAACGTACAAGACTATGAGTGCGAGCATTAAAAACATATTCATAGTTTCAAGTAGATCGGGATTTTTTCTTCATTATTTTTGATGTTCTACGTTGAAAGATTTTAAATAGAATTCTTGGTTGTTTTAAAGAAGCCGGAGGGACGCATAACCACAATAAGATGTTATTTATGTAAGTAATTATAACAATGAGACAATAAAAGGGATTTGGTTTTTGTTAAATGTTGGGTAGGAGAAAATATCCTTGAGAAAGAAATTTGTTGATCGTCAAGTAAAATATTTGAACTGAGGCAAAACTGTCTAAAACAAGTCGTCTTTTTAGAGGAAAGCTAAAAAAGGGTCAATAATCTTTTTGTACAGGAGAAAAAAAACTTATGGACTTAAAAATTATTACAACCGTACGAAAAAGTTGAATGTAGGAGAATAAAGCCTGGACTTGTCACGGGGAAAAATCATGGTTTTTCCTTCTGCAACTGAAATATGTTTTTTTATGTTGGATTTTCCCAGCTTTGGCTCAGTTACTATTATTTTCCAACGTTGAATACTTTTTTAAATCAGAAAAACCCTTGAAATTGCAGTTTTGTTCCCCTTAGTAAATTTTTTTAGAGTATTGAAAGGCTTAAAAAGGTTAAATATTTTTCTTTAAATTTTTAAAATATTAAAGAATTTTGCTAGTCTTTTACTTGTACTTTTTATTATTGAAGAGGGTTATGGGTTTTCCACGTTTAAACCTCATATGAACTATTTTTGCCACAGAAAATTTTTTTAAAATTTTTAATCACCCAGTTAAGGATTTATTAAACCTTAAGGGGTGGTTAGACTGACTTTATATTTGTATCAACCAACTCCTGTATAAATTAAATGACTTTAAAATAAGGTTTGATTGCAGTGGGGAGGAACTGAAATAAAAGAAACTGTCAAGCAGGAATTAAATTGAAAGGACATTGCACAACAGGAGAGAAATAGAAATAAATGAAAATAAATCAGGCAAGTAAAAGTAACAATGGTTTGAAAACATTTTATAGGAATATTAAAATAAAGATCATGATGTGGGAGTTTGCAGGTTATTTATAAGCAGCGCAGTAAATCAAGGAGGTGGGTATTTGCACAAGATCTTAAAATTGCTATTTTCAATACTTAATATTATTTGGGCGGTGCCAAAAGAAGACGACCTGGCAGCAGTAGTTTGATAAAAAATTACTTTGGTAAAAAGTGGCTATATTTAAAATATATGTTTTATAGGTGCCACGTTCGTTGGCTTAGTTTTTGGAACCATATCAGTGAATTTCTAAACATGGAAACATATATATGTAATTCAATACATTCATTTGAAATGTGTCAATCCAACCAATGTTAAACCCGAACTGTTTTCTACTTTGATAGAGTCTGCTGCTCTGTTTGCAACTATAAAATGTTCGATGACAGGTTTTAAACGAGCCCGTGTGAGCTGCCAAGATGAACACCGTAGTGATCGACCAATTGAGTTGCCCACAGCTGAGACTGTTAAGTAAATTCACAAAATGGTATTGAATGATTGTCGGTTGAAGGAGTGTGAACTAGCTATAATGATAGGCATAGAGCGAAAATTTTAAGATGAGAAATCTGTGCACAAGATGGGTGCTCCCGTTTGCTCACAATAGCACAAAAACAGCGTCGTAAAGAGGGTTTGGCGATGTTTCTCTACAATAAAGCCTACTTTTTGCGTCGATTCGTAACTATGGACGAGACAATGGTCCACTACTTTACACTTGATACAGAGGAATACTTAAAGCACTGGTCTGGGTTGGGAGAATCGTATGCAAAAGAGGAGAGGACAGCTTCATCTCCAGGCAAGGTCATACCGGCAGTTTCTTTGAAATGAGCGTGGTATAATTTTGTATTGATTATCCTCAAAAAGGAAGAACAAGCCACTATTATGCTAAATTATTGCAGCGCTTTAGTTATGAAATCAAGAAAAAAATGCCGCAATTGGTATAAAAAAAGGGTGTTGTTTCATCAAGACATTGAAGCAGTTCACTCATCTACTCTTGCGTTGGCCAAAACCAGTGAATTAAATTTTAAATTACTTCTTATTCGCCTGGTTTAGCTTCCTTTAATTATTTTGTATTTTAAAGCTTGAACAAATGTCTTGATGGTTAAAAGTTTTCCAACAGCGAAGAGGTGGGATTTGCGGTTTATAGCTTTTTTTAAGGAGCTAGAAGGTTATTACTATAAGCAGGGTATCGATAAACTATTGAATGTCGCTGGGAAAAGTGTATCGAGGTAAAAAGATATTATGTTGACAAATAAAGAAAAAATTTTCCTGATTTTTTTTTTTAGAAAGCCATCTTTTCCAAATTTAAACAAATCGAAAGTAAGTAAGATATACATTTGTATAAATAACTCCTAAATACGTTTGATTTTTAACATCTTAATGGATCTACTACCTTCGCTTAATGGTCATCGATAAACACGTGTCAGGTCATGCAAAGAATTTGGAGTTGTCTGACATCAAATTTTGTTGTTTAACAACAGCATCTAGAGACTTCTGTTGTACAGAATTATTTGGGTATCAACTGCAGGATTCATATTATTCAAGAAAGTTCTTCACCAGTAACTATTCCATGCAAACATGTACTTTTTGGTTTGTTTTCGTGGTAACAAACTGGCCCCTATTCATTCCATTTATCAGTCTGTAATATACGTATTTCTCGGTCACATGAAGGACGATGGTAATTTCATTTCTGGAAAAATGTTAACTTAATAATGGGGACCACATATTCCACGTGATCGATATCCTCGACAAGTGATGCCTTTATCAAGCTCACAATAGATCAAAAACAGTTGCTTCAAATATTTAATGTCCATATAGTATGAAAATAAAATAAAACAGGACTTTTATGCGTATAAACAAAGAAGTTAACACAGTTAAAAAACGTTACTAATCCCGCAGTGATGTTGAGTGCAACATCTGTTACATACTCGTATTTACATGTTTTATATGTAATTTATTTAGAAAGGAGCATGTTACTTTGCGCTATTGCTTGTTTTCCTACAACAGGATAGAAACATGTGGCAGCAAAATATGTGCAACATTTTTTAGCAAAGAAAATGCCATATAATTGAGCCATGCACATTGGGGCAAAAAGTATCATAATACTAAAGAATAAATGTTGATATACCGAAAAGTTTTTTTTAATAGTTAGATTTTTGCGAAAGAAGATGCCAATGTAAATATTATATGAAGACAATAAATTAATTAATAAAAAAAAATATGAAAATTTAATGAGAAAGTTTAATAAGTCCTTAGAGACATTTCTTTTGTTATAAAAAAATTGAATTTCTTACTTTGAATTTTTATAGTGTTTTCTTCCAAAGTTAATAAAAAGTTAATATTTTTTTTTAGTAGATTAAAATTTATGACTTGCCTCATGTACATTTCAAGGATGCGCAGGCGAAATCATCCAAAAGCCGTCACCCAAGTTTTTTGACAAAGTTCGAAATATCTTAATGCCTTTATTTCAATTTATGGATTTGTGTACTCATAAGGTGCACTTGCGTATGTGTCAAGGTGCCATAAGGTGTGATAAGGTGCGCTTTCGTATGTGTCAAAATGGCGCTCTTGAAATGTTCCCCTATTTAAACATGCTGCTCTAGAAGTATGGGGCACATAAATGGTATATGAGCAGGCACATAACCATTCACATGACTACATGATTTGACAGAGGTTTATTATTACTTTGGTAGTTTCCATAATATTTATTTGAAACCCCACATAATATATGTGTTCATATATAAGAGTATCGATTAGGCGTTCCATCTCCCAGATGTACACCAGCCAGATCGCGTTTCGCTCAGGAGAAAATGGACATATCTAATTCGATTTGCTATTGAAATGTGCCGATGTTGAATTGAATTGAATGCGAAAAATTTTCAAGAGTGGCATATATGTCATACAGAGGGTTGCAAGAATTTTTTTTAAAGTGGAATCTGCAAAAATCATCCAGCTTTGGGCCTCTCATCGCTGAAGACCATTCAGCGACCACACGCCATTGTCTATGGTCGTTTACCTTCAGCTCCTGGGACAGTTGAATTATATACGTAATTTTGTGCAAATGTATCATTAGAGGGCCCAACAATTTCTTCCTACGATGGCATACAATGTGTTGGCTAAATGCCAAAATTAATATTCAATTATTATTGATATGCAATTCAAATTATTGATTTTTTAAGTAAAGAACGAAAACTTTCTCTCAAAGCTGTGATTCACTCGAAAAGAAAGACATCGATCGTAGTTGATCCTGGTGTATGATGGCCTGTTAAATGTTATTTTTCAAAAGGGACACAAAACGATTGGCCAATTACCGGGCAATATTTTAGTTATAAATTTTATCTCTTCTTAATTTTTTTTTGGACTGTATTCACCGCAGTCTTTTAGCGAATCAAAATTTGCTTTTGATCTGCAGCAAATTTTTAAAGGCTAAAGTTGTTTTACGAAAAGGTTTTCAATTTCATTCATATATCAATTTCCTTTTCCTAAACTAAGAGCATTATTAAAATTATTAAGATTTATTGTTTTAATTTTTTTTTTGTTTTTAGTTCAATGTCATTTTTATTGTCTTTACATCCGTCCATCTGATGGCACTTAACAAGAAAATGCGTAATAACACCAATATCAATGAACTTTCAACACCAAATTCTTAAATTTTCAACTTGCCACATTCGACAACGAAGGTCTTTTATATTTGAAAAGTATTTTCCTTTACGCTTGATCCATCCCCCAATCTTTTTCATTTCTAGAATGAAGCATTTCGTGTTGGAAAAGTACTCTTGTGTCTTCTGCTCTTAAGTGTCCATTATTTCTCGTAGTTCATATGTTTCATATGACATTCTAATGCCAATGTTTTTTTATATGTATGTATAAGTAGTATGTACATGTATATTTTGAGAAGCAAATGTTGTGTTTTTATTAAATTAAGTTGTTATTGTTTTATCTTCATTTGTAAATTCTTTTAATAAACATTTAATGTTCTTAATATGCCACTTAATAATAATGCTTTTTTATGACATTTTAAATAGATACAAATATGATGCTGCTGCTTTTGATGGTGGGTGTTTCTGTTACAGATTTTCTTTCTTTACTTTTTTCTTGAGTGTTTATTTTTTCAAATCACACAACCATGTAGAGTAATAATCACAGCTGTTTTTCAATTAAAATGTGGTATTTTTTGCATATAATTTTTTATGGTGGAATTGGAAAAATATTAAAGCAAAATGTTTCCTTCCGTTAAACATAAAATCGTTCGATATTAAAATCTATTGAAAATAAGGAAGAAAAAAGTATTGAATGAAAAAAATGTTATTTTCCATATTTAATTTTGATTTAATTAAATATTTCATTTAAATTTGGTTTTATTTTAATAAAAAGGAATGAGAAAATGAAATCAACACTAAGTGAGTTCTCAGTATTTTTTCAATGACCTCTTCTTCTAAGTTAAACATTTAGACAGTAAATGTTTTGTGGCCTACATTTGATTTTGGACCTTTTACGTTAATTATTTTTAACTTTGTCGCATACAACTCTTCTAAATGTTTAATCACGAAATCGAACTTTGTCGTATTTGTATTGAATTTTATTTTTAATTTAAAAAAAAGTATTTGTATTTTTGAAAGCTATTGAAAATAAAGCAAAACAAATTGAAATTAGTTTTAAATCCTTTCAAATTACAGGTTTTTATGTCAAATATCACATGTCCTTTAGAAGGTTTTTTTAGTTGTTAGTGTTTAACTCATTATGACTTTAATTAAAAATAAAATACCCAAATTAATCACTCGTATTTATCATTGCAAGTGCATGTTTTCAGTATGTTTATTTCAGTATGTATTAGTTTATTTAATGCAAATACTTTTTGCTGAGTATCTATATATGTACTATTTTTGGCCTTGCTAGCAAAAAGACGCTTAATACTCTTTTAACGGCTTGGAGATTTTAAATAAATTGGTTATAAAAAGTAATAAGATTTTCCTTCTCCAACGTACTACTAAATAAAATCAAGACATGCTTCACAAAAATAAATTTTAATATTAATGATTTGGGAGAAATTCAAATAAGTAGATCCTTGATACTTTTATAGTTACTTTAAAATGAAACATTTTGAAATTTGGTCCATATATGGCGGCCACTCTTACCGCCAAATTTAAATTTCTATGGGACCAAACTGCAAACCTACGCTTTCAAATAAAGCAACTATTTTCAAAAGGGGTTCATTATTGGCGGGTTGTTATGATAATCAATAAATCGGAGGGAAAGTTGTCCTTCCGTCATAAAAAAAATTACTTATGGGACCAAAGGACAGGAATGCCCTTTGACACAAAACAAATTTAGATCGGTCCATAAATGGAGGAGTTAAGCCATAAGAAATGTGGCAAATTGTCTTGCGGGACCAAAGTGCAAGCATGAGCATTCAAAAAAAAAAAAAAATTTATAATAGGAGAAACAATTTTTAAGGGACCTCACTGCAAACTTACCCTTCTAAGAATAACAACAGGATTTTTAAAATCGGTTTACAATTGAGAGACTTATGCGTTTGTAGAGTCGGTTAAATACCACCAACAAATGCCACATGGAAGCTTCATCTATAATGCAAAGGGAGTTGAACAATTATTTATTAAACAAATGGAGAATTTCTATAAATGTAGAAAAATGTAATCCCTCCAATTGATATAAATAGTTTGCAATTGGCAAAGACGAACTGTGTAACGTATTTGGGAATGTATATAAAGAAACGCCTCCCATTAAAACACCACATCCTAAATAGGAAAAAGTACCTTAATATGAAAAGAAAAAAAAAAAAATGAACTGGTTACTTGGAAGAAAGTGCCAACTTAGTCTAGAGAACAAAGTAAAGTTATATAAAGTTATTTTAAAAACCATATGGACATATGACATTCAGCTATAGGGAACGGTCAGTAATTCAAATATTAAAATATTAGAACACTATCAGTCCAAAACCTTAAGGAATATTTCCGGCGCTCCCTGATTTATTTTAAGTAAAATGAGCAGATTTAGTTCTAGGTTTCTAAATTGACTAAGCAACCACCAAAAACCCATTGGCGATCTCTTTATTAGGTGAAACAAATGAAATTAAAAGACTGAATAGGTTTCATGTATTAGATCTCCAATGTAGAAAATGAAGCAAAAATTAAGCTTTGAACACACTGAACTTTTTATGCATATCTAACACACGTACATATGTATGTGTATATAGTTTATTAAATTTATTGCAGTTTAATAACATATGTGATATATTTTTTAATGAAATTACCAAATTTTGCTATTTAACAACAAAGAATGTTAATAAAAGTGTAATAAAAAAATACAAAAAATTTTTAACAACAAATAAGGGTGAAGTGTGCTTCTCTGCTAACAACCAGCCATGTCCATGGCAACTCATACGCACATAGTTACACATCCATATCTACATACTAGTGTTTATATGCATACAACAATATTACTTCCGGTTCGGTAATTACACAAATAATTGTGAGCACAATTCAATGCCCTCAACAAACAAATTTGCACATTGACTATGAAACACCAAAGCAGGTTGATTTCTACTTTCTTTTCAAATACTCTCTTTTTTCTAGCTGGATTTTTTTGTAGCTTCAATGCTCCTAGTTTTTATATTTCGTTTAGGACAACTGTGTTTATTTTTATTATTGTTGTTATGGGTATTTCCTAGTTCTCTGGTATCTCTCTTTATCGCCCCATTTACTTTCATTTTTGCTTTTTTTTTTCTTCGTGTGATACTTTTACAATTTTATGTTCATTTTCATTACTGGTTTCATTAGTTGCTAGTTTTTTTTTATTATTATTGTTGTAGATCAAACAGCAACTGAAGCGATTTATTGGTGTCATATCACATGCCTTGTTATTTTACCACCTGCATGTCCGTCTATTCGTCCGTTTGGAATATTTATTTATTATTATTTGTAATAAAACAACGCTCACCATAACAATTTATTTCATTTATATTTATGAACGAAATAAAATTAAATTGTTTTCCGTTTAATATTTTTATTGCTGTTGCTTTAATAAAAATAAATATTATAATTTTTTCATTCGAGCAAGTGTTTGTTGGTAAAAAAAAATATAAAGAAAAGTGGTTTTAACTGGAAGAGTCGGAAAAAAATAAATGAAATATATCCTTATAATTAATTGATTTGTAATCCAAAATGGAACTATCAACTAAAATTCATAACAGAAATTTATATGTTTCTTATCAAATGTTTAAGTTGAAAGCGGGCTTCACATCAAAGTTTACAAATTATTGATTACAGTGTACAACACGAAAAAGAAAATAACAAAATTCTAACGATAAATCCTGTAAGAGGGGACAAAATAGATCGTATCGTTGTTTTGAAAGTCTATAGATGGCTTTCATTTCAGGGAGAGTTTAAGTTTCCATCTTTTTCAAATTGTTATTATTTAACCCTGCATGAACTAGTCTTTCTAATATATTGAATAAAACTTCCGATTCGTTTAATACGAATAATTATCTCATGTTATAATAATTTGAAATTTGTCAGAATTTGTTTTGCTTTCGGATCTAGACTTCTGAATTTTTAGGTATTTTTAGAAAGCTCTTTTTACTTGGAACTTTCGACATCCTTGGCGGCTTGACATCTTATTGACATCCCACAACCCTGGGTAGATCATTGAAGAGGCATATTTTTGGTTAAATCAAGATCAAATCTCATCAGACTACATTTGAGAAGGGGACACTTTTGACATTTCAATTTCAAGAAGAATTTGTGGGTTAAAGAAAATTTTGTGGTTGACTTCAGAACGTCCTTGCAAAATGATCGGCATCACTGTTGCTTGAACTTTATTTACTGCGCTCCTTCTGGTGGAGCGACTACCAATAAATATAGCAATGAGACGGAACTTGACCTAAAATACATACACATATCATTATTACACTATTTTGCACCGAAGGTTGCATAAAAATCTTCGAGTTAGATTAGTGCTATATTCTCTAGTTATTGAAAGTATCCCTTTTTTTACACTAGTACGGTAGAGTATGTTTCCTGGACCAGTGACCGACTCCGAACTAAAAAGAAGCCTGCCTGGAAAAAAATTCATCCACAAAACTTTCATAATATATACTTTTTCCCTGGATCACATAATTATTCAAAGATTTCTTGCTTTAAAATTTTTCTCCCTCTCAGAAATTTTTTGTACATTATTGGCCTCAAAAGTAAACTGCTTTTTTACAAATATTTCATCAGTATCATATTGATTTATAATTTTGATTTTTACATACATACATACATACGTGTGTATGTATATTCATAAGACAATTAGGCAAGAGAATCACCAAAAATTCTATATGAAAATTCTATCATAAGTTTAAAATTCTTCCGTATAAATATAAGAAATGAAAATCTTACAAATATTTTACATTAAAAAATAATCCCTCTCTTGATTACAAAAATTACAAAATTACAAAATTACAACAAAATGTTCCTGTTTCTCTTTTAATTTTTTTCTATTCATGTTTGAAAATATATCAAGTGGTCTAGTTCTAGTGAAAAGTATGAAAAATTTTATTAACAACAAAATAGTTTTGCAAATAGTTTTGTTAAGCAAGAGGTAAGTCAAAACTTTGTTCAGAGATAGAGAAAATGAAAGAAAATTTAAAACTATTTATGTTTTATCTACTGCATTCTATTCAAGTCAGGAGATAAAGGAATTTGTAAGATTAAAAATGGTTTGTGGGAAGGAGAACGGCAGTGCGAGGAAAGTAGAAAAAAAATTTAAAACAGTAATAAAGTAAAATGATTAAACGATAGTTGTAATAAAATGTCAAAGAATTATCATTATCTGAGATTAAACATGGTAAAAAAATTATATTTTAAAGAAAAAAAGCAAAAAAAAAGAAGAAATATTGGCGAACCAGGTTAAGCTTTAAAATAGATCTTCATATAAATTAAAATTTTTTTAGAATTTTTAGTGATTGTTGTAATAAAAATTTTACTTCATCGCTTTGACTTAAATCTTTGCAAGACAATAGACTTTTCAAACTTTTATTGTAAAAATATATTAATTTTTTCTAATATTTTGACTATCAAGGACACTAATTGTAACCATTTTTGCCATACCGTCCGTATGTTGCGTGTGTGTGTGTGTTTATTGAAGAGGTTGAAGGGCAGCACAACCCCGTATAAAACTTGCAGTATCCTAAAAATATTTGCATCACCAAGATGTTGTCTAAACATCAATCGATTCGATGCGGCGAATTATACGAAAAAAATTATTACAAATTGAACTTTGTTTTCGATCTAAGAAAAATACTTCAACTATCCTGCAGATTCTTAAAATTGATTCATTGATTTGAGTCATTTCCTTGTCAAAAACAAATGGAAAAAAGTGCTTTCATATTAAATAACTTCTAGAATTCTTGCAAAATCGATTTTGTAGATTCACCCACATCTCGATACTCGGTAAACTGCTTCAAAATTCGTAAATATGATTAAAATTGTTCTCTCGAACAAATTCATATCTGGAAATCTTCGACTCTTGTCGTCGAACTACTTTTCTGTATACGATCTTTCTTTTCAGACTTGCAAGTTTACATCGAGTAGCGTAAATTCTGTTAAAATCTTTAACGAAGAATTTTATAGTGATTTTGATTAATCCGAAAATTTATTTTCGATAGATTTTTATATCAGCAGCAAGTTCCACTACGGGTTTCCTACAAGAGGAATCATATTATTAAATTTCAGTTATTCAATTTTTATTTCTTATTTACATGGCTTTGGAGGTATCAAAATTCTATCGTATCCAAAAAGTTTGTTCCAATATTGTCTCATTTGCTTAGATCCAACACATGTGGTAAATCTCACCAGATAGCAAAAGTAGCGAATGTCTTCGAGATATTGATTTTATATAATAAATTTTTTGAACGGAGTTTGTGTTCAATCGCATCGCTTTGGTTCTTTCAATATTTATCTCTAAGGCCGAAGATTGTTCGGTTGTGTTGACACGTTCAATATTCTCCTGCAAGTCAGAGAACAATATTTTGAGCAAGAAAGTATCATAATAAAGATTTTCCAAACTTCCCTCCATTCCCCACATTACAACTTGCATTTGGCTTATAGTTTTATTTTTTGCAATCTCCAAAATTTAATTGAATAAAAGAGGCGTTAATACACAAGCCGCCGAACTACGGTTTTCATATGGATCTTGCTCATATAGAACACGACAAGTATTATTTCCATAGAGTCTCTTGATAAGTTGTTTGATTATAAAAGGTATGCCCTTACATCCTAGCGCATTCCAAACAGCAATGTGATTCAAAGGAGCAAAGGCTTTCTGGAAGTCAATGAATGTGAAGTATAGGGTGACCACCATTTCACAGGCTGGCTATTCCACAATTATTCCAATTTCTCCTCTTTGTGAGATCAACTTTTTTGGAAGGTAGTAAATAAATGCTTGTGATTTTATTACATAGTCGTAATTCGCAGGGTATGTTATCTATATAATGTACCCCGGGAGCCATGCAGTCGCATTGGGGTTGCTGTAGTCCAATGGAGTAGGATAACATTTGTCCCACTGTTCAATTTGCTAGATTTTGTTTGCTACTCGTTTCGTGTTTCAAAGGAATGCTGAAAGGCTGCCAAGACTCTTGGCGGCTAAAGATACTAGTAGAACCTGCTGCTCAGGTTTCCTCAACTTACCTCCGCGTGCCTCACCGATTCAGACAAGTATTCTTCTTTCATAATCCCTCTTTCATTTCAAATTATTTCTGCATTAATATATTTCATTATTTACTAGTACAACTTCAATTCTTGAACGTAAAATAAATAAACATTACAATAAATTTTAAAATATTTTGTTACTGGGTGTTGCAATTTTTTTATATTTCACTTCATGTAAAATTTAAATATTGGACAAATAGTTGAAAAATATGGACTTTTTATATAAGGCTATTAATTTTATAATTTTTTTTTATATTAAAAGCATAAAGAGTGCATAGATATTTGCTAAAAGGTTGCAATAGATGATGGCAAGTGTGCATAAATAAAGGCAACATATACATTAACATTGAATGCAAATACAAGTTTGTGTGTGTTTAAATAACAGTATGTGAATTTGCAGATAAAATATTCATAGACAATATTAGAAGGAAAATGTAAAACTTTTAATGTTCATTTTAAATACGATGTAGAATAGGATGACCAGTTTCTGTCAAAGATACTATTTGATACGTCTTTACAGCTCGAGTAGCAGTGTCAGTAACTAATCTTTTTTCCAACAACAAAAATGTGGTTTCCATTTTGATAATCTAGAGGTATTTGATGGTTGATGTTAATTTATGGACACCCTTTCTTTATAAAAGTTTAAGTTTGAAAGTGTGTGCATGATATGTTTAAAAGATTTATACATATTTACGCAAGAGTATAAAATACCTGCGTTTTCGTTATTATTATTTTTTTTTATTTATAGAAATTCATAAATATTAGAAAATGTTAGCAGAGAAACAGTAGTAATACAAGAACTAGTTGCTCTCTACTCAAAAATTGTTATTTTTGCATGTATTACACTGCACAACAGCATATCTGGTGATTGGCATATATTTCATGACATTAGTTTAATCTAATTATAATCAAATCTGTGCAAGAATTGTTTTTTTAGGTCTAGTTTAGCAAATATGGACCATTACCTGTTTAACTGTAAAACATAACTTCCTTTATAATGTTTCAGGGAGCTGTTTTGGACTACCCAGCAATAGTCAAATGTAATATGTGCATTCTTCTTCCTCCCTAGCCATGCTCTTCACTTAGATTTCTAAGACTAGCGAAAAAATACTTTAGGTGATTTTGAAGTATATATATAGTATATACAATTTGCTTTGTATGTTGCAACCAAGCGTATAAAAGTGAAGTAACACTCAGGCAATAAAAAGTTACTTCTCTGGGAAAGGAATAGTTTAGAGAGTACAGGCGGTGGAATTATAAGAGAAAACTTAGTTCTTTTCTACAAATCTGTTATTGTGTGTTCTATTATTTTTTTTGAAGCGATGTTGCAGCGCTTCTGGTGTTAAATAGTCAAATTAACTATTACAAGTTGTAAGCCATTTTATTAATTGTTTTACTTCGCCTACGACTTTGCTAACAATTCTGATGTGATTTAACATTATATAATAAAAGAGCATCAATCGCTGGCGATACTATTCAGTAGCCTGCATCACTTAAGCAGTCCAACAACAACTAACACAATGCCACAGCTGTTGTACATCAGAAAAATTCATGATGTTGATGACTTCTCCTGAACAGGGATCGAACTCCTACTCTCAGTCATAAACTGTTTTGCAGTCAACGCGCTAATTACTTAAGCCAACAGCTCCTTCAATATGCTGAGAATAGTTATAAACTTTTGTATTTCCCAAAAATGTTTAATGTCAATTAAGCGTATTCCAAGCTTCCTTTAAATTTCAGTCACAGTGTCTGTGCTCCTAATTGCGGACGGGAAAAACGTAACTTCTACATTTTTTGCACTCATTCCTATATTAGTTCAGCTAAATATTAGAATAAAATGTCTTAGTTAAACACCACTATAAAAAATATGCAACAAAGGGAAAGTAATACGATTCCTTGGAATTTAATGCGGATTTATCATGTGTTATATTCCTAAAACTACCTTTTTCGCGTAGATCCATCCCTTTTTAAGACCATTTGGCTCCCATGTTTTGCATAACGCTACTATTTTCCAAATGAGAAAAGCATATGTCATTCGTACTTCTTTAACGAGACGCCAACTCTGTCAGAGATTGGTTTCATCAGACATACTTATGTAATATAAATAACACTCTTAATCACCATCTGGCAACAATCTTCGAAAGGAGATTGGGTCAATTTCAACGCTCGTAGGACCCAAGAGTTGTCTGATTGCACATAAACAACTGGCCGAACATGGTGCTACATCTGTAATCATGTGTGATATGAATATTGAGGAGCAGGAAGCTCTTGATGTCCTTGGTATGAAAATTGGGTGTGATGTTCGATGGATGAAGACATTTTTTATGTCGCTAAAGAGACATAAAAGTGCTTTGATTTTTTAAGACTCTATGAGGCACACCTCATTCTATTTGATCTTCTTACTATCTATAACACTTACATCCGACCGAAAATGGTATACACCTTTCATATATGGACCGGTAGTTCAAAGTCTAGTTTAAAATAACTCGATCACGTACAAGAGCGGATAAAAGCTAATTACTCGTCGACAGTAGTTTAGAAAGATCTATTGCCTAATGGGAACACAGTCGAAAGATTATGATATATTTTATTGCCTTATTGCTACTTCAATGGAAAATGTTCGGATGAAATCAGGAAATTTGTCCCAAAACGACCGGGTATTTTTTATGATCACCGTGTTCTTCATTGGGAGCATTTTAATTTGTAGTCGATATGACAATCAGTCGCACTTCGAATTACAGGGAAATGTGTTCTTTTGTCGAAACCCTCGTACGTGGAATAAATTGCCAGTGGACGTATTTCCTGTCACATTCATCGTCGGAGGGTTTCAAGTCGAATGTTTCCAAGCACCGCGCCCGTTTTCCTCCTAATCACAACCGATTTTCCTAGTTCCTGTACAATGCACTACATAAGTAGGGGACATGATCTATAAATTGCTTTAATTAAAAAGTAATTAAAAACAAATGCTCTATATATGTAAATAAGACAAAACTTTGTTGGATCCATTACACAAGCTTTAGTTGATGGTATCCTATTAAAATACAGAAGGAAAACTTAAAAATTTTTGATATGGCTGTAAATAATTGCTGTAAGAAAACAATATTTTACGAATGAGCCTTTAGAAAATCAATGGGTGTATATTTCGAAAAGCGACACTTAATTAAAAACATCATGAGGCAGTAAAAAACTGCAACTTTGTTGGCCGGTGTTACATGTTTATGTTTTAGAATATATTTTTAATGCTTTTACATTTATTCATAAAATAAAGCACCGTGGGAGTTGAGCGTAAGAATTGCGAAAGGACTTGGTTAGTATCTTAAGCGGATGTGTTCTAGTAGTCATAATTAGTGAAATGACTTGCTAGAAAGGCCAGGATATAGAAAGGAAATAAAGTATATTGTCAAATTATTATTTCTATAGGTTGACATATAGAAAGAAAAAAACTAGTTCTAAATATAAGTTTGTCCTTCTCGCTCTTAGTAAAAATCGTTCTGAAAAATATAAATAAGGATAGCGCTTAGTCTATCATATCAAGTGGGAAAAGTTACAACTTTTTTATACCCTGGTCTTCTAATATTAAGTTCTGAGCTTTGACTATTCATAGAGCTCATATTTATGAAGCAAGATCTATTAAACTGGCTCTTGTTTATTCAGTCTGCTTTGAAAAATTACCATGACAGATAAAGCATTCAATAACGCTTGCAACTGCTAAAATTGTTTGGTTTAAATAGATGTATTTTTCGGGCAAGTTCCGAGCGCTTTGCCATTTAGCGATGACGCCCAGTTCTGGATGAGATGAATTCTGCATTCAATACCGAATCATTTCTTGAGTTAAGCATTTCATACCTCGTTTAAGAGCATCTGAACCTACTTGGCCTGATCTAAGTACGGCTGAATTCATTTCTATTTTAAGCGCAATGGCTAAATAGCCATTGTGTAGCTATTTTAGGATAAGTCCTAGTTAAATCTACTACGAATATGACGGATACCGCTGGATATAATTTTATCTCCTGGAGTACTATTTGGTAAAGTAGTGGTTTTTTCAACTACAATGATATAGATTTTGTTACATTAGCATGCCCTAAAGGCCAGATTATATTCTAGCACCAGGATTTTTTCTTAAAAAGTTTTGTTATTCCCACTATCTCTTTGATATTTATATGTATATATGTATTGAAAGCCTTAATTTTTATATGAATTTCAGTGAACTAAATCATGCCTTTCCTGATAAACCATGATGTGCGAAATCAGATAAACATTTTTGTCCATTTCAGGCCACTGTTTAATATTATTTTTACACACTTACTCTTTATATATGCAGCAGTACGAGCACATTCCTGTCGGATTTCCATTATGGAAATCTTTTTGGAAAAGTAATTCAAAGCATGAAACTATTTGCGAAGCACCAGTATGTCTTGGTTTAGCCTTCGTCCGACAGACGGATATTTAAACACAAATAATACAAACGCATTCCACGCACGCTTTTAACATGAGATTTTTCTATCTTTTTCTTTTAAGATCGTGGTATATGAAAATTTTAAATATTTACGTGTGCATATGTGTGTATATATGCCCTTTAGCTAAACAACTTAAAAATATATTTCAGTCATGTTAAATTAAGCGAAAGTTCTTTTGTATAAATTTGTAAAATTACTTTGTAGGTATTATAATCAAAAATTTATTATATGCATATTTTAGCTTTTTAAATGGTCCATTAGTGTAATGCTGTCGTATTGAACCGGCTTATGAATTCATGAGGTGTTTTTCTAGTTAGAAATTTTGTATATGGCATAATTCGGCTACTTAAAGGATAAGTCAGTGTAGAAAGTGTAGGTGTTATATATCAATAAAGGGTAACCAGTCAGAATATCGTTACATATTTTGGGTGCCGTCGTAAACTAATTGCTGCTGTATTAAGGTATACTTTGGCGTTTTCTGTCTTCTCTCTTCTTTATTTCTATTCTCTATCTGCCAACAGGTAACAAAAAGGGAGGAAGTTGTGGAACAAAGTGAGTCAGACCTTCCAGTTGACCCTAATCTAAGTTAGAGCTTTTGGTTCATTGTGATATTACAAAAGCTCTGCTTAAGTAGATTCCATACCTTTGAAACAGTCAGAGCTTATAATGAAAACGAATATTACGTTTTAGCTTGTTTACGGAGAGAGTTTGAATCTAAGATATTCGTACCATTCCTTTTCCTGTTAATCCTGTATAGTGACATATGAAGTCTTCTGTACTCCTCATTCATCCATTCATAGAAATTGCTGCATAATTCGTTGTCTTCAACTCCTAATTTCAACGAATGACCTTCGATGTCCTGATGTCATCGATAATAACATAGATGCTTTTCTCTTATTCCTAGACAGTAGACAAGATATATCATCCATGCTTAAGTGAGGATATTCAATTATATCTTATTATTTCCATCTACTATTTTTTCCTCCTCAAGTCTGTCAAACCCATGAGTTGCGGTGATGGTGGTATCTGAAATGTCTAATGTCATTCTAGCTCATCAGTCCAGATATTCCCTCGATCCCTCTGTGACCTGATAGGCAAATGATGCTAATGTTAAACTACTCCGTCATATCACTGGGATGTATTTTGGAGTCTAGGTATGTTTCTTAATCCAGAAGCAAAGAACCCAGGCTGTGGTGGATGGATGGCAATTAGTTAAAGTGGCTAGTCGGCATGACATTCAATACAGCCTAATCCGCCACGCCTTTAATAGCAAGGAACTCTGCTTGGAGGACACAGGCGTTCTAAAATCAAGTAATTTTAATTTTCTGAGAATACTAATGGCTTCGTAGCCCTATGTGTAGAAGCTTTCGCCTCTTCTTCTCTCTGGGTTACAATTACTCCAAGGAGTACGAACTGGTATCCAAAATTAGTTTATAGCATAAAATGCATGAGGTGTAGTTCCTCTTTCACAACCAATTATCAGAAAATAGTGACTGATCAATTGAAATGCCGATGTCATCAGTAGTTTCCCTTGTAGGGATTTGGCGACTTCACAGCACCATTTTCTGCACTTCTTAGACGTTTTCATCGGTTGCTGACGTACTGCCTGGGACGTCGAGAGACATGATCGTTATTGGCATCTTCTCAACATTCTTAATAGAGTTGGCACCCCTCAAAAATAGAATAAGCCCACTAAATACCACTACCTAAATTTTTGAAACTGATATTATTTCCTTTACAACAAGTATATTTTTGTACGCATGAAGAAGATAGTTTCCTAATCTGTGCATAGGAATCAAAAACGAGAACAATGAGAAGCCTATATTAAAATCATTGGAAAGATCCACAATCACACTAGTTCCTGATCCTAAACACAGCATTTTTATTTTTTAAGTTTTTTTTTTATTGTGTATCCATAACTCAAATGTTTTGGAGCACGAAATCTTATGGACATTTTTTATGCATTTCTTTTTGGCCCGCGGACACCAAAAACTTCTACAGTTTAAACTTGGATTGAGTTTAACTACATCTATGAATATAATTTTTTTGTGGGCTTTGACCCAAATCTCATCAGATTTTATTAGAGAACAAAGTTTATTAATTTAAATTGTTTCTTATGATAAAAAATTTCAGAACAATATACAACAACAACTAATAAACATCATTATTCCATGGAATCTGGAATCTGGGCTTTTCACTGGTGTCAATATCACTTTAAGTTTGCAGCCGATTCCATGTTATGGTAATTGAAGTATTGTAGTATCAACGTTTGTGACAAAGCAATAGCAGCTGTCAAGTTTTCACGACTTTTTCTTCATGCATAATGGAGCTACTGCCTTATTATTATTACATGTCTTAACTACCCCACCCTACATTTTATACGAGGAGTGGAAGCTTATAAATCAACATGAGAATATAAATCATTGATTTTTGGTTTTTCTTTTTGCATTTTCAATGCAATATCTCCCACAGGAAGATATATTCATACATACACATACGTACATAATAATTGTTATCATAGATATTTTTAATATTTCCTAAACACTAAAATGAAAATAAACCAAAGAAGAATAATGTTACAGGAAGCCAGTTACCGCCCCATAAGTTTTTCATGTTAAAGACTACAACAAACAACCTGATGTTTTTTCTCAAGTACAACAAAACTTTCTTAGAGATCATCTACAGTAAGTACATTTTAAGTACTAAGGGGTGTTTAACGCTTAAAGGGGTTTAACCTCCCACACAACTGCCTTCAAACAAGTAAATGTTTTAGATATTTAGCCGTTTTTTGTATCATACTTCTTTTGTATGCAAAAACAAATTGCAATTTATTACGTAATGTAATGGATGTACACTTAAATATAAATATATGTATATCCTTTTTCTGTTGTACTGCTGTAGAAGAAGGCGAACAGTGGTTGGGAGTGTAGTATATTAGTAAAATATTACAATGCTTTTGCTAAGCAGAGGAGCTTAAGGGGACAATAAAATAAAGCAAATTTTCTTGAATAACGTAATTGCTTTCCTAAAAAAACGTGCTGCATATTTCGTCCTTTAGAAAAGAAAAAAAGGAAGTTAATGTTCTTAGTCCTATAGGCGAGTTATGTTTAGGAAATAGCAAAGATACACAGCTTTCTTTTTTAAAGAAATTGGTCAACAATGCTTAACACTCTATTCAGAAAAAATGATTTAAAAATTTATTATTAATTTATTATTATTATTATTAATTTATTATTATTTTTTGCATATTAAGGATTTCAGTTATAGAAAATCTATATATAAGAAATATATGTTCATGGCACATGTATATGTACCTAAGAACACCCAAACAAATTTTATTTCTCTTATTCCGAATTTCCGTTTTTCTTGGGTCGCCAGTTTGTCGGTTTATTTATGGATCTACTTGACGTAACAAAATCCAAATATAATCGCTCATTATACCCCCATCTTAGAAAGCTTGATTATATTTCTAAATAGTCCCCTTGTCCCGCTGGTTAATAGTGTCATCCAAATTTTTGGCATAGATAGCCAAAACGGCATGCAAAAAATATATATTTAGCACTGAAATTGTTTCCCCAAAATTTTACTGTTTTTTTCATTTCGTTAGATGAGAAGATCTTAATGTTAATTTCTCATACGGTTTCTCATTTCATTTTGGATGCTGTTTTTTGTACTATAACTTGTCTGATTTATAAGCAACATCCATTAATGCCGGAGGAATGTGTAATTGCCCAAAACCCTTCTCCTTTGACTGAGCCTCAGTCTAGCAGACTTTTGCCAGGTGAACTCAATAAATTGCTCGCAGGGAAAATTCTTTCTACGTTTTGACATAAAAATTTAAAAGAAATAGACGAGTTAAGTACTGGAAAGCTGCCCCATAGCGGAGGTAGAGTGAGCCTTAATGAAATTTCTTATGATTCCAAATTTAATGTGCAGTGGACGAATAAAAGCGTCATTTGAACCAATCGGATCATCATAATGGTTTCGTCTTTTTAGTGAATAAGTCTCTCGATATGGCCATTTCTTTTTTACACAATGATGAGCTTGTTGCTCTACTGTTCCTAAAACATAGAAAGCAAAGGCATTTGATCAAACCGCTCTGTATTCCAATCAAAATACCATTTACCTGAATTACCTCTGTACTGAATTTATTTTATTTTGAAATCTTCAAAACGCTTTGCATTATCGAAAGTTTTCCGTTTACCTTCGTTATATTTGATCAATACCAAAATTCCTTTCATCTATAAATATATTTCTGGGTGTTGACAATGTGACAATTCATATCAATTGCCATTATGCAGAAGAGCGGGCTAAAAAGTCGTCATAAATTTTTAACGGATGGATGCTTGAATTGTTTAATATAAACCATTGACGTCATTGCAAGAGAAAATTTTTTGTATCTCCTTGAAGAATATCAAAAGTTCTTTTATATTTCTAAAATGAAAAAAACCTCCATTGTTGCAAACAATATTCTAGTATTTCAAGATTTTTTCGTGGACAAAATCATTCACTTGTGCTTCTCTTACTAAATGATTGTCTTGAAACACCATTTCGCTACAACTTTTGGTAGTGGGATTAGAACTGAAACCTGAACATCCTGTTTATGTTTTATTGCGTAAACCTTCAACCGGTTTCAACCGTCGGAATATTCTATATTTCTTGCTCTAACACCGAAGGCATTCATTAAGCAAAAATAATTGTCATTGTTGTGGTTCTTTGTATTCTTTCCATATAAAATATATGCATCACTAAGCAATTTTGGCATACGTGGCTTCTCTAAACCTCTTATAGTGAAACGAAAGTAGTCCAACTAAGCAACAAAATGAAAATTACAATTTTAACTAAAATAGTTTTTGCCAATTTTACTCGATCTTTCCGAAATATTTCGAGGTTATTATTCAATTGCAAAGACTTAATACTTCAAACTGAAGGCAATACGCTACTGATTCAACAATGAAAATCTTTAAATTCTTTGGCGTTCACTCTCTGACTTCAGCACGAAAATATACATAATGATATGTTATCTTATTATAATAGCTTATGTAGAATTGAAGCCGTGTGTTCCAAAAGTTGAGGTTGTGGCTACCAACCATCTCTAGAGGTTTTCCAGGGGGTAACGCAAATAAAAAACCATTTTATCAACTCAACTCTCCATATAAGAAAATAATATAATTTTGAAATTTATTATTTTGGGATGTTCTCCCAAAAAAATTCGATTTCAAAAAATTATTATTTGTTATGGCTGTCGCTGTTCATATCCCGACATTTCACTCGTCGCTAAACCAAATCGTCAGTGAATTTTAAGTCGCTTAAACTAAATAGAAATCAATATGAGCTTTTCGTAGTTTGCCAGTGCCACAAAGACAAACTTTAAATTTATAAAAACTTTGGATAGGTGGACTTCCTTCGTCATAAAAAGGAATTCGGTTACATTCTTATTTATAGGACATTCCTTAAGATGTAGGATATGCAGAAGGCAATTCATCGACTAACCTATTTCACAGTGTGAGCAATATTAAGTCGTTCTTAAGATCTCAAAAAAGTCTAAAGAGAAATAATGGTGTTCTTGGGATTACAACCGCGAAAATGGGCTCTTATTATTAGTGTTTAGGCTGCAAGTGCTTTAATGGCCTGCAATGAGTTAAAATGCATTCACTTGCCATAAATTGGGAAGATAAGCTTTCATTGCCTTTAAAACAATAAAAACGTATCCCTCTTCTGGATCACTTTTTTATTTTGATTTACCTTAAGCTTTTGTGTATAGTTTTTGAAATTCTTCTTCAAACAATGCTTGAGTTTTAAAAAAAGAAATAATTTAAATACCTCTTACTGCAACGAACCTTATAATATTCTTTTACTCTATTACTATGAAAATAATTTCATTTTTATTTCTATAACATTTGAATATTTCATAAACTTTTCTATTTAAATTTATGAAGGAGTTACTCGTTAACCTCCAAAGTTTGACCAAGCGCTCTCATTATATTTATATAATACTTAAAAAATTTATATTACGAAATAGTTTTACGTTTACTTTGCTCTAGAGCCTTTTCTTTCATAAAAGATACTAAAAATTCTTTTAGTTTTTTAAGCAGAAAAGGTTAAACAATTTTTTTTATGGGGAACGATGCGGCTTATCATTAGCAATGTCTGGTTTTGCTGTTTTAATTGAATGATAGATTTTCTTGAGAATATAAGAATGCAAGAAATTTGAGCACATGACTAATATATACATACGAAGGTGGCTGAGGGTTTTTGGACAAAAAATCATTTAATTTTTCAACATAGTCGCGATTGAGCTCCATGCGCTATGTCCAGTGTTTCTCCAATTTTTTTTTATCCCTTTCAAAAACTGAGATTAGTTGAGGTCCTCAAATTGTCATTTGCTAGCGAGATTTAATCGTTAAAGTCAGATGGCTTTCCGCCAATACATTTTTTCAGCTTTTAAAACAAGCTAAATGGAAAGAAAAAGGAGTTTTGCTGTCGAAACTTCACAGATGCGTACCCTTGCGGTGTCCTGGTGGAAAAGAACATATTTCTTGGAAAAATACGGTTGTTTTTATTTCAAGTCCCCAAAAAATCATCAATATTGCTAGTGAACAACTCCAAACACTCTTATAAAGTTGTCACACGATTGCGTTTGTGGCCATCTTGCGGAAAGCTCTCTCATACCTAAGGGATTATTCGAAATTAAAACGACTGATCCATGTGATATGCCTTTGGCTTCCACAAGCTCTACCACTTTCAGTCTCTGATAGGCCATCATTATATTTCGAAATTTTTCATGCGAGGAGATTTCAACTGGGTGTCCAGAACATTTTTCTGTGCTTGTACCACCCAAGCAAAATTCAGAAAACCACTCTTTTTTAATGATGTTTTTTTCTCCTCAAATCACAGGATAGTCTGCTATCAACGACAAGATTTAACTGACAGATTCCGCTTGACAGACGAGAGAGAGGCTCTAAATTAAAAAAATTCGCGGTATTATTGACCCGTCCTAATATATGATGTAAGTGCTAAAACAATTTTTGAAGTTTTTTTTTAATTAGTATTTATTTTGCAAGGATACGTTCCCTATTGTCCATTTGCATTATTTTTATATTTTCTAACATACTGCGTTAACAGTAATATTATAAGATAATTATGAGTCTTAACTTAAGTTTGGTTATGAAAACCTTTTATGAATATGGCTTGTGGTCCTGTCCTTTTCCATGAGTATTAGTGCTTATTGTTCACTATAAATAAAATAATTTAATTTTAAAGCTCAAATTTCGTTGAATTTAAGAAAATGACAAATTCTCTTATTATTATTTGTTGCCTTTTGACAAAAATTAGAAATTAGAATTGGAAAAATTAAATTGGATACTCAGGAGCTCAAAAACTTGATTTCTATTTTTAATTTTAACTACAATTTTTTTTATCTATTTAAAAAATAATGATGCTGCTATGAAGGGTATATAACATTTTGGAAATGTTTGCCGAAGCGTTCTAATGTTAAATTTTCCATGAAAATTGGTGCATTAATTAATCTGAACTTGAGCTTTGGCACGGCTTATGTTGGCTTTGAAGGACAATGTGTCTTGTGGCTCATTACTCTAGACCTATTAGTTACGAAAACTTCATATGGAAATGTCTAGCGGGGTCGAATTGCACGATATTGGTGGTCAGCTTATATTACCATCACGTGAGATGACGTGTCCTCAAAGCACTAATGCAGAATTTTCAATGTGGCATGACATGTGTGGTACTCGTGGTAGTCCAATTCAGGGCAAAAGAAGCTAGTAATTATTGACCTATAGCACTTACCGCTGACGTTGATGGTCTGGTAATTTTCCTTCTCAAAGGACTATGAATCAATGAAGCTGTCGGCCCGAAATTCACACAACATTGTTACTTTTTGTGGATGCATTAAACACTCTTGAATCTCATGTCGATTGGTATCGCCGCATATTGTACAGATTTGTTTGTTGACGTACTCATACATCTAGAATGTAGCTGTTCGCTGAAGGTGATTACTATAGTTAATTTTACAACTGCTCTAGGGTCTATTTAGCCACCACGTGATACTGATATTTTTTTTAAGCGACACATGGATCAGTGGGGTTTTTTAAAGAAATTTTTATAACTACAAAAAAGCTTCAAGCGAAAATCTAACTTTACCCACAGGCTTCGGCCTTTTATATATATTTAATCGATAGACCAACAATAAAATATATTTGAAAAAAGGGTGCAATACAACAATTAGAGCTGTAAAAATACATTTCCATGCGTCATGCGTTTAATAACTCTTTAAGAAGATTGCAAAAAAGCAATATATGTATGTGGTTTTATAAAATTTATCGAATTGAATATTTCCTAATATTTTTAATTATTAACTAATACGTTTGCACCGTAGACCCTGGTAGCTAGTGTGTTTTGTTAATTAGTTAATATTTTATATTATTCTAATAATTAATAATAACTAATAACTAATACGTATGAGTAATATCAAACAAACGTCCATGTTATATTAATCATACGTACTGTTTAAAAGTGTTTCGCACATTTTGGGGAAATTATTATTAGTTTCTCATGTTATTTGGAATATTAGAATAATCTTTCTTAAATACACAAATCTTGGTTTCTCAGAGACTGAGGCGCTAGTGTCTATATGTTGAGCTATACGTCTGTCAGTCTCTTTATACATCCAATTTTGCAATATACTTTTCTAAAGTTTCAGAAGTTTGAAGCCTATGTTCCTTTAATATTTCGAAAAAACATACGAAGTCTTATGTGCAAGGCTTCTATAGATGTATTATATGTGTAATATGATTTCCATTTCCAAGAGCCTTTATTGCTTTACCGAAATTAAATTATATTAAAAAATTTGTTATTCGAGATATTCTCCAAAATAACTAATTAATATTTTATTGTTTGTTGTTGGCTCAGCTAGCGCTAACCAAGTTATCAGTAACCTTTTAGCCAAATCATATTTGAAAAACATTCAAGCTCGTTTACTGCAGAACAATTTATTTCTATTCCATATCAGAAGGTCATCGAAACAAAACGGCTGGGTAAAAAATTTTTTCGCTTTTATTTTGTTTTCGTAGCCGATTGTAGGCAAGAGTTGTCAGTTGAACGATGTGGCATATAGGAGACCAAGGAATAAAAAGAGAAGGATTCCGTTCAATTAGTTCGGCTGCTTAGTTTATACGTGTATATAAATGGTATATTTTATAGTGCCAATGATTTTGGGCTGCTGGCTTAAAGTACTCTTACTGAGTGAGCTCCACGTACGATCTACCTTAACGACCCATGACCATCTCTTAGTGTTTGGTGACCTCTCTTCATAATCGTAGATCCACGATATTTGTCTTCAATATATATTTCAATTGCAATAACCTTTCGCTTATTTTGTGTGCTGCCATCTTTGTTGCGTAGGTACTATTTTTTTCTGCATTTTTCATGAACATCCAGCTTCCTCCCAAATTCATAGTTCCCTCGGTATCATCCAATGAGGCCTAAATTAATAATCTCCTGTTGCGCAGTAACTTATGCACAGCATGTCGCCGCGGATGCCTACATTATGAAATTGTCAGCTGCTCTATGTAACCAAGTATACACAATTTTTATTCGTTCCAAACTTTGAATATCATATTAAAAAAGCAAATTGATTTTCTCAAATTTATTATTTCTAAGACCTTCGAAATCATCTTTTGTAAATCGTCATGCAAAAAATAAAAATAATAAATTATGTACGAGTATTCAATTTAAATTTAATTTTTTTTAGTTAAACACAAAAATAAGCCGCCTTAAAAATTCTTACAAAAACTCGGCGCAATTTTTTTCCTCATACATTTTTAATATTGTTTATTTTGCTTACGCTTTTGACAAAAAAAGGAAACGGAAATAAACATTAATATTTTTCAGTTGTATTTTTGTTTGTTGTTGTTTCGTTTTTGCACAACAATATACAAAACAGAAAATAAACTACAACAACAATGAAAAAAAAAACAAAATTAATCATTGTCAAAATACAAATAAAAAGAACAAAAAATATTGAAATATAAGCGCCGAGTACAATAAATGTTTTTGTGCTGATTTTGACAAGCGCGACCATGAATTGTTATTTTTTTCGCTCCTTCATGCTTTTAAATTTTATTTGGTTATTTTTATTTTTTATTTTCCTCTTCTCCTTTTTGTTAACCTAGGGGCTACAGTACAATAACAATCAAATGACTCCAGGACATTTATCTTACCAAAGCCGAATAGATTGCGTTAAAGTCTATGTTTGTTGTTTCCTCAATGTTGATTTGTTTGTTGTTTTTCACTTATCAGCATCTAAATCATGTTTTTTTCAGTTTGAGTTTTTTCTTGAAAAATAAAAAACAAGAAATAAATAACCAGTAGAAAGTTTCTTAATATGGATTTTGACACAAAAACATTGTTTTTGAAATGCTTATTTAATCGTTTCCTTTTCCGGAAATTTAATAATAATAGAATTTTAGAAGTACCACATGAAGTGAAAATACTCAAAGAACTTTTTAAAATTAAACCGAATGGGAGAGAAATGAAATTAGACACTTATTAATGAAAAGTAGAGGTAGGGTAGATATATATTTCTATTATAGATCCGTTGAGTCAATATCGAACTGGCCATACGGATTCATAATTTATCCTCAAATAAAGATTAAGCTTTTTTTTAATAGCACCTCTATATTTGTTGATCTTTTTATAACAATTTGCTTAAAATAATATTCAAGCTTAACGCCTTATTTAGTGGTTAAACAATTTTATTTAAAATTATCGATGTTTCAATACTCATTGAACATCATCTTCAGAAAAATTCTGTTTTTTTAATAATAAGATTAATATCTTATTTTAAATTAATAATTTATTTATTCTTATTGATTTATGTCACGAATTGAGGGTGCTCTGACTAAGAACCTGGGTTCGATCCCTGTTCAGGACAAGTCATCAACTTTATGAGTTTTTCTGATTTACATTAGCGTGGCATTGTGTTAATTGTTGTTCGAATTGTTTAAGTGATGAAGACATAGCACTGCTCACTGAACAGTATCGGTAGCAATTGATACTCTCTAGGCTAAGGAATCATCGGCGAAGTAAAACAATTAATACAATGGGTACACATACAGATTAAGAAACTTAATACGTCTCTTTAATACAAGAGGCGTTGCAAATCTGTTATAAAAACGCTGAATACTAGACTTGTAAAACAGAAATTAACTCCTCTCTTCCTCTCTCTATGTGTGTCTTCTAATTTCATCACCGGTCCTCTCATCCTATCTTGTCCTATCCTTTTCACAAAGAATTAACACTTTAAGTGAAGTAGTGGGCATTGATTGCCTGAGTGCAACTTCTCTTAAAAAAAAAATTAAAAAATTCTATTAGAAATATGGTACATGTTCGATTATTTCAGTTTTTAATCACCAAATCAACTGATTTGAACAGGAATTTTTTTCATTTGCTTGGTACTTAGGAGTTTGATGTGAAGTTAATGAAAAAGATGAACTATTATAAAATAGTTTTCATTTTTTAATCGACGTCAAAAAAAGAAAAGTTTATTAATTCGTGTGTATTTTGAAATTTATATAAAAAATTTTATTTGCGGGCATTTCGCCCACCCTAAATATTCATTATCGAATAACTTCTCCGATTTTTAAAATTATTGTTTGTTTATTTGAAAGTAAAACAAAAACACATTTTGGAATTACAGTGCGTTTTCGTAATTTTTTTGTCTCTCTTTTAAGATTATCTTCTGTTCTTAAGAATAGTTACTTTACTTAAGGCCACACGGATCTTGCATTACCTGACCTTTCCAAATTTTCTTTTCATTGAGATCTTTCTCTGTCGCTGGGCAATGCCATCAAGCCAACAATAAAAATTTGTCCTAAAGTATATCATAATCCACACTATTGCCAAAAAATTAGCGATATCTATACGAATCATTAAAGATCAGAACTCTGACATTGATACCGCTTTATTATTTTACTTAAACGTTTTTTAGTCTTCTTTAATACTTAGAGTTCACTTCATTTGATTCAGTTCCGAGAACTATTTTTCCCCGTTTTTTTAAGTTTTTTCCTTTATGAATGTGAAATTGAAAGCAATCCTGAAGACTTTTGATAATCGTCGGCCAAGCTCTTAAATGTAAAATTAGAAAGAATAATTTCCAATAGTTGCATTGATGCACTCACTATATCCACACCTTTTTTAATCGAATTTCGGGTCTCCTGGAGGTAATTATACATCAATCGAGGACGCATCCATCAAATATAACCTCGGTTTATTACTCTTGTTTGGAGATGAAGTATCTGATTTAAAGCTGAAAGTCCATACCATCCGTTCTATGCATATGCGTTATATGCGCTTCTGTGCATTCTGCGCATTTCTATTTCAAAGTCACATGCCATGCGTTTTATACGTCGGGTTTTTTGTTTTGATCAGCTGTAGTGTAAATATTTTTTATCAAATAGAAACAATTTTGGGGAGAATGGAATGTGAAATTGTGACTTTAAAAGAATTTATGGATGTAACTGAGTTTATATACATAATATTTTGGTCCTACGAAAAACTGCAAAAGACCGGTGAACGAGAAGTCAGTCGTATTTTTGCAGCTTCAATGGGATTCTCCTCCACTGTAATTGATAAAAAAAAATTATAAATACAACAGAGGTGACACTTAGTACATAAACGTAATCGACATTTACATTTAGTACATAAACGTAATCGAATGTAAATTTAGAATTAAGAATTGATTTTAATATATTTTATTGTTAAAAAAAGTTGTAAACTTTATTACGAAAACCTTTTCTTTTATTAAACACTTTTTTAATACAAAGAAAAGAGAAAATTAAAATCCACCATACAATTTTTTTATCGATATCATTGAAAATAAAATATAATTTATCATCCTTGACTATCAAAAACAGCTGACCTTTTCTCTTTTCTTTATGCGTTCTATGTGTATATACGTTCTATGCCTTTTGCTCTGTAATTTGTTATATACAATTACCCTGAATCTACTTTTTCATTATATGCATAAAACGCAACAACGCATAGAACGGATGATATGGACTTTCAACTTAATTGATCAAGCAAATAATTACTTTCATTTCATTAAAGAGAGCCGCTGTATCTTTACTAATTGTCCTTACTTTTATTTTTAATTTGTGGTTAAAAGATAATGTGTACATCAGTATACGGAAGCCAGTTAATGTTACTCATGTCTTTATAAGAATTAATATGTTAATTACTTTTCTCTTTAAATTCTTTTCAGCTTCCAAAATTGTTGAGTATATTATTTATAAAAAATTATTTTTCTTAAGACATGGATATTCCATCATGGTCTGCAGTAACAAATTTATCTTTCAGTATTTACTCTTACTTACTGAATGTTGTTTGATGCTATTGATCGAGGAAGTCAAGCAGAAATAGCTTATACGCATCTTTCCAAAGCGTTTGAGAAATTATAACATGCCATTTGTCTATCGAGGTTACTGTCAATGGGCTTCCATTCAAATTTTCGTTATGGATTAAGTCCTTTTCATCAAATAGAACCTGTTCGGGCCGAACTGAAGGCTATAAATCCAATCGTTATCCGTAAACAACTGTCATATTAGAGAAAAGCACAATTGCCACTTATTATTCAATTTGTTTATTAATGATGTTGGTTGCTGTTTCAATAAATCTCAGCAGCTTTTATATGCTGGTGATATAATTTTGCTTTATAATAAAATTAGACTCTACAGGTAATGGATATATGCTGCAGGTGACTGGCGTAACACTAATAACCTGCAAATGTTTGAACATTTCTTCTTACATGAGTTTTTCTCATTCATTTCTCTTAAGGAAAAGAAGCTGTTCAAAATTTTTTAATCCGTATATAGTTTGTCTCCACTTTATATGTTACATTAACATTTTATTATGCTTCTGTCATTTGAAGTCCTCATATCTCTAATCTCACTTTTCGATCTTGCCACATGATCACTACAATATTTCGATTAACAACTACAATTTTTATTATATTTTTCTTAAATACTTATTCCAAAGACCTTTGATCTATACAGTATTTATAGTCGTGTGTGTAAGGTGCTGTTTGTTGTCCTTAAAGAGTTCCTTCAGTTGTGTGTGTCCTCCCGAGCCACTTCGTGTCAGTTTCTTGTCGTTGTTCCCTTGTCTTTGCTCCTACTTCTGTGTGCCTCTCTCTCCACGCTATCATTTTCTCCATCCCTGTATACATTTTTTTCTATTTTATTTTATTTCAGCGTAGAGTCATGTTTTTTCTCTCCTATAATCTGTAATTGTTCGTTTCCGGCTTCCTCTCCTGATCTGGTCATATGTTGTGGGGCTTATGGACTCCTTGGGATATTCTTTTGTTTTGTGTAAAAATGTTTTAATGGTTCGAATGTTGTGTCTGTTGTCTCTTAAATTATTATTCTTATGTTAAACATGTTCCATTTATATATTTCCATGTTTTGCGATGAGTTAAGTCGTTGTCCTTTATATTGTAAATGCAGCAGATAAAGCGTCCTTCAAATGTATGCAGATGTACCTTTGTTTTCAAATATGTAGTTCGCAGAAGTCAGTTCCGGTGTAGATCCCCGTGCTCCTGGTCCCCCATAGTGGTCTTTTGTACTTTCCTGAAATCCTATTGTAATCCTTTGTCCGTTTCATTGTTATCCATAGACGGACTGAAATAATAATTGAATAAACCTCTCAAGGACAAAATTAAAACTAGGGGCTAATGATTTTACAATTAACACGGTTTCTTATTTAAGAAATGTAATTCTTTTAACTGCTATTTCCCAATAAGGTAGCGCTCAATAACGAACATAATCACTTTATTCTCTTCAAAAGAGCAAACAATTTTACAGTACTTAGAAAATAAGTTTAAGCTCGAATATTAAACTATCCTTTTGTTCCAAAGCTAAAGACAAAATTAACATACCCGCAGCCTTGCAGTACAACTGAACATTTGATAACAGAAAGATGTTTTTATAATTTTAAAATAAAAGTTTTCTTTTTGTAATAAAAACATAAAATATACATAAAACTTTTTTTTGGATTTTTATTTTTCTTTGCGACTTTATCCCGCTTTTCTTTCTCCATTCTTAATTTAAATTTTGTTTTCCTCATTTTCGCCTATAACTTAATACATTTTTCAATTACATTAATAAGTACGAAAGTTTTTTTTTTACTTATTATTATCTTTGTCCTTGTGACGATTAATATTGAAGGCAATGATTTACACGTTTTGTATCAGGGAAAAAACAAAATTCAATTAATAATCCTTGTGATTTTTTTTGCATCTCCTCTTTCGAATTTCTGAGCGGAGTTGTTTATGCTGAAATGAACGAAAAATAATCAAATTAATTATAGAAACAAGTCATGATATGAACACTGGATAATAAAGGCAATAATAAGAAAGTTGCAAGCGAAGAAAATTTTTTTAAAAATTTAAGAATATTAAATCAAAATATTTTAGCTTAAATGATTTTTGATTAGAATACTGGATTATGGGTAAAGAATTTTAAGGAAAAACTTGCGTATTTAAGAGAAATATTCAAGAGTATGAAGGAAAGTATTAATCAAGTTCAAAAAGAATTCAATTATTATTAAATAGATATGCGCAATCGTCGTCGTGTTCCATGTGCTCGAATAATTCAACTTTTGTTACCAGAGTTCATCCTTTGTTGCTTTTTAAAACAACGCATTTACCACAACAAGCTTTGAGATTTGCAAGTCTTGAAAATCAATACTGAAGAAGATATCGACAAATTAGAACCAGCTTTCCCTCGAGCAACAATTCTAAACGTTAAAGGGGCATAATTACGCTCTTTTGACTCAAACAACTCGGGAGGTGGTCATTTGAGCGATAAAATTTTTTCCAAATTAATATTATCAAATAGAATTTTTTATTTATAACAAAATTGCGGCCACTTCAAAGTGTGATATTAGTTTTGCGTCGCCTTTTACATTGACTAAAACTTTCTACACATATTTTGCCATACACTAAAGAAAGGAGACATACGTCTACGAGAATTAAATTTAAGAGGAAAAATTCTTAAAAATTAGCATGCAAGATGACGAACGTTCTGGACGCCCAGAAACCAACCAGCAAACAAAACAGTGTTCATTTTTGAGGCAAATGGGCGCCACAGAACAGCCTTTGGGTTTTGTCAGCTAATGAAGTCATGCCAAAGGTTTTTTTTCTTTAGAATGCACTCTGTGTATTCCACATTGACTACCTTTAAAAGGGTAAAACATTTAATGGCGAATATTATACAAACTCATTGGGTTGCCTTCATGAGAATTATAAAACGACTGAAAAAAGTTTTTTCTATCAGGACAGTGCAAGGGTGCACACATGTGCTGTTTCCATGGTATAATTCTATGTATCGCTGCAAATTGCTCCCTCATCTGCCCAATTTCCCCAACTTAGCTGCGGGTGTCATGTAAATAAAAACTAAAATAAGTTTTTAACAGAAACATATACTTATTGTAACACAAATTTTATTTGTTGTAATATTGTTGTAACAATTATATTCAACATTATAGTCTTAATATAAAATATAAATATCCTACTTAGTTCATTAGAGCTGATCTAAATTATATGTATAGTGCATTTTGGAAACATATCTCTTGCCACTTTCCTTTACACATTTGTCTTACTGTCATTTATCTGTTTTGAGCACATGCATCAATTGTCAATTTCAATTATTTTACTTAAAAGATTAGTTTTTAAAACCCTGTTTTTTAATTTCTAGGATGTTTATTTATTTTTATAAGGAATTTTGCTAATAATTGTTGTTAGAAACTAAATAAATATTTTGTAAAACAATAAACAATATGCATTTGTAATGGTTAGTAGAATTGTTAATAGTTAGTAAATAATCCCAGATGAAATATTGAGAATAATTATGAATAAATAAATTTATTTTTAATAAATAAAACTCAAATAAATAGTTTTTGTTATACACGTAGTTTAAAAAGTTACAGGGTGAATGGAATGAAAGAATTCAAAATAAATTTTAGTAAAACAAATTAAATTCTTAGGTGATTGGTATCATGAATTTTAACATTTCTCAAAGTATTTGAAACAATTTCTAGTGGAAAGCCGGAGGATAAGATTACCTAAAGAATATATAAAAAATATGATTCTAAAATGGCAGGAAACTGGATATTTTACTATCATAATTAAATGGATTCTGGTCAAATCTATTTTATTCGAGCATGTAGAGTTGAAAAAGTAAAATTATCTATTAAAAAATAGAACATATTTTGGAAATATTAATGTTCTTAAACCCACAGTGCTCTTTGCACCGGATGAACTAAAGCTTTTGTAGCAGGAGACGCAGCAGCAAGGCATCTAAGCTTTCCATATATGAGCCAAAAAGAAGCTTTCCTGATATGTGGATCTAAAACCCTGCTACCATAGAATTTCCAAAGTTGCTTTAGCAATAACCTCTGTGGAACCTGAGATACCCGTATTTAGATGCTTAAAAGAATGAAGTCTTCCCTGTTTAAATCAAGCCAAAGTGGTTTCAAAAGTATGGTTAGTACTAATTTTCTTAAATTAAGTGCGGTACGTTTCATTCAAGAGCGGATACGAAATTGATTTAGGCAAAAACAAAAATCTAAATTCACGAAAAAAATTCAATGCAGAAGTGGCTTTGGACTAAATAAGTGTTTATAATCCACGCGATACCATGTTGTCGATTTTTATCGATACCGAAACAGAACTTAATTATAAATTTTTAATATTTAAAATACTATATCCTTTTTCTTGTTCGTTTTTATTTAAACTTTGAATTTGTTTTATTTTTTTACTTGCATCGGTCTTGAACTCAAGGCTCCCTTTTCATCGCATATTTATAAGCAAAATCCTTTCCTAATTTAATCACCATACACATTTTAAATATCGACAGCATAAAGTAAAGTGGCACGAGTAAAGTTTTTTCGTACCCGAATTAAGAAGTTCTGAATATTTTCGACTTATACTTACTTAGATTTTTAACCACCTTTTCTACTTAAAGAAGACAAAGATTCTGATTTGGAACGAGTTTTTCTTTTTGTGTACCTGTATGTGCAGGCACAAATATACTTATACCGCCCGTTGCCTTGTCATTTTAGTAACATACATTTTTTTTTTTTTTTTTTTATTGTTTATTTATTGAAAATCCATATTATCCTAACTACAAAATAAACAAATAGTGTGAAATATAACTTAATCTATACACAAAGTCCCAGCACTACGAGCTCTCAAGTATATCATTTATTACATTATTTCTAACTTCATATAAGATACGATAAATTCAGATATATGTATATACATATATATATATATATAGATACATTTTATTTGTAAGCAAAAAATTAGAAAAAAACTTACTTTCGTATTAAAAAATAAAAGGTCAAGGCTTAAAAACAAAATGTAATACTTAGGTGATCCACCAGTATTTTTGAGTATTTAAATTTGGTTTAATATTCTTATCTAATATATAAATACTTGTATCAAAACGACAATTGTCTGGTGTAAGTTCATTACTACTTATAGCTTTGTTATTAGCTCGTCTATAAATGTGATAAATTATAGGAATGCCGTCATCGTTTTGGATATAGCCATTTTTATCAAGATAAAGGAAAGATTCGGGTGGAATGTATCCTTTTGGTAATATTTTTGATATAAACTCATCTGAAACGTAGTAAGGAGCCATTATAAGGTTATTTTCGTGAGTCTTTACGCTGTTTAGAATATGATTTCTTGTAACATGTATAATGAAGTTGTCTATTCTATTGATTTTAGCTTTATTATACAATATTTGATTTGATATATATTTTTTAAAGTCACTACTTGATGATCTGTATACTTCAGTACAGCATCTTAGGCATTTTCTTTCAAATACTCTTATTTTTTCCATATAAGACGGTGATATATTAAACCATATTTGACACCCATATGATATAATAGGTCTAACTAATGACTTGCTTTTATAAGTTGTTGAGATATGTGATTGTTGAAGTACAAAAATTTATCTAAATGTATTCCTAACAGTTTAACAGTATTTTTGATAGGAATATTTGTGTTGTTATTTGATTTTATACCGAAGGACTTCCAATTCTTCCTCAAATCGCTATTGCATTTATTAACTGGTGGTCGAAAAAGAATACTTTCGCATTTGTTGAAATTAATTTTCATATGCCAATCTATTGAGTATTTCTCAATTGCTAAGAATTTTTCTTGCAAACCTATATTAATTTTCTCGATTTTATTTTCCGTGTGATATATAGTAATATCATCTGCAAATGCTATAATATTTTCTATTTTGTTTAAAAGTTCATATATGTATAAGTTAAACAGTATAGGAGAATTCACAGTACCTTGCTGTAAACCATTGACTATTGTAAATTTTTTTGTGCTACTATTCTTGTTATTAGATACGAAAAAGGTTCTATTGTTCAACATATTGTGTAAAAGGAAAATAAGATGCAATGGGAATTTAAACTTTATTAATTTGTATATTAGTCCAGGTATCCATATATTGTCGAAAGCTTTTTCAAAGTCTATTAAACACGCTCCAGTATACTCGGATTTGTTTAGACTCCATTGAATGTCTGAAACGAGCAAACTAATTGCATGAATTAGTAACATACATTATTAAGGGTTAACCAGCATTAGGTCTTGATCCTAGAATGAGAATAACTCCATCCCCGCAGACAAGGCATAATGCAATGCCTACGGAGCAGCCCTGTTATTTCACTCTTTGACATATAAAAACTTTGCGAATGTTGTCAGCTAGTACCATGTTGAAAGTAAGAAATAAGCACTTACGGTGAGATTTAAAGGAGAGCTAACTCCCCTCTGTTTGCCATGCTTACTACACAGTAGACACAAGCAAGTGTGTCTGAGATTAAAGTGAATAACTTCTTTTTGGAATAATCCCACCTTTCTCTTAACACAGTGTGAAGTTAATGCATTCAGCACTGTCCAAGTACCCGATGGCCACTTCGCATACTGGTGGCAATTTTTGTACATGACAGTCACATACAACTCATGCACATGTCCCTTGTTGGAGCTAACCTACACCGCAGCGACTTTTGTTGTTTAATAACTGTACCTATATAACCAAATAGATCAATCGCGATTAGAGAACCTCGAATACTAATGGGAGGAACTCAATCCCTCCAATTTTGGGCTGAGGTATTGGTAACACCATATTTCTGGACGATCAGTCTTAAACTCACTTTACCTTTATAATATTTCTTATATGCACCCACGTAGCCCTCTTATTTGGAGGATTGAGTTGTAGCATGCAAATTGTAGGGAATTTCTGCAACAGACTAGGGTCTGCAACTTTGAAAAACCCCGAACCTGCAGAAAATGTGTAACGCAATGCCCACAAGGCATTCTCTCGTTTTGCCACTCAACCAAAGACCGATGTACATTTTCAGTTGGTACCGCGATGAAGCTAAGACATACGGTAGGAGATGATTGAAAAGCATTCAAGCTCGTATATTTATAACAAAGACTACAAACACTATATCAGAATCCAAAGAGACCAAAGAGAAAAACATGATTGAGTTTTGTTTGGATTCTCATATAGTATTTATAGTCTGTGGCATAAGAATAGGAGCTAGAATGCTTTTCAATCATGATTTGGCTAAATGGTAATAATGATTTGGTTAGCGCCAATGAAATGCAGGCATATACTCAGCTAAGCCAACAACAAACAATAAAGTATACAAAAATAATTTATAAAAATAATTTTAGATAATTAATTTAGCATAAAACTAATTTTCTTTGTAAAATGTAAAAAATCGCTTTTATTAGAAGCAGTTTCCAAGTTGGCAAATAAACATTCAAAAGAGAAGATCCTTCAATAATTCCAAGTTGAACTACTTAAGGATCATAATTTCAATATGTTTATGACTTCTTACATCTTTTTTATTGCGATTAATCAGACATTTCAATTCGATCATCATATGGTGACCTTCACCAGGTATCTAGTTTGCAAAGAAATTGAATACAGAATCCACAACTCGAATATAAAATTAAATTCTGTACACATGGTACAATATTAGACGCTCTACTCGGCACCAAGCTCTACAGGAATCAACTTTTCTAAAGATAAGACACTGAGTACTTTCTAAAATATGCGCTGATGGGATTAAGAATTATTCAGATTATCAGCTGAAGGATCTTGATTTATTTTAAACAAAGAGCTTGCGGTTCATATTCTTAGTTGATGAATCCGAATTGATTTCCTTGTTCGCGTTGTAAGACTTTGTATGTCCTTTGATTGCTGTCAGAAGTAGAACCATTGAACTTTTTTTATAGCATACCTGGTCTAATGTAGTCATTCTTTAATGAGTCCAATATCTCAAAATAACTCCAATAACTGCTAAATGAACATAGTAAGTCTACGTTCCTTAGCAAAAATTTACAGAGTGAAGTTGCGAATGTTTTAGTATCCAAGACAAAATAAGGGCCAGTGATTAAAATATAAATAAATAGCAAGACTTGTAACTAATTTAAATTACAATTGTAAACCGAAAGCTGCACGTCGAGATATTGACTTATTTTGTAATAGAACTTCAGTAAACATAGATGAGCTAACTAGATTGGGATCTGCTTTGAACATTTCCGATGCGGTGTCAGTTGCGATTTCGTAAGGATATATTGAGATTGCTGTCGATATTAAGTGGTCACTGGATGCTAGGAGTCGGCTTTGACTAGCTTTTAAGGACAACTACTGTAGCTGCAAGGATATAGAAAAAAATATTTCACCTTCTCTGCTATTGTCCTGCCATAGCAACAAAAACACAACGACTCCGGGGTTGACAAACTTGTCACGAACATAGTTTTTAGTTGAATTTGCTTGTGTTTAGTGTAGGTTGTTTGTGAAAGGCAGAACAGTTAGACGTGTTGTACTTTTTTGGGGATATCCTGCTGTGGAAAAAATGGATCGAAGAATTTCCATCAAATTAAGTGCTCAAAAACACTTGAAATGTTGAGAGTGGCATATGGTGATTATACTATGCTCATCCTGGAAGCTCCTTCATTTCAAAAACTGATGAAAATGTTGAGTAAGTGAGGAAAATTTGTTATATAGGATCGTCAAATCACTATTAGAGAAGTTGCGGAGGATTTCAGCATATGCTATTTAATGCCATAAAATTTTTTCGCAAATTTTGGGCATGAAGCGTGTGGCAGCGAAGCTCGTTCCAAAATTGTTGAGTTTTGAATAAAAAAATCGTCGCATGGGAGTCGCTCAAAAAATGTTGAATGAGATTAACGACGATTCAGATTTGCTTAAAAGGGTCCTAATTTGTGACAAATCATGGGTATATGGTTATGACATCAAAATCAAAGTCCAATCGTCCCAATGGAAAAGCCACGGAGAGACAAGACCAAGAAAAGCCATGTTCGATAAAATGTTAAGGTATTCTTCACTGTTGTCTTCAATTACAGTGGGTTAGTGCGTGAGTTCCAGTCACGTAATCATACAGTTAATAAGGATTATTATCTTGAAGTTATGCGCCTATTACAAGAAGCAATACGAAAAAAATGGCTGGAATTGTGTTTTGAATCACGATAATACACCTGTTCACTCGTTATTGCTTGTTCGCAATTTTATGGCCGAAAAGAATACCGTAATGATGCCTCAGCCACCGTATTACCTAGATTTGGCTCCTGTGACTTTTTCCTGTTCCAAAAAGTGTACAGACCTATGAAAGGATGGCGTTTTATTTATTTATTTTTATTATTTAATTTTTTATCTCTTATCTTTCCAGAAATAATCTTTATTTTTTGTAATATTGTAATAAAATGGATAATAAATTTTATTTATATTTGTTTTGTTTTCGTAATTAATGTATAAATTCTATAATTACCAAGAGGGATAGAAGGAATCGAAAATGAGCGGTTTTAAAGGAACCTCTAGAGTTTAAAATTATTTAGTGCTTTAAAATTTTTGCGCCAAATAATTTTAAAAACTTTTGGCAAACAAAATATAAAATAAATAGATTAATTTTGGGACATTTTGATTATTCTTTTATGTAATTTTTTGAACACAGTAAAAATTTTTTATAGAATTTTTAATCTGCTTTATTTATCGCGTACGCTAAAGTGATTTTGTTCTATTTTGTTCTATTTCAACTCCATATGGAATCACTCTCGAAGGGGATTTGGTCCAATGTTTTAGAGATTTTTAAGTTTACAAAACACAATTTTTTACCTTGAAATGTTGTTCCTTTTAATACACATTCACCCAGTGGACATGTATATTAAATATTACAGAAATAATATTTTTAGTTTCACAAGCAGAAACATGTGTTTTACTATTTGTAAATAGAATGTTGACAAATTTTTTAAAATCATTTAGCTTAAACCAATTCCATTCCTCTTCCCACTCAAAAAAAAAAAAAAAAAAAATCAATGTTGACAATGATGATGTTGATCATCATAAACATACAATTTTAATGTATATGGACATAAAATTGGCTATAAAGTTATAAGCAACAACATAAATGATACGAGTACAATAACAAAAACAAAATGTATATGTCCAGCTACATGTTTAAATAACTTTAGTCCAGAGGGAACCATATGGCTGCTATCAAAGCAATTTTGTAATGTCTCTTATAGATCATTTTATTTATTTTTATGTACATACGAGTACGAGCACATGCATATATCCTTGTTATTTTCATTTATTTCGACGGTTCAAAATAAATATACGGATCTACCATAAGGGACAAGTTAAGTTTCCCTTGTCATTATTTTTATGGTAAATAAAATCTAACAGGAGTTCGACAAATTTATTAACAATTTGTTTTCATTGTAGCTGTTGACGTTGTCGTATATTTTATTAAATGTCATTTTGTACAGTAACAGAATTTATTTTCTGTCAACACAATCAACCTAAAAAGCTGACCAAATGGCTGGATAAACTGATGATAAGATATTTTATATTCTCATAAAAATACTGTGCAACAAAAAAATATTTAATAATCAGCAGACAGTGAAAAAGGTTGTGTAAATTTTGGCGGTGGCAGACTCATGAGTATTTCTAGCTTCGGTCAGGGATTTCCGAAACATTTAACTTAAAATAATATTATGAATCACATACATAGTTGTGGCACCATTTTGAAACCTGTACACTCTTGTATAAGTGGCATAACGAATTCGCGCGGGTTATAAGCTGTTTGTTGTATGGTTCCTATAAAAGTTTTTCGGACATGAATCTCATATTATGTAAATTGGGATAATAAGTATTCCCCTTAGATTTTTGCAATTTGCACCGTATGTCAGTTTGGTTTTGTAAATTGTAAAGCAGGCAGGTGCGAAATTCTTTAAGAATTCGCTATAGTTATAACAATTATTTTTTTAGTTTTGGGGAACTAGGAGTCCACGCGTAATTCATTACGCGCCATTACATCCTCTTAAAGTCACCGTGTGGTGCCCATTTTCATTGGTAAAGGTGTTTGATTAGTATTATTTTTTTCTCGAAGGAATCGATGGTAATGCTGTTACGGTACGTAGAAATCCATGAAGCCATAAAGATATGCTGACTAATTTTTTTTTAACCGGAGATTGATGATCTGCTCTTAATGGTCATGTGTTTAAAACATGAAGGGTTCACTTTTTATGCTTCACGCAACATTATTTGTAATTTTAAAGGATGACTTCCTAGGGCGTGTAATTGGGCGTTTCGGTGATTTGGCTTCGCCAGTCAGCCTGGTTTTACTGCCCTGGACTTCTTTCTCTGGAGATAATTCAAGTCCTTAGTGTACTGGAACAAGCCCCGTACTTTAGGTGAGCTTATGAACCACATTAGACCAAAAATGTACAGTGCAACACTACGCATGTTGTACACAGTTGTATAGAATGTAATCAAGAGAGCCCGAATTTTGTCGGAATAATTAAACTAAAATTTATAAGTGCAGTTAAAAAACAAATGAAGTTTTAAGCAAAAGTTATAGCGCCATAAAATAAAATTATGCAATTTGCCTTACCCTGTGTTTGTGAATTCTTGTAAAGGGTAATTTTTTAAGAGCTTTCGAATTTGATTTAAAAAAAAACACATACAATTTGGAGGACTGTATAACATCTTTATTTGATTCGATAGAACCGTCTATATAATTTAATGTTTAAAGATGATTTCAAGTATATCTATGTTGACCGCAGCTACGCCTCATACGTTGTTTCCAATTTTGGCATACTCGATCCAACATATCGGCCAGTATCTCATGAATAAATGTTCCCATATTGGCTTCCAGTGCGTCAACCGTTGCGGGCTGGTCCCTATAGACATGAACCTTAACATAGCCTCAGAAAAATAATCGAAAGGCGTTAAATCGATCCAAATGTGAAATAAACTCTTAACCGAACTCACCTCTCAATCGGGCCATTGGTTTGCATGCTGTGTGTCATGTGGCACCGTTTTTTTAACCAAATGTTAGCCCACTCGAGCTCTTCTATTTTGGAAAAAAATTTGTATTATCGCACGGTCCAATGTTGCCACCGGCCATAATCCACACCAAACAGTGCTTTTTCGGGATGCAATGCTTCTGGCTGCTCTTCACACCAAATACGGCAATTTTGCTTGTTCACGTATCCAGTCAGCCAGCAATGAACTCGTCGCTGAACACAATTTTCCGATAAAAAGTGTTAAATTATGGACCAAACTACACAAAAACAGCTGAGCTGCCAAAAACAGTGATGCCAAAAAGAAAGTTGTTAAAAAAGCAGCCTTTGTAAGCACATGAGTTTTCGCGATTTTAAAACGTTAATACTGAAGTCTACTGATAATTTTGGTAGCGCCACTGAAATGTAGGCATATAGACTTCTAAATCGATAAAAACAAATAATAATTTTACAACAAATAACTGGTAGATAACAAATATTCGTATAACATAGTAGGGATTGTGTACTCATAAGCGAAACGCATGAGCATAAGCATGAGTAAGAAGGAATAGCCATTACTTTTGCGCCAACTTGTATAAGAGCAATATTTTCTTACAACCACAGGGTATGACCATACAAATTGTATTATTTAATAAAATAAATTTTTTCCAGTAACTGCCTGGTTTTGTGAGTTTGAATGGGGATTTCGGTATCGGAGATTTCAACAAAAATTTAAATTTTAGTTTGTTCTCAAAGGCCTAACAGGGTTGAATAGTAAATACGTTAAACATATTTCTAAAAAATGGTCCTTAATTTCTATTACACTCAAAAATTTCTTGCTAAAACCAACGTTTGTTTTTATATTTGTCAAAAGGTCAAAATAAGCTGAACTATTTATCTATGTTTTTCAATTATTAAACATTTTCAGTATGACTTTTATCAGTAAAAATAAAATAAAAAAAAGATTATGAGATAGTATTTAATTACTTAATATATTAATAATTTATTAATTCTTTGTTGTCTGATTTCTTTGCAGATTTAATCGCAGCACATTCTGGTGAGTCGTTAAAAGTTTTACTTAATATATTCATTAAATCACAATTACTATGATTTCGATATTTTTATTTTAATTTGCAAGCGTTTCCTAGCTAAACTTGCATAACGTGTTAATGCCAATAAAACAATCTTATTCAATATTTTCATACAATGTTTCGTCAATTGTTAGTTCACTTATTTAGGGATCTTCGTGCAAACATGATTCATGTTCACCTTAAATTAACAATAACTATACCTTAAAAGGAAGGAACTTACAGAGAACATTCCACGTGACACTAGTCTTTTAGTGATAGTGATCGGTTCAAGTTTCTAACACTTTTCATGAAAGGAATCTATAACTTCAACATGGCAACATGGTATGTGCAAAATTTATGCGCTTGCATCTGCTGAACTAGTTCACATGTAGTTTATACCTGCAGCACAATACATTAGACACTGATTAGCTAAGTATCGTGGAGCAGTATCTGAGTAGAATTCTATTTGATATTTATTGACATCATCAGCAATTGCAGTTCGTGTTATATGTCACTGATCTCTATCAGCAAATTATTGTAGGCGGAAAATTTCGGTCTTATTTTGTTTTTTTTTTTTCTTTTCATTTGATTTGCATTTGATGACTTTGGATATAGTAAAATGATTGATAGACATTATTTGACTGATTTGTCCATAGGATATTTCATAAAATTTTTTACTGGTCTCAGTTGTGAGCTGAATAAGAATCCTTAGAATGGATCTATGAATAAGAATCGAAATTATTTTCAATGCAATACAACTTGACTTGGTTTCTCTATAATTTTTAATTGCCCGGTTAATCCAAATTAAAACTAAGTGTATCCTTGATTTTTGTATAATGGCTAAGGGATTGTTAGACAATTTACTTAGGAATGTATAAAGTTATTAATAAAACTAAATAGCACGTTTTAAATTTAAAATAATTGTAGTTTTTTCTTTAACATTTCTACGAAAAATAAATAAAAATTCGCTAAAAGTTAAACAAAATAGTTGTCTCTTTTGCTTTGCGTCCTACTGTACATACATATTTGCATATTCCATGTAAAAGAAATTATTACACTTTCTTAAACGAATTAAGTAGGTTTAAGCATTTTGCCTGTCCCAAATTTAAGGTAATTAAAATTGTCTCCCGTCTTACGCATTCCGACAAAACAATCTCATTTGTAGATGATTTCATACAAAATCTTCAGTTTTAATTTGACAATGTCCTTAATATTAAACACTAAATGCAACGTGACGCCGCCACTTAAACGTTAAATGTTCAAGCAACAAAACCCGGTGAGAATATGAAGGGCAAAGTAAAGTATCAGAACCAGCAGATTTAAAGAAGCATTAACAGCATTAGCATTAGCTCGTATCAGACGGCAGCTGTCACTATTGGTGATACAACTATAGTCACGTGCCAAAGACTCCGACGACGTATTCATGAAGTAAATGTCATTTCAAACACCAAAAGTGTTTATTCAATATTATTTTTGTTTCCTTTTTATACTTTTTGACTAGTACACAAAATAAAGAAAAGTGAAACAGAATTACTCAAGAAGAAATTTATTTAAATATCCATGAAATAAGAAGAGGTTGTGGAAAAAAATATTACTTTCTCCCTTAAGGATATTAAATGTTTACGACAATTTTCAATTATTTGCAACCCAGTAAAGAATTATGTCTTCCAACTATTAGAGACTCTTATTTTATCTCTAATTAATAACTGGAAAAAAATAAATCGTGGCTACTAAAAAGTTTGCCCGATTTCCATGTGTAAACGACATTATTTGTGTAAAATAACCCATCCTTTTTTAATATGAAATTGTTTTCTTGGGAAAAAAATTAAAAAAAATTAAATTTAACTTGGTTCAACTTATCGCTCTACTTCTGGATCATTATTGCAATATTTTTATTTCATTCATTGTTATTATTTATTGAATTTTTAGGATTTTAATGTCCTTCAAAAGTTAAATTTTTTTAGTGTTAGAAGAAAATTTACATTTCGATTCAAAGTTTTTCAAGTTGGATTGCAAACAATTTGAAAAATGCTCTAATGGATTCTTGGAAGCAATGAAAATGTCATTCCCTAAAAATAATTTCCATTTTTATTCCCTCGGGGAGTTTAGAAAATTTATTATTCAGTTTTTGATAACATTTGGAGTTGACAAACCTCTAAAATATGTTGCATATTCTTTAAATACGAACAGAATGAGCCTCATACCTCAAACAGGTTTTATCAATAAAGTCATAAAATTAAGAAATAGACGTTGGGAAAAATTTCATTGATCCAAATTCCAGATTAAATCAATCATATCGGCATGTAATTTGCTAACAAAACTAAAATGGCTCGCAAAACGTTCCTTTTTTCTATATAATACTCCTAGATACTTGTACTACTATATTTTTTTGTGTATTATAGGAAGAAAATTTTTAATCACATAGTTTTCCCATATAAAAACAAATTCCTTTATAGACTTTAGCACAGTCCGAAATTTCTATTTCTTCTAACTTTCCCAATATTTCACTGGGTTATATGTTTATGGTGCAGTAAAATTACTGCTGGTGTTTTAATATCCCATATGAAAATAAATGCTGAAAGCAACCAAATATAAAACTGGATCAAGGTCTTTGCGAACACATTAATTCTCCCCCTCCCCCATTCTGTACACCACAACGACTCATTCAATCCAGACAGTCTGTATCATGACAACCCTCAGCAGCTCAGCTGCTCCCTTATTTAAGGCCATTAAAGATTTAAATAGAAAAAAAAACGTGAGTTCGAGTAAGTAAAAGCAACTATAAACACAATGGCTCGTCCCCGCCGTAGCGTATAAAGAGGTGGAGAACAAGGAATTTAAAAACGCTTTATATTGCGTTTAATTTCGGTATGTTTTTAAGTGAATGCACACGCTCTTTATTATTCATTTTTATTGTGCATGTATCATAGTCATCGTTTTAAGTACTCATTCTCATCGCACTTGTATGTGTAAATGAGCTCCACAAGGAAGGTCCTTAAAATAGCAAATGTTGTCGTGTGCTTCTGTGCTTGCATTTATTGGCTGTTTCTCTTTTTTCCATTCAGTTTAATGATGCCATAATATATGCAAAACAAGTAGAGAGTAGAGACACATACTCGATCGTGGAGATAAGGAATTACTGAAAGTGAATTTATTGAAAGTGAATGTAAAACACTGATTGTAGCAGTGCAAGTTAACGGCAGCATTTTTCCATATATCTTTCCCGTATTAAAAGATTCAAGTCGGTAGGTTGCTCGAAAGTAAGATGGCGCACTGAATTTGAGACTTTTTTTAATTTCTTTTAACATAAAGGTGTTTTAAAGATTACTGGACCGAAAAGCTTATCCAGAGAATTTTCGAAACGTTCTAAATCCTCTTAGAGTTTTTCTTAAGGTGAAGTAAGAAATTCCATCAGTTTGCAAAATTCCTAACGAGGAAGTTAACAAAATATTTCCAGAGGGGGTTTTAAGCTCCTAAGACAGGCCTATATACGCCTATGACCTAGCTGCAACACCAACAACTAATGTGTTCTAACACCCTTAATTTAATATAATTTAATAACTTCCTGGGGAACTACCGCGGTATTAGTCCTCTTTTTAGATTTGTCCAATCACTTGGTAATCAAGTGCTATTTGTATACCGAATTTTTAGATCCTTGTGTAGTGGGGCCAACCTGTAATATTGATGAGTGTGCGAGCCAGTGAGAACGCCTTCATATCTCAGGAAGCTTTCATTGTAAAATTTTTAAACATCAGCTGTAAGATTATCCAGTTACAAAATATTTTATATATATAGATTCATCACTTTATATTTAAGTGAAGGGGGGCACCAACACGGGATTTCATTTCGTTTAAATATGCACATAGTGTGTATAGGTCAGAATGCGGCCTAGATTAATACGGTATTATTATTATTATTATTATTTTGTTTTTGGTAAACTGTAAAAGCCTTAATCAGCCATAAAAGCGCAGTGTCTTAAAAACTTTTTATTTCGGGAAATAGTTTGGTATCTTGTAAGAAATATCTCGTATAACATCAATGTGACCAAAGTAGAATAGTTCGCATGTATACAGGCAAACATCAGGAGCATCATTATTAATTGTGGAGATATCGGGTTGGAACAGATTTTTTTATTTCAAAATTTTTTTCGATTGTAAGGAAAATAATATTTAATAAGTATCGGCTAAAATAACTATAAAAGTTAGTTTAAAAAATAATTTATATGAATACTCTCGAACTAGCCGCAGGTGATTATGAAACGCATTATATATATTTATATATATACACCACATATATATATATATATATATATATATATATATATATATATATATATATATATATATATATATATATATATATATATATATATATATATATATATATATATATGTACGTTGCATGTCCAAAACGTTGGTAAAGTCTTCGAATCCAGGAAAATATCTATGATAACCATTCCTACTATTGCTAAAGAGGGGCACAGACATAATCACTGTTCTATAGTGTCCTCTTTATCTACATCACAGTAGACATTATATCCAACTCCTAATCTGTGTTTATTCCCGCCAAGAAAAACACTTAGTAATCAGAGAAATCATTGTTATTGTTATTTTTTTTCTTATGCGGGAAGAGCAGAAAGGTTTTGTTTTTCATGTTTAGGCGAGTGTATAAATGCAATCAATAGTTATGGACCTCCTTCTATTCGTTTATTAGTCCTACGTTCAATTCTGAGTTTAAGTCTGAGTTTGCAAGGGTATAATGGTGGTATTATAGTTGCTACATCGTGCCAAGTCTAGCTAATTCTTCAGCCCTATTGTTCCCCCAAATGCTTCTGTAACATGAGACTCAAATCCTAGCGTTGCTCGGCCATCTCACTAAGACGTGATCAGCAGTCACGAGCTGTTTTTAATTTCAAAAGCATGAGAAGAGATGTCACGGCCTTATAAATAGTATAATTATAAAGATATATGTATGTCTATTAAGTTATCAGATGAGATGGCGACTTGGACGATTAGTAAGAGAAAAATAGGTTGGCTTGCAATTGGGATATCCAGTACTCGATTGCCGTTACTTAGCGGCAATAGACCTTAATAGAGCCTCCTACCCTTTGAGAAACAATCACGGATACAAGCCACATGGTCTAGTTTTTCTCTTGTCTTAGGAAAAGATGCCTCATTGAAGAAAACTATCAACTTAGAGAGTTTTAGACACCCAAGCCGTCGATTTCATCAGGATCTTAAGTAGTTCTAATATGTAATTCACGGATAAACATTTTGCTAAAAAATGTCGGTGGCTATTAGACGCACTAATTTAAATATTTTTTTTGCAAGAATACGTGCATTTTAATTAATTCTTTCGAATTAAAATGCATCAGATGGCCTCTGAGTGGCTTCTAAAATAACATGGGATGACCAAAAGCACTTAAAAGGCCTCAGAGATCCCCATATTTTTGCAATATATATAACCAACATTAAATAAATTTAGTCAATCAACAAAGTACATAAAGAAGTTGGGTATATTTTTAAAATAATATTTTAAAATTTTTACAATCATTAAATTATTAAATGCACTTTAGAAATTTAAACTCTATGACTCAAATGACTCTTAAAAATTTGTATACTTTTTTAATGCAAACACTTTCAGCAAAGATCTTCCTGCTCAAACTCTAACAATGATATTAAATTAAAATAATAACAAGGTTGTAGTATTTAAGACCCTTCAGGCATTTACATATTTGTTAAGGACACTAGAAAATATCCTTCAATTTGTAAAACTTACTTTAAATGGAAAGAATTTTCAATTAATTTCATTTATGGTTTTTCTAAAAATAACCATCAATTTATTACAAATAAAATGCTGCAGATAGATACTAAATACAGAAAGTGCATTAAAACTTCGTATCAATTTAATAAAAATCTTGCTTCTCTTAACCGGAAAAAAATTAGAAACGAATGAAATCAATTTTCAAATTGCAATAAAGTAGAACAGACAGACACACTAGCAAGAATGTTAAGCATTTTGGAATTTATTGTACTTTTTATTACACCTTTACTAAATATTGAATAAATATGTGCATGGAATTTTAGAAAACTCATACACATGTACCTGTCCGTCTGTAAGTGAGTTGAGCTCTTAATATTGATGTAATACCTTGACCACAACATCATTTATAAATCTAATAATGGAGAAAAAAAAATAAAATTGTTGTCAAGCCTTTTTTAAGAGTTTAAATTTTTCTTTATTTTCTAATTGAATAGAATGCCACTTTGGCAATAAAAAGATAGATCCTGTCCCGACTTCCAATGTTCCTGTTCCAATCGTTCCTACAGGCTATTTTGACTGAGATTTTTTTCATTATAATCCTAGATAGGAACTAACCCGTTCCGCAAAATGTGTATAGCTATTCGAGAGGCGTGGGGTAGTGGCACTCCATGAAGAGAAAGAAGCGTGAGTTTCGGCAAACAGGGCTCCGAAGCCAAGAAAGCATATTCAGAGGATTTGAATCTCCTCATTTTAAAATGGCTTCTAGATTATTGGATTCCCAATAATTTGCTAGCTAAGAGACGGCAGATTTGTTAATCATGAATATTATGTCGCCCACCTTCGTTCTACCCTGATATTCATACCACAATAATGGACCTGGAGTCCTCGGTTTTGTTAAAAAAAAATATTTGACTGCCTTCCTTCTATGATAGTGGAACTGTTTAGCATTTGCATTATTTGTATTCTAGGCAAGGACCCTAAATAATAATTATGCTCATTTTTCAGGTACCAAAAAATTGACCACTTTTAAGAAATATTGTATAGAAATTGGTTGTAATTATTATGTATAATAAAAATAAATATTTGTTGAACATAACTATTATATCCAATTAATATCTTATTACATTGGCTAATAACTATTATGATCGATAAATATTTATTTGTCTTACAGATAACTATTACTAAAGATTTTTATTGTTTTTATTTACGATAATAATTATTTTGAATATTTTCTTGTATTCATTGATCATATAAATAGGCTTTGCATTTGATTTTTAATTTTAAGTGGTTATACCTCTAATAAATTTACAATAATACTAAAGTAACGGAAAAATATAAAGTATTTGAATATGTATGTATGTATAACAAATTTTGAAGTGCATAAAACATTGTTGCTATCACATTTCCCTAGGAAAGAAGTTATAATTTTTCATTAAGTAATAATGGGTCGTAAAAGATGTTTCTTTATTAGAGAGTTTTAGCAGTTCCAAGAAAACTTAAATACATCAATTTGTAAAATCTGTTCTGCAAAATTTATTGGCGAAAATGTTGCAAATTTGAAACGGCACATGCTTTCTGCACATTTGGAAATTTATCAAAAAGAATTGGAAGGCGCAGGAGCAGTCTCAAATGAAAAATATAAAAAAGAGGGAAAAGTTACATTTACTGTAAAAATATCAAAACAAGAAGTGATCGATGCGTGTTTAGAGTTTGCTATACAACAGTCACAGCCTTTGTCTTTCTTTGATTCGAATGGATTCAAAGTGATAACAGCACCTCTTTTCGAAGGTCTTCGCATGGAGCCAATATCTTCCCAAAATATATGTGAATTAATTGGAGAAAAGTACAGAGATATTAAAGATCATATTATTAGAATTGCTAAGGAACAAATGGTTTCAATTAAAATGGATACTGCTACTTGCCATAACCGCGCAGTGTTGGGAATTAACTTACAGCTTATTGAAAAAAACAAGTGGGTTTGTTTTTATGTATAGAATTGATCTATTTATTAAAATCTTATAATTTTAGGTTAGTTGTGTATACTTTGTCTATAAAAGAAATTATTGGAAGGCAAACAGCTGACAATTTAAAAAATCAACTAGAAAGTGTTCTAGAAGAATTTAAAATAAATAAAAATCAGATATTTACCATTACAACTGATGACGGAAAAAATATGTTAAAGGCTGTGTCATTAATGGCGTCTTCCAATGATTTTGATAAAAGTGATGAGAGTGATAGTGCTGAAGATGAAGATGAAATATTCACACCAGAACTGCTTGGAAATTCCACCACAGTGTCAATAAAATGTGCTGCGCATACCCTACAATTAGCTGTTAAAGATTTTTTGGAGCAAGAAGAAAAACAAAAATTTGTTGATCGTTTCCGTCAGGTGGTAAAAGTGTTACGAACTCCAGCATTCAAAAGTTCTTTGCAAATGTTAAATGTGGATAGACCGAAAATTGACGTAGCAACTAGATGGAATTCAACATACGCAATGCTAGAGTCAGTGCTAAAGTGTAAAGAAATATGTTATCAGCAGTTAAAGGATTATCCGCATCCTCAGGAATGGGAAGAAGTTGAGGAATTAGTTTCAACTCTAAAACCTGTTTATGAAACCACGCTGTCGTTGCAAAACAAATCATTACTGTTAGGTGATTTTTATAAAACGTGGCTTACTTTAAAAGCTGTTCTTGTTTCAAAAAACAAAACAAGGTTCTCAGAAATGTTGCATACTTGCATTACAAATCGTGAGATGGAACTAATAAACAATGACATTTTAAATTGTGCTCGATTCTTGGATCCGAGATTTCGCAGAACTTTAAATTTATCGCAAAAACAAATTTCAAAGTCTTACCTTAAAAAAATAGCATGTAGATTAATAACGCTTAAACAGGTAATTTAATTTGGAGTTATAATGATAATAATAAAAATAATTACCATAATAAATCTTAGCATAAAGCCTCTGCTCCGGACGAATATGAATGCAATTCCTTACATAATCAATCTACACTATCCGATAATATCTTAATAGATGATTCTACTAATAATTCATCGATTCTACGAGAATCATTATCACTACTAGAAGTTGAATCTTCTTCAGAAGATGACATAGAAAATCAAATGTGTCAAGAAATCACAAATGCATTTGCTGAAATCGAAAGTTTCAAGCCATCAAAAGAGGATAGAGACATAGATTTAATTAACTATTGGCATGAGCGGAAGTACACTTATTCATTTTTAAAGAAATTGGCGTACATTGTGCATGCTGTGCCTGCAACACAGGTTTCGGTAGAAAGAGCTTTTTCCGCAGTGCGCTTAATATTGACCGACCAACGATGTAATCTGTCAGATGAAAAAATGCAAAAAATTATGTTCATCAAACTAAATATTTAATGTATTTTAAAATACTCACTATTGGTGTTCCCTTTTTATTATAGATTTTAACAATAATTTTAAAGTTAACAAGTGTTATTTCTTTTTATATAGAGCAGTGAATTAAAAAATCAATTTTTTCTATGTTTTGTTTCAATCTAAACCTCTTAACTACAATAAAGCATCATTTATAAAACAATTTGTGTCCCTAAACTTTATTTATAAAATGAGTTATAACGATTATGTTATTTCTTATTCATAACAATTAAAAATAATTAGTAATATATTTATCGAATAGTAGTAGTTATGCTTGAGAAATATTTTTTTTTGATATCCATAATAGTTATCATCAATTTTTTTAAATAAAAATTGGAAATAATAATTATTCTTAATATATAAAATAACTATTTATTCGTAATAATTATTCGCAATTTTTATCGAATAAAAGTTATAACTATTAAGTCCTTGATTCTAGGACATAGGGTCATCCTGAAAGCGCAAAACTGCTAAGATTGCTAGACATGGCGCAATTTTACAAGTTTCATCGGAGTCGGAACACTTGGTCTTGCCGCTACCCCATTGTAAGTTCATTCAACAAACAGAAAAGGAAATAAGTAGTAGTTAGAGCATCAGAAGTGACTTTAAAGTTGGCATTCAGTAATGGCCTCGCCTAAACATAGAGGGCACATCCTCATTACTTTGTACGAACAAGAAACAAATATTAATACCGGTTGACTTCTGCCGCAACTGCAATAATTTGCATAAATGTATGTCTCTGTACCAGCTTAATAAAAAGACTAATGTCTACGGTGGCTTTTCTTACATGCGATATTGTATTCAATGCTGCAGACATTAAACTGCAACGCATAATACGCCTCACAAAAAGCTCTCGTTTGCGGGACTGCGCTCAAGCAGAGTTTCCGTAGTATCACAATGCACCATATGGTCTAAGTGAGCCATCAAATTATGACTGCCACCTTTATCTAACCAGATTTAATCTAATCAGGATTCCTCTAATTTAGTTTATTTATATTATTGTTTTATTATTATGACTATTATTATTATTATTATTTTTTTTTTTTTTTGTAGAAAACACTAAAAAAATTTTTTGTTTCCCATACCATTTTCAATTATCCCACTGTGCATGTTTATAAGCCATCAACTCACCATTAATGATTATGAAAGCGTAATTGCTTTAAAATTATTTTATAACTACATGTGTGAAATAATTCGTATGTATATGAACATAAGGATTCAGTAGTTCATATCCTTGATACTTCCATACAATCACGTACACAGTCGTGTTTTTTGGTGTATGTATTCAAGAGCGATGTGCAATTGAATAGTTGTTGGGTTTTGCTGTTGATTGGGTGAGTGTGTACAAATATCTATCACTGTTTTGCTGCTATTCTCCTGTTTAAACCACAAAACGATTGATTGAAAGTTCTCGGTCAATAGATTTTGATTGCAAAACTAGAAAAGGATATGAAAGAGAAAAAAATAAGCAAAACATGTTAAAGACTGAACTAAATATTTATATACGTGTGTGTACTTTTTCACACACACTTTTCCACATGTTGGTAAAGGTGAGTGAATGCGTGCAACCTGCGGTTGATTAGAACCATTTATATTCAATGAATTTGAAGAGTATAGATTCAGAACGATTTGCAATCGTTATTAAGGAGATGGAAGTTTTAGTTTAGCTAGAGAAATTTCAAAACTGTTAAGTCTTGATAAATATTAAGTTAAAATTGTTTTAAATTTTCTTTGGTCAATAGTTCTTCTAAAGAACATATGTTTAAAGTCGAAGCCATATTGAAGACCCAAAATTGGTACACATAGCCGTAGCTAAAGTCTAGGTTACAGAGTACCTAAGAATATTTTTAGGACGGCAACAACCCTTGAACGAAGAGCAAAATTTTGTCAATTATTAGAACTTCCGCAAGGAAGGCAAATTTAGGGTTTGCTAAATTTGTTCTGCCTTATGTTTACACCGCCCCCCAAAGACAAACCTTTCTAAGCCCATATCTGTACAACATTAATATAATAATTATGATTTTATAATGTCAATTATAAACTATAATAAACATGTCTATGAATCTAAGAAATCAATAAATCTTTCCAAGATAAAAATATAAATGTTTCAGATGAAAACTTTTGCAAAAATTCTTGTTCGAAAAGTATCCCAAAAATTGCATTTTAAATTTCAGTCATAATTTTTTTAAACAAAAAAGCAATAAAAGTTTTCTTTTAAAATTTTTTTGCCAGATTCAGTACGGCATTTGTAATAATTTTTGGCATGTATTTTAGTTTTTAGCAAAGTTAATATATTAATAATTGTTTTTTTCTGCTCTTTACGTTCCCTTTAATAATAATAACAATAATAAAAATAAATTTTTGTATATAATTTTCTAAGCCACAAAGTTTTACTATGGCCCTCTATTATAATGTCATATTTTATTTAAATTATTTTCACCATTCAACATTTTTGTTTTTGGCAAATTCTCAACTCACCGTTGCACAGTTTTAGACCCAAATGTGAAGTGGAATAAATAAATAAAAAATATACATTTATATGTATATACGAAAACAGGCAGCCAAAATAAAAACACTGAACAAAATATATAAATTTTACCCTTTAGTGTATGAAAATCTTTACTGCAAATTAATATTAGGAAAAATGAAAAGTGCAAAAAATTTTACAATTAAGAAATTTATAAGAAAAAAAAAACAAATTCAGAATGGTCAATTATGACAGCCACTCATTACACAATATTATTGAACTGTTATTATCTCGGATTTTTCAACAAGGACTTTGCTTTCCAACAGGGGCATATTGGAATAACAGGACAGATGTGATATTTTAGTTGTTGACATATCAGTAGTGAAAACTTTGGTTATTAATGCAATGAATTAAAATTTGCTTGAAAATTACATAATTATATTGAACATCTAGTATAAAATAGGATCTGTAAATCCTGATATTTTCGCTCTTCTGTGACAACTACTAAGAATTTTGCCAACAAATTTGAGTTGACTGGCTCGATACATAATAAGCCAATACCAAGACGTGGAAAAATCTCTACCGTGAGCCACAGTTTTGAAAAAAAAGATCCAAGTTTGTCAATTCCTCAACGATCTCAACAATTGGGAGCATCCGCTACAACCACGAGGCGAAATTTGCTTGAGGATTTGACTTGGAAGCCTTACAAGGTGCATAGCCATTCTCTTCGCCTTAGATTCCCTAAATTTATTCAAGAGCAATTCATTGATTTCTGTGGAAAAGTAATTTTTTTTCTCCAAGGCGGACGTATTCATAACAGGAGGAATTGACTGCGCTGCTGAAAACTTTCTTTCCAAATATTTTCGTTGCTCATTGTCATAAGTTTATTATTTGTTTTGATTACTTTTGAATAATTTTTTTTGCTTTTAATTTGCTGCCCTTGGCATTGATTAAAGAGAGAGAGAGAGAGAGAGAGAAAGAGAGTGAAAGAGAGTTGTTTTCTTTTATACTGTTAAGTTTATCTGTAATTCGCCTTGTTTTAGACGAAATTCATTTTCGTTTGCTTGGATGCTTGAACAAGCAAAACAAACTCCATTAGATTTTCTAAAAATTCAAGAGCAATTGTTGAGAAGCCGGTGCATGATGAAAGTGTCACTGTGTGGTGCTCTATAAGGCCTGGAGGCGTGATTGGACCATTTTTTCCCTCAAAAATTCCAATGAATTTTTTTCCAAAGCAAATTTCCTCCTGGTCAAATAATTTCAAGAAATTTAGCTGCTAGTTGGCCGCCCCGATTATTTTATCTAACCCCACTGGATTATATTTTGTGTGGAAGGAATTGTCATCTGTATGTGTAGTGCTGGCGGACATCTATCCTATATCAGTTTGCATTTGTAATTGACATTTTCAAAGAATTTTATGTAAATTCTGCTCTGGAAAACAAAGTTCTTGTTGAAAGACCCTATATTCCGAGTATTAAATATTAATTCTATTATTGTTTTGGCCTAGACATTGAAATCAAATATGTCACAACTATTGTCATAAGAAAAATTACCCTCAAGATTTAAAGAAGGTTTTCGCAAGCTCAGGTGATAGTTTTTATTTATATCTTATTTATGTCAAAATTTTCTGTCATATTTTTACGTATTTCTATTTACACCGGTAAAATCAGGAATTATGTCCATTAGACTTATACCAAAATATATAATATAATAAAATAATCCAATACATAGAAAAACCTAATTTTAATTAAAACGAAAAAAAATATTCTACGAGAAATTTCAATCGCCTTCAATAAAATGATGAGCTCAATTTTACTCAGTTTTTTTCCCCAGTGTACTTTGGGTACAGCATTAATGTACTCTAAGGTAAATTAGGTTACATTAAGTTAGATTTTTGGAAACATAAAAAATTTACATTTTTTAAATAAAGTCAGCAAAGAAACAACAAACTATTTATTGTTACAGTAGCAAAAATAAAAGATGCGGAAAACAACTTTTTCTGTTGCTCTTTTGTTCCACCAAAGTCTATATCTGACCAACACAGGCAAAACAATTTGTTAGATGTTGACAATAAATAAAAACAAAAATAAATAATATATAAATGTCCTTTAATTTTACTTTTTCTATTTAAAGACCTGGTTTGTTAAATATTTTAGGCAACATTTACTTGGCTGTTGGCAAAAGGACTTTCATTGTATTTTTTTTATAATTTGGGTGTGTAATATTTCTTGTCTGAAAAACATGATGTCCTCTTAACATATTTGCAGTAGGCAAAAGGTACCCTTTTTAGTTTTGAAAGAGGTACTTTTCACTTTTATGTTTTTATCATTTTTTTATTTTTTATCAAGGGGTAGGAGAAATTTTGTCAACTAGTGTGTTAATAGTTTATATTTTATGGTTTTGTCATTTTTATGTGTATATTTTTTAGACTCTCTTTTTTCGTTCTAATTAAATAATAAAAGGTTTATTAATGTTAAACAAAGTTTTTCCAAGCCGTTTGATTTATTTGCTTTTTTATAGTTTGAAATAGTTTTCCTTTAATGTCATATTGCGTATGAATGCAGTCTCAAGCTTTCGAAAAATAAATAGTCCCTTTGGAATAAAACCTGCTTGTTTGAATTTGTTGTCACTCCTTGAGGGTAATTTTTTTTAGGAAAACCAGCATTCGCCCAAATGGAATTTTCTTCTACAGAAGTTTTGTTTTTGATTGCTTAACAAATTTTATTACATACAATATAAATTTTTTTTACAAATTTAAGTAATTAAATGTAAACATACACTCGGTTCACACATGGCAACTACTGTCGCGCAACTTTTAATTCAGCTGTGAAAAAGATAGAGAAGGTAGCACATATGTTCTCTATCTTTCTCACATCTGAATTTAAAGTTGCCCGACATAAGCTTCTGTGTGTAAAGCACTCTACTTGCTTGCCTGCGCAATACATGATATATAAACCAGTATGATACTTCCAAAGTTAGAGTCTTATAAAATTTTAAATATTGGAAATTTGGTAACTTTAAGCACCTCATGATTTTGGAACGCATCATCGTACACAAATAAGAGCGCTGGATTTCTAATAATTGTTGCAAGGACGTCTAAAAATTTATGATGTCTATATTTGCATACAATTTAAGTTTAGCTTTTCAAAAATTATGTATATTTTTTTGTGAATTAAAAAAAAAATTCACATAAACTGTTGGACTAAAAATTTCTTTTGATTATTTGAGTGTGAAACAAATTGTTTTTCTTGAAAATAACCGATTTTCTTATGGATAAATGGACCAATACTCCTGGGCTGACCCCTACTTGTGCAATGCATTTGCTAGAACTAGGACAATAGGTTATTGGAAGGGGAATAGAGGGAATAATGTCTGTAGACATTCAATTTGAACCTTTGCTTACTGAAAGAGAGCGGAAAGTGTTATTTAAGAAGGTTATTCTGTATACAAATTGTTCGGCCAAACAACGAATTTTCAACTTAATGTGTAGTGGAATTCGTTAGCACATGGACCACGAGTGTATGCGCTCTCACTGAAAAATTTGTTGATCGTAAAAAGAAGCGAGTTTTGGGAAGTAGTTTCCTAATCTCCTTAGAGCACACTTCATTGAAGTAACGATAAAACAGCACATTTGAGCTCCAACATATTGGAGCAGTCAATATAGTTGGACACATTACTGTCACCAATGAGCTTCTTTGCCCTCTCCTGTATGTGCTTAAGTAGCTTCAAAATAGATTTAAATGCAGCGGCTCATAAATGAGATTATATATTACATCTTCGGACGGATGAAGGCGGTGTAAAAAAACCGGTGCACTTGAGTTTTTCTTTAGCCACATGAATCATGTGCTCAGTACATCGAACATCAGAATGGATTTTCATGCCAACAACATCCAGAGTTTTCTAATCCTCACATTTATATCACCCATATTTACAAATGGATTAGCATAATCGGTCATACGTTTTTGTGTTCAATGAGGGCTCTGATTGCGTAAATTTTCTAATTGCACAATTAAGGTGTGTGGCTGAATATAGTATCAATAAAAATCAAAAAACAAAAGCATGAACCTGCACTGCAGTGACAAACCGTCTTTACGCCATTCTACCAATTGCGATTTGTATCCAAAATACGCAAGGAATTAGGATTTTATGAATATATGTAGTATTTGCCCAGTTCGACAGAGTAGAAAATGGACGCCATAAACTGTTTTGACTTTCTTTCGAATAAAACGCTGAAGAGTGAATGATCCTCTGACGTCTGCTAGAAATGTTAAATTTTAGTTTCTAAGCAATTGATTATTTGTTATAGATTTTAGTTCCAGGATGCAGTTGAACATTTTAAATAAATCATGTTCTTTTAAATTTAAAAATAGGCAGTGCATTGAAAAAAGTGAAGTAAAGTGGCTGTTCAGTTTCTTCCATACATTGAAACAATATTAGATGTTGATGGCAGTATTTAACAACCACATATTTGTCTTCGCAAATTGTCAAATTCTTTATTATTTTGTCATAATTTCTTATCGCATGCATGTTGAGTTTTATTTAGTGGGTATAAAACGAACTTAACACATTTAGAACATTTTTTGTAACCCTAATATTTTTTCCAACACTAATTTTGACATATAGGCAATCAATCATATCATCGAAATGCCTAATATTTTTGTGTTATTGTGCTTGAAGTATAACTGCCTGTACGTTGTGAATGCGGTACAGTGAAATAACTCCCAAATGAAATAAGTCCCAATGAAATAACTCCCAATGAAATAAGTCCCATGAAAAATGAAATAACGCCCAACTGAAAAAAATGAAATAACTCCCAAAGTCAAAAATGAAATAAGTCCAAATTTTTGGGACTTATTTCAAAATGTAAAAATAAATCCCAATAAAAATGAATTAACTCCCAATGAAATGAGTCCCAACAAAAATGAATTAACTCCCAATTTTTTTTGGTTTCCTTTTACAGAACGCTTTTTATTTCATACTTATATGTAAGCATATACATAATAGTAATAATAATTATAGGTATAAATTTATGTATATTATACATAATTTAATAACAAAAATTGTTTAAAAAAAAGTTAAACATTCATTTACAAAAAAACCGCCATCGTGTCGTTAACTTCTGCACGACAAACAGGGCAATTGAATGTTTCAAGTCTATTTGCAATACTTGCAGCTTGTAGTTTTAGGACGCAAGAATTGCACGTTTTTATGTGTTTGCAAGGAATCAGCAGAATATTGGGTTCAACCTCCAAGCAAACCACACACAGAATTTGAGAGCGCGGTAGTGTTGGTGGCTCCGATACAGTATCATCCTTCTCATCTTCATCTTCAAAATACGGGTGTTCCTCAAAGAGATCTTCATCTGGCTCCATCTCATAAACAATTTTATTTTGCGGGAAAACCAACCGATTTATGAATGCAGTCGCAGTTATGGATCCAGAACGTAGCTCTTCATTGGCTTTTTCAATCAGTTCCGCTTTTTCGATAAATTTCCTCCTTTTTTTAGTTTTTCCCAAAGCTCCACCGCTATTAGTCAGCAATTCAAAATCTCGGGACTTGTTGAACTCTTCTGTTTGTAAAACTTTAACAAACTTAAAAAAATTTCCCTGTTTGGGAATAATTTTTCCCAGCACTCCATTATATCCTTCGACGGCGGAAGTCGTTCGAGTCGTTGTTTCAAAAACAGACAGTGCGTCTGGCCCAATCTAGGTTGGAGACCAATAATAAACAAATAAGAAATTATGTGCAAGATAATTTATACTAGTGTTGTTTAAAAGTATTTACCTTCTGTAACCATTGCTTTTCGAAGTATTCCAAAAAGTCCGAAAATTCGAAATGACGCTCGAGCGTTTCTATGTCTTTCTTTATTTTCCCGAATGCACCCAGTATGTGCATGGCAGGCAACAGGGGAAGCGATAATAGTTTATGATATTCCAATGACGCCTTATTGTTTTGTCGAATCAATTGAGATAATTGTTTATGTTTTGTAGTTATTTGTCGTCGTACTGCCTGGCAAAAGTGGAACCAACAGCCATAGATTTTTGCATCCAAAAATGAAATTTTAATAGCCCTTCTTAGACTCGCTTCATAATCGGTGATAAAGGTCGCACCATTTAAGTTTAATACATTAGAATTGATATAATTAAATAAATGGGCATAGCATTTTGCTGACTTTTTATTCGTCAAAATAAAAAATACTGGAAAAACCTATTGGAAGTAAAAATAAAAATTAGTCTAATTATTGTATAAGAAATCGCGTGGCGGCGCGCGGTGCGGCGTGATTTGCATTCGCGATGACTAACCTTTTCATAATATTCGATATGCAGCAAAATCAATTGTTTAAAACATCCCAGCGGTACAATTGAAAATGTTCCATCGATCAAAATCTTTTTATTGTTGTTGTCGGGAATATTTTCATTAATGAGCTTGACTATCTTATCGGATCCAAAGACGCAGTATGCAAAGTCATTCGAGTCGTGGCACACTTTAAAAAACGCTGTTTTCTCTTGGCCCTCATGCAAAGTAAGTCCAAAATTTGTGAAGATATTTTCCTTCTGAAACATACTGACAACATCTGTTGGAGTCTTCGGAGATGCCGCAAAAATTTTTGATGTCAAATATTGCAGACCTCGTTTAACTTTGTTAAAATCAATATTTTTCGTCGCTTCCTGGTTGCTTTAATAAAGAAAAGCATTGTTAATCACACAATGAAAGTAAAAATAGTTTACACCACTATTCACTTACCTTACGCAAATGTTCCCAAAATTCGCCCGTATTCCGTTTACAACGTTAGCTGCGCCCAAAGTACTTGAAACATCCAAACATTTATCCTTAATTTCGTTGAGGGCTTTTAGCTCATCATACAGTTGCTGTTGGTCTCTATGGTTATGTTCAATGAAATCAGTTACCTTACGACACTGCCCATTTTTTAAAATCACTCGCGACTTGCAATTTCGTTCGTAGCACGTATAATATTGCCTTCCTTTGGCTTCAGATTTTTTTAAATAAAATTGTTTTTCATCTACAATGTATAGCACTTTACTATTTCTTCTTTTGCCACTCATTATTTCAAACGCGAGAGTTGTCATTTTTTTCACTTTAACATCGATCTTCACTAAACAAAATTCTAACAAGAACTGATGATGTTTACACTGTTTTATTAAGTAAAATACGTGATTGCTTTGAAACTACAGTAGTTTTCCGATTTAACGAACCATCGGTTTAACAAATTCGGGATTTAACGAACTCATAAAAATTTTGAATTGAGTACCGTAATTTTGTACTCGATATAACGAACAAATACAAAATTAGAGTCTTAAGTATAGAATGAGATGCAAATACAAAGATTTCCGCAAACAATATGCAAAAGCAATAGACACAATTCTGATGCAAGATCTCAATACAATTTCATATGAATTGCATTTATTTTATTTATTACTCTGTTTATAATTAAAATAACAATAAAGGCATTCTCCAAAAATTTTAGAGTTGTTATTTCCATAGTTTTTGAGTAAACAAACTTTGTCATAAATAGTACTCGGTTTAACAAATTTTTCAGTTTAACGAACAGGGCTGACATTATTTAGTTCGTTAAATCGGAAAACTACTGTACTTGTTTTAAGACAGTTTTAAGAACCGTTACAAAACCATCAAAATTTACCAAAATGCAATTTTAAGAGAAATGAAATAACTCCCAACAAAAATGAAATAACTCCCAATGGTAAAATAGTGTTTGCAATTAAAATGAAATAAGTCCCAACTGCGATGAAATAAGTGCCAATGATAACTCCCAAATGAAATAACTCCCATCAAAAAAAACTGTTGGTACTTATTTCATTTGGGAGTTATTTCATAATGAAATAACTCCCAACAAAAATTATGAAATAAGTCCCAATTTGTATGGAAAAATTTTTGGGATTTATTTCATTTTTCCATTGGGACTTATTTCATTTGGGAGTTATTTCACTGTACCTGTGAATGCCACTGTAAACTAGTGTACTAGACTTGTCAGAGCACCGCTGGTATGAATTCTGTCATATACTCCTTTTTTATGCTTTCTTACTGCTCTGATTTCAGTTTTCCATTCTCTATCTATTGCATATGTTACAAAGGAATCAAATAATGGGTGGCAAATTGAAAGCTGCCTCTTATATCTAACTTACTTGTAAGCTTATCTGACACGGACATCTGCAGATTTTGCGGTGAAGATGAGGAGTCGATGGAACAATTGATAGCAAATTGTGGGGCATTGCGCACAGAAAACACAGGACTCTACATGCATATATGCTGAGTGAAGAGGATCTGCTAATGCTCCCACTGAAGGAGCTATTTGCGAACGTATTAAACTGCTAGGGACAGGGGAAGCACAATAGATCAACAATGGTTGCAGTGCAAAGGGCCACCCTGGGCCAAACCCCCATTACATTACAATTACAATTACAACTACAACTTACTTGTAAGCTTAACGCATTAGTATGCCTTGATACAACAAATACAACGATACAAAAAACCTACAAAGCTTTTTTTTAAATAAATGATATACTATTCTAATGGCTTATCAATTTAGCAATTTATTTCAAATCAATATGATTTTTATATTTTCCGGCCAAGATTTTACTTTTCAATTTGTTAATAATAAATATTTTCTTAGTTTTTGAGCCGCCAAAAACCAGTCATCGCAATAGATTTTCTCCACAATTAAGCACTTTTTACAAAAATGTTTCAGCATATTTCTTAGACGTCTGAATATGATATTAAGAGCGATTTTCGCTACTATAATTGCGTTTATTTTGTTCTGAGTAACAAAATGGATATACGTACATATGTATACACATATGTATTTTGCAGCTTGTATTCTGTTTTAAATACAAGGTGGAGGAACAGTAATGCCATAATATGAATTATTCGCCTTTTTGCAGGTGGCGCTAAGGGCCTCTGGGCTCTGACACTTAGAATTAGTTGTTAACAACCCATGGAGCGATACGTACCTCAAGAACGTGGAATTAGTGTTTTGTTTATTTGACAAATTTTCATTCTATTGTTCAGTATTTTGTTTGGCTGAGCTTCCAAACTGAGTCCCCTTTATATTTCAGAAGAAGTGGTAGGTTTCATATTGCTCGTTCGACCAAAAATACCACTGCTGTTGCCGAGGACGCCAGAGATAATCCATAAACATTAAGGGGATGCCGATGCACGCAATTATTCCTCAGCAGACATTTGTTGCAATGAATTTTTGTAAGAGATTTGAAAACTTTCCCTCAGAAAGTTGCAACTGTTTAGGTTAATTTCATAATTTAATTTAGGTTAATTTCATACTCTGTTGAACTTGATGCATGAAGAGGCTGATATCGTATTAAGAATCATAATGAGAGACGAAGACCATTTCCATTTAATTGGATGCATTAACAAACAAAATTTGCTTTTCTGGTTTCAGAGGATCTACATACATGTAATGCATTATGAGCCACTACATCCCCTCAAAGTGACTGTTTCGTATGAAATTTTGCAGTGTAAAAGTGACTTGACTTATTATTTTTGAAGACACCGGTGGCACCACCGTTACCGTAAATGATGGGCGTTACAAGCAGGTGCTAAACGAATTTTTTTGTTGAGACAAATTGCCGCATTGGGTCCCAAGCATTGTTGGTTTGAATGAAACAGTGCAACCGTTCTCATGGCTCGGGCGACTATAGAAATTTTGATATACTAATTTTCAGGTCGAGTAATATCCCATTGTGGAGGTTTGAACTGGCCGTCCGGATCGTGAGATCTAACAGCACCAGATTTCTTCCTTTAGGGATTTTTCTTAAATCATGAACCTCGCAAGTTTTTTAAAGCTACTCGTAATATTGAAAAAGAAATCACCAATTTGGAGCCAGATTTTTGGTCAGCAAGAATAAAAATGCCGTAAGACAATTGCGCTCATCTGCATTAACTCGTGAAGTGGCCACTGGAGCGATATAATATTTTCTAATTAATGCCATAAATTTAACAAATTCAAATAATTTTTTTCATGAAAACAGAGCTTTTTTTCATTTTTAACATAATGGCAGCCAATTCAAATTATGACATTACTTTTGCACCACCTTGTATGTGAAGAAATAAATAATAATGAGATTATTTCTAATGACTTTTTGCTATAAATATTTTGAATTTATTGTTATCCTTTAAGGATATACTGTTAAAACAGTATTTCCCCATCTATTTATTGCCTTTTGTTCGCTGAAGCATTGTTAGTTTTTGCTTCCATTTATTTTCAAGCATCAATATGTATAAAAAGCAATTTTCACCATTTCATGGCAATTAATTTTTTGCGTTTATTCGAAAAGTCTGCTAAATTACCCATTTCCGCAACGGACATGTTTAATTGAACAGTGCACAGTGGGGCCAATGATCATGTGCTGGACTATTAATTTGAAGAATCGAGTTCGAAATGTTAATAAGAGGGGTAGATAGAGTATTGATAAAGGCAGTTAAATTCTGGTTGAATGTTAATGCTGCAAGCCTTTGTTGCTCGCTTTGGTAATTCGTATGTTTATAAGTCGTGGAACATACTGCCAAGAAGATAGTCATAAGTAAAATATAATAAATATTACAAGAGAGAGAAAAAAAAACTCTAAAATTTTGGTCTTTTGAGTGTCGTATTTTTCTTTGTGTAATTTAAATATATATTAGATCTGTAAATACATTGCAAAGCGGCGAATATATAGCGGCGAAAAATAATTTTTCATGAATAATGTACTTTTATTAATTTTATCTCACCCTGCATTTACACATGCAAGTAATTGCTTGCAAATGTAGCATACAAATTATGAACGGAAATTTTGTAGAAATATTTGAAAGTCTTGCAATTCGCTTGGATCATTACACAGTCAATTAAAAATTCATTTTTGAAATAAAAAGTGGCAGCAAAAATTGTTCTAATTTTGAAGATCCAATAAAGAAACATTTATTACCTTGCACTTTTAATGCTTTATTTGAATTATAGCTTTGGGTTACCCATGACATAAACTGCAAGGGAAACAGTTGGTTAATAATTCTAAAATTATATTAGTTGTATTTTCTTGTATTTTTAAAATAAAAATTTTGAATTCTTCCATAACTTTAAAAAAAAAGATTTAACTAAAATTATTATTTTAACAAAATCCAGTAAATTCGTGTACAAATTAGTATAGGGCGACTCTGTTTATTATGTTTGTAAATTCTCTTTTACTTGCTGCAATAGTGGACAAATAACTTTCCTGTGAAATGTCTTGCAAGTTGAGCTGCTAGTAAGGAAAGTGTAAATGTGATATTAAAAAAAAATTTGACAGCTCCTTGAAAGACCTCTTGTCACTTAAATAAAATTTTTGAAATTAATTGCTTCTATACAAAAATCTATTCGAATTTGAAATAAGCAATAACCACCGTTGTTTTAGTGAATGGTTTAAGTGGACTTCAATGTTGCAAGATCAATGTTGAGCATCATCCGACAACATGGATCATGGAAATCTTTACTTTGTGAAAATAACTTTTCTTTCTTTTGTTACGGATTTTTTGCGTCACTGTTCATAATATTCAATGCTGTGCAGCTTAAAATTCTCCTCATGTCCATTTTGTTTCTACGGCGAGAAAGAATCTCCCATTTAGTCCCCTCAGTGCCAAATATATGAATGAACCTAACATGAAAAAACAAACTAAAACGTTACTGAAATTGTTGTTAAAAGTAACGAAATGAAAAAGAAAATTTATCTTGAGGCAGTAGCATTAATTTGTCAACACGCGCTCTAGCTTTCATTAATTACCAAAATGTCAACTACTAATCCAATTTAGTAAATTTCTTCTTTTATTTTTGTCCATGCCTTGGCTTGAGGATTGCCTGAAATGTATAGAATATTTTCTCCTTTCTCTTTGACCATTATTTTTCCTCTTTTTTTATTTTTGCTACATCTACTATTAGTGGCGTTTACTTTGTCAACACGTACTAATGCCATTGTGCTTGTAACTATTACAGCTTGTAATCTACAGCTGATATCAAATGCTTTTGAATTGAAGTGATGAAAGTCGGGGACGGAACAAAAAAATCCTTTTTTAATTATTTGTCCTTCAATTATTCAGTTTGTTGTCATAAATTAAATTAATTTCTATGTATTGCAAGTTAAGTTAAGCCGGCTAATGCTTCCTTAACTTACGAGTTTGTAGGCTAATGTAAGAAGAGTAATTTTGTATGATTTTGGAAAACGATGCTCGTAGTGGACAACACTTAAATTCCTCATAAATCGTTGCAACCTCTAAAGACGAAAATCATTTACAAATATGCTACAAATGTTGTTTTTATGCCTGATCAAACCGAACTCGATTAAACCGTGTGAACCTATTTCTTTCACCTACGGTAGGATTATAGCCTATATTCATCTTGGATTTTTCAAAGCGTGTGGCACTTAAGCGAAAACATCACCGAAAATTATCTGCAACTTAAAAATAAATTTTTATGGAATTTTAAACTCAGAAATTTCTTAATCCCGAAGCAAAAATACGATATATCCTTTTTCAAAACTAGGACCCGGCTGGAGGAGTGGGGCAACCAATGCATTTCCATAAGTAACCAACCTATTTGAGTGAAATTCTAAACCTAAAAAGATCCTCTCATTTGGAAGCACCAATAGGCTGTCTTTCTTTATGCAAGGACTCGGCCGATGGAGCGCATAAAAAGGAAAAAAGGGGAAGGGGAGGAAGCAAAGCAATTTATGCTTCTTTTATACTGTGAAACCGATTTTAATGAAATTTTAAACATAATCTTGTGAAGAGGGGGAAGAATAGCGGGGTGTTTAATGAAATTTTAAAACAGATATTTTATTCATAATTAAAATCTAAAAACTGTAAAGCCTTTTAGTTTGTCTGCAGAAGTGCCCAGAGTCTTTGACAACAAAAACTACGGCCTTCGGACTACTACTACAGAACACTGGCTACCAGTCACTCCTTAAATGCAACAACGGCGTAACTCAAATTTTAGAGTTATTGATGAAAAAGCCTTCCTCAATATCCTCCTTATATGTAGGAAAAATCGTAATCATAAAAGTTTAAGCACTCTGGGACTTCAGAAAATACACTTTCTTTGTGCACAATCTATACTGATATAGTGTTGGGGGCAAAAGTTAATTTTTCTCTTATAAATAACCCAACTTTCTGCAGAATTCAATTTAAATAAAATTTTTATATATACATACAAACATATAGTTGTAAAAAAAATTATAATAATAATAAGAAGTTGGAAAGAAGAAATCAAAAACATAAGTGTGAAAAAAGGCCAAGTTTTAAACTAATATTTTCGGTTCTTAAAAGTTTTGAGATCAGAATGGCGACCAATTTCTTGATATGTAGAATACCATTTTATTTGTAGATAATTTACTTACATGAAAATATTTTTACTTTTCTAATGTGAAACAGAATTATGGGTATTTGTTTATCCATTTAATATGGAAAAGAATTATGGGGAACACTTTTTGCCAAGTTGGCTGGTGGTCTGGAAATGAGATAGTAACTATTTTAGTTATCAAGAACTTGGTTCTCATTCTGATCTCAGCACTTTTAATAGCCGATTTTTTTTAGATAGAAGCTTGGCCTTACTTTCTCATCTACGCTTTTGAGCGAATAAAGTTTCCTGTAGTAAATATGTTGTCTTCGTTTGTCGTCAACATGAACTTCGAAACAAACCCGATGGAGGCGGCACAGGTTTTTGAAAATAGATAAATGCAACTCGATATAAAATTAAACAAGAACCAAACAGTTTTTAAGGACAATTATAGTTTTATATTTAAAAAAAATTTAATTAAAATTTAAACTCTTCAATTTTAGTGCTTTCACGTAGTGGTAAATGAAAAACCTATTTATTGGGAGCATTTGGCTTCCACAAAGGACCTTCATCTTACACGAGTTATGGCAGCAGTTTTCGCATTGCTCTTTTTGTCTTGTATCAGTTTCTACTGTAGCAGGTCTAGGATAATGGGGCTGTTATCTGTCGTTGCCTAGAAATAACGCCCTCTGTGTATTTTGTGTAGTGGTGAGGAACCTTGCTAATCTTTGCTTCCTACCTTTTTTCCATGGGGTGTTGGCGGCGCCTGACCTTTGTCATGATGTTGTCCTCTTTTCCAGGGATAGGGGCGATCAGGGACCTGGGAAATTTTATTATATAAAATGATTAAATTATTGAAATAAAATAAAATTTAAATAGTCTAAACTATACTTCTACTTAAAATCATTATTTATTTAAAAAAAACGTAGATTCATTTTGCTTTCATCTCACGATATTCAAGTGAAAATAATAAAAATTCTTTTGTATTCACTTTCCTTGTTGCGGACTCGGAAACCGTAATATACACGAATATTGAATATTTGAATCAATAGATTTCATGCGAAGTTTACGCGGTGACCCCATACACTAGTATTCTAGACAAGACGTCTAGTGTACTACAGGGTAGTATGTTCGATTCCTGCCGCAGTTCGTACTTGTGTTTGTTAAAAAAATATAACAAAAAACTTGTATCACTTCTTCATATTGCCAAAATAAAATAGTTGATATATTAATATTCTAACAAAACATCATTTATACAGAAAGTGAAATGAATGAATGAAAAAGAAAAATTAACAAAAAGTCTTGGAATTCAAGGAGTTGTAAAAAATTATATTTTTGGACATTTTGTTTTGGTATTGTTTTCTATTGATGATTGTGTATGTTCTGTTGGAGTGGGTATGTGTGTGACAACAGATTTATTGGCTTAAAACTGTTGTTGTTGTTGCTATTAGATTTAATGCCCAATTGGAAATGTTGTAATTACTTGCAACAAGTTTGAGCCACTGTTTTGATGAGTTAATCTGTGTTATAGATTGAATAATATACACATTGATGATAGAAAAATGTTTTATGAATAGAAGATATCACAAAAAATATAATAAATAAATGAAATAAATGAACAAAACGAGATTAGGGATAAAAGGCTCAGTATATCACAACTGCAGTTGATATCGATTTGGAAGGTATTAAGGCAATAGTTGCGAAATGGAAAGTTTAGTGGAATTTTGCACATTTTCCGTGATAAGTTTAGTTAAACACAAAAATTTCTTCCCTTATTAATGTATTCTTAAACACATAAAATGATATTAATAATTTTTATTATTTAAATTATTTAAAATTTTAATACTCTATTAAAATGCAACAACCCCACGCCTTTTTGCAATATCAATTGGTCATTAATGTGGACATGTTTAATTCCCTGCGTATGTATTTATAGAATTTATGTACCACTATCTACAGAACATACATACATATGCGCAACTAGTCGTACGTATGTGAATAGCTGCGTTTTACCCTTGTAAATATATAATGACATATGTAAATATTCCTTGCCCAACTGTGTCAATAATGACTTCAAACTAATTTTATTTAATTTATTTATTTATGCTGGTATTAATTTTAAATTATATATTTTGTTAAAAACTTGGTCATCAATCGATTACTCACCGAAAAGATTTGAAACACAATAAATTATTTTCTGGGGGGCATTGATCTTTTTCATTTTTTACTTGAAGTTAAAGACTTTTGTTACACAAAATTTCACTTTTTCAAAGAATTTACTAAAGGCTTAACTTTTTAAGACTGGAAATACTTAACTGCAATAGCGTAGTAAAGCTCATTTTCTATGCCACTACTATGGAGGAGTTCAGAACAAATGCTTAAAGCCACTGAACAATGGCTTAAAGCCACTGTGCATCTTATTAACTCTTTACCAATATAACCAAGGAAAAACTTAAAAGTCTTTCTTGAGGAATGACATTTTAATTGGTTTCGAAATACCAACTACGAGGGCAGGCCAATAAGTGTAACGTTTTTCAATATTTTTAGTCACTCCAAAAAATTTTATTTGTTGAGGTCAGCAAAAAATATATTTGTTTGTGAAATGCTTTCATCCTTGCAGTCAAATATCTTTCCATTTAGTTTTGGAAACAGGAATTAGTCATACGGGTCAGAATGCGGAGAATGGGGTAAATGAGGGTGCAATTCCTAGCCTAATTCATGGTATGTTGACATTGATACTGTACATGAGTAGCCCTTGGCACTGCCATGGTGGAAAATAACTTTTTATCTCGGCCAAATACGGACATCTTCTTCTTCAAACCCTTATTGAATCCGACACAATAACTTGGCATAACATTTGTCATTGATCGTTTTACTTTTTTAAAGCTAGCTTATATGAATTATACCGCGTGCATCTCAAACAACTTTCGCCACGACCTTTCTGGCTGACAAACACAACTTGGCCTTCTTTGGCACCGATTCACCCCCAATAAACCCACTGTTTATACTGCTGTTTGGTCTGTAGTGTGTTGTGGTGGATTTATGTTTCACCCAGGATTATGAAACGGCACAAAACTCCTCCATATTGCGGTTGAACAACGTCAAACGTTTCTGCCAAATTGACACACGATTGCGTTTGTGGTTGATTGTGAGCGCTTTTGCAATCTCCAATCAGCCAACGTTATATCGTATATGTTTTCCATTATTTCGATTGTAGAGACCACAAGTGGGCGTAGAGAATGCTCGGCATCTTTTGTGCTTATACGGCTACAACGAAGTTTGTTAGACTACTTTTTCATAATTGAAATTGATCGTGCACGATTCCCATGAAACCTATCAAGACTAGCCTTGGTTTGAATTATGGTTTTCTTCGCCAAAACTAATCCTTAATGAGCACACGAAATTCATACTTTTTTTTAACTCTCTCCTTCTATCAACTGCTGACAGATACAAAATAAGTGAAGGATCGTGTTTAAATTTTGAGTGGAGTCAACTGAAAAAAACACTACTGCAAGTGTCTAAAAGTACAGACTTATTGGCCTGCCTTCGTATTTATTAATTACCAGCAATAAAACTCTTGAGAGGATAAAAACGTGCAAATAGTCACAATTCGTATTTGCAATTGTGAAAGTAATAGTTGCCTTTAAAAATTGAAGAAACTGTTGTCTTCCAAATCGAATGAAATACGAACTTTTTTCAAATTAATTCAGACATTTATATTATCATTGTAGAAAATTGAAAAAGATTCACTTTTTTTGTTTTTTTTTTACTAAGAAATCATTGATATAAAAATGATTAGAGGCCTTACATAAATAACCAATTCATATATATATATATATATATATATCCGCTCGTCATTCATAAAAGCGATAAAAATTATGTGGATGTGATATCTATTTCTCAGCAGATAAAAATTATAGGAAATTGTTTTGAAGAAATACGACAAAAGCACCTTTCAATTAACATTTTTGGATTTGAATATCTGCATTTCGTAAGCATCCTTCCGGAGTATACAAATTCCATAAACCTCAAACACTTGTATTTGCAATTGTGAAAGTAATAGTTGCCTTTAAAAATTGAAGAAACTGTTGTCTTCCAAATCGAATGAAATACGAACTTTTTTCAAATTAATTCAGACATTTATATTATCATTGTAGAAAATTGAAAAAGATTCACTTTTTTTGTTTTTTTTTTACTAAGAAATCATTGATATAAAAATGATTAGAGGCCTTACATAAATAACCAATTCATATATATATATATATATATATATCCGCTCGTCATTCATAAAAGCGATAAAAATTATGTGGATGTGATATCTATTTCTCAGCAGATAAAAATTATAGGAAATTGTTTTGAAGAAATACGACAAAAGCACCTTTCAATTAACATTTTTGGATTTGAATATCTGCATTTCGTAAGCATCCTTCCGGAGTATACAAATTCCATAAACCTCAAACACTTGTTAATCTAAATATTTAACAAAAATTTATGTTAAAAAATATATTGTGGATGTAATTTAAACAGGCATTAAAAACTCACCAGTTCAGGATAAATTTGTAGCTCATAAAACAAAAACTCAGGCTAAAATTTTGCACACACATGTAAAATTTTTTACACACACTATTAAATAAATGAAAAGTGTTCTATTTTTAAAAGATAAAAAAGGGTAGAAGAGTCATAAAAATAAGTTGCCCCAGTATGCTAACGCCAGTAAAGAGAACTTTATTCTACATTTTTATTATTTTCATGTTACAACACACATCATGTGGTCAGTAGAATTTAATTTAGAGAAATTAATGTGTCTGGAATGGGGACTATACAAAACTTTAATGAAAATTTAGTTTTTTATTTTATAATAAAATACTGTAGTTTCTGTTATAATTTTCTTTAGAATGGGTTAATTAATAGAGTGGGTGACAATTTGATGTGGAAATAAATTAAAAAAAAAACAGATGTTCTTTAATATTTGTGGCAGAAGTGTAATTTAAGAAACCCTTATACTTTTTTAAATTCTAGTCTGTTATGCAATATTAAATTGAGTTAAGTCTAAAAAATTATAAACAATTAAAGCAGCAACTAAACTAGTCAACATTACGAATACGTCTGGCAACAAATGTCAATATATTTATTATATTGAGTTTGAATCATAGACTTAAATGTACTCTATGCTTAACCTTATGTTGTTAAATAGGAAGTCAAATGACATGTCAAGTCATATCTGGACAGCCAAATTTGCCACACAAACATTTATATAAGATTTTTTGAAATTATTGCTAAACCTTGAATACAATGTAGCAAAGTTCCTTAAAGTTCAAATGTAACAAATTTAAGTTTTTTCTTCTTACTTTCAAGTGAAAATATTTCTAAATCTGTCCACGAATTTGAAAAGTTTCAGTTATTTTATGTGTATATTGACTTTGAGCTTTCAATATTTAAACAGTTGTTATGGCTGAGGAACTTGTAGTTAAGGGTCTTGCCTATAAATATGATACGAATGAGTGCTCGTTTGTTCGTGACACATGTCAGACACAAATATTTAATATTAATATATAGACATTCAAGTAGTGAAAGTTATTAAATATTTGAAATTGTTTGAGGATTGAAATAAAAAAGTTATCAAGCAAAATATCGTATAGATTGTAAACCAAAAAGAAAAACCAAAAGCCATTTAAACTTTAAATTAAAACCCTACCCTTTTTGAAAAAAATTTTCTTTGTTTTAATTAAGCCAAATCAAATTCTTGACTCAAGTGCTCCAATGCTTGTTTTGACAGATTTATGATTCACGTAATATGATTTTCTTGTTGGGCTCGACTCCCTTAGAGAAAGATGTAAATTGTTTTAACGCCTTTCAAGATCAAAAAAGAGAGGAAAAGTAAATTTGTTTACTAACTGGGGAAATATAAGCACATTTTTGATGCCACCAAACATGTCATCAGTATTCGTATGTATTAGTCGGGCTGATTTTGCTGAAATATCATTAATATTTAAACTAACTTTTGCTGGTGAAAGAATACGTGAAGCTTTTATTTTTCATAAGTCATATTAATCATATACCAAAATTCCTCTTACCTTCACTTATTCTATTTCTTCTATTTATCAAATATTATTGCACTTTATTTAAAAAAAAAGTAAATAATTGGAGTTTCAAAAAACTTATTGTTTATTGTGGCATTTCATTGCTCGCTAAACGAAATCGTCAGTGAATTGTAAGCATTTTGAAATATTTCAATCTTCTATAATTATGCCAAACAAATCAAATACAATATAAGAATTTTCTATGATTGTGTATTTTGTAGAATGTTTTAATACAAATAGAACTCAATTAAACACCGTCTGGTTGTCAATTATTGTACGTGTATTTATCAGGCAAAGCGAAAAATAAAATATTTATTTAAAATACTTAATTTTTGAAATTCTAATTATTTAAATAAGTAGTTGGAAAGAATATCCCAAATAATAATATTTAATATAAAGTATTAAAAAATTTTTTACGGATTTACATTTTTGGAAGCTAATGCTCGTTGGAAGCTAATGCTCTGAATTAGCACGCCTTGATCTGTGCTAACTTAATATATATGTATATTAATTATTCGCCGAATAAGAAAAAAATAAACATGTACAAAATTAGATAATTATGTACTAAATTGTATTGGAGGGACCATTCCCCTCGATCCTATCTAGTCAGTTTTTCTTCAGACTGCGTGCATACATTGCAGAGTACACTATGCTATTAACAAATTTTACTTTGTACGAGAGAAACTCTGCCCCTTGGCCCCATCACATATTAGTTGAAACGGGATCACCTGTGAAATATTTCCTTCCATATGAAAAATTTTTTCCTCAAAATCGGTCCAAAAATGGCACATAAAAAATCGTTCACTAAATTTAATTTTCAAGAACCAAATTGATTTAGTCTGTAAAAAATTTTCTGCGAAGGGGGAGTTACAAAGAATTTTTGTGAAATCGTAAAATAATTAAACTGAAAATATACAAATTGTTTCTTGTATTTAATAATTAACTGTGGCAATAAAAAAACTTTGACTGATAATAAAAGTTACTTTAGGCAATATCGTATATGTCTGAAATTTTGTTTAGTATTGATTACGTCGTGCCCTTACCGCGTTGAAAGCTTAATATTTTCCCCCTCTTTCACACCAATCGATTATTGACTATCATTAAAATTAAATCTCACAATTTTATAATCGTAAAAAGTGGTATAACAAATCTAAAACAAAATCAATTTTCCATCAGCCACACAACAATAGTGCAATAGTGCAAAGGCAGTTCAACAGCAGAATTTAGTTTTTGTCCCTTAATTTTTTTTGCGGTTAGGGCACGATATGAACTCCTTTTCTTTAAACTATTAAAAATACAATATGGTGCTTTAATAAGCGCAATCTTATGAAAAAAAAAACGCACTTAATCCCGCAAAAGAATAAAAATTTTTATATTAGAACGACAAATGAGTTTTCTATAAATTGATGAATAAAATTTTTTCTAAGAAGAAAACTGCATTAGCATTAAATAGCTCCATTCGTGGGCACTTTTGGATCCATAAATATTTGAATATATAACCTTTATGAGTTGATATTAAACTTTTTTGAAAGCCCAAATGGAAAGGACACAATCATTCTGGAAATTATATTTGAGTACAACTGCATTTCAAAAATAATGTACTATAATTTGAAACCATTTGCTTCATTTGAATTCAGTGTTGGTCGTATGGGGCAAAAGGCGTTACTTACTGCCATTCCTTATACACATACTCGCTTCTGGTAACTACATTTTACTTAATATCAATTAAAAAAATTAAAGAAAAAAGGATTTAATATCATTTAAATTTTTTTACTGAATACCCAAAAGTCCTAAAATTGGCAATTAATTTTTTTTACACTCAATTTTTGAGGTTTTAAAATTTAGTAAATTTTCCTAGATTCTAATTCATGATATCCTTATTCATTTCTTTGAAGGAATAATATTTGGACAAACGGAGGAGTAACACTTTTGCTAGTTTTTAAGTTTGCAAATGGCGAAGATTTGCTCAAATTAATTATAATATCTTTGAAGTCAGTAATTTCATTTAAATTCTAGATCAGGAATTTCCGTGGTATATTTTTCCAATTGAACTATTTATTTTTATTGGAGGAGGAATACATCACGACAATAATATTTTTATAAATTTTCAAGTCCATTATACCATAAAATAATCATAAAAGTTATTTTTTTACAAATTACTCAATGATGAGATGTAATCAGCAACCTTCTGTTTAATAGTCTAGAGCTCCATCCACTTGTCTATCATATCATGAACTAAGCAAACAATTTTTATAATTCAAGAAAACTTCTATTAAATTAAGGAAAATGTGAACTAAAATTCAAGAGAACTGCTTACATTTTTGAAATGTGTAAAATTTACTAAATATCTCCAACCAAAATCAAAATTTCTTATTTTTATGACATAAATTTCTTAAATTTACTACGCATTTATAAAATTTTAGAAAAAAAATGCTTTTAAAGCCAATAAATTTTTCATTAAATATAACCCATTCATTGTGGAAAATCTTGTGATTTTCAACTTTAATTTCCATCAGATTTAAGCAACTTTCCTTAGCTTTGGGTATATTTGACTCAAATTTAGAAAATTTTAAACTTATTAAAATAATCGTAAAATTTCTTACTAAGTTTTAGTATATGTCCTTTTTTAGTGGAAACATCCAAAAACTTCACTCACTGGCATCTTTTTATTGATGGGAGGGAATAACTTAATATTAAAAAAAATACCCTAATACCTCTATGGAGGGCAGTAACTTTGCTGGATTGTGAAATGTATCCCCAAACTTGTACTTTCAACGCCAAGTCTCATTACATTAAACCAGGCCAGAGTCTTGGCGAGAACTACACCTCTTAACTATCCTGCAGGCTGACATCCTTGAAAAGTTTTACTTACATCGTGCATTCTTTTTAAAACTTTTAAATTCAATTCAAAGCCAATTTATTAAACTCTTATCAATTAAATACTTCAACACACTATAAATCATTTTAATATTTTAACAAGAAAATAAATATTTGACTTAGGAAAATATTTTCACATGCATTAAGCGCTTCTGCCAGCAAATTATTACATTTTAACAAACGAAAATTAATCACTAAATGTATCCAGGAATGAAACTCATATTCACACACTTCCTGTGTTCCTCGTGCGAATTTGAAATGAATCGAAGAAGAAAACTTTGTAATTTATGCCGCCATGTATTTTTCGAAAATAAAACCCACAAACAAAAAAAGAAAAAAGGGAACGAGGAAATTATTCCCTTGCAATTATCCATGATTTATAGAGCAATTATGTCTATGAAGTTATAAACACATGGGACATATGGCAGCATATTGCAAGCGAACACACTTCGCAGACACGTTGAAGACTTTGGCAAAAGTTTTCCAAAACTCTAGACAGGATGGAAATCCATACATATTAATTATTTGTTGTATGGATGCATTCATTACAAAATTTTTTTTTGTCTTTAGCATTACAACAAACATTATATTAGTGGAAGAATTACATGCCATTAAGATTAGAAGGAGGATCAAAAGGAATGAACGTATAAGGAGATTAACAAATGCATTAAAATGCAACCCCATATTTTGGTAGGAAGAACAGGATGTGGCCATATAAAAAGGGATATTTGTAAAAGTTTATTTTTCTTAGGAAAGCAATACAAGGAAGCGCAAAAGTAATGTCATATTGTGAAATGGTTGCCACTGTGTTATAAATGAAAAAATAGTCCTGTTTTTGTAAAAAATTTATTTGAAAATAAAAATCTGATGACATTAATTGCAAAAAATTATATCGCTCAAATGGCCACCTTCCGAGTTGATTCATAATTGCACTCGTTTTACGGCATTTTGAATTATTGCTCGAAAAACATCTGGCTCCAAATTGGCGATGTACTCTGCAGTGTCACTTGTGACTTTTAAGACTTGCATGTTACAAGATTTGTTGTGGTAAACGCGAGATTTAAAAATTCCTAATGGAGGAAGTCTGCTGCCGTCAGATCTGGCGATCTAGACGGCCAGATAAAATTTCCAAAAGGTGAATTCACTCGACCTGGAAATTGGTGTCTCAATATCTCCATAGATGTCCGAGTTATGTGAGTGATTCCTTCTTTCTGTTGAAGGCAACAATGATCGAGACCCCATATTGCAACTTGCTGCAACATAAACTCGTTTAGCATCTACCTGCAACGTTCACCATTTACGGTTACGGTGATGCCATAGGCATCAATGAAATAAGGGTCAATCACTTTTTCAATGCAAATACCGTACCAAACAGTCACTTTAAGGAATGCGATGATTCTATATACATTCATTATTTGGGGATTCTCTGTGCGACAGGAAAGTTAAATTTTGCACAACTACTCAAGTTGAAATGGACTTCGTCGCTTATTATGCTTTTTGATACGAAATCATCCTCTTCTTGTACCAAATTTAACAGAGTGTGAAAGTAATTTAAACTTATTCGATGGTCAGGGTAATATTTTCAAAATTCTGATGCCTAAGTGTGTGCATTATCGTTTCGTCGATGTTAATGGATTCTCTTGATGCTCGTGAGCACCTGAAATAAATTCGGATATGCGTCTGGATAGAAGATTCTGAATAATTTGTTACCATTTTAAGCTTTTGTACCAGAAATTTTATGAAACAGTTCATACTTCTATACATAAATATCAGTATTTCATCTGCTCTGTCCGCTCAACTCAACAAAAGTCACAACTTTTTCATACGTCGACTTGTGCCATTTAATATTTTCGCAACAATACGGCTGGCACATCGGTTATTTTTAACTCACAAACTTAAACGGGTGTAATAAGTGTTCTTCACTTGTCAAATATTGGCATGTCCATTATACATCTTGTATGAAGCCAACTGTAAGCGGTGGAAGCTCCGTATATTCTCCGGATCTATCCGCAAATTTATCGGTGGAAAGAAATTTGAGTCCAACGATGAAATAATACCGGAAGCAAGTACCTCTTTTTTGAAAGGGATAATCAATTGTACAATATAGAACTTAAAGGAGTCAATGTTGAAAAATAAAATGATTTATCATTCAAAAACCTGTATTGCACTTAAAAAATCAGATCCATATTGGCCATCCGTGGTATGTACTCCTGTATCTTTATCATCACTATAAGAGAACAACTTTATGCGAAAAAAAACACACGACACCTTTACACACGTTTGCTTTAGTCCAGTAAAACTTGTATATAATTTCATATCTTTGCAATTACTGATGCAACCTAAAGCAAGGCTACAGCACGATGCAACTAACAATGTGGCAACCTCTGTAGCTACCATTAGGCCAGTTGTTTTTATAAGAAGGCAAGAAATAGTTTAAATAAAATAAAATATAACCAGTTTAGTACCCAAAACTTTTAATCAGAAATTCTGCCTCGTCTAAACTCTTCAAGCAATACATTTGTTTCCTTTATCTGACAATAACAAATGACACGGACATATTTTTTGGGCTCTGCCCTGTCTACTTGAATTTATTACTATTGAAACAAACCCCATTTTTTGTAGAGAAAGAATAAAATTCAATGAGTACGTGGATTTGCACAGCCATTTTCACCCTGCTATTTCTGAATAATGGTCACTGTAATGCACATTCAACTTTCTTTCTTCAAAATAATGCGTTGACATTAAGACAGACAAACATAATCGCTAAAATAATAATAATAATCGTCTAACTAAAGGAAAAACACCAGAAGGTTGTTTGTTAATCTTTCGCAGTCAAATATTTTTGAAAGCTGTAGCTCATAATTTATCAGGTTATTAAATGAGATGGAATTTTAACAACAGCATTTGGAGTTGGAAAAGCAACAATGATGTCCAAAATATACAACGGATGTTTTTCCCAATAAAAAACAAAAACAACCCTGATATATAGTAAGCAGCTGGGTTTCTTCTTCCAGCGGTACAAGTGGCTTTATTTTTGTTCTATTTCTATTGCTTTTAATCAGTTATATTAAAAATAATAAGAAATATTCAAATAATGGCATTAGAGGGTCTTAAGAGACGCGTGCAAGTATTTATTTTAAGAGCTGACATTTCTGCTTAAGGCGGTGGTGGATGTTTCGAATTTTATTTATATCAATGTTATATTCTTTAAAAAAATCTAGCCCCACAAGTGGAGGTTTAAACATTAAAACTTTTCGTTTCTCTAAAAGCAATGACCGTAAAATTCCTCTACTGGTAACATTTTTAATTGCATTTCGGGCTTATAGAAAATTGCTTTAAATATCACTAATTTTTTCATGTACTTAAAAAATATATTTGTTGTGGAAGGAGACTTCATGAGTGTGCCCGAAACTATCTCATCTGGGGTGCCACAGGGGAGTATACTGGGGCCAGTTTTGTATTTGATTTATACCTGTGATATGCCCTTGAGCAGTAATATCCTCACTTCTACTTTTGCCGATGATACAGCCTGCCTTAGTATGCATGAAAACCCTCACGAGGCATCCCGTTATCTTCAGCAACATATTAACCTGTTGGAACTGTGGTTGAACTTATGGAGAATAAAAGTAAATGAACAAAAGTGTGTTCATGTCACATTTACTCTACGAAAAGACACTTGTTCCCCCATTCGAATCAACAACCAAGTTGTTCCTCAACATTCACAGGTGAAATACCTTGGTATACATCTTGACCGACGGCTTACATGGAAACACCACATTGACTCTAAGCTAACACAAATGAAGCTTAAATTGACCCAGATACATCGGCTGTTTGGTAGAAATTCTACCCTCAGTCTAGATTGTAAACTTTTAATATACAAGTCGCTTTTGAAACCCATATGGTGTTACGGAATGTGGTGGGTTGGTATCATCTCAAATTCGACTATTTTATTTGCGTTGTTCCCATTCATTTGGAAATGGAGGACGATTATGTCATCCGTAAAATGGAGCTAGCGCGCGTAATGTTGCCCGAGCAGAACAGCAAGAACAACTTTATCATTTGCACGTGATGTTGAATAAACGACAGCCAATTTGACAGACGTAGCTTCACAAACTCTCATAGATTGAAAATCCCTATAGGAAGACCTATTACTTTCACACTAAAAACAACTACACACTGCGTAGAAAAAGGGGAAAGGAAACATCTGATATAAGAACCGACTTTGCATGCATATGCAAATTTAAATTATTTTTGCAACTTCTTATTTAGTTAAGAGATATAGCAACAGCAAGAGCAAGAGCAACAGCCACTACAACTACAACATCACATTGCAAATTGCAGTTACAACATTTGAAAATATAAAAGTGTGTTTTTGTTATTGCTGATGATGGATACTGAAGGAACAACAAAATATTCCATAAAAAAATTGTAGCAGAAATGAAACAAATAAAAAGTCATTTGAATGCTGCTTAGAGTCGAAAAATGTAAATTTTGAAGACAGGAACTCGGTAGAAAATTTATGCTTGTGCTACATACAATATGTACTTCTCATAAGAGCTGAACATGCACGCAACCACACATATACAATGGCACTTACATGACATAGCCTTTGTGCAATATATATAGCAAGTTGCACACACCTACATAGTCTTGGCAAGTCTTGGCAATGTTTGTTTTAAAAACTGCTACATTTTTTTTTATTAGGTTGCAAATGTACTCGTATCTAGTGTTGCAATAAATGGTGACGGTGCTGGTAGTTGCAGAAGTGTTTGATTGTTTGGAAGAGCTTTTTATGCTGGATATACATATTTGTTAGTTTGTTGATGTTTTGATTGCCGTTTACTTTTAAACTCTATTACTTGTCATGCTTGCATGAAAATTTTTAAACCATACACACATATAACTAGTGCACTGTGGGATATTTTGTGAAATAATTTTTAATCAAATACAATTGTCAATTAACGTTAAAATTTTTTTAAACTTTCTATATTAATAGCAAAAGAAATAATGCCAAACATAAGAAAACTTGCTAATATAGCTTTTAGCCGTAAGCTCACACGGTCATACAGTGGGATAAGAGTGCCCACCTTATCGGTTTGAATTGAAATTTTTGCAGTTTTATCGTGTAGATTTTTTATTAGAATAAATTCTTCATTTAGTTCAATGTTTATATTCTACAATTTGTCATGCTCTGATTTAACTGAACAACTTTCTTTAATTTTTTTCAAGTTTTATTAGAACTAAATTTGCTTTCATAATACTTCTCCTGTCTTATCCTAGATTTTACAGCTCTTCCTTTCCTGAAAAATATTTTAACTTATTGTCTTTTCGCATATCTCGCATTCACTGGGCACTGTTTGTATGTGCAATCTTTTTGCACAAATTCAAGGAAATAATCCCAATATTCTGAGAAAGCCATAGTCCTGAAGCTTTCTTCGTTGCTTATTTGAACCTCTTGCCAGTTTTGATTAAGAAATCTCTTAAAATTTTCCATAATGAAGGGTGCAATAGAGATTTTAAAATGACTGCTTTGACTGCACATTCTGCAAGTGAAATGCCTTTTTTTCAACACATATAAACACGATTTGTAATTAAAATATTATGTCCTTTTAAATGTTCAAAACAAGGATGAAATGCCAAGCATAATTAAAACTTAAGATCATTCATAAAAAGAAATTATGAGTTGGCAGCCTATCAAGCAAAACAAATGTGGGTGACTTAATTAATACATTTTGGATTAAGTATATATGAATGGGTTGACATTAAATATGATAAGCTTCTCCAAAATTGTCATCATCAATGTCAACATTTCTAATAGAAGTCATAACAAACGCACCTTGAAAAACAATGAAAAGCAAATAAAAAAACGAAAGAAAATACAAATGTCTGTTAAGAATATTATTATTATTGAAATAAATATGATAACGTATATTCCTTGTGAATAACCCTCGTACGCCAATGTTGCTTGTTAGTTAGTGTAGAGACCACAATTTGCATATTCACGCTGGGATAAAAATCAAAACAGTAGGAGTTTCATGTTCACATAAGACAAGACATCTACAACACGAATTCACAAAAGACAAAACGGAAAAAAAACGACGCAAACAATAACAAAAACATTATCATCATCATCATCATCATTGGTCTCATAATCATAGCAACCTACAATAACAGCAACATATTTGCAACAAACAAATAAAATGTGCCACCAAGTTAGAGACAGAAGAACATTGAACATTTGGAATAGGATTGAATTTTTGAATATTTTTCTTTTCGTTTGAAATGCTGAGAAGCCACAACGACAAGAACTACTAACGATTTCTACAGCTACTAACTAGAAGCAGTCAACAGCAACAAAAAATGAAATAACATTAACAAGATGCAACAGTAACCAATGACAATAGCAACAACAATAATCAGGGAGCAATCACAAGTATGGAGTGTCAGAAATGTATCAGAGAAATATTTGTATTGCCAGAAATGTTGGTTATTTTAAGGAAATAAAAGTTAATATTTAGAAATATTTGAAGAAGAAAAAAAGAGAAAACTAATGAAAATGGCAGCAGTGGGAAGATTTAGAAGATTAGCCAAGAAATAGTCCCGGTAGAAAATATTATGGCTTGGGTTTATTTTTCAGTTAGAAGGAGCTGAATTAAATGGCAAGGATGTTTGAAAGTAAATACAACTAGCTCTTTATTAAATGATTTGTTTTAATTACGATTTAAGGCAACAAGTAGAATATACATTTTCAGAAATCAACAAAAAATAGGGAAGAAATGGTCTGAATGTTCTGCGATGTTCCTTAATCAAAGCAATGGCAAAGTTTAAATTCTGCGATGCGTTTTGCAGTCTTATAATCCTTTGGGCTGGAATAGCTCCTTCTTTCCCTTGTGTATTACTCTTGAATAGAGCCTGAATTTGTTAAACATATATGTAGTTGTAGTTATGTTTGAAGCGTTATCAACCTTGCAACGGCCAGTGCTGTTTCAAGCACCGTGAGCGAATTTCAGCCGGTTGTAGCAATTGTTGCTACCAAAGTAGTCTTTGTGGTAAATAATTCAACATCAAAATAATAAATATCTCTTCCCCTGCTGCTAGACTACTGTCCCCTAAGAATTTCCGATGCGACAAATTAAGTTGCCTGCCGGCCCATCTGGTCTACTTTCTTCTTCATTGTATATACATGCAAATGGTTTCTTTTTCATTCAGCACGTCAAACTTATATTTTGCTATAGGGCTTCATCGTTCTTATATCATTTCTTGTCATGTCCCCATTTAACAAAACTGAAACCAACATCCATCCGACCAACCGTTCGTTCAAACTTCTATATTAAATCTAACAAAATGCAAATGTTGTTGATTTTTTCTTGGTTTATTTGTCTATTTATTTATTTGTTCATCATCATCATCATCATCATCATCGCCATTGTCAGCATCAACAACATCATAATGTTTTCCGTTGACGATTGTTTATTTATTATTGCTGTTGCTGGCTGCTTGCTGTTCATTTAAGCATTTTGCTGGTTGCATATTTCGACATTTAGTTGTTAGATCTTTTTGAAGAAACTGTAGCCGAAATGAAAATAAAATATACATACAAAAAATTATATTAAAGACAACGAAAAGCACAGCTGACAGCAGCACTAAGAGGACCACAGGGTATAAATAATCTCTTTTAATGCTTCTGCAATTTGTTGATTTTTGTGCAAAACATTTACAAGAAAAAAAAATACCAACATTTTTGGGATATTTATTTGAAAATATAATTTGCTGGTACAAATTTATTCATTGAATTTTTATTAGTTGGATGTGCTGCAATTTGCATGTTATAAAATATTTTTTTTAGATTGTGGCAAGTAAATCTTGATATTTTTTTTCTCTAATATTTTTGTGTTGATGAAGTAATAGAAAAGAAAAATGCTTTTAAAATTAGTATTTGAATTAAACATCTTGTTGTGTGTATTCGGGGAGTCCGATTTCATTTACTCCTCGCAAGAATTGAGGAAAGAGCGCTCACTTTTAAATAGTCTCATAACTTAATCATGTTTCCACTTCCAAAGGGTCAGGTCAGTTTAATATGGCTAGGCCGTTAAAATTATATAAAGTAAAAGTGGTATATGAGTCTAAACTAAAACTTGTACGCTGTTAAATACCATGCCACAGGTTTTAAATATGTGTATTAAAAAATAAATAATTTTTTAAGATTTTCTGCTCTCAAATTCCATTGAAATACGATCGATCACGTTGACATCCTTTAACGATCTCTCTTTAAATGAACTTCGACATATTCCAGATAAGCAAGTTCTAATATTATACATTTAAGCTGATTAATTCCTATTGCTCCTATGAGGAAAGACAGGAACCCAAACGATCGTTTCGCTAGCTCTTATCTGCTGCATCGTTCGGACTCGTTTGTATTTAGCTCGACTTGCTTTGTGCATGGGAGTTCCATATTATACGTAAATTTTTTTTATATCAATTGACAGCGTACGCTGGTCTTGGCCAACTCATCGTCATTTTCATTTTCTTATTTTTACTTCGATCGCATTTGCTTAGTTTTTTCCTACATTTCTTCATTGATAATAACTTTTAGCCAGAAAATTAACTATTCGGCGTAAACATCTGTTCATGGGTGGAATTCATGAGAATTTGACGAAAAAACAACCGCATTTGGACAGTACAAAAAATAAGTTCCTTTCCACCAGAATAATAAAGGGGCGCACACGCACGCACGCACACAGTTCCTACGGCAAAATTTCATGAATTAGGCCAAAAATTGCTATTTTATTCACCCTATTCTCCGGACGCTTTCTTGTTTCCAAGACTGAAGAAAGAAATTTGACACCAACGACGAAATCATCTCACAAAAAATCCCTTTTTTATGATCTCCACAATTCTTATTTTTTGGAAGGAATTAAAAAAATTGGGAAAAACTTGGGTAAAGTGCAAAGAGCTTAAAGGAGATTATATTGAAAAATAAAATGAAAACATAAAAGCCATGACTGATAATGTGCACAAAATAAGTTTTAAAACAATAACAAATTTACTACGATTGTGATCTAAGAAATTTATTTTGCAGCTTCACTTGATTCTGGATATAAGGCAATCGTTGTGTTTATTGTTATTGTTTTTGTTGTTTTATTTAGCATAAATTTTATATCGCCTCTATCCTTATTTATCGCATATGAAAAATCAAAACGATCGGCGAAGTTTTTTTTTGGATTTTGACTTTCTAAAAGTACAAAAAGTAACACTGTGCGCTGTGTGTTTATATTTTTCTGACAACACTGTGCGCCGGTTTTTAGCAATATACTTCATATTGTCTTTGAAAAGTTATTCATTTAGTTAGAATCGTCAGTGATAAACAGATACCGTCTGCGAAATCCAAATCATCTGCTGCTCAGACTACAAATAAGGCCTCTTGTGGTTATGAGCTTCGACAACATATTATCGATGACAACATTAAAAGAAATTGGTGACAGCCTTGGGAAACACCTCTTAAGGGAGCAACACAAAATTTTTGAAAAAAGCTTATTTATTAACTGCCTTTACACTTTACACTAACGATTATAAAAACTAATGATTTAGTATCAGTGATTGTAAATTGCGATAAAAAAAAGAATGCAAAATTGCAACAAATATTAATAGCAGTGATTGTTATATTTTCCTGATTGATGCGACAGTTGTCGCTGTTGTGGATAGTCTGACGTTCCATATATTATGATGCTGCAATACGTCGAAAGCCTTTTTGAACTCGATCAGGATAATATAGAGAGGATGCTTGTAAAATATTGTAATAATCAAGCTGTATTTAACTTGTCGATTCCAACTTCTTTCCACTCCAAACCTTATGAATTTGTCTTCCAAATTGATTTGTGCAATATTAACTTCTGATTTGTACATATATTAAGGAAACCAATTAACAAGAAATCTTATTAATAATTATATTAGCCAAAGTCTGCATTACAAACAATAACAACAATTCCAATCCTATACATGTTTGCTACAAGCAATTTTTGTCTTAATTACAAAATGTTTTGTTTGAAATGCTTTAAATATCCAAAAATCGAATTAATTCTTGGCTTGATTTCATTACACTTGCCACAAATGCATATTCGAGCTAATCATATTTTCTATCAACATTAAGCATATGCAATCTATCATCATGCAACTCGATGCACATTGATTAAATATGCATTTAAATGCTTGTAATAATTCTCATAATAAATTAATAGATATACGCAGTATTTATGTATGTAAGACAAGATATACGAGTATGATATATTATAGTCAAGGAAGCAGAGACTTAAAAACTTGTATCAGCTTGAAGTCTGCTGATGTAAATTCACTCAATATACAAATAAATAAACAAGAATTACATTGAAATGTAGAGGAACCCAATACTCGTAAATTGGATGTTAGAAATGGCTTGAAATATTTTGAACAACTAGAGATATTTTCATGTTATTTTGGCTTCACACTTGGAAAAAGGAATGCTGAAGTAAAAATTTTAAAAATTAAAATTAGTTTAGTTTTTCATCTTCCCGGACATAAGCCGATTACGGGGAATATGCTGGAGAAATTAAGGAACTTTGTGAGTGACACGGAGTTTCTCTAGACCTTTGGGTCAATATGTCAATGTTAAACCCAAGGGAGTGCACAACAAGCCTTCACTGGCTTAGGTGTATGTCGTACGACATGGGCTATCGCACCCCTCTTGTCAACCTAACCTAACCTAACCTAAAATTAGTTTACATCTAAGAAACATATTTGAAATCTTTAAAGTAGCTTCATTCTATGTCATTGTAATCTCTGGCAGTGCAAAATATGCAACATGGTCAGTAATCCCTGCCTTCACCGACTCCTCACACGTTCCTTAAAAATCGGAAATAAAAATTTTCCAAGTACTATTTCTCACAGTTACTACCCGTCTGGAGTGACTTAATACGCCCTCAAAATAATATTAGCCCCGGCTGTGGAATTATATCCTCTTACGGAACTTTTTAAAATTGATATAATTTTCTCTCCATTAAAGAAAAGAGTAACGGCCCCATGCTCCCTCGAGGAGTGAAAGGACGATATATTAAGAATTGTAGCGCCCTGCAAGAAAAATCTTCAGGGCTTGTGAATACTTCGGAAGTGCTTGCAATTATAAGACAAGGCTGCGTGGAAAAGAGCTTCAAGCATTGACTTAGACACATTTAATTAGCAACCATATAATTTCCCATGGAAAATTACCAATCACCAACAAATGAGTCCAAATCAAGTCCTACTACAAAGCTACTACTTACCTTAGCACCAGAGTACACCATGCAAACCGAGTGTTGACTGAGTTGTTGGTAGTAGGGCAGTAGATGTATCCTAAAGGGATGAATCTGTTATATATCCTGGAATAATAAAACTGCAATCTATTCTTAATTTGGTCTCTATAGTTGAGTTTGGTGATCTATCCTATCGCTACGATATTAATCGCTGATTTTTTTCTCAATTTGTTCAATATTGTATGAGTATTCATACCTCCTCGCTTTCTGGGAGATTGCCTTCCCGGTACCGCAATCTGCATTACTTCGGGAAGAATCAGACGACTTCGTCCTAGGAAGGACTTTTGTCTATTCACCCACATCTGGGTGCGTCATATCTGTAAGCAGTGTCATGCTGCTGGCTCATGAATTTCCATAGGTGGAGGATCATTTTGTCGTGGTGCATGACAAGTACATAACAGGTAATAATCTGCAGAATTCTTAATTGAAAATGGAGTGATACAACCACATCGCCTGTAGAAACTCTTGATTTTATGAATAACAATTGATATTAAATGGCAAAAAATTTTATTCATATTTTTGATATTCGAATGGAAGTTAAGTTCAGACTAATATTATACCTACATTCATACTTATATAACATCTTGTTTTAAGCGTTCACAACATCTGCTCTTCTCAAATTTCCTTTCAGTATATCCCCATCACTTTTGCATTAATGTAGTCTTGCATTTGTGGCATGTTTATAAAATAATTTTACAGCAAATTATATGCAAAATTTTCTCTATCTAACGACAATAATACACATAGTTTAATGTATGTTATCGAAAATCCCTTAAACTATCGTATATTCTTTCAGGCATACAAACCAAACTTAACATCATACGAGTTAAAAATATTCCAATAGCATAATTTCAGTACTAACATGAGGAGGCTTATGAATAATAACAACACGGGTTATACGAACTCATATACATGGATGTTTTAGTTGGTGTAATTTTTTGTACATGTGTACATTTGCAATTACTTAAAGATTAATTTCGATATAGTTACTTAAAGATTAGAAATGTTAATACGCAATATGCTTAGAAATATTTGATTATATTACTATAATTTTCTTCTCAAATATGATTAGCCGGTTAATGCTAAAGAGAATCAAACATTAACTTTAAGTTAATTTTAAATTGTTTTAGCAATAATTACTATGACAAAAAGTATAGACTTTTGTATGAAACTTGAGTCTCTTTATTATTTAGTTTTGTAGAAAGTTTATTATTATCAGAGCTGATTCATGACAATTAACAAAATTTAAAGAAAAAAATTTTTCTAGTTCGAAAATATATTCATTATGTTGACGCAGTTGAAGCCAAAGTCAATAATTGAATGGAAACGCAGCCACTAATAACGCAGAGTTAAAAAATCATTTTAATTTGTAAGAACTGTCAAGTAAATCATTTTTTTAAAGAAATTTTAAAAATTTTTACATACATTTCCCAAGCCTAAAAAATCAAATTTAAAGCTAATGTTCACATATTCAAATACTCACAAATAAAATATTAAAGGCATTGAACTCTAGAATATTGACAATAAAAAACAGTCAATTGTATTGATATCAGGAATGGAATATGCAAGTAAAAAACTTTGTTATTAAAAAATCATCAAATCACAAATGTCTGTAATCTCATGAATTTTCTCTGGAATAGCTTTGTCATAGTCTAAGAGCGGTCAGTAAAGATCAGTCTGGTTTTTTTTTTGAACGGCCATGACTTCCCAAGAAATTTGGTTCCAAGTAGCACTATTCTGTTACCCTTTCAAAACCTGGGGCTTGACAGGAAATGCTTTTTTAATTTCAAGGGACATGACATTAGGAAGGTAAGCATTCCTTAAATTAGACTAACAACATTTTTTTAAATAGTTTTCGATTAGTACCACATAATCTAGTTATACTAAAAATTTAATTTGATACACTATAGTATCCTAAATTCAAATATCCTGATATTAAGCACACAAATTCATGTGCCTTAAAATATGATGCAAATGCTCAAAGCCATTTCATTGTAATAGTGGGAGACAGCAAGATAATTCAATAAAATTTAAGTAAATATTTGCTCAAATAGTGAAATTAGAAAGTCAATTGAAAGTTAAATATTTTAAATAACCTGGAGGCATTTTCTATTTAATATGTAATTTAATTTTGTCTAATATTAAACACAAGGTGGCGTAAAAGTAGTGCCGTAATTTGAAATGACTGCCATTTTTACAGATGGTGTCTAATGTCACTGTGCTTTAGCATTTGTGATGTACATATACAGAGATGCGGCTGTCATCAAGCCATGGAGCGGTATACTCCGTAAGAACTTGGAATTATTGTTGACAAATTTTCAGTTTATTATTTTATCGCAGCGTAAATTATGCGTTCGTTTTTATCGTCATCGTGTTTCATGCCTTCCAACTATTAAGTGTGTGTCTGGGTCCAGTACACATGTCGCAAGAAGAATATATGCTACTGTTACTAAGGACGTTAGAGAGAATCCTCAAACAACAATAAACGTGCATCGTTGCAACAAATCTTGGTAAGGACTAAGCAGGCAGATGCTAAAATATTTTTTTTTTGCCGCATGATGCTACTAACGGTCTCGATCATTGTTGGAGTCAACTGACCGCAACAACTGTTCTTATTCTTCGGGCAACTATGTTCAGGCAAAAATGTTCTATTCCAGTTCTATTGATTTCATGTTTTGGAGAACGTGATCGCCAGACCTAACAACACTAGACTTCTTCCTTTTGTTCCTTTTAAAATCTCGCGAACCTTTAAGTCTTGAAAACTAAACTGAGTCAGATGGAGCAACAATGCAAAATGTCATAAAACGAGCGTAATTATGCATTAATTCGGAAGGTGTTCATTTGAGCGATAAAATTTTTTCAAATTGTCTTCAATTTTACACTCTCCAATAATTCATATATTCCATTTATAACAAAATGGCAGCCAGTTGAAATTATAACATTACTTTTGCGCCACCTTGTTCAAATGCCAACATGCAGATTGTATTCAGAGTTAGAAATTTTCAAACATATGTACGTTTCAAATCAAATGTACTTCATAAATTTACAAATGACAAAAATTAATAATCACTCATGTGCATGTTGTTATAATTTATTTTATTACAAACTTAATTTCTAAATTTTCAATAAAGTATAAGCGTGTGTATGTGTAAAAGTGATTTATGTACATTTAATTTGAATTTGATTACCATTAAAAAATGTTTGGCATTTGATATTAATTACACTGGGCACGAAAGAAAATATGATACCTTGAACGATATTCTTCTTAGAGTCCTTATGATAAACCAAAGTGTGAAAAAAATTTAAAATTATTTCGGAGATCCTGCAATGGTCATTATATACTTTGATGTACTTAGCTAAGGCCAGTATAGGAATATATATGGGGAGAACCAGGCTTCCAGAAGAAATACCGCCTTTAAAAATTTTTTTATGGAATATCTAAGAAATGCCATAATTTTTCTTTTCGTGAAAGAATTGTATCCGCTCCATCGAAAAATTTTTTAGGAGCTGTATACCCGCTAAAAATTCTCAGGTGTTATGGTACCACCTAAAATTTCAGCTGTTATGCACATAATCCTCAGCAAAGAGCTTTAACATAGTCTATGCAGCCCCAAAAAGTGGTCTTCTCGCAAGTACAAGTGTCTTTTTAAATAATGGATTTTCTCTGTTCGCAATATATTGTGTTAGTCAGTAGCATGCCTCTCCGGACCACAATGAGCCGCTTTACGCTTGAACAACATTGGAAAATACTGCAAGACGTTCGCAAATGGGATTTCACCGATCATATCTTTTGACGAAGCTCAAACTCATTTCAGATGATATTTCATGAAATAAAATTTCCGCATGTGGAAATCTGAAAGTCCGCATGTCATTGTCGCGGAGCCAATACATCCACAGAGGGTGACAGTTTGGTGTGGATTTGGGAGTGATGACCCATTTTTTTTCGCAAACGCTGCAAACGCCATTTCAGCCAACAGCGAGCACTACAGAGCTGTTATTATGGAGTTTTTGAGGCCTGAAATGGAAGATATAAATGACATGGCGCACCATGTTGCACAGCTCATCACCATGTTACCACAACTCATTTATTTTTGAAAAATATACTTTACAAGGCATCCTTTTTTGGACCCTAGCATCTTTGAATTGGTGCAAGAATTTTATTTGCCAGCTGGTATGACAGTTGACAGTGGCCTTGTGGTTAATTCTGAAACAAAAACTTTTAAGGACAATCTATTCAAATGTTAAACAATCGATCGGACTAAGTTTATACACTATAGTATAATCGTAACATACAGTATTAAACATCTATATTCACATTTGTCAGTTTGTAAATTTCTGCTTTAACCTAAATTGTAGGCTAAACATATGACAGAATAGGGTGAATATTAAGGGTATAATAGATGCAGGCTTTCCATGCTTGCATGTGTGGACTCAAAGGAGTTTTCTGGCCTGATGTTTTTGCTCTAGTTTGTAGAAAAATTTTCTCCTCTCTCGTAATGGGCTTTTCTTCAAATATTAATTTTTTAAGATATCAAATTAATTTTTGTATATATCATTAGTATGATGACTCAAACTGATTGTCAAGGTAGATTTTAATACCTTTACTTGCCTGAATAGCGTTACAGTGCTACGACCCTTGTCAATTCTCATAAATTTCAAATTTGCCTTAGTTAAATATTTTAGAATGTTTGTTGTTTGGTGTATGGTATATGTTTTATTATGGGTATATACAAAAAAAGACTAAATTCCTCAATTAATTGGCGTAGCGTTATTCGTGATATTGTTTCATATTTTCATTTAAAAATCTTAGGAGAGGAGAATAATATTTCGTTTTTTAAATAAATCGAGAGTAAATTAAAACCTTTTTTTTACTTATAGATTTATCACACTCTTGCCGAAAATGAGCGATATTTGGAATCAAAGTATTTGTCGTTTATGATGACAGAACAACAATTTGTGTATTTGCGTACTTGTTCATATGCTAAAAAACCAATATACACATAATGCAAATATTATTTCTGTATCCTTTACCACACTTAATGTGTTTTGTATGTGGTTGTTCTATTTGTATATCATTGATTACGAAAAGTAAATTTACAAATTTACCCTATAAATTACACATATATATTTTTTTCTCATATTTCTCGTACTCGTGTATCATGCATAGAAATATTTTAGGTTTTATTATTTTATTTTTTTAATAGAAATCAAAAATTTGTGTTGATTTTTAATTTCATTTCGAACATGAAATGCAAATAAGTAGAGGATATTCTCTTCTATAAAATAACAGAATTTATGAATGGAAAAATCTTGTTTATTAAGTTTTAGTACATGAATTTTTAATTGTCATTATTTGCAAAAGAAAAGGAAATTTCGTCGGAAAATTGAATTTTGAAGAATTTTAACAATTACTTATTTTTAAGGACTTAAAGGAAAATTGCACTGGATAAATGATTTACGATAGTTGGAGTACGTTTATGGCAGCTACAAAAGATTTCTTATCAATTGCAACTCTTTATTGCAGAATTTCTTCATCTTTTTTTTAAATTTGAATTCCTTTTATTACTTAAAATTGCGGATCGAGAAAAATTTCAGATGCCCATGCAATGCACGATAAAATAATTTCATGGGACTGCTCAAAAAATATTTCGAATATTTTTAGTTTTGTATAAAAATTCAGTCTCTTTGATTAAAAGTCCTAACTGGATCCATAACCGACACGGAAATTGTAACTCGATGCAAGTTCTCATTGGTTTTTTCCCCCTGAAATCAACTGCTTTGATGCTTTTGCTATCTTTAGAGATAGCATCTCTTTAGAGATAGTTTCTGGACGTCACTCCAGTTAACTCCCAGACATTGGCCCATATTTTTTTTGCCATTAATAGCGGGCTTTCCCATTGCTCTACAAACCTGTTGGGGTGATCATTTTAGGCTGATGGCTGAGCAGAAATATCAGTAAATCGCGGCATGATCTGATGGATAGGCCTTTAAAACTATATATAATTTTTGTTATATTTTCATATATTACAAGAGGCAAATTTTTGGCTAGAGGTGTGTTCTATTCTTATTTTTAAGGCAACATTTTTTTAAACGCATGTTCGTCCTCAATATTATATTTTTCTATTTTTTCTCTTTATTAATAAAACATTTCATTTCCTTTAGGCTTTTCTTTATTATGTATAATATAATTTCTGTAAAGCATTTCTTATCTTGTTCTCTATAAATCAATTACCAAAAGAATAATAAAATTTTATTTATTTCCTATTAAATCTAAAAATTATTCTTTAAGAAATAATGTATGCAAAAAAAGAAAATATTGTATTTTAAATGAAAAATTTTGAAAATAAAAGCAAATAGATTCTTGAAATGAATATCAATTAACATTATGTCAATAGCTTAAATTTAAAACGTAATTAAAGGTCTTATAATATTTTAATTTTAAAGTATTTAACCCCTTTCTTAGTCATAATGAAACAACTTCATTTGCTATTGCAAAAAAAAAAAAATTTTTTCTCTGCATATGCTTCAACACGTCCATGTTATTATGTCCTTTTCAATTTAAAATGCCACTTTATAGTTTTTAAATCAACAAAATATTTGCAAATTATATTGTTGTTGTTGTTATTCCAGATATATTCCTCATACATCTGTTGCACAGGAATAAATTGCGTTATATGCAACATATAGTGTATAAATTGTACATATGTAGAGAATATCTATATTTCAGTACTCTCCGTTTTATACTTTATGCAGAGTTTTAATTTTCACATTTTTGTTGAAAGCCTAAATCTTCATCATTTCTCCTCTTGATTTCCTTCTATGATTCTAATTTTCGATTCAATTCGGTCATCAGTGACTATCGGTGACTTTCATTATGAAAAATAAATACACGTTTTAATTATTAATGATTATCAATTTTCTTTCATACTTATCAATGTTCATTAATGATCAACCTTGATCTTTAGTGGCTATCTACAATCTGTTACGGTCATCATTTATCATAAAAAATCGTCATCGATCACCAGTAACCATCACCCATCCCCTTCGATTATCATTGATCATCATCGATTCCCTTCGATTAGCACTAAATTATCACTAACGGTACCCTTAGTTCATTACTGCTGACTAAAGATCCATATTAGTAATAAATGATAATAAACAATGCTCTTTAGTCATCAACAATCACCAGTGATCCTTCTTATTTAGCAATAATCATCAACAATCCGCTTTGATCATAAGTGATCACCAACGAATGTCTTTCAGAACAACACGAAGAAATTCTCTTTGATTATCAATGATTATCCCATTCGATTAGCAGTGAATTATTACCAGCGATCTCTATCATTCTTCAGCGATCCTCTACAGTCATCAGTTATCGTCAGTGATAATATTTAGTTACTATATAACACCTAATGATGATTTTATTTCTTATGTGATCACAGAATTACCCTTCGGCCACTAGTGACCACCCATCGATTATTTTCGGTCATCACTAATATGTAATGTAATGTCCTTCGGATATCAGTAAAATCTCTCCACGGCCATCATTTACCTTCGATGACCAATTATAAAGAACGATCTTCTTCCATCTTTAATGTATCCTAGCTTCGATTTCGAATGGCTGGGAGAACTTCCGAAGTTCTTTAGACTTAGCTTTGTCGTAGCGTACAGCTCAAGTTTGCTTGCGTTTGTAGATCTAACCCAGAAAAGGTTAAACGATTCTATACAATTTAAAACCAAATTTTATTAATTAAATTTCTGGAGTAGCTAATTATCTGAGTGGACATCCAACAAAGTTATTACATTAATATGCTTATAATCACCACATAAAATATAAGGTTATTACAAATTAGTGATCTGTTAAACATTTCTATCCATTAGGATCTATAACAGTTCGATCTGCTACGATCGAAATAACTGGTCAAAACGTTCTAGAGAACAACGCTTACGTAATTGTACGGCGCAGCAGCCATCACTGAAAAGATCGCCGAGTCGGTAGTTTTAAATTAGATGTGATTATGCTGAAATAAATTTACTTTAAATGTTAAAATATTAAATTTAGAATAAATTCCAATAATTGAATTAATTTACTAGAAATTTTATGTAAAAATCAGATGATACCTTGAGGTTACTATTTTAGTGGGTGCATTTTTATTTCATTTCTGTCTAAAGCTCATATGAAATATGTATTTTTATTAAATTTTTCAAACGTCTAGAATTAGTTATGATAACAGACACTTAGGATCTTTAGCATATATACTAGACTTGTAAATACTCTCTCAAGAATGACTTCCCCTAATGGTTTTATGTAGATGTTAAAAACAAATATTTTTTTCTGATAAATAAAAAGTATTTTCAAAAACGAAAGTTGAGTGTCAAACAATTCAGATTTTTAATCATAAATTCGTTAACTTGACTCCTTCAGAAGCTGAAAAAATGCACAAATGTGTTTTTTGGAAAGATTTATTACTACTTCAGTATTACTCGTACAAGCCTGTTAATAGTCATAAATATTCATTAGGAATAATTGCATTCTAGTACAGAATGTGTTGATTAGAGAGACTATTTTAACTGCTATTTTGGTAACAATTATGACCATTTTAAAATAGTTCAAGCTAATGAATAAACGATTTTGCAACCAAATTTATATTGAACAATATTTGTTATCCAAATGCGATTAATTCAATTTCATACAAATGAGAGGACCAAATTATATTGGTTTTTATCAAAATATGGAATGTAATTCAGGAAGAGGCTGTTCGAAAGTATTTGTTTTTTTTATATTCTTACTTATTTGCTATTCACTGTACACAAATTAAACAATATTTCTACACACACAGAGGCATACACACATATGTATATACTTTTAAATTGCAAACACACACTCAATATCGACACAACACTTGCAAGGACTAACACCTTAAACATTTAAGTTTGCATGTTACTTGTGGCCAAAAGGGAAAGGAAAAAAGAAAATATCTTCTGAAATTGACCAATATGAACTCTTAATACGGAAATGTAATTTGAAAGGATAAAAATTATACAAAACAGACGGAAAAGTATGCTTAAGCCTTTTAACATTGAGAAAATGGAAAAATAATAAAGACATGTTGTGTTTAAGAGACTCTGTATATTTTTATTTTTTATTTAATTTTCTGCAAAATACATAAGAAATCAATTTTAACTAAATGAATTTTAGTTTTGTTAGTATACCTCTTCAGCTTGTGGGTGAGAGGGGAAAGATGAATGAAATACAGAGCTGCTTGTACTTGCGACTTTCTTTTAATTTTTCATACACTTTTCCCAGCAAACAATAAGGTTTTCTTTTAAATTGAGGATCTTTAAAATCTATTTCTGTCTCAAACGATAAACATTTGAAAATTATTTGATAATAATTTCAAAATAAAAGTATTTTCAACCAGTGTTGCAAGAATTTTTGAGACAAAATTTCCAAAAATTTAAAAAAAAAGAACTGCAAAAGTGATTTAAAACGATTTTGGTTAATTTTTTAATATTTGTTGTAAAAAAAACAAAACATGCATTTCTTCAAATTTTCTATTATAAATATATTTTTAAATTCGCTGTTTCTGTTCGGTGCATTTTTCGAATGAATAAGAGAAAAAATTAGTTCAATCCTTTTATTCGATTATTGGGCAACTATATTGTAAATAATGTTCGCTATATATTTCTGATTGAAGCATTGCAAAGAAATGTCTTATTTTTATGACTGGCTGCTTTGTTTACTGCAATTCAGATTTTGAAATACAAGCATTTAATAATTAAACTATTTAAGCTGGATAATCTGCATTGTTAAATGTATTTATTTACCGCGCGAAATTAGATTTTTTTTATGCATGAAACCGGAGACTAAAAATTAACTCTGGAACCGAAATTGTAGCGAAATTACACTTAAAGCAAAAAGTTTCTACAAATTTATCGTTTTCAGAAATCTGCATTATTTGGTAAAAAAGATCATCAAAACTACATTCCTACATTATAGGGTTAACGAATCCTCAAAATGGAGATAAATCTGCACTTCTGGTAATAGTTTTCTCAACAAAAAGGAAAATTAATCACAAATTGAGAAATTAATATTTTCTCAATTTACTTTCAAACATTAATTGCAAATATTTTAAGAAATTTTGTAGTTTTGTAAATAATTTTTACAAAATTAGCAATAAATCATAATAGGTTCCTAATTTATTTTTAATTCTTAAATAAAAAGTTATTGAAAACAATGAAATTGTAATTTTTTTTAATAGTAGCAGCAATTAACTTTGGTTGCCATATTTTTAAAATTGTTATTTCTTGCTTTAAATAAAGTGTTTACGTTTAGTAATGATTTCGAAATAACACAAGATATCACTTGTCGAACGTTTATATTCAAATCATTACCAATTTGATTACAATTATTAAACTCAAACCAAAAATGTTTGAGATTTGTGCTTGACATCAAATATTAAAACCATTTTATATTAGAACTTTGAATTCGTGCTCGCTGGGTTCATAAAAATTTAAATTTTCCAGTTAAAAATTAATCAAGACTGCAAAACCAAAATTTTATTGTATGGACACGAATAGGATTTGATAGACCCGGACCCAATGAAAGTGTAGGTTCATTTATTAAGCTCCTTTCTAAAATAAAAGTGTAAGGTTTACGTATATAAGAATATGACTAAATGTGGCATCTGCACTGAAATTTAATTATTTTTTACTCCTTCCAATCCAATTACTAAGCAATTCATTTTGTGCAATTTGACTGGTTTCTCGTTTTCTCTTTCACTACTTAGACTTTTCAATGAATGCATCTTTATTAAACCACAAAAAGCAAAAGAAAACTTTTAGCTTCATTTTCTATGAATGTGGCCATTTACGATATTCATGCTCTTGCAACGAGCTTGTTACTATTGCGGCATTCATTACATTAATGGTGCTTTATTTTCTTAGTTAGAAGTATCGGTATGATTTGAGAAAAAAAGCTAAAGATAATTTATCATCTTTAACAATGTTATCACTATGTATGAATGCAGTCTATATAAAAGTGTGTATTAAGATGCAATGAGGTTGCAAGTTTTTCTTAAACTTAAAATATAAGAAGGCCAGCTGCATGGAATTTTTCACTTTTTACATAAAGCACAGTGGAGCAGTTTAGAAACCAAATGTGATAGAATTAAATCCAAATTTAAGGCGTTAATAGATGCAAATTTTAACTTTCAGAATTCTGTCTTTGAAGGTGTACAAATGGTTATCAATGATACCAGTTCTTGATAGGCCTCTAGTTTTATATTTTTTTATATTTTTTAAATCCTGTACAACTCAAATAAATTGCATACATAAAACACAGGAAAGTAGTTTCCCTACGCAAACATAAAGATTTTCTTTTCTTCTTTCTCTTCTCTGCAAAAAGTGTAATATTTTGTTGATCAATTTATGAAGAAAAATATTTCGTATATTCTCCCCAACTAATTGTTTAAAAAAATTAGAGTTTTTTGCAAAATGCATTGTTTGTTGTGGCTTTAGCTGTTTATATGCCGACATTTCATTGGTCGCTAAACCAAATCGTCAGTGAACTTAAAATTCACTGATAAAAATTTGTTCTTTTTTACAACACAGTAAGGACAATAAATTTCCTTTTTTTCTCTGTAGGGTAAATATTCACACTTTTTCGAAAAAAGAAAACGCCAAAAGCCAACCAAAAGGGTATTTTTTTAAAGTTCAAAAATTTTAAATAATACCAAGAATACTACTTTAAGAAAATCAATTTACTAATTTATAAATTTCCATTATAATGGATGTGTAACAGAAGACATCAAAATCGGCTGTCAAAGTATCTGTAAACGAAAACAACATTGTCAACTCAAAAATATGATCGTTTAAAAATTGCCCTCTTCCTGGATGATGTTAAGGCTGTTGGTATTTTTAGTTATAGATGGATGCCACAATGTTTATATGTTGAGGCAGGTTGTAAGCCACCAGACGCTTTGATTGTGTCTCATGTCTCTTTTTTTCCCCAGTGAAATAAGACTTCTTTCCCTTAATCTTAGTTCTTCATTTCACCTGTATTTTACAATTCTCAGGTGTATTTTGATTTAACTTTGTTTTATAATATTTTCTTCTTTGTCTTTTGTTTACTATAAGGAAGCCGTTAATTTGTTCAACACTTTAACCTTTTTGTTTCACAATAAAGTTGTAAGTGCTTTTCAAAGACTAAAAGAAATGTTATGGCAGACTGCAGCTACAGCGATATTGGAAATACAATGCCGATAACATCGCATTGCCATATGGGCTAAATGAGCCTCATACTGACGAAACATTTCCTGTCGACATGCACCAATCCTGATGTCGTCATGCCGCCAACATCCTTTTTTTAGATAGTACCTTCAGCCATTAGGTAAGCTAATAATAAGTTATCAGGAGGGAGTGCACCCCCTGAATAATCACTTATGTGCTAATCCTACTATGGAATAAGTGAATATAAAAGTAACTAAATATTGACAAAAAAATTACCCAAACTATATCGCTGCAATTACCTTCAAAGTAGTCGCTGGTGCATGGAGTAAGGCTATCGCTTTTCATGTCTCAATTCTGTAATATTAGACAAAAGTGCCATTCGTTCTTACAGCTGCCCCAGAAAAAGTGCCATGTTCTGTCGCGATCAATGGGACCCATATAGGTGGTAATAATGACTAGGTGAAGCTGTATTCATTCTCTAAAGTTAAAAACAAAACAGAATCAGTGTAGTGTGTTGTAGACTGAGATATCGGCCATGAAAAGATCAAATAACTGAAAAATATATTAATACATAGCAGATCAGCTGATGTATCCATATGATACTGGTTTATTGCTGCTTGCTTTCATTAAACGAGTATCTCAAACTTTGAGATACTCTATACAAAGGGGCATGGAATTGCGTCGCGGAGGAGTTGGCCACCGCCAAATCCCGTTTAACCAATCGGTTTACGTGCCAATTAACACACGTTCTGGTAAGCTGCTGCAAATTGCTATCGGGATCTTCTCAGAGCGCGGCAACTTCTCGGACTCGCACAGACCAGGTAGTCTAAAGAGATCACCTGTGCAATTAAGACTCTAATTTGGCCAAATTCAAATAATATACTTTTATTCAAGGAGTTTAAGCTCAATCTAACCATATATACATTCTATAATATCGTCTTGTACTCGTAGAGTGACGTTAATCTAAAAAAAGGTGACTAGTTGATTTGTATCTGTATCTGTATCTGTATCTGTAATTATCTTGGTATTTTATTGCACCTTCTCTGCTCTTAACTTATATTCCTCACTAATATAATACTTACAGCCCTCTTCTTTTTGAATGTTACTATAACAAGTATAAAAATCCTCTTCGATCCCACTGTCAATTTCTTTATAATGCATACGCAATGAAAATTTTGTATCGAAAAGTAGATTTCGCATGAATTGCATTATTGCAGCATCTATTCATGAATGTTAAATGCATATGGTAATCGATTACACTTCTAATGTATAAATTCCAATAAAAAACAAAAGTGAGAAAAGATATTAATAGTCATCCTGTTTTTATAAAAAGTCTATTTATTCATCTTTGTAGTAACATTAGATGCCATAATTTGTTTCTATAGTTTTTTAATGTACAAAACTTAAGAACATATAACGGGTGGTCTCACGATGTTAATTGTAAATAAAACAAAAAGTTTTCAGGGAATTATCTTAATATATTTTATTATGATACAAGAATCTATGAAAATTATGTGTGAAACTACTCGCCACGCCTTCGGTGGCATACCTCTATCCATATTTTCAATGACTCTGACACATAATTGAGCTTCATTGTCGCTAAGATGCCGAATTATCTCATGCTTTAACTCTTGAATTGTTCTTGTCTTATAGGAGTACACTTTAATTTTTAAATATCCTCAAAGAAAGAAGTCTCACCGTGTCAAATCACATGATTGTGGCGGCCAATTAACATTGCCAACGACTGCCATTGTATTTCTTGGCTAAGGAGTATAGGACCACTTTTTGTTATGGTTTCGATAACCAGCTTTCCTTTAAGACGAATGCCTGATTATAGCCAGAGTATCAGATGCTGGTATGGGGGATGCCAATATTGCATCCACGCATGCAGTTGCGTATGGATTTAGTCCACGCTGCTAATAGGGTTATACTTCCCATGGTTGTTTGTGTTATTGGAATTTTGGATGGCGCCAATTGGTCTTCACGACGTTTTAAGGATCACAGCAAACTCTGGTCTGTCAAGGCCAGTTACTTTGCCTTACTACACAGCTTGTGACGTTTTCGGTAGCACTTAGCTGTTCTTCCCATAGGCATATAATATATCTGACATCGTCATAAAAATGACAATGTATAATATGTTATGCGCAAGGGCGGAGAAGTGGAATAAGTTACCTTAAATCCGAATTGTAAGCCATTCAGAATGTTTCCATCCTAAATTATCCTCCGACTTTTGGACAGCAAAAACCATTACATAAACTTCCACAAATAAAGACAATGGGGAAATAAGTTGGGTAACTACCAGCGTCCTTAGAATCTGCCCTAGGTTCTTCAATGTGATTGGCAATAGCGTCCTTCCATTTAACAGGGATGTAGCCAATGTTAAAAAAGGACAATTACAAAACAATTTTTATAAAAAAAACATAGTAACTTTTGGATTAGACTCAGGATTATAGGAGAAGCAAATAAGAGTTGGCTCATAAGAAATTACTGGAGCCAGTAATGCTCTTACCCAAATGCCGAGGACAGTGTGTGGACCCTGTAGCTTTGGCATGCATGCAAAATTAGGGTTTGATAATAGCGACTTTCAGCTTCCGCAATATAAATGAAGAAGAATACTTCTTATACCGCTGTACCGCATCAGCCATGCGGTCTCTTGATTTCGACGATTTCTAAGACGTTGCAGAAATGAAAACTGAGACATATTGTGCGCTTCAAAATAATTCACGACTGGTTCTGAGGTGGTGATCCCGATTAAGCAGAGCTTCCGTGGTAGCACAATTGACTAAACGGTATAAATGAGTTTAATGAAGTAGTTAGCGCGTTGACTACAAAGGAATTTATGACTAAGAACCTGGGTTCGATCCCTGTTCAGCACAAGTCAAATTCATGAATTATTCTGATTTACTTAGTGTGGCGTTGCGTTAATTGTTGTTGGACTTTTTAAGTGATGAAGGCATAACACTGCTCACTGGACACTTTCTACGCTAATGTTTACTGCATCAAAGCGCCCTCTTTCATCAGAAATGTTAGCAGAATCGTCTCTCTGTCTTCTAGTTTCACAACCCATCCTCTCTCAGGCATTGCTTTTTATAAAACAGTTCAAAGCACTGAAAAGAAGAAATCTATTTGGTGTTAAACTTATGCCTTATATAAGATTAGTTCTATACAACTTCTTTGTATTGTGGTAACACACTCATGTATAACATATTTCCTTCTATCTTTTTTTTTAATATCCATGAATCAAATTACTTTTCGTATTGTTTTTATGCGTCTTTTGCACTATTTATGGCAGCTACTTGAATTTTTCGACATTAATCCCCGAAATACTTTAACAACTGCATAAAGGGAAGAAAAACTTAAGTCGCAAAGAATGAAAACCTTAAAGACAAACTAAATCAAACTTCGTGTGGTATGTATGAATAGGTATAACTCCAATAATGTAGTTTCCTTCTTTTCCACTTTATCTGTCGTCTAAATGGGTATAAGATCTTATGCTCCCATAAAATTTGGCTTGTTTGTAAGTCCTCTTGCATTGCTGTCAAAGTCATATAAATATACCCACATGCAACAACAAATATTTCTTGTATCCGATATTCTTTTACCTTGCACAGTTTAACATTTTTTCATTGTTAATACTACTGCAACATTTTATACATACGACACATATACATATATTCAAACATTGACTTCAAATCGTAAAACATTTGTTTGGTTATTAATTTTTGTTGTTTTATGGATTTTTCTTTGCTTTTAATATTTATGACAACGTCTTGTTGTCTATTCAATAACACAGAAGCAAATGGCTTGTATTACATCCATCGAGGCATTCAGCTACTCATTCATGTATCTATCCATACATTATTATTCTATCTTTTTTTTAGTTTTGTTTTGCTTTTCGTCTTGTATATTTATAGTTTCGTAGCAAAAACTATTGTAAAGTTTTGTACATTTGTCTACATGTGTCTCGAGTGTTGTAAGTGGCAATAGTTAATCAGATCTTAAATATTGATAAGTGTTGGCTTATGGTATCATGACAAGAGATTATGTTGTAATGGCATGTGCAACATTATTTTTATAATACCCTTTTTGATTTAAGGTCTTGTATCTTTTCTATCTCAAATTGGCTTGTATTTTTTGAAGATACGAGTATTACAAAATATTGTAATTGAAATTAAATGTATTAAGGGATTTTTTTTTATTTTTTATATGATAGATAATGGTGGCCGAAAATTTATGATGTGATGGCCAGGGTCTTATTTGACAACATCAACCTTGTATATGGGCTTGAAAGGAGAGACCTGCATAATTTTTTTTTTGTTTAATTTCTAAAAACATTTAATCAATTCCATAAAATTTTTCCCTCTTCACCTCCATTTAGTATACGTATATTCTTAGTCTGTCCTGGTACATTTTTTTTGTTCTGTCATTCTTGCAGAAGAATGTCTCGGCTACAAGTATAATAAAATGTATAGTCGAAGTTTAATATAGGGCAGATCAAGTCTTAAACAAATTAAAATTTTTTTCTGCACAAAGTAGATATGGGCCAAATTAGAACTTAATTGTAATGGGTGGTCCAACCAAAACGCATGCTGTTAATTGTAAATAAAACAAAAAATTTTCAGAGAATTATTTTTATTATGATAGAAGGATCTATGGCAATTATATGTAAAACATAATATCTTCCAAGTGCTAGAAACGTCTTCGGTGTTATATCTCTATCCGATGGTACATATTTACAATGGCTCTAAGGCATAATTAAAGTTCAATGTCGAGAATGTGCCGAATTATCTCATATTTTTGCTCTTGAATTGTTCTTGGCTTATTGGCGTACACTTTTTTATTAAAATATCCCCAAAGAAAGAAGTGCAACGGCGATACAAGAACGTGGCCAACGACGTGAGATAACACGTTGTCATCTCGCGATAGCGAACACCATTCACGCTTTTCTGCCACCCTGTCGCAAAAAACATCGATGCGTTCCGGAGAACGAACTGGGCGAACATGCACATATGTTTTCACATTTCCTACAGACCCTATTTCCTGAAATTTCGGTCAACATTCTCGCGCTGCTCAATTGTGTGCCTCTCTATGGTTGAATTTGTCAAACACTGAAACAGAGAAATGTCAAATTAACTTGGGCCAAAAAACTTGACTTGACTCAAAATTAATATCGTACATTATTTGATTGAAATTAATTGGAAAAGTATTTAAATAATTTATTGTTTGTCATTCATTTTGCTGAATGAAAGCTTGGAATTAACTGGCACTACTGAAATAATCTGCACTCTTCAGCCAATTCATATTTAAAAGTCATTTAATTTCATTTTTTTATAAATAAAATATATGAGAATTCTATAGAATTCAATCTTATCTTGTACTTGTGGCTTACAAAATATATAAGTAAAATGGTTTTAGAAAACTCATACAAGCTTAATACAACACAACATCAATTTCAATGGTAAAACAGTGGGCTGTACAAGTACGGAAGATGTCGAAAGTTCTGGACGCCCAGTTGAGCTTCCTACGCGCAAAATAGTTGAAAAAATTAAAAAAGTGCGAGAGATTATGGAAGTTATAAGCATATCAAATGGGTTGTGAAGCTTTTCACTAGATTAGTGACGCCTTTGCTCACAATCGCTCACCGCAAACACTTTGCAGGAATGTTTGGCATACTTCGACCGCAATATGGACGAGCTTTTGCGTAACCGTGGACGAAACTATGAGCATAAATGTAACAACAAGACCACAAATACCGGTCGTTGAAAGTACTGAGAACAAAATGAGGATTGAGTTTTTCCAAGGTAAACATGTTTACCTTTCTAATGTGGAAAATAATAATGGGTGTGTTATATTTTTGTAATATGGAAAAGCTATGCCAAGTGAGCAGGTTGCCTAGAAGTGAGACGATTGGTCCTCATTTCGATCTCAGTATCTTCGACAGTGGAAGTTTTAGTATAAAAACTTGTCCTTATTTTAGAATTTTTGAGAGTATGATTTCACAAGAGACAAATTGGTTTCCAGCACCAACATAAAAAGCCTTTAAATAAAACCTTAACTGCCACTGTAATTCTTGGGCTGAAAATTTATAAAGAAAATCTCGTCTTATAATAAATATTCCCATACAATTTTTATTTTCTTATTTAACAAAGTTAACAAACAAAAGCTGCGAAACTTTTTAGCTTCTCTGCAGAAACACTCAGTCTCTAGCAGGAATCGAACCTGCGTCCTTCAGACTACTAGTCTAGCACTTTTGCTACTAGTCTACGAAGGCACTCTTAAAATTAGACGGTGATAAACGTTTTCTTTTCAACTTTTCTCTGTGTGTGCGTGTTAATTTTCTAATGGGTCTTAAAACAAATTGCCTGTTGTGCCCTACTCCATCATTTACACACAGAACAGATATTTCTTTTACAAAAAGAAGAAAAAAGAAAACACACAAAAATCTCTAAAAGTCTACAAAGTTAATCTCAGGTTTAACATAAAAAGAATAAATATTTGATGGAAAAAAACCCAACACTGTTCAAATGTAAAAATTTTCAATAAATTAGATTGAATATTTCCAGTCTAGTCGCATTTTTTTTTATCCGCTGCACTACAAAACTTGTTTACTTTATTTTTAGTTCCTCTAAAGACACTTGCTTTATAATTTATGTTGAGATTTATGGCACATACGTTCTTGATTTTGTTTTATTTATTTACAAGCACGTGAATTGTTTAAAAAATACATCAACAAAAATATACAGACAATTAAAGTTTGTTTTGAAAATAAACATGAAGTTTTCCCTCAACTCATGTGAAGAAAAATAATTTAAAAGTTAAATATACCTTTTTTTCGAAAAAAAAAACTCACTAAGCTGCCGTGCGTGATTATAAATACAGGAAGTGAGGTAATTTATTTAACGTTTTTTTGTAACTGGTTTTTTTGGAAATAGTTCATAGTTTTGATTTCTATACTTTAAGAACACCGATTTTTACATTTGTATGCATTTTTTTAGAGACAAATTACAGGTGTTATGAAAGGCATTGAGCGACCTTTGTTTATTTATCAATATGGCCTGATTTAATTTAATATTTAGTTTTGCTAAGATGGAAAAATGAACTTTATTTTATAATTTTTCAATTAAATTTTTACGTCATTCTCGAATAAAAATAATTTGGATACTCTTTTTCGGCTTAGAAGAAGTCATCTTATATTCTTAAGCTGCAGATTGCGAACATTTTTGAATACCGCACTAGGTGATACGACGACATACAGTGCAACAAAATATTATTTGCTTTCATTGCTTTGCGACATATCCTGCTGAACCGCAAATGAAACACGCGATAAAGTTGGTCAACTAGGCTAAAATATCGGGTAGTGTCGTGTGGCAGAGTTCTGCTGTTGTCTAGTGTGATAAGTCAGCTTAGCGACGAACCATTTTAAATGTATTTCAATATTAAATTTTCAAAAAGATCGTATGACGCAGAAAAGTTGTGTCTTTTAGTGCATGAATATAGTGGAGACATTCTTATATTTTTAAGAGTTATAGAAGTGTATGTAACTCTCCTATTTCATACCTGGAACCATAATTTTTGTCATTTTCTCACTCTCTCTTGTCCCGATTTCTCTTATTCCTTGCAGAACACCAAAATTATGACTACACATCAATTTCAATAACATCAATCTTGTTTGAAGGTGTAAACGAAAATAGTTTAAAAATTTTGCAGCGAAGTATCTGATATAATAAAAATATCTCTCAGGATTACTGCAGTGTCGCTTCTGCTAGTGCGACCTCACTTTAATAGATAAAGGGTTTACTTTTCCTCCTTAATATTCGATTATATGAAACTTATTTGGCGACAAAAATCTTAAATTTTAAATATTATATCCACTCTATTGAATGTTTATAAAGTGTAAATGTTGCCAAATAGTTGCATTAAAACAAAATTTTTGTAGAGAGCAGACGTTGCGGAAAATTAAAATGGGGGAAGAAAAAACATTTCATGGAACACATTAATATTTAAAAATCCTAACCAGCGATATGGAAGAAAAATTGAAAAGACTACAGCAGTAGAATTGTAAAAAAGTGATAATTATGTTTTAGTTAAAAAATTAAAAAAAAAACAGAATCCAACGAGCAATATTGCTGCAGAACATTCATCGTCTGAGGTCATCGCAAGCAGAAATCAACTGACAAATTTGTGTAGTGTAAGTGCAAATGCAAAACGTTATGATTCATATACAATATTGAATTCTCATATTGTATTTGATTCTTATGGCATAAACATCAGAGGTTGAATGCTTTCAAACTGCTTAAACTTCACTGACGATTTGGTTTAGCGACCAATAAAATGTCGGCATATGAAGAGCTAAAGCCACAACAAAAATACATTTTGCAACAAAAAAATTTAATTGTTTCAACCAGTAGTTGGGGAGAATATCCCGAATAATAAATTTCAATATTAATTATTGAATAATTATTACATTTATTATTTAGGATATTCTCTTCAACTAATCGTTTATTGTATGTTGAAGGATTTCGCTGTTCATATTCCGACAAAACAAATCGTCATATATAAACAAAGGACGTTTAATTGTAAACATGTTGCAAGAAAAATAAAATGGAGTCATGTAGAATATAATTGTTGGTTGTGCTGTTTGTAAAAAACCATTCTAGGCCACACTGTGTAATAATTATATTAATTATTTACAATAGAGGCATCGTACACAATACAAACGCTTTGAAAAATATTAAAATTTGCCCTCAGTGAAAAATAAGGCATAACACTTTTTCTGTTCCAAATCCCTAGAAATATTCAAGCCTATGGGTTGTATAAAACCACCATTGTTGAATGTTACACAAGTCACTATTTAAAATTATTTTACAAATGTGCAAAAGCAAGTTTTTAAAACAATTTGTTTCAAATAGTTGCATATCCTTTCTTTTAAATTAAAAAAAAAATTTTTTTTGTTTGCAAGAATGCAACTAAAACGAATAGTTTTCCAAGCCAATAGAACGATTGAAATTTTTCAAATTCAAACACTTCCTACATAACAAATGCCAGCATAATTATTACAGTGAACTATTCGTTTTAAAACCATAAATTTATGCCAAATGTGTAGCAAATACTGCAGGCACAACAGACAGCTTAAGCCACAACGAATAAAAACCCATTAAATTATACCTTTCAAAAAAGTCATCAAATTGTTGAGATCAGGATCCGCAAATAGTGCAAACTTGGATCATTTTATATGATTTCAACAAAGGCTTAACATTGCAGGATACTTTCTTTTTCGATTCCAATTCACCGATTCGGAAGCTATTTTCATTATGTGGCCAAAAGTAAACTTTTTATGAGTTTTTCCCTTTTTTGCATAGAGACTAATTATTTATTGAATTAGAGTTATTTATTTGCCACTAAAAATAAGGCGTACAAATTCGCCAGTAGTCAAAAAAATTCACTAATGGATCCTTCGGAAGCAATAAAAATGTCATTGCTTGAAAAAAGAAATTGCTTTTTTTACTGGAAGTCTATAGAATAATCACGTAATTTAGTATTCTGAATGATTTCAGCAAATTTTATAAAAACTTATTAAATTAATATTCTAGATGTGTAAGTGTTAAAGAAAATTTGTTTCGATTGTTTGTATTAAAAATGAAAATTTATATAGTTTTTTATTGTTTTAATACAAATAATAGAAGCGAATTTTCCTTCAAAGTTTCAAATCAGGCAATTATATATACACGAGAAACACTTACAATTTGTTGCATGGAACTTTTTATTTGCGGAAAGCCAGTAGGAAAAAAAAAGTGGGCCTAAGAAAACTTTTATTTACTACTCGAATGAAGGGGCAAAGAAAATGCATGAGTTAAAGACTTAATGAATATAAAGATTAAGAACTGAATAAGGACCTCATTTTGTCCAACCAAATATATAAAAAAATTTAAATTTTGTTGGAAAATACTTAATAAAAATTTTCATTTTATTTTTTTACATAAACAATTTCAGAACGTTTATTATTAAAAATGGCAACCTAGAAATTAAAATAAAATTAATATATACTAATTTTTAATATTTAGGTGTTGCAAATATCTAAAAAAAAGTTTATTTTCATTACTTGTAATCGAATTTCTTAAAATAATTTGAATTTTCGGACTTGACTTGACTTCTATAACTTGCAGAAGAAATTAGTTGTCCTTCAACTAATGGTACCTATTTTTGTTTTACTGAAGAGGTCTTCAGTATTATTATTATTATTCTTGTATTATTATTACTGTTAAGTGCTCAGCGACACGTGGGATCGTTTTTGCGAAACCATAGTTCACTGCAACATATTAAGACAGTGGATCTTTGCTGTAGAAAATAATATTCTTTGCTTTGGAGTGTATACCCTCCAAAGTGTTTGATGCCGTTTTGCATAAGTGCTTAACAACCTCATGGAGTCAAATCATAGAACTCACAAAATAAGCCCCGTAAACCATTCCGTATTTACTTTAAACTAGTTTTTATAAAGGTAGAGGATCAATACAGAGAAAAGGCTTTAAAGGTCGCTTCGCTTGTCTAAGGTCAGATATGGCCTGCCAGCTATAGCAAAATATAGTGTCACTCCCCGATTTTCCCTTCTCCTCAACATAAATTCACAGAAGGGTCATCGTCAAACTTTCCTAATGTCCAAAGAGTGACCCCATTAGTCTTCTCTATGACCCTCATTATCTATGCACCGAACAGAGCCTGTGCCAAGCTCAATAAGAGATATAATGCAGTTAAAGGCAGCACCTGACCTAATTTCATACGAAAACAGGATACATATTTTATATTTTAACCCCTTTTCTTTCTTCTTAAACATATTTTAGCACAAGGATAAAATATGTTTCTGCAGAGAATATAGTAGGAACCATGAGCTCCCACCCCTGTGATACCAGTTTTCTGTTTGAAGCCACCAGTAGATCAAGCCTGGTCAATCAATATTTTTGTGCCACAAAGTTTCTGCGCAGTTCCGGAGTAAAATATAATTCATCAGGTACTGTACATGAATCATTGTAGACTAAAAGATCTTCGGTTTTAAGTAGGTGAAGCCTGGTATACAAAGATCCACTTCTGATGTAGTGAAGCTTTAAATTTATACTTTTTACTGTTTGTTGCTGGACACAAAAACCGTTCAGTTTTATTTAAAATACTGCCAAAAAAATATTTTAATTCCAATTTGTTTTCATTTCTTTTAGCACAAGGAATTTAACAAACACAACTTTAAAAAATATGAAAAAGTATAAACATCACACTAATTGCCAAAAATGTAAAAGATTTTGTTTATCCTTTTTTATGATTTAAAAAAAGAAGAATATTCAATACAAACACAAGGTTATTACGAACTCTTATTAAAATGCTTGAATTAAGACCAAAGTTGTACAACAATTTCTTTTGTTGGTAAAATAGGGATTAAGCAAATTGATTTTTATATAGGACTAGCTGACCCCGTCCGCATTGCTGGCCCTAAGCAAACATTAGTGTTATATTACCACACGATTTAAGTTGAGCTTTTAACGAAATTTACTGCCTTCATATATCCTGTTTTAAATGTATAGATCTTTAACTTATTATACAATGTTGCACCTTCGTAAGCGCGGAATATCTTGTGTTATCGAATGATGTAAAAATTTTGTAAATAAATCGAAAACTCGGATTTTTTAATGCAACATTTCGAAAGTTTTAAAATTTTGATATTGAATCATTAACATAGATTTTTTGTAAATATCTGCGGAACTACATAACCGATTTAAGAGTTTGATATCTCGTTTTGAAGAACATGGCAACGGCTTTCAAAAACAAGTAAAATAAAATTAAAAAAAGCACAAAAAATAAATATATGTATATGTCATTGGTGGTGCAATATGAAAATTGAATTTTGCCACGCCCCTCCGCCCACAGACAGAAAATCAAAAATCAGACTTCACAGTGTCACCCGCCCGGTCCAGCCGTTTTGGAGTCATTACGTTACATACATACATACACACATCCTTTATTATATATATAGATAGATTAAAAAGTCATAACTGATTGTGATCTAAGGGTTTTGAGTTGACCTATTTTACCGAATAAATGAGAGCTTCTTAAATAATAGTTTTAATATTGCTTTTCCATTTACCTCCTTTTCTTCCATTTGTCCTGCCTTATTCCTGGGTAATTCTCAAGTCTTTCGATAAAACAATACACATAAAAAAATTTGTAACATATCATTATATATCACATGATGCATAAATTAATTGTTTAATATTTAACGATTCAATTCTTTTAAACTCTGACGAAGTCCATATGTAACTATGACTAAATTGAGATATTAAAAAAGTGGAGGTATAAACAACTGTAGGACTTGCTCCCTCTAAATAAACACCTCTAGAATTGCAATGTTCCTAGTTTATTTTTATTATTTAAAACTTAGTCCTCCATAGTTTTAAAGCATTTAAGCTTAAGGTATTTAAGAGACTGTCATTAATATATGTATATAAAAATAAAAATAACTCTCACTGATTTAAGACCTAAAAAAATAAAATAAGTCTCAAGAAGATTCAATAAAAAAAATTCCATAGGAAAATAAATTATTATTTTGTGATTTTTTTTATAATAAATTTAAATCGTATGCTAATAACGGAAATATGCCCAAATGAAACAAGAACTAAAAAGTATTACATAAATCCAAAATTCAGAAAGGCTTTAGGGACCTAAGCCGGGTTGTACATCACTTATAAGAGAAAATCCTTGAGCACTGGGGAATTTCGACAATTCAGAAATACTTATCCTTTATTCTTTAATACAATAATTTCTTGTAGAGAAAAACTATGGCCAAGTCTTGCTTCGTTTCTTAAGTATTTTTTACGGTTGGCCTTTGACCGCCAGCAAGTTATTGCATTACTATTTGGATTTAATATAATATTTTTTTAACAATTCCATTATCTCCTTGGAACTATTTTATTTTATAAAGAAACTTAATATGAACTAATTTTGTTGATGTAATTTCATTGGGGATAAGTCTCGGACTTGTTTCATAATTTTTGAGATTTTGTTCAATCTTTTGAATTTATTGCTTCTACATACCGAACAAAATATGTATGCCTAGGCCAAGATTCACTTTCTAAATCATTTTTGCACTGCCGGCCTTCGGTATTAATCAATTATGGTGTATGTCCAAAGCCAGCTGCGATTTATAGGAACTGAATACTAAGCCGGGTTTCTACATACCACAACGTCCGGTAAAGACCGGAAACTGTGTCTGGTATGTGGATAGATTTATCAAGTATTTTGACAACTAATAAAAGTTTTTTTAGCCAGTAAAAATTTACCAGCATGTTGTCCTTAAATGGCGGCAGCTGTGTTTTCCTGAGGTCAGTACTAGCGACACTGTTATCATTCCCACTGTTAAAACTCACGTCAAACAGTTTCTGTCGTAAATCTTTAAAAACATCTGTAAGCTGTAGTCTGGATGATTCCGAACCATAATGGCTTTAATAGCTTAATTTAGTATTCATACCCTAGAGGTTTCTACTGCAGGCCCCTTAAATCAACGAAATAACAGTGATATTATGTAAATAAAAAATTTCTTAATAGATCTAATGCCTTATTCTTGAGTAATACATACTTTTTTTTAAACACAAGTTGTGTTTGACAATATATATCCATTAAAAGATTTCGTTTGTTTTTAGAAAAACCCTTCAGGCACAAATTTTAAAATCAATGTACATTAAAATCAATATTGTAAATCCCATTATTGTACACGTACATGTAATAATGGTAATGAATAATGAACATTTTCATACTCAAATTTTAAGGATATTTGTATAAAATATTCCCCCATGTTGATTGTCGTGCAATTTCTCTTGGCAAATAAAATGACTGTCAAACATATCACATTTTTCTAGGAAAGTAAACACTTACACACATTTGACAGTTATTCATGTCAGCTTGTAGTCATTGTTAACTGAGTGGAGTCAGTCGAGAGATGTTGGTGGATGGAGATTGAAATAATGCACCCTTAATTTTGTACTTACAGATGGTTGTAGTGGTTTTGTTAATTCATGAGGAATTTTTGTCTTACTATTGAAATGTTAAGGACCACTCGAATGAGCTGACTGATCAGGCAGTGAGTCAGTTAGTCAAGCACTCTGTCTGTCATACTCCTTAATATACGTAGACACAATTACATCAACTGAGAATTCCCAATTCAATGGAAAAGCTCAAAAGGAATATTTAAAAAGAGCTACCCCCAAGTAAGTTGAAGAATATAGAGACTTATCGAATAGTAGTCGTCGTAAATCATTATCTATATCTATGTGTGCCAGACGTAAAGACATGTCTTTAGCAAGCCTCAGGAGATTGAGTGAGGGTTAAGAGACCTTTTTTTTGAAAAATTGGTTTGATTAAGGGATGATTTCTTATATAAAAATTATTTCCCTTTCTTGCATTTTATCCGAACGTTTTTTAAACTTTAATGACATTCAGTAGGATTTTATGCAATGAGTGCGCTAAATGCATTTGAAAAACTTATGCTCTAATTTATGTTTGCAAAAGTCTTCGAAAATTTCACATATTTTCCATTTTCAATTTGCATATTTTTCAAATTTGTTAATTTATTTACATATATTTTTATTTTATTTCACTATTGCTCATATACTTTTTGACTCAAGGATATGAACAGTAGTGGAAGAGGTCTTTAGCTTAATAAATACTTTTTAAAATATTATGTCTGCATTAAATTTCATTACAGAATACCAAAATACTCACTCACCGCTTAATCGTGAGTATGAGCATTTATACTAGATTTCGCTGGTTCTTTTCAAACGGTTTTGGAAGACAAGAAACATTTTTTTCATTCATATATGGAAAATTATGCCCATTTCTTGATATTCAAAGAGATTGATCATATTTGAGTATTAATAACTTCGTTCATTTATCATAAGTGTAAAATTCGCACAAGAAGTTCAAAATAAAAACTTTCTAATAATATTTAAGTAATTTTCTCGAAGTGCTTTGCTTAAATTGATGTTAATTTATATATCTATTCAGATTCTTTGTTTAAAATTTTTTATTAAGAAGGGAGAAAAAGTCATTAGCAGAACGGAACAGTAATGTTTTCTTTGATCCACAGAGACACATTATTTATATGTCTGTGTTCTTTTTATCACTAGCATTGAGGAATACACTTTTTTTTATTAACCGAGGATAAAACAAGTAAAGCCTTCTTGTATTTCTCTCAACAATACCATTAATACCGGCTTCAAAGATCTCAGAAAATAATGCTTATAAGAATATATTAGTTATTAAAATATTTTTATATCCTATTTTTCTAAAGTCGGCTCAAATTTTTGTTATAAAGTTTATTGTATAGAGATTATTTTTCAAGTCCTGCTTCTCCCCACATGGGTAAAAAAGCGGCCAAGCGTTTTTGGAACGAAATAAATTCTTATACTCACATACAGACAAGCTTTAGGTGCTCATTTATACGAATGAAAAAGCAAAAAAAGAGTTAAGAAATCTCATAAATGAGAAATATTACAAATTTGTATACTTTTTCTTTCACAGATAAAAATTTCCGAACATTATATAAATATACGAAATCTGTTCAATAGAAAAGGTCAATTTTGAAATTTCTCGGGCTGCGTGCATTCGATAAGCTTTTTTTCCTTCTTTATGTTGGCACACTTGTCTGGAACATTTATAACAAATCGTATCGTCGTAAAATAAATATATCATTAACTCCCTGAGAAAGTTTGATATAAATTCAGTAAAGTTTTTTACAGAAACTTATTAAATATATTTTGATGGAAGTGGTCCATAGTGTGCTCCCTAAAAAGTCTTGGATATAAAGGGTGGTCAAACCAAAACACACTATGTTAATTGTAAATAAAACTAAAAGTTTTCAGAGAACTATATTAATATTTTTTTATTATGATAGAAGGATCTATGGCAATTATGTGTAAAATATAATGTCTGCCAAATGCTAGAAACGTATCCGGTGGTATACCTCTCTATCCGATGGCTTATATTTCCAATGACTATGAGACATAATTGAGGTTCAATGTAGTTACAGTGCCCAATTATATCATCATTTGGCTCTTGAATTGTTCCTGGCTTACTAACGTAAATACACTTTTACTTTTAAATATCCCCATAGAAAAAGATCCAGTTAACATCGCCACGACGTGAAATAACACGGCCATTGAATTTTTCGCTCAAAAGAGCCATTGTTTCGTTGGCTATGTGACAATTGGCATCATCCTGTAGGAACCACATATTGTCCTGGGCGATATCCACAATTACTGGCCACAAGAAGTCCGTTATCATTTCGCGATAGCGTACACCATTCATAGTAACTGCTTGGACGACCTCGAAAGCACGGCCCGATGAAACCGTATCAAACAGTCTATCTTTGTGAACGCATCGGCTTTTCAACAATGACTTGTGAATTCTCCTTTTCCCAAATGCGGCAATTGAACTTCTTAACGAATCCTCTGAGTTTAAAGAGTACCTCTTCACTGAAGATGATTTTCTTTGTAAAGTCACCATCTGCCTGTTCAACCAACCATTCGGGGTATTTACGACGCTTGAAATGGTCATTAGGCTTCAGCTCTTGAGTCAGTTGAATCTTGTAAACGTGTAAATGCAAATCTTTATTCAAAATTCGCATCAGTGATGTTCGTGAGATGCTCAATTGTTGGGCTCGACGACAAGTCGAGGTTGACGCCTCTTCCGCGACACTATCGCGAACAACAGCAATGTTTTCCGGAGAATGTACTGGGCGAGCATGCACAGATGTTTTTTTTGCTGAAATTTGCGCACAATTTTCCCGTTTGTGGATACATTTGATCGATTATGCTGCTCAATTTTGTACCCCTCCATGGCTAAATTTGTCATATACTGAAACATAAAAATATCAAATTAATTTGGGCAACTTGACGTTAAGATGTGACTCACAATTAACATCGTGCATTATGATTAGACCACCCTTTATCTAAGGCCCTGGATACTTGTGAATGTAAAAATTGTAAAATTGTTATTTTATAACTTAAAAGAAACATTTTTGTAATGTTATTAAAATGCTTTTAAATATTATTTTCTAAATACTTAATATTGAAAATTTATTATTTGGGATATTCTCCCCAACTAATCGTTAGAAACAATTAGAGCTTTTGCAAAATGTTGTGTTGGTTTGTATAGAAATATTCTAAACCTTCTATGATTATGTATTTATTAATTCATATGCAATATTGAAATTCTCATATTGTATTTGATTTATGTGGCATAAACATCCGATGTTGAATGTTTTCAAACTGCTTAAACTTCACTGACGATTTGGTTTTAGCAACCAATGAAATGTCGGCATATGAAGAGCTAAAGCCACAACAAACTTTTGATTTTTGTATTATTTTCTAAAAATAAAATAAAAAACAAAGAAAGAAACAAAGTTTTAAGAAATTTTAGTTTTCATATAGTAAGTCTAACTGACTACCCGGTCAAAACAGAGCTTGCAGTAAAATTATCGAAAAGGGGCAATTTATGATCTGAAAGTAGTAAAAATTCGATTTATATCCAATTATTTTAATGTAGGATCTTAATTGTATAATGTGTTGAAAGTTTTTATGTAACCAACCGAAACCAATTCCTAAAAACAAATGGGTTGAAGTCTACTGATGCTATGCGCTATCAGTATTAGAAAGTTGAACCCTTTACAAGAACCCTTTTTCAAAATAATCAGTGGGAAAAATATCTGGAATAACTTTTAATAAATATTGTGAACTAAGTTTCTTTCATAGAAAGTGTATTCAAAATCGAGAATAAATTTTCACAGATTTGAAGAACTTTTTTTAAATTTTTAATCCATATTTTGGAAAGTTCAGTTTCTAGGAAGCTAAAAAGTTGCATTATAATGGATCATTGGGAGCAATGAAAATGTCTTTCATTGCGAATGATCATAATTTTTTTATTGGCACACTTGAGGGCGTAAGTGCTCAACTAAGTTTTTTTTTCAAGTACTTGATAAGTGGCACAAGGACTCAGAAAGTTTTTCGAATCAGGTGAGGAACAAAACTTAGATAAATTATTAGACACTGGAAATCTTAGCTTTAGCACTCACAATTGAACTGTCCAGTTAGAGATGGATAATTTATTTCTAAAATAGTTTAGGTCTGTCCTATTAAGTGCTTCCACAAGCAGCCTTTCATTATTTTTATAAAAAATCTTTTGATTTTAGTTTCTTTGTCCTTTTGCGAAAACTCTAAAAAAATCACCCTTTTTTAAACCGAGATAATTAAGTTTGTCAACTTTTCAATGTTGCTAAAATGAGTTTTTTATTACTATTGATTGTGACATGGTTTTCTGAAATATCAATTTCTCGTCATGTACTCTTGTATTGATGGAATTTTTCCTTGTAACTGAAGCCTGACATCATTGTTCTACTTGTCAAAATAAATAAATATTATTCCCTTCACTTAAAATTACATGTATAAATATTTAAATGTCATATTTTTATAACTAAACTCTTTTAGCAAATAGACAAAAGAGGAAAAATGTCAATATAAAATTAAATGCAAAAGGGATTTCGATCTCCCGAATGAAATCTAACAAAATCCCTTTTTTCTTTTCTAACTGCCAGCTTGACTATGGCCCTTACAAAATTGTGACAATAGAGGAAAAATAATAAAAGCCACCAGCGATAAAAAGTGGTTGATGATTTTGCTTGGTGTTAGTTTCATGTTTGACTTCAGATTAGTTGTTGACATGTGTCCTCATTAGTTTTTGATTATTACTTTTCCTTGGGAAACAGCACTGCCCTTAGAGCTCATTAGTGAGTCTATGTCAATGAGTTGAGAAAAAATATTTTCATTTGAAACCAATAATTTTCATAAATAATATGATTAAAATGATGCTTTACTACTTTATAGTTGTGTGACATTCTGCGGTTGTTGATTGATTTTATCGCTAGCAAAAGGGATGTTTTTAATAATATAAGTATGTTTATATAAAATGGGTGGTTTTGAAGATAAACATTTTATTTATACTTATTTTTTTTAATATTTTTAACTGTTTATATGAAGATTTTCCATTGATATTTCATTTGAGTCGAAGTCATGAAGTTGATCAGGTTAGACAGCAACCTTTTTATAATAGGTTTGTGGCTAGGCTTGGAGTAAATTAAAATATTCGATATTGGACAAAATTAAAAATAATCCCCCTTACCGTGTATGGCAATTTTCGACTGTACTAGATTAAAGAAAATGTTGCTCGGTATCTTTAGTCTATTACAAACTGTCGAATTTGCAGTCGAAAATCGCCAAACACGATAAGGGGGAATATAACATTAAATTTCAGTGGACTTTCCCAGAAATATCGCCGTCTTATGTCGCCTTAACAAACCATTGTGTTGATCTTGGCTAATCATTAACCTATATTTGCAGTTATATAAAATTTGTAATGATTTCATTTAACAATAAATAGACTAAAATGCGTTTTTTTAAATAAAAATAGCAGGTCTATATTATCTCAAGGATTTCAAGAAGAAAAAATCTCAATATTTTAATATCATTTTATTTCCCATATTTTTTTTCCACAATTTATTACTCGTCTGCAGCAGTTCATTCTCCCTGCCAATGAAAGAGTGCCACTTCAATTTGTTGTCCAGGCAACACAAATGAAATTATACCAACATAATTTAATTTGAAAAGCAAATCCATAAGGTATTAACTAACATTCGCTCCATTAGTTTTTTCATATAAAAATTGTATTTAAAATTTTTTTGCAACACAAAAAAAGAAACTTCAACTCCAGGATATAAAGGAACAAGTAGTGTAAAAAGCAGAAGAAAAAACTGGTATGAAAAAGAAATTTAATCGCACAGACACACTTCAAATTAAGTTATTCAAATAAATGTGAAACATAAAAATAATATTTGTTCTACTGACGCTACACTTCGAGCAACAGCAATTGTGTAGCAACGTAAAAGTAAATGTTGCATTCTTACAACCCCTAATGAAATATTCAAACAGCATGACACAATGGCGAGCGCCTGCCTTCAAGCTGCCACTCACTCACTCAGTCAGTTATTCAGAAAAATAAAGCAAAAAAAGAAACGAACTTTTTATAATTTCCACTTGGTGTAACTTTATAGTTCGTGACGTGAACTTTTTGTGTTTCTCCCTATAAAATTTCCTTTTAATTCCTTAGAGTTAAGCTATCGCGTGTTGCCAATTTGTCAGCGTTCATTGATTCATTGTAATTGTTTTTCTTTCAAACATGATGTATTTGTCAGGTCTTCGTTGGCTGTTTATCCACCGACTGTTTGTTCCTTACTTCCATTCATTCATTCACTCATATCGTTTTTTTTTTGTTACTGTATTTTGTATACTCGTCCTTGTTCCTTTAGAGTTGGTTTGGTTTGTTTGAATATTTGTTCTCTAAAACCAAATTTAGACGTAATTAAATGAAAACTATTTATTTAAGGCTCACGTTTTGTTTGAGAATTTTGTGTGAGAACTTAACAAATCAGCCAACCTGCGGAAATTCATTTGGTTGAATAGAGGAAGATATTGCCGAGTACGGAGGCGGTCTTATAATAAATTCGAGGACATGTCAGCAAGTCAGTAGTCAGTTGACGTCTGTTAAAACTTAAATAACCTTCTTTAGGAGCCAATCAACTTTTTCAATGCAAACGCAGCAACATACAATCCCTTTGCAAATGCTCTGGTGTAAGTTAAACGTGTCAGACGATCAGCAGGCAGCAAATCGTGAACAGTTTGCACTTTGTAGGGGAACATTTTCAAACCTTTTATCAAAATTTATTGCAATGAACGTCAGCTGATGCCTAATGATGTGTGTGATTTATCTCTGACGACGCCGGCAACACCAGCGATATTATCGTTCCAACGAGCAATACAAGTCCTGTCACTTCACGTGACATCTGTAGTGGACCCAGTTTGCATAAGGCGATCATACAAACGCTTGATAGTCCTCTGAACTCATTGGTTTCATTGCTTCTCTATTATATGCATCAAATATTGCATTTTATCCATGAAATATTTCTATTTTGTAATTATAAAAAACTCATACTTCATATTGACCAATTCTTGGATCACCCTCGCATACTATTTTTATTGTGTATTTTGCTACATTTAAAACAGTGGATTAATTGCCACAAGGCACGTTTTGGACGCGTTCCTGTATGTATGCATTTAAATGTCAGTTGCTTTGTTATATTTACGCCTCGGCTGATAGTGTTTTGTTTGATGTTGGTTGTTGCGAGTCAATCTTGCAAACACTAGCAGGAACAATAGAGAGTTTTGAGCAAATAATAATTTATGGGTATTTTCTTTACTGCATAAAGCACCTTAAACCAATACAAAATCATAATATTATTTTAAAATTAAGAGAAACCAATTAATTATTTCAAAGAAAAATATAAATTTTTGTTTAGTTCTGTACCCGACTCATCAAAATTGAAGCGGCTGTAGTAGAGGGACAAAATAAAGTGAATAGTTTCTGATATCAAGGCTATGAAAAATCTAAACTTTGAGATAAACAATGCCTGGACATGCCTAACTCTTCTATGTCCTTAACACTTTCGGGTAGTGTGATGAGTTAAGACGTCTGTTGCAACATGATGTGCATAAATGTCATAACTCTTCCTCTTTTAAAACTTTTGCAAAATTATCATAAAAACTTAAGCCGTTTTCTTTTCTAAACAACAATATTTTGCTCTTTAGAAAAAAAGGAAAATTTAGTATCAAACCAAATTTATTAAGAAAAGTCATGCAATCTCGTAAAGAAGTAAAGTTTTTACACTAAAGTGTTAAAAATGTTTTTTTTTGTTCTTTTTTATCCACCATTAGTTTGCCTTAGAAAAAAATTGTATGTCTTTTGGTCAGAAAGGAAATATCTCTGCACTTCAGTAAATATTATTTAATAAATGGAGTTTTAGGAACAAAGAATCATTCTTAGCCACATTTTTAACTTGAAACTAGTTTAGTTCCAACTTACATATATTTAGCTATAAACTTAAACTATATTCATAGTCTATTTTTTGACTACTGTTAATACAGGAAACCAACTTTACTAGATAGATACTCGTATGAACCAAAAGAAATTCATATACAAAAATCAATTCCTCTTATGAGTCATGCATAAGATCTAGACTTTCCTTCAATGGAATTATATATTATTTTTTAACGTTTTGTTATTTATTGAATCTTGGTGCTTGTCGTCTTCAAGTTTCTCGTGTTCGGCTAAGAGCGGGGAACTACTTCTCAGCCTAGTGTATCCTTGCGGGTTTGGATAACATTCAAGTGGTTGCAATTTGTAACTATTCGGGGAAAGAACTTTTAATCTGAAAAAAAACATTCTATTTACTGATGAGAGTAAATATAATATTTATGGGTCAAATGGAAGAGTAAAAGCTGGGAGGAAACCGTATCAATGGAAAACATCTGTGGCCGACGGTGAAACATTTTGTTGAGCATGTAATGGTATGGGCTGCTTGTTCGGATAAAATGTATTATTTTCGTATTCAAGGTGTTGCCAAACTCAGAATGATGGAGTCATTTTTTTTTTACCAATATAATGATTCAAAACATACGACTAGAGTAGTGAGAAAGCGACTCTTGTGCCATTGTCAGCAGTAATCAAAACTCCATCCAAATCAGTGGTTTAGAGCATTACAGGAAACTAATGGCAGAAATTGGAAATCGAAATAAGAAAATGCCAAGTCTCAAACCAAAACGATTTAAAGAAGGTCCTTTGAGAGGAGTGGGGTAAAATTCAGCATTATTTATTACAAATGGCAAAAGTTTTAACTCAGTTTCATCTTTAGTTCAACTCTTAGTTGCAACTAAGTGGAAACTAAGTAGACTATAAAAGAATCAATAAAAGTAACTAAGGACTTATCAAACTTAAGAGAGAACTATGTAAATATGATTTTGAATATGCGCCAGTGTCTTTAAATTAAACGCCTTAGTATTTTTTTATATAAATGTTGTTTCGTTTTTACCGCGTTTTCTCACAATTAACAATAAATGCAATCGTGTGACAACGTCGCAGGAGTGTTTGCCGTTGTTTAGTCGCAGTATGGATGAGTTGTTGTACCGTTATATAACGGTGGACGAAACTTAGATTCACCACAATACTTAACAGAGACCACCAACAAAAACAGTGGTTTCTCAGGTTGACGCGGCGCTAAAACGTTAAGGCTTTTTAGTCAATAAAGTCATAACGATCATTTTTTTTAAACTTAATATATTTTTTAAGCTTAAGGTCTTTTGATTTTTTTAATTTTTATCGATATTTCGGTACTAATCGACTACCATCTTCAGGAGATTTATTATTTTTTTTTTTTTTTTTTGATGCACGCGGTATAATCTACATTGACAACCTTCCAAAGGGTAAAACAGTTAATGGCGAATATTATGCCAAATTATTGGATGTATTTGTTGAGGATTTAAAAAAACGACCACCACAACTGCTCAATTAAATTTCTCCTCTACCAGTATAATGCACACATGCACAGTTTCCATGGCGAAATTCCATGAGTAAGGCTACGAATTGGTCTACAATCCGGCTTATTTGCCGGACTTAGCCCCGAGTAATTATTTCTTATTTCCAAACATAAAGAAATGTTGAAATTTCGTTGAATTTAGAGAAATGATCTATATAATTCAATGTTGAGCGCGGCCAGTATCTCACGAATAAATTTTTTAATTTTGGCTTCCAGTGCGTCAACCGTTGCAGGCTTCTCCCTAAAGACATGAACCTTAACATAGCCCCATGTAAATTAGTCTTAAAGCTCACGATTTAGGCGGCCAATTGACCGGCCCCAAACGTGAAATAAACTGCACACCAAACTCGCTTCTTAATTGGGCCTTTGTTTCACGTAATGTGTTGCATCTGGCACCGTCTTTTAAAATCACATGTCCGTCAAAATCAGGTTTTCTATTTCGGGCAAAGAAAAATGTAATCATCGCGCGGTAGTCCTCGCCATTCACAGTAGCGATTCCGCCTTCGTCGTCTTTTTTTTTTATATAAAGAGAAGTTACACTCAGGTAATTAATACCTACTACTTAAATTAAGGTGTTACTTCTTTTGTGAAAGGGATAGGGTAGAGAGGACAGGTGGTGAAATTGGAATACAGAGAGAGGTTTTAATTTCTGTGTTACAACTCAGCTATTCCGCGTTGATTTATTTATTATTATTATACTTTTTTTTATAGCAGAGTTGTAGCGTCTCTGATGTTAATTAAGTAGACGGATTTTTTTTAGTCTCTTAAGCTGTATTGTGTGTAGCCATTTTATTAATTGTTTTACTTCGCCGACGGTTCTTGCAATACCGACGAAGGAGGGCGCGCTTGCGCTTGATACAGTAAATATTAGCAGAGTATGAAATTGCTGTTACTGTTAAAGTGACCAGTGTTATGCCTTCATCACCAACAGTGCAACAACAATTAACACAACTCCACACTAAGTAAATCAGAAAAAAACTTATGATGTTAATTTTTTTTAATGACTTGTCTTGAACAGGATACGAACCCGGTTTGTCGGTCATAAATTGCTTTGTAGTCAACGCGCTAACTACTTCAGCCAACAGCTACGGTCCGCATACGACATATTTTGCTTGTTCAGGTATCCATTTAACCAGAAGTAAGCTCGGTCACTGAACATAATTTTCCGATAAAAAAAGTAAACGTAGCCGACCATGAATTTTGATAATAAAATTTAATAACAGGACAACAGCTGAGCTGCCAAATACAGTGTTGCCAAAAAGAAAGTTGCTAAACAAAATCACCCTATATATTTGATATAATATTGCAAGATCTCTAAATAAAAAGACAAATTTCATTAATAAAGACTGACAATGTAAACTAGGATTTACTTTCGAGAATATATGTCTTCATATATTATAGATTCTAATATCGTTAAAAGCATTTTTTTATTTTCCTTGTGAGAGAATTATTCAAATCCTATTTACCAAACACTAACCAACCAGCTAATGAGCAAAAGTATTTGAATTATTTTTTTTATTTCAAAACAAGTAATTAAAATAATTTAATTAAAGATTATATTATTAAATAATCTCCATTCTATTTTTCCACAAAAAAATTTGTTTTGTGGTTTGATCAAAACATTTTGTTTACGTGTGCGTTCTCTAAAAAAACTAACATACAGACTACATAGGAGTACATATTTCTAATAGATTCGTGTGGTTTTCATGCAACATATGTGCGGATTTTTCATTCACAAAGAATTTTTTTTTCGTCCTTGCTACACATGATGCCCGGGGTTGTTGCTGAAGTTTGGTACAGCCGTGTGTATGTGTGTGTGAGTGTTTAGCTTTTGGCTATAATTTAGTTTTCCATCTAATAGAAAACTAATATTTAAGTAATAATGTGAAAATTTGTGGTTTTAATTTATTTTTCATACGCAATTAATTCTTATATAGAGGGGAGAGTCAAAATTCATTAACGCCTGAGAGTTTTATCTTTAATATTCTTTAATAAGAAAAAAATATGTACATATTAATGAAATGCTAAAGACAAAAGCAATTTCGCATTTTAGCCATTAGTTACGCATTTATCAAGGTGTCTCATCTGTAAAAGCTAAAGTTTTTTTTAAATATGTTTTTCATAATTCGTAGCCATGTTTAATGAAAACACAGTTTTCCATCTATTAATTTGTTTTCTAGAATTATTTTTTGGTCTTGTATACCAAACAAGCCAACTTAAACAATACAGTGGGCAAAAGAGCTAAATTATGCTCTAATCTTCTAATCAACTCGATACTATAGTTTTTCGGATCAATTAATGCGTAATTTTTTTTTGCAAATGTCTCATGTATCTTAGAAGTTAGAAAAGGCAGCTCTCACTCATTTGGGTGCATAGTTTATTTCTTAGTGATATGGAATTTAAAGACGAGGTAATTTCTTTATTGTATTCTTTTTTAATTTAAATATGATTAGTATTTGGTGGGAACTACGGCTTTTTTTTGACCAAGGATAGAGAAAGGCCAGACTATTCACACAGGAATAGTCTGGAACAGTTTGTTTGTAATACAAAGTGGAACTCGTAACGAAGACCAGATCTCGCAAATAAGTTTTCTGATTATATACGTTCTAGTTTTTTGACCGTTTTTTTTTAATTAATAAACATAATTTATTTTATAAGCTTAAGGTCTTTTTAATTTTTATTTTATTCGGTACTCATCGAGTACCATCTTCTGATTATAACAAATTTTATTACAATAATGACAGCGAGACACGCACAATATTAAGTTGAACATTGTGTGCTTGCACCACGAAACGGCTAAGTTTGAGGATGTACCGCAATTAAACGATACGTGGCAGATTAAAAGCTGTTATCTGAACTTAAAAAAGATTAAATCTGAGGAAAATTGATGCCCGTATATAACAACCTGTTACATATTCTTAATGTAAAGAAAATTTTTTGTCCAAAAAATTCATGTAAAAAATTAAAATTTTGTTTTAAATTTATAAATAATAATTTAATTAGCAAATAAAAGTGTAGAAGCGTATTTAATATTGTAAATAATGTTTGTAAAGTTGAAATGTGAAATATTAATAATGAAGAGATGAAAATATTAAAAAAAAACAGTAAAAAAGGTGTATTGGTTTCTGATCTGCTATTAATTACAAATGATCAATTAAATGTTTTTACTCTCGCCTGTCTTCAAAGCCTTCTTCAGAGAAATACCTAGAATAAAAATAACTTTAATAGAATCAGTAAAATACTTTTAATGGACTTTTAACATAATTTATCATTATCAAAAAAAAACAAAAAAAAATTGCTTCACAATTATTAAATAAATTTTGCCAAAATAAAAAACAGATTATTATCTTCAAGAGCGATCCCTGTTTTATAGCAATAGTAACTGCTTTCCAAAATAATTTTGATATCGATTAGGAATTAATAAAAAAAAATGGAGCAAATTTCGAGTTAATAGAACAACATTAAACTGTAATTAATACTATCATCTCTTCGTCAGAAATAAGAAATAAAACTAGGAATTTTGCGCAGTTAATAAATATATAAATATATTTTTTCCGATGTGGCATGGGCTGTATGGCACGTAGCACGGTTCTATTAAAGCCACATATCGTTTTTATCAACATCTTCCAATTCAGCGCGAAAAGATGTTGGTGTTCATGGAACTAAAGTGCTTGCGGCGATGTAGTGCCCCACCGTCCTTCACAAAGAAATATGGATCCATAACGCCACCTAAAATTCTCACCAAACAGTGATTTTGTTTTTAAATGAATTGGACGCTCTTAGACCTTATGTGGCCTGGTATCGTCCCATATTTGACAACTTTGTTTGTTTAAGTACCCATTCGTCCACAAATGGGCGTCTCTGCGAAAGTGGATTTTTTTTAATAATAAAGATGAGGGTCAATTTTGCAAACACACTTCGCTGTCGAAGGTTGAATTTTTAATGTATTCAGGCCAAAGTCACGTTGCACAACTAACCATGCTGTGTTCTGCGAAAGGCCTAGCCCTTATGAGCGACATAAATTCTTCTGTAAACTCTCACGGACAACGGCGATGTTTTCGGGAAATCTTGAGTTTCGTGATCGCAATTATTGTTTAATGAAACAGCGGACCCAAATTTATCCACCACTGCGTAAGATGATCGAAGGGCGTGGAGCACCAAGAGCACCCATTTTTATAACACAATTTTATCATTTGCTGGTGTTATTCTGTCCATCCATGTTGATTTGGTAAAACAGGTTGAATAAATTGTAGACAATTTGACAAATGAAGGTTCAACAATATGGCCGCTATCAACTGTCAATGTTTTAAAGTTCCTATTGGAAGACCCGACATTAAATACAATTTCTTTTTTGTTTTTATTCATATATTTTTATTTTTTATAGTAAAACAAGTAAAAGAAATTTTTCTTTTCAATAACTTGAGGTTAGGTTAGGTTACGTTGATTGGAGGGGTGTGATAGCCCATGTCATACGACATACACTTAAGCCAGTGAAGGCTTGTTGTGCGCTCCCTTTAATTATCAAACACAAACTGCCAAAGTCCTTCGGCAGGATTCGAACCTGCGACCTTCGCACTACGAATCTATTACACTACCTACTAATCTACGAAGGCCAGTTTTTCAATAACTTTAGTTGGAAAAAAATTTTTTTTTTAAATTTAACACCCACTGATGTTAACAAAAAGAAAGGATAATAAATTCCTTTATTTTATTTTTTATTAATTTAAAGTACTTTACAAAAATGTTTATTGCATAAATATTTATTGTATACTAATTTCGCCTATAGGACGTTAGATCGATGCTCCAATAAGTAAATAGAGTTTGCTACTCCACTGTTTAATGATAAGTTTTTTCGACATTTCCTGTATGTGATCGAGTAGCTTCAGTTGACTGTAGGTGGCATGAATAGGAAGCAGATGATAAGGAATTAAATATCTTATATAAGATATAAAATACACATTTGTGGTTTCCTTGATGAACGAAATAAAATTTGTTTAAAAAGAACCATGGAATAGTGTAAGGAAAATATAAAAATAGAAGTCCTTGCCAGTGGCAGACCTATTAAGCTGATACAATTTAAATTGTTCAACTTCATTACGGCAATCGAGTTTCTATAAATTGAAATAATTTGAAAGTTTCTCGAAATTTTATTAAATACGAATTTTCGATCTCTACAGCAGCAATAAATTAGGGCCATTGAGTTTCTATAAATTGAAGGTTGCACTGTTTTATTTGTTAACCTAGTACAATTTGCATATGTTTATATTATATAAATATTACTTTTCTAAAATATTTTTATAGAAGAAAAAGTCATTTTTATGAGGCAACATGAAGAAAATTTTAATGAAAAATATTGCCAAAAAAAAATTTATAGGACCATGATTTTGTGTAATGTAAATCTGATATTAGGTCAAACTTTTTATTGGCGCTGTTAATTATTAATTTGTCTTTAAAATATAAAATTTTATTTTTCAATTAATTTGCTGTCTGAACTTAAAAAAATTTTTTGGAGGTCCGCATTTTCACAAAATATTTACAGGTTCAGTGAATTTGGTTATTGAAAAGGAAGTTTGGTTTTTCTTGTATACAAATAATTGACTTTGTATAGTCTTGTAGCTCTGCGACCAGGAATCAAACAACTTAAGCTTGTTTGAATTTTTTTTATTCTATTTGATCTCGCCGAATAAAAAAAAATTATAATAATTATCTCTAATATTAACTTTCCTAACCCACTGTGGGACATATAAGATCTACAACTCCCATAACTCTCCTACTCTACTCGGCATTAATTACTTTGGCTTTAGCGTTATTTAGTTTTGCGTAAATGGTCTTTGGATTCATAGTGGGTAATAAAAATTGATATATGGTTTGAAAGCATGTAAAATATTTATTCGATGTATGTTTGTAGTACGAGTGTACGAGTATGTCTTTGTTTTACATTTCATTTGCTACAGTTGATGTGTTATGATAATGTCTTTTTATATCGTTTATTAATAAATTTGTTGTTTACTTTTCCATATAATTTCCTTGGAATGAAAATAAATAACTATGAACGAGAGATAAAATAGATGGGAAATTAAGAGCAACGTGACTGATGGGAAAATAAAAGCAACTTGGGGATGAGTTTCGCTCATGTTTTGAGTACAAAAATTTATTCAGTATGAAATATATATACACATATATATATATATATATATATATATATATATATATATATATATATATATATATATATTTCGTGTAAAGCTTTTTCTGTAAATATAGGCTTTAGATTATATGATTTATAAGAAAACAGTATTTTGGTGTAATTAGTTAAAAAAGAAGAAAAAAATAGTATTAAACTTGGCAACAGCAATAGAAGATAAAAATTTTATATCTGTTTGTTATCAGGAATTAATATCCATATAAATGTTCATATCATGATGTATAACGAGGTACCGCGGTATGCTAGTGATCAGCATACTAACCCTTTAGTCCTGAGGTTGTGGGTTCGATTCTCACTTGAAGACTCTGTTCGTTAAGCCCAAATTATAATATAATTTGTAATTGTATTTATTGCCCTCATTGAATCTAGTATGAGAAAAAGATCAGTCAGACGTGGTAACATATACGTATCAACCAAATAATTTAAACCTCATCTTCAATAGCAACACTGCACAACACGATGGACTTTTTCAAAATAACATTTTTAATTACGATGAAATTGTGAAAGTTTATTTTTTTGTCTTTTTTTTAGAGAAACTTCAAGTAGTCCTCCACCTTTTTTAATTTTTTTTTATACAAACCTGCCCGTAAAAATCTGTGCTTATGGAATATTTTAGCACCAATTCTGCACAAGACCGAAATTAAAACTTATAATAAGTTTAAGATTTGTTTAGGCAATCAGAATGAAATATGAGCTTCTGTTTTGATTTAGATGCTTTTTTAAGGAGGCTATAAAAGATCTAAAACAATTTTAACAATACAAAAATAACAGACATTCAGATGCTGTAAATTTGTAATAGACCATAACATCCAATACCAGGGAGGGCATAAATGATTCTCCAATTTTTATTTCTTTTTTTGTACTAATTGTCCTAATGTAATGCAAATTATTCCCGTTGTGCTGATGTTTACTGTGGAACCAATGCAAGAATTTATATGGCAGCAAGTGAAATTGAAATTGATATATTATTTGCCAAAAAAAAACTTATTTGTCTCAAGACCAATATTCAAATCAATATTGAAACTCTGAAATGACGTAGTGAGTTAAGCCATTCAAACGTGATTAGTTGAAACGCCAATAGTATAATAACTCTATGATTAGAAATGTTTCCCCAAAAATGTTTTTATTGATGTCTTTCCACGTCAATTGGCCGTCTAGATCGTGCGATCTAACGTATTTAGACTATTTTTTGTAAGGCTATATGAAGGTTAATGTCTATAGGAATAAGCCCGCAACCGTTAACGCACGGGAAGTCGCCACTTTTTCGCATATTTTGGGCGGTATCTCGGCGATAACTTGACGAATATTGGTTTTCAAACAAGGTTAAGGGATTATCCGGCTAGGCACGGAGACTAGGCGTTTTGGAAACTTTCAATGCAATACAGCCAAAATCGAACGTATTGTGTGGCTTCTGGTACCGTTTTGTGAAAGCCGTATATTGTCCAGTTCAAGATCTTCAATTGCAGACCAAAAAAGACATACCAAAGGCACCTCTATATGCGCACCAAATAGTTACTTTTTTCGAATGCAATGGCTTTTCCAAACTTTTGAGGTCTCCGAGCCCCATATGCGGCAATATCGCTTTTTGACTTATCCAACGGGTGGGAAATGAGATTCAATATATCTGCGGTGTTGTGGATGGTCAGCCGGCTGTAATTGTTGCATGAGTTGGACTTTGTATGGATGGGGGTGCAAATCGTTCCAATTCTTTGCACAGTATAATAATTATGACGATCATAGTCATAATCATAATGCTCGAAAAGCGACCACATTTCAACCGCCACTGTGCCAATAAGTTTTACTATTTTTTTGTTCTAAAACGACCCATACGCTAGTAAATGGCAAACCTTTTACTAAATAATTGACATTTTATGTGAGAGGTGTTTAACAGCTGACAGCCTTGCACGATATAACTTATTTCACTTTTTTATTTGATATTTTTCTTTATTTTCAATTATAGTTAGCAAAATACATAATGGCGATTTTTGTCACCTTTCACATTATAAACGGCATAAACAGTCCGACAATTTGTAATAGATTTTCGCCAGAATTAAATTTTTCTCGGAAAAAGACTTCTGTAATGCCATTTGCAAGAAATTAAATAAATTCGGCAAGTGGCATTTATGTAAAAGAATGTGTTCTTATTACACATATGAGCTCATTATGTATCCCATTTCTGCAAACATTTTCTGCAGTTTATAACGTGAAGTAATGTCCGATATAGTCAGTTGTAAGGAAAAAGAATTGAATCGAGACTTTAATATTCGACATTCTTTCCATTTGAAAAGTATGAAAAAGTATATATATTTCTGGCGACCCTTTTATTAAAAAATGGCTTATTTTTTATATGTTTTTTATTAGAAACGAAACGAATGCTACTGTTTTCTTAAACGGCGGATAAAATTTTTTTATTGATTCTTTATCATGAAACAGCAGTTAAAAACACAATAATATGTAAAAAAATTGGCACATAGAAATGTAATTAAAAGTAATTACCTTAGAATTTCGAGAGACCACGTTGACCTTGCATTTTTCAATTTAGGGATCAATATTTTTGTGGGAAATTTTAACCCTTTTTCACAAAAAAGACAAAACCGGCCTTTATATTCAAGAGTAAGAAACTTAAATTGTTTGTCGTAGTATCTTGATCACCTTAAACGAAAATCATTTGCCGGAACCTTGTAATTTTTTGTGTTTCTTTTGTTTAAAAAAAGTTCAATAAAAAAAAATTTATAACATTAAAAGAAAATTCTGCAACTTTCACCAATTATTCCAATCATGCCACAAATGAATGCCATTAAAACCTGATTTGACTTATTATTTTATCTCTAAAGGACTTACAACTACTAAAATAAAATAAAAGGGGACATCATTAAAACTGTAATGAAGAGTTCTATGTAATAAAGAAACGAAACAAATGGAAAATAATTAAATAAAATAAGAAAATGAATAAAACAAAACAATTAGTAATGGTGTGGCAAATAACTGAAAATATGAATTGTTCACTGCATTTGCAATGCAACATTAAAGCTGCCTTGACAATTTCTAATGCAACTAAAGTGCAGGAGATGAAAGAGGGCTTAATCAAAAAAATGGGGTTTCAGTGGAAAAAGTGTGAAATTTATTAATTTACAGAGAAACGCAATTAATTTCTTTTCCCAGAGTTTTATGCACAATAATTAGTGAGATAGAGAAAACGAGGGACGTAGAAAATAACAAAACAAATCTAAGTATATCGAGTAAATGTACTAGTGGTTGAGTATGTTGGCTTATGGCTGTTAATGGTTAAAATGAAACTTTATGAATATTATGCTCGTAGATCAGTGTGAGTGTGTGTGATAAATACATAATGTATAGTGCGAGACTTTGTTTTCTTTTATGGTAAGAACACGTGCCATTATCGCAAATTTCCGTTTGTAACTTGGTTGATGTAAAAACAATACACAGGGAAATTTATGTACGCCAATAGGTGTATATTTGTATGAATCTATGTATGTGCAGTTAAACTCTAACAACAACTTGCTGTGAAGTCACCCACCAGGATATATATAGAGAAATTTTATGCTTAAATATTTGAAGTAATGAAAGAATAAATATGTTTTGAAGGGTAGAGTCTTTCATATGAATCTCTATTTTATAGCCTACCATTTTTTTTAATAAAAATTTAATGATACTAAAACAGAATATAAAATTATACCATAAGAGTTTTCGAAAGTTTTATAATTTTTCCGTAAAAAATATATAAACGGCAAATTCTGTTTAATTTTCTTTTTCTTTTTTTAGTCCGAAAATGTATATATATACATATATAAATATATATAATATATATATATATATATATATATATATATATATATATATATATATATATATATATATATATATAATTATTTACTCCGAATTAACAATACCTTCATTGTCATTCCTTACACTTAAACTGAATTGTTTGGGAAAGAAAACAAATATATTTATAAAAATAGCGAATTGTGTATACAATTTTTAATGGAAAATCTTGCTCTAAGAACTCATTCATAAAATTTTTTCTACTTAATTCTTTGAACTTTCGCTGAACGATTGAAGGGTGCTCTAAGATTAATTCATGAAAAAATTTTAAAAAGCAAATTCTATATAACATTTCTAGTAGGAAATTCTACTCTGGAAATTCGGAGTAAAATGTTTTAAATAGTAGCTAACGACATGAATAGTCGTTAAATTAATTTTAAAGAAACAGCAACTGCCTTATAAGTTTTCTAATGAAAAATTTGACTTCAAAAATTCGGAGTAAAAAATCTAAATTATACTTAATTTTATTTCACTCATTAAGTTGAAAGAGTACTAAGGAAAATTTAAAATAAAAAGATTTTTTTACGAAATATGTAAAAAATTCTACTTTAGTAATTCGGAGTAATATACTATATCTCAATTATGCTTCAATTTATTTCACTCAATAACTCACAAGAGCACAAAAATGGAAATAGCAAATTTGAGGTCCAAAATTCTACTTAAAAAATTCGGAGTAATACATATTAACTATACTTAAATTTTCCACTTAATAAATCAAAAGATCACTAAGGGTAATTGAAAAAATAGAAATCGTAAATTTTGCATAAAATTTTTAGTGGGAATTTCTACTTAAAATTCGGAGTATTTTTTTTTTAATTTTTGACTCCGATTGGAAAATAATTTTGTTTTATATAATCTCTTTGAAGTAATAATTAAAGAAAAAACCAGGAATGATGAAAAACTATATATAGTTAAGAATTAGTTGGATATATTTATAAATATTATGAATAATACGAATTATGTATAATGATGAATAATATGAAATTACATATATTTAGGATAAGCTGGGTTTCAAAAATCGTTTAATAATTTAAGGGTTTCAGACAGTCTTAATGTCTAAAATTGTGCTGCTTGTCGTCAGTAGACCTTCAAGTTGATTATGAAATTTGGAATTATGTATATATTCTTGTACAAATATTCCCAATAAAAGTTACGGATTTTAGAACATTCGGAAAAATTTTAAACAAATTTAACCCAATAATTTCTGCAAGTGTTTTACGAGAAATTGCTTTAAGTCTACACACAATAACTTAACGCACATATTCCAACAACAATGGTGCATTGTTCTTATTGTTTTTGTTATTTACGTTATCGTGTTTTTCTTCACTATGACGCCATACAAAAGATCGAAACGAATTTTAAATTTCCGTGTATGTACGTATGTATGAGTGTGTAGGCATGTGCAGAATAAGCGTGCATGTGTAAGTTATGCATTTGCAATGCCATTAACGCTTTAACCATAACAAACTATGGCCAGGGTGAGGAAACACGGCTGTTGAAAAACAAAATTACATAAATAGCTCTAAGGCAAATGCGAAAGAAGGGCATTGTTGTGGGGCAGAGAAAAATGGCAGGAAATTGCAAGAATCCTGCCAGGACATGAACAACATACAAAGTAATAAAATAAAACGTGTTTCCATGTCATTCGAGGGGTAAAACAAAAGCAACAAAACTAGAAACTTCATTTGGGGGAGAAGAAAACGCCTTGTTAAATACCTGGGGAGAGCAGTTAAGTAATATTTAAAAAATTAATAATAGTTGATTGTTTATTAGGTAAATTAAAAATATCGCGTGAACAGAATTGAGATAACAATGAAATTTTTTTTTAATTTTTCTTTAATTAGTAACAAAGACATAAACTTCACTCTTATATGTCACCCACTAGTACTACCGAGGCACCAGAAAAGAGCAGTAATACAACTTACAATTCTTATGTGCATTATTCTTCTAACAGCCTTGAAAGTTAAGAGCCTATAAAGAAATTATGATAATTTTCATGTTCAATAGAATCCCCAGCTGCATAATGAATAATTCATTCAATCTTCTGATAGTGACACCCAACAGTTTTATAATCCATAAAATCATCGACATTGAGATGCATTTTTATTAGAGCCAAAACCAGTAACATTGAATTGGTTAATTCAAACGCCAGTAAAGAATGCATGTATATATAAATGGCAACCCAGCGAACAAGAGGACTTTAATTAAAATTAAATAAATTTGTTAAAGAATTTTTTCTACTTCAAGGGCTTCTACCCACCCCAAATGTTTGAAAATGATCTATGGATGAACTGAGAAAAATTAAAAGATCACAAAAAATTTTCAAAGCTTGCCCTAGGTGCCTAAAAAACCTATACAATATAGGAGCTCCGAGCTAATAAGGTAGTTCCTCATTTTTCCCTAGTCAAAGTCCCTGAGGTGAGTAATATCTTGTGAGGTGTCATCCGAGTAATTCGAGTTTTCGCCTGCACAATAGCTGGATAATGACAGACAAAGTGTTCCACTATCTCAGTGTTCTCCCTACCTGCAAGTTGGAGTAATACGTCAAGATGCCAATCAGCTTGCTTAACTCGGGATCTCTTAACGCCAACAATCCTCTTGTGCAATCCTTTTATGGTTCATTTCATAGGAGTCTGTTTTTATTTCCCACGATTCCGTCAATTCGTAGCGTCTTTGCCCAACTTTGTAACTCGATCTTCGTAGCCTCAAAGCATTGTCCAGAGTCACTTTTCACAATGCTCTGCTCTTGATTCGAGACTGTTTTCTAGCTCATTTACAATTATGCGATATTGTGAAGACACCCAAAGCAGTTAATCATATTCTTGCAATCCAAAATGGTGCTTTATTTCAACCTATCAGACAGAATTGCCTCGATTGCTTTTCCGTGAAAATGTTGACCTCCGTTGTCCTACTGTTCCAACTGAGCCAATTCATGCACTATGTGAACGCAAGGATTTTCGCTTAGAAGACCTTGTTGCGGCTGGACAGCTGAAAGTGGTTCTTATATTTAAAAAAATATCACACGACAGTCCTTTCATTTAGCCTAGAACCATCCGTGTAGCAACATGTCTCCTTAGGTGCGTTCCTAGGATCCGATTGATACAGGAGTGTCTTTCCAGTATCAGTGTTCCACAATATCCTTTATACTTCTTTGCGAGTATTCTGTGTGATATGTAGTCCCGTTTTATCCATGCACCCATCGATTGAAGACGTCTGATTGCGAGAGCTGCTTAATATCTTATATGGATATTTATATCTTGAATGCATAGCATTGTGTCTAGTGCCCCCGTGGACGTTGTTCTCATATCATCGCTTATGTTAAGGTAGCACACCTAATGAACCCTCTCCATTATCCATGGTACTGATACATCAGATAGTATTCGTTTAATTGCACTTATGTAGAGCCAATTTGGCATTTTTGAGTTTTGCACCAATAAATCTTCTGCCAAGTAACCAGCATAAATAAGCTTTCTGTGCCATATCCTTTATGTGGTGTCTCCATACAAAATTCTGATATAGAATATAGCTCCTAGGCATTATATCCTACCGAAGGGTAAAATTACCCTTTCCATAAAGCAGCAAGGTTCATCAAATTGTACAACTCTCGTCTGTCTACTGAAAAGGGCTATCTCCAATTTTCCGCGCTTAACGTTCAATCCGCTCGATTGCGCCCAGTCATATGCAATGCTGAGAGTCCTTTTTGCTTTCCCATATATTAAGGCAAGATCCTTGACGTTGTCGCGCGGCAGGCGGGCTTCTTTATCACCGTGTGTATTTCATATTTACAGCTTTTAATGTACTTTTTGCTTGGTGGTACTGAAATCCTCCATTGAATTGGCAACTACAAACCAATGTTCGCACTTACATCCGGTTCCTATTGAACAAAATATGTGAACACGAAAAAATTATACAAATCTACACGCATAATCGTATGTATAAATAACGCATGACTTAATGCACACATCATTTGTCGTTGTACATATGTATATTTACTTAGTATATTTTGTTGTTATTATTTGCAATTACAACAACAATAATAATAACATTAGAAAATGCTGTTGTAAAATACAAAAACTTTATTTACAATAACACAAACAAAACATTGCTGTTTATTTTAGTATCGAACAATATTCAAACAACAGCAATAACAACAACAAAAACAAATATAGAATATGCATACATATATTGAACATATAAGTTTGCATTAAAATGTTGTTGGGAACAGCAGCAACTGCAACAAATAATCCAACAAATATTCCACTTGTATTTATTAGAAAACATAAACTAAAATGTTGAATATAGATTGAAAATGTTTTGGTATTTGTATATTTAACAAAACAAATGCATACATGTTTAGAAAAAATATACGAAAATAGATGCAAACAGTGATTGGAAAAATGAAATTACAAGGACATTAATTGAAACACTAAAAAAAGCCATCGACTCTTGTTGCAAATAAAGCTCGAAGATTTATACGAGTAAAATCTTGTAAGATTCTTTGTGCAAAGTAGTATTTTTTAATTGGACCAGTACCCCGACGATGACCCCCACGCATGTAAAACATGGTGCTCGCACTAGTAAAATAGAACATATGAAGGAGACAGCACTCAGAGGATGATTCCTACTCATGCAGTGCATTATGATTACACTAGAAAAATAGATCATATAGAGGGGACAGCACTCAGAGGGTGTTCTTTACTCATGCAATGAATTGTGATTACACTAGCAAAAAAGGTTATGGGGAGGAAAATAGAGGATGAAGTCCTTGTGGACATTGGATTTGAGCCTCTCCACATTTGAAGCGACAGGAAAGACTTCTGAAAGAAATTTATTCTATTTAAGAATTGTTTGGTCAAAAGACTAAGTTTCTACTACAAAATGTATATTCTTAATAAATAAGGTATTGGTGGTAAAAATGGCGGCTTTAGGAACATGTTTCATGATTTCATTGTAGCACATGAGACAAACACCACACTATGAATTCTCCAGTTAATCCATAAAATTGTCAATACTAATGTCACCAATTAGATTTTTTTAACTACTCATGTACGCGTTTGAGCAACTTGAAAATAAACTTTAAGACGTAAAATTCCATTTGGTCAATAGGATTTATTTAAGCATGTGCTGGAAAGAGTAATACTGGAAAAGATGTCAAAGATTTTACGTCAGTACCTGCCCGAAGGCCTTACCTGACGGTGCTCTTCGCACTGGGTGAATAAAGCCGTTCACCACCGTCCCGTCGCCCCTCCCAGGGGCACATGCTGATGAGGCATACAACATGTGCGCCTACGAGGGACAACTTGGTAGCAAATTCTGTACAGGCTGCTGGACCATGTACAGACACTTTGCTGAAGTGTTGGAGCTATCTAACCTCCTACTACCCCGATGGCCCGGCAGCAAAATAGTGCCCCCATCTTACCTTAAGGCTTCGCCCACCGCAAAACATCAGAGCAGCTTTGTCGAATACCAACAACACCTAGAGATATACGGCCTGAAGAGAGCATCTATAATCAGTCACTAGCACCTCTTACAGACACACTCGTCTGACCCATAACTCTTCCCGCGTATCTTTGGGTTTTAACCACAGCCACCACGTGATCCCCGAAGGGGCCTCACCAATAACCAGTCTAGGACAAGTCCTAGGGGCTACTGGTTCCCGCGGCACCAGATAGGACTTTGGTCAGCCGCGTGTTAAAAACACCTCCGATTTTAGGTCCCTGCAAACCTGAGATATCGGTAGCACCTCTACCCAGACAAGCATAGGCAGAGCTACTTCCTTAAATTAAATATATGCACGCCCGTTGCCCTGTTATGTCCAGGGATAGGGTAGTGACATATAAGTTCAAGGGGTAATTGGCCAAAGGTCAAGGTCTGGAAAAACCAGATTACCCACTTACCGGACGAGCGAGCGAACCCACTTTCACCTTTAATTTACTTGCATGCGCGCCCGTTGCCCTGTTGTTTCAGGGATTGGGTAGCAACATACAAGTTTTTAGGGGTTATCAGCAAAAAGGCCTAGGTCCAGAAACCTGATAACCCTATACCCCAGGAGGTTCAACACCAAGCCACCAAGACAGGATGCATTGACCGCGCCCCCTGGGGGGAAGTAATACTGGAAAAGTTGAACATTCGCTTTCAAACTTTGTTAGAGGGTGATTGCTTTCCAGCACTCGTGAACCATTCAATCTAGATCTCTAATATCCACGCCAGAAACTAATACCTAAAATTTTATGAAAAATGTAATTTTTGTATTTACAAAATTGCCATTTCAAAACAAATCACCCTTTTTGCACTTTTGCACTCTTCCACAAGAATTAATTTTTTGTTTCTTTTTGTTGTTGTTGCAAAAAATCAATGCAAACTCAATTCTTCTAAAACCACTTTAATTTTCAAAAAGTCAAATAAAATTGCAACACTCCACCGTTGTTGTACACGTATACTGAAACACCTTTTCATCTATTTGTCCAACATTTTGTCATAATGAGTTTTACCCCTCATTGCTGCAAAGCAATTAGAGGGTAAGAATGCAATTGCACAATTTTTCCATTTATAGCAAGTGTTCCATTCGTTTTTGTTGCTGCGAACTGTTTTGCTAATGTGGTCACATTAGTTGACAAATAAACAATAAAATGACTAGAACAGCAGTGGCAGCAAGTTCAATGTCCCTTGAAAATCATTTTTATGTGGTTTAATAAACAGGACAAGTGTACTTCTCCTTTTCACATTTTTCCGCATTTACCCATTTATTTATTTATTTATGGTTGATGCGTGTGTAAGCAACATACACACTTGCCACCGGACACACCCAAGAATCCACACACACCAGCACTTTTACTAATTCCTAAAAGATTGACAATTTATTCTTTACCATTGTACTCTTGCAACTTTATGTTGCATGACTTTAATGTGTGTTCATTTAGTTTTACTATAAATAATTAATATTTTCACAATCAGGTGTTTATTTTGTACGTCCAGCTGCAATTGTCTTTAATGTTCTATAGAACTTTTATAATGAATGGGTGGGTTGCTTGTAAAGGTAGTTGAGCAAACCTAGACCTCAATAATAGCTGGCTGCAATTATATTGGGTAAAACATATGTTTCTTTTCTCCATTTTGCAACGTGTCTGAAAAGTACAATCATGAATATGCAATTTTCGCTTTTATATATGAGTAGTTAATAATATTTCTTCCTGTGGCAATTAGTACAACAGCAAAACTCAAGCATTAACTTTTATACAATTAATGCAGGGTGTTGTGTAGAAAATTGTGATTTTGATTTCAAAAATTTTGACATGTGACAGCCAAGAATTTGTCGATTCATGTTTGCAAATGAAAACTTAATTACACAAATTGTTGCAATATATGAAATAAAACGAAAAACTTGTGGTTCTGGTTCGTTAAAACTATATATATATAAAACTATAAAAATAAATGAAAATCTAAATCCAAATACAAGGTGACGCGTCAGTAATGTTATAATCACATATTCCGAACCAATTGTTTTGCGGGAAATAATTTGAAATGCCTTAAAACTAGCGCAATTGTGCATCAACTTTGCAGGCGGCTATTTGAGCGATATACTTTGTTCTAATCATTGTCAACAACTCTACAATTTCGAATAAATCTTTTATGAAAACAGAGCTTTTTTTATATATAACATAATGGCAGCCGTTCAAATTAGAGCATTACTTTTGCACCACCTTGTATAAGGTTGGGGTTTTAGTATAACAAGATGGTTGTAGAATCTACAATGTAGATTTATTTTAAGACCAAATATTCAAAGAATATACACACAAGATTTTTTTGTAATTATAAAGGACAGTGGTTTCCTGCATTATTTATAAATGAATTTATAGAAGCAATTTTGCTTACAAAATGTTTTTATAATTTTATATTAAACTTTTCATAGACATCAGATCAAATATTTTAAGTTGATTCTATCTAAAAACACAAATATTCAGTAGAAGTAAACTAATGTTCATTAAATTTGCTTAGATTGAGAATATATGTAAACTACATATATTCCAAAGTGTTCTGAGTCAGATATATGCAATTATCTTAAACATAAAACATAAAACTTTTGTTAAGAAAAAGGTGATCTTTTAACCCATTCGAGCCATAATTTTATATTCGTATGTGACATGCATTGCCAGATATGCCAAGTCACACACATATATTTCCCATTTCGTGCAAAAGGTAGAAAATGGCTGTTGCAGATTAGGAGCATTTCGATTGATGGTGATTGCCGCGCCATCGATAAATCAAACGAATAAGGACAACGGGTTGGAATTTGTTACAAACAGTAACTCATCTTTACATATAAGATGAACAAAAAATTACTTCATCTTTAAAGTTGTTTTTTTTTTTTTTGGAAAAAAATAGGGATTCTTTTGAAAGTCTTGAGTCTCATAGTGTAAACAAGCGGCTTTATATTGATATTTTGCCATGTGCTCTTGGGTCTCCTAAAGCTTTTGCAGTTTTACATTCACGTTTTTTAGCCATATTTAAGCCTGTAAGAATCTGTAAAAACTCTTACTCGTGGTAAGAAGTTATCTAAGTCGTATTGCTCTGAACTTTTTCACTGACTAAGACAATATATTCCAACAATCTGGCATGACTTTGATATGATGACGTGGAAGGAATGTCAGCTTAACAAGTTATTTAAATGTTTGGCCACTCAAAGCTAGAAAATAACTTTGACAGTACGATGCGTTCGTGCGCAACATTTGCTACACATGAACTGACGACCACTTAATGGGATGTTTTGCGCAATCGTATTGCTTCGTTTAGCATTGAATTTGGCAGATGCTATGAATGTGTACCCGGTTATTGGGCCACCCCCAGGTGAAAAAAAATTCAGGAAATATTTTTTCATTGTTTCGAAAATTCCTTCAGTGCATTTTTTTCAAATTCCGAGAAAGTCGATTTGAACAACTTTGATAGCAAAACCTTAAGTCTTCCATGAACCTGTTAAACCCTATTTGGTTTTTGAAAATATTGAGGGAAAAATACAAAATACGGTAAGTCCTCGAACGCACACAAACATTTTAGATTCTGGGATCCCTTGTAAAGAAAATAATAGCAAAAAATCGTTCAATCGTCAAAAAAAATATTTTTAATATCATCATGTTTCCTGTAGGGTTGATTGGAGGGGTGTGATAGCCCATGTCATACGACATACACTTAAGCCAGTAAAGGCTTGTTGTGCGCTCCCTTTCAAACTGCCAGAGTTCTGCGGAAGGATTCGAACCTGGGACCTTCGCACTACGAGTCTAGTACACTACCTACTAGTTTACGAAGGTCATGTTTCCTGTAAACAGTGTATATTTTTTTCAACGTAAGTTAGAAAAATTCGTTATATTATGTGACCTTACCATTAATTGATGTTAGAGACTTCAATGTTTGTTTTTATGAGATTTTCTCATTATGTAGAAATCAATTTGTATACTAAAAATTAAAAATTGTGGTCTATGAACAATACAATGACTTCATTACAATACGGCTAATAAACTTCAACTTAAGACAAAGTCTTTGGAATGGCATTTCCGCCAGCCACTATTTGTACTCTCAACAAATTAACATGTTTAACCACATCATATTAACTATTTTACAACTAAATATTATAATCATAAATGCTAAAAAAAGATGCTAATTTATTCAATAAACTCCAATTAAAATGACTCACTCACTCACTCTGGCAGTGAGATTTTAAACAAAAAAAAAAAAACTAAAATTTATAATTGTGTTTGGAGTAAAAATAAAAGGTATATAGAGTTAATTTTTTATAAAAATTTCACAAGAAACAATAACACTTATTTAGAATCTACTTCATAAATTCCATAACCAAAAGATAATGGACGCATTTAAGTGCCATTTATGGCTCCAGCGACGCAGAATAAATAAACACGCATCTTATGCGGGGCAAGTTTATTTATACTCTTGCGGGCTGTTTTGACTTAAAATCAAAAGATTTAAGTTTAAATCAAAAATAAGAAAGCAAAACCTTAAAGAAAAAATTATACAGAAATCAAGTTATTCGTCTAAAGATTTGTTGATTTCTGCTTCATCTAATTGAAGTGTGAATTGAGGTGAAAATAAAAATAAATAAATAAGAGAACCAAGTTAATGGTCATAGTCGCTAGAAAAGGCGCATACAATAATAAAGGAAGTGGCTTATACATAAAGAAAGGGAATACGCTACAAGTCGATAGTCTGGATGTGGTTATTTTTGATAAAATATTGGTACAAGGCGTATATAAGCCAGTCCAAACTTTTCCATGGCTTATGAACAAAATTTCATCTACGCCACAATTTTTCCATAAATATGAATATGAAAAACGATATTATGTTACCAGACTATAGTCTGGAATTGGTTATTTTCGATAAAGTATGTATCATGCAGCTTCAGAAATATAAAACCTTTCGGGTGTATACAACGCAATTAGCGTAGAGGGAGGGTGTAACTACACCCCGAACAAATTTAATTACCACCCAAGTGTTTTGCTTCTTATAGAACTTTTAATACATGGCGCAATGTTTCTCTTCGCTAAAGAAGAACATAAACTAGAAGTATTTATTTTGCATTAAGTATCACCCAAGGACCTAAAAAATATGAAGCCGTTTTAGTAAATACATATCCGTTGGCATAGATAAGCTTGTCTTGAGAGGGAAAAATTATAATTTTTCCCTCCGATAAGAGGCTATAGCACAGCTAGGAAAACTCTTTGCTTACGTTAATAAACGGCGTCTCAGTAAGAGTGCGCTTTTTTATATTAAAATAAAAACCACATATTTTTTAAAAAAGTTGTGAATTTTTATGGGATTGTAAAGAACGCCTGTTCAGATTAAGTATGGAATCAAATATCTATCAAATGGCAAGCACGTCTCTGATGACAGGCCTTTCCTTTTTTCATTTTCCATAACTTTTTCCCAGAGATGTAACTGTATCCCAACGATAAAGCGTTGGATCTCAGATTTGAGCTCGGGAATTGTTTCTGCCTTATTCGCATAAGCCTGAGATATCACAAAATGCCAAAGAAAAATCGCACGGCTTTAAATCGAAAGATCTTGGGGACCACTTGACATCAGAATTTCTTGAGATAATTTGTCCTGGAAATCGTTACAGCATTAAATCGATTGCTTTATGCATTGTGTGGCAGGTAGCGCCGCCTTACTGAAACCACATGTCATACAGTTGAGGTTACAAGAACTCCATTATCATATTTCTATCACGAATGCCATTCACAGTCACTGCAATTTCGGACTAATCTTGAAAAAGGTTAGGCCCAATCACGCCGCCTGACCAAAATTCACACCGGACAGTTACTTGTTGTGGGTGCATTTGTTTCTCATGGATTGCACGAGAATTTTCTGTGCCCCGAATGCTACAATTTGTATGTTCACGAAGCCATTCATATGGAAATGAAAGATGACTTTTTTCGAAAAATTGGCATTAATATCACTTTGCTCAATTATATGTACATTGAACGAAATGCCTACGCCTTCCATGCTCTGCTGGTTTGAGCTCCTGAGTAAGATGAATTTATGCGCAAGAAGATGAAGATTTTTTTTAAATATTCTCTGTATAGTGCTACGTGGAATATGTAATCCAACCAACTTATATTGCATAATTTTTAATGTAGCAAAAGGCAGCATCCTTTTCCTAGAAATTCTCATGTCAATTGACGTCTGTCGCCGGCTTGGTTGATGAAACATATTCGATGATGGCTGTTCGACTGGCTTGATGACTAGCAAGTCAATGAGCAATAAGAGAAAGATAAACTTCCAGTTGTAAAAAAAGAAGAAAGACAGAAAAAAGTTTAACAACTTGACATGATTTTTTATGAATTTTTTTTGTTACTTTTGTATTTGTTAACTGAAAAAATAAAATAAAATGCCAAAAGGCCATTGTAAATAAATAAATGGTGAATAAAAATGCGTCAACGCATTTTCCACTAACTGGCAACAGCGACGAACAACAAGTAACAGCGTACACATTCAACAAATAAATACAATCAAATATTTAACACAATTTCTCGTACTTGAAAGTGTCAGTTGACAGTTAATCGCTGATATTGGTATTTTGTTATAAATTTTGTTGTTGCTTTACTTGGCTCTCTGGCTTTTTTATATGAATCCTCAACTTAAATCATGATTTAAGTTTGTGTTTTTTGTATTGCAATACAAAATCATTCAATACAACTCGTAAACAATTACTGTCAAATTCCCGATAAGTTGTACTATTTTAAAACATACTTTTAAGCTTTTAACCAGCAACTCGCACACGCTCATCAAATATTCACTCACTCAGTCAGTCACCGTTCAGCGATCGAACATCATACCCAATCATCATGAATATATTGAATACAAAACACACATCCACATGTCATTTTAAAAAGTGTCTCTTCCATATGTTTATTTCACCGTTTGTAGGTACTCAAGTGGTGGTATGGACAGTGTGTTGGCTGTCCTCTTGGCTGGTTGGGCTTATATTCGATTGTTTTGCTCACACTAAAGCGGTGAATTATTCATTCATTTATTGTGGTTTGATGATGTGGTTCATTCATTTGGGTTTTTAATTTGGAATTTTTGTGAATTCTACAGTACAGGATCACAAATATTTTGAAAAGTACGAGGATGGTGGTGGAAGAATTAATTCAGGTTTGTTCAGGTCGAAGAGAGTAGATGTTAAAACACGTGCACATAGGGCAGTAAAAGTTCTGTTGTATGCTCCCACATAGAACAAATTAACAGCTATAACCTATAGGCGATCAGTACCGTGAATTTGGTTCTTCAATCGTTTTCGTTCAATACATCCGACGTGAGTAGTGCCTGCTAAGGTATCACTTGCGAAAAAGCGTTAACTCGCCTGCACAAATGCGGGACAATGACAAAGAAGGTATTTCTCAGTGTACCCACTGCATGCCCTGCATTAATCATCCTCCGCAGCACCTATCCGGTGCAGATGTGCTTGCAATCCGGAGTGTCCCGTTAAGACATCAATCAACTTACTCAACTCGTGCTTTCTTAGCAGCAATAGGCCCTTCGGCCAATCCTTATCTGTGTCGCTCTATATGACTATGATCTTATTACTCACAGTTATGTCACTTCACAGCGTTTTGTGGGCAAGTTTTGCTTAACACTGTACGTGTAACTTAGCCTTCGTAGATTTAAAGGACTGTTCGCAACATTTTGCCATTGATGACCGGGATTATTTCCGATAACGCAATGGTGTTAGGTTAGGTTAAGTTAGGTTGATTGGAGGGGTGTGATAGCCCATGTCATACGACATACACTTAAGCCAGTGAAGGCTTGTTGTGCGCTCCCTTTAATTATCAAACACAACTGCCAGAGCTCTGTGACAGGATTCGAACCTGGGACCTTCGCACTACGAGTCTAGTACACTACCTACTAGTCTACGAAGGGCAGTTTGGTGCTAAGGTGCTAAGGTAGCCAAAAATAACCGATCCTACCATACACCGCGTAATCGTTAGCCGTATTCTTGCAATCCAAGATGGTACTAGAATTTATCCTCTCAGACATAATTGCTCTGATTGCCGATGAATCTTAGGACCACTTCTTCAATGTTTGAGGAGCAACTAAACCTGTGTACATATGTGATTACATGTGAGGTTAACTTTCACATCGAAGTCTTATTAATTATTACTACACTGTTCTAATATCTATCATATAACTTATCGGACCTATGAGGATTTTGGATTAGGACAATACATGAATAATATTTAAATAGTAAATAACAAAATATCGGCTCATATAATGGGCCATTTAGGCTATGGCCTCCATGCCACGCAGCGGTCTTGAGCACTAAAGGTAAGATGGATATAGTTTCTCATTAAACTGATTATAGCTGGACCTTGTCATATACAAGTATCTCGGGCTGTGTGCCATCTCGGCTTGAAGGAGCAGAAGTAGACACATTGAACTTGGCCACTACTGGCAGGTAATCCAATAATCTCTGTTCAAATATCGCTGACTTAACAATTGCAAATCCAATCTGAAATTTCCTATAAAACATATAGTTTTCATAATTTTGTCGCAGTGACATAGAAAAACAAAAGATATTGGAATAAATTTATTTGGGAAATATATTCGTTTTTCCCAGTCCTATTTTTCCTTATTTAAAATAAATGTTTTAAACAAAATTTACTAAAACTTTTCCCCGTACAATCCTCGTATTCGTCGAAAAGTCACTGCAAATCAATTTAATGCCACTACTAATTGATGAGTTAAGTGCGTCCGCTCAATGTTTATGTCGTCAATGGTTATTTAGGTCAATATTGGAAATATTACAGTAACAGTTAAGTGGCCATAAAGTTTTATTATGTCTCCTGCACTTCAATTTTAGAACTCATTAAGGAATTTATTGATCCTTAATTAAAATTTGAAAAACAAAACTGACTGTTTTAAAAGATCCAGAGTATATAAATTATTATTCAGTGGAATTTTGCAAAAAAAAAAAAATATTCGAAATATTTTCGAGTTGATTAAAGATTTTCAAGTTATTTTTATTTTAAAACAAGAAACCAAAAATAGTAAAACTATTCATTAATAATATCTATATTTTTTACCTTTTTTATAACAATTTGGTTAAAATATTACTCAAGTTTGAGGTCTTATTTTGTGGTTAATTAAATTTATTTAAAACTATGGATAATTCGATACTCATTGAGTATCATCTTCAGGACAATTCTGTTTTTTTTTTGCAACTAGATTTATGTATATCAAATGAAATTGTTGCAACATATTCCATCCAAAGGCTTTTCATTGTTAAGGGAAAACACTTTTAGCTGCAAGTACTATGAAATAGAATTCTTTGTTGCAAACAATATCAAATGACTTCCCTTTAGGTTACTTGTTTAAATTCCAATATTGAAATACTTTAACTTTTGTTGTAAAAAGGACTTCATATAAAGATATTTTATATATTTATTCCTTTAATCTTATTATATTGCTTTTGAAACTCTTATCATTGCAATCAATTTTGCTAGATCTTGCATTTGCAACTCCTGCTGGTTGCTTATAAAGAGCAGATTAATTTTCCTCATATACAAATAAATGGATTAAATTCAACAATAAACACTCATACTCGTGCTCTTGCACATGTGACCATATCACGTCTCATAAATCCCACAGTTATAAATTGATTTTTATACAAAATAAAACTTATAAAAGAGAAAAAACCGCAATGAGGATACTAGAAAGGCAACCAGGATTTCATAGAGTCCGCTACAGCAAAACCAAACCCAGGGGTAAAGACTTGTAATAAATTCTTTAATGGACTAGTAAGACTTCTAACGCTTTATATGGAACAAAACCAGCCACCTGTGTCCGTCTACTCATCGATGTAAATGGTGTTTATGTAAAAAAAGTTTATCCAGCATTGCTTATTATAATTACAAGCGCTGATCAAACTTCGAATATCATTTGGAAGTTATTAGTGATAAGAAAAAAGTTATTGCTAACATTTTAGATATTATATACAAACTCACTTTTGTTTCTTTCCGATTAGATATAATTAAAAAAAATCCAGGATATATGGGAGGTAATCTTATCCTTGCAACATATGGAAGGAAATTGATAATTTGTAGCACTTTGATCACACTTGAGGCTTATATTTACTTCTTGATATTAAGAATGTAAATACATGAGCTAGACATGTCCTTGCACCAAGTGAAATGCAATCAATTGAAAACAAGGCTGGGAACAAAACTATTAGAAGTTTTAAGGACTTTTGTTATATTTTGAGTATAAATACACTTAAATTGTAATTGTCTTAATCAAGGATATATGAAAGATACCTTTATACTTGCACCGGAGGAAATGAAATTTACCACAAGGCTTTAATGTGTTACTTGATAGTAAGGATCCACTGAAGATAACAATGTCTTTACTCTTAATAAATTAATATTTTTCTTGGAGCTTAAAAATATAACTTTTTAATGTTTTTATATTATGATCATAAATCTAGCAAAATTTTAATTTCTGATATCAATGATTTGTGGATGGTGGGCATATTCTTGTACTGAAGGAAACAAAATCCACGGTAAAGCTGAAAAAACATAACCTTGGAAACTTCCATCGACTTGGGCTGCATTTTGATCACTAATGTAATTAAAATTGAACTGTTGAAAATTTTAATATGTGAGAGGACAGTGTAGCCTAGCAACCATTCAAGCGAAATTAGATACAGATTAAATGACGATTTAAGAGCATTAATAATTTTTTTCAAATTTTGGACACAAAAATAGTTAAAATTTAGTTTTTGATATCAAGTTTACATATGAGATAGGCGTGTCCTTAAAGGGTATGGAACGAAATTTATTGCATTGTTTTAAAGTGTTTTTTAAGGAATGCATTTCTGCTGCATTCTTATCATAAATGTATCAAAACTGTTACTATCCCGTTGGGGATAGGAACGTCCTTGAACCAAATAATTCAAAATTTTTCAAAGCGGCTAAAAACATCAGCTAGAAATATTTACTTATTTTTTATATTCTGATACAAATGAAGCCGAAATTATGTTGACTTATAAGTTCCATACTTTGAAGGACTACGATGCATTATGCTGGAAAAAATTAATTCGACGAAGAGCTAAATGTTATAATTCTATATCATTTTTTCGTTTTAGTTAGAAGCCTACCTTTTCTATTTTACTTTTCCTTCTTCGTTTTTATCTTAAAATTGTAATTTTGTAAGTTTTCTGCTTTATTTAATCAAATTTTTAAGAACTTTTGCTAGAGGCTCTATTGATCTCTCTATTGTATCTTGCAATTCAGTTGTTCATGTGTTTCTTCTATGTATTAGATAAAGACCACATTCACACTAGCCGCACAATTTCGATAATAATGGACTAGGTGGCAGATTGGTCACGTCTGTTGTCGGACCTTACATAAGCACCCTTTTCTTTGTCAATACCAGGCGTATGACTTTGCTTTGTTTTTGATAAATTTTGGTATTTCGTACTCTGCAGTGTAAATAGTTCTTGGTCCTTCATTACTCTTTAGGTAATTTTGCTACAGGTATATGTATGTATTACATTTAAGAGTTAAAGTACAATTAGATTTATGAATACATAAATAGTAAATAACAGCTTAGGAGCGGAAACGAACGTAGTCCACTGCTGTCTGTCTTGTGCCAGTTGTTTGATTTGTTGCCATATTCCACTGTATCTGCTTCTGTGTGAACAGATTTTGACTATAAATTGTTGGGTCTACCTCGACTTGGCGAACCATCCGGTTTAACTAAAAGCCGTTGTTGCTATTTCGTTTGCTCCATCCAGCGCCACTTCCGTCGTTCTAATTCCTTGGCAAGTTGATTATAGCAGCCTATACTGCTTCGAAAGCACATTCAACGAAATAAACATGGTAGATATAATCAAAATAGCAAACTATCATCCACGTTTACCGTAACGATTCTATCAAACACTAAATCCATGTGAAATACTCTCCAACATGTGAATTACTCTCCAATTTGATGTTTCTTACAACAATGGCAAATGTTCTAAGAAACATATGACCAAAATGAAACCAATTGTTATATATTTATATGGCTTTTTATTGGAATACATTTATATACACCATTACACATAATATAAGCAATAAATCGGCGAATTATTGGTGTAGAATTGCAACCTGATAATCTAGTAAATATATAATTTGGATAATATGCGCATGTTGCTTAAGTGAAGTAAATTTTACCGTCTGTAGAACCACCATAGTCAGCAACTTCTAGGTGACGGGAACAGATGCTACTTCAGTACCATATGAAAGATCAATAAAACTCATAGTCAAATAGCCAGGCATTCACTTTGATCCAAGTTTAACATGGAAATCGCACATAAACCCTAAGTAGATCCAAATGAAATTAAAGGCTGCTCTAACTAATTGGGGACAAATTTAACATTAAGCCTACATCGCAAACTTGTTCTATACAACGCAATCTGAAAATTAATATGGTGCTATGGAATTCAGTTGTGGCGCACCGCCTCTAATATTGAAAAAAATTTAAAGGCGCTAATATAAAATCCTCCATATGATCACAGTCAGTCGCTCCTTGGTATATTAAAATTCATGCATTTATAAAGACCTAGACTTTCCATTGGTTAAAGCAATGGTTTCCAAATACGTGACAAAATACATGAAGAAACTAGAGTATTTTCCAAACCTACTAACCCGCAGTATTTTTTTATTACGGAGACCAAACTCGGCTGAGAAGGATGGGTAGTCTTGCTCTTAGCCGAACATGAGATGTGGAAAGGAAGGACACTCTTGCTCCTAGCCGGAAATGACAGATGTGCAGACAATACAGAAGCGTAGCAACTACTATTTTTTGTTTAGCATTGTCTGGAGTTAAATAAATAATAATATTGGAATGCTTATTCTTAGTTCAATTTAAATTGAAGATTCAATAAATAAAAATATTAAAAAAAGGCGCACGAGCACTGAACAATTTATGGCATTATTTTTAAAGCTACAGTACAATTTTGCCCAATTTTGTTATTCAAATAGCCATGATTAGTGAAGTATGGCAAACAATTAGCCAGAATAATGGCACCACTAGCACTGGTAGCGACTTCTTTGTTACATCTGACATCCAAATCTATGTGACCATTGGCTATGAGGGAGATCCTTAAATGAGTTCAAGCAGGCACAATTTTTCTATATATTCACATATAGATTTCCATTTTATATGCATTCTGCTTAATTTTAACAAGTATATTTTTAACAGAAATATTGAATTTATTTTAACGACCATATCATTTCTTCTAATATTGTTGAAACAATCATATTTATCATTTATCATTGTAGCAGTGACAATATAATGGTTAAAAATCAGATACTAAAATGCTCAAGGCAAAAAATATGCATTCAGTTATTATTTTAATCAGAATGGTTTTATTGTCTCAATTATATAATGTTGTAAAGAACTAAGGTGATCACAATGATCATATATCAATGATGTTGTTTCTTGGTGTGATTACGAAAGCAAAGATCTGTGCAGCTCTGACGTAAGAAAGGTTTTTGTGAACAGCGCCTTCTGGCCACCCATCAGTGCAGTAAGAGCTTTGGAATATTTGTTTAAGGAGTGAAAGAAAGAAAACAAGGATGACAATATATTCGCCCTTTAGCCGAATTGCTCGTTTGTATGTAAAATAATCCGCCTGAAGGTCTCTTCCTAACACTTGACCACAAACATACTTCCATATATTTTTAAATCTATGAACGATACTGAGTTAAGGAAATTATCTAATACTTTTGATATGAAAAGGTAGCTTAACCAAATATCCTTGGTCTGCTGTAGGGTGTAACTTTTATTTTTTTTCTCACATATAAAAATACAGAAATAAAAACTATTAAACAAAATTCCCTTCTTACCCACAACTTGCAACAAAATCCAAAAAAAAAATAAAACCTTTTATAATAAAGTAACCATTCAATAGATAAAGTTCCCACAGGAATTGTATCATTTTCAATAATTTTTTTTCGCAATATTTGATGTTTCGTTTGGAAGAAAATCATTCAAAGTACCAACCAGTCGTCGCATTTGTGAAATAAATTTGTGAGATAAAAATTTTTGTGGGATATAAAATCTCCTATTTTTTTACATGCAGCCATTGTTTTCCAAAATCGGATTTAAGTTTTACACTAATTTCTTTGGTTATTTGTATTTTTGTTGTTGTTGTTGTTATTATTGTTGTTCGGTAGCTGTTGTTTCATTTGTTGGTTGGTTGAGTATTATAAACGCTTCGCTTGTCTTTGTGTTCAATCACCGGCTGGTAGTGTTGTTGCCGGCACTCTGCTGAGGAATCCCGTTTTATTACAAACGAGTCCTTTTTTCCCCCATTTATTTGTTGATGTATGTGTGAGGGAGAAAGTATATTCTTAAAACTTTTACCTCGTTTTGTGTGGCAAATTGAATAAATGAATGATGGCATTCCTGTTTTGCGTAATATCAAGATAACGCTGATGAACATCAAAACTGACGTGTATGTATGTGTGCACGTATTTGAGTCCTGCTAAAGTCTGTAGCTCTGTTCAACTGTGTCTGTATGCAATACAATTTATGATTCTAAAACTATTATTGTGCCAAGTAAAGTGCCACAGACTGCCAACTGTTTAGTTGGTTTGTTAAACTGGTGTTTTACACAATTGAACAACTGTTTGGTGGTGTGTCATAAAAAGATAAGATTTTATTTCATTTCACTTGATTCTAGTTGAGCTGAATTTTATTTTTTTTCGTTGTTTTTTTCTTTTTGCAACTTCTCATTTATCTCTGTACTGTAGGTTTTATCACTCCAGCAAAATCCTTAAACAGAAGGGATATTTAGAGAATTTCTTTTAATTGGCTTGTTGTTGTGCAACTTTAGCTCCTGCTGCTTAGATGACTGATAAGATTTTTCAATTTTTTTCAACTCGTTTATCAAATCTCTAACCCCTAATTGTCTTTGACTCGTTGATGGCTTAAGATTTTTGAAGCGAAATAAAAGCTGATTAGATTTAAAAGCACTGAAATCTTTGTTTTCATTTTTATTTCATTTAGAGATTTTGTAGAAGACTGGCCCAAACAGTGGCCCCAGTAGTACCTTCGCATATATTGAAGCATACGTTAGTGAACATCGCCAATTTGGGCCTTAAACAATCGATCTCGCCGGCTGAGATGTTTGCTAAGAGCGGATTATAAAATCTAATTCAGTTGTTCAATGGTGCTTTATTATTTTCTTATTAACAAATTTATTCAGAATCTGAACAGATTAGTTTGTGTAAATGACGAAATACGATTAGTCTCAAGTTGCAAATAAATTCCATACCAAGATCTCTGATCTCACTTTATTCGGGAAAGTTGAAAATTAACATTCAATAAGCCTACTTCCTTGGCCTTTTAACTTATTGCAGATTTCTAAAGTTCTGGAACAGTATTCTTTAACATAATCTATTAGTGCAACGAAATCGCTATAATACAACAAACAACCCTTTGGGATCGATTCAAAATATTGCTCGATATGCCTAAGACCAAGTCTGTAATTAATGAGGATCTAGGATATCTTTCTAAATACGGTGGATATTTATTTCAGCACAACATCTTCCCACGATTCCATAACTCTCAGAAATTTAAATTGAAGTTAACTTTAGCGTACTTTATGTGCTGCCTTTACGAAAAAAATATAAGAATTAAATATTATAAAACCCAAAAAGGACAATTGCGTAGAAAAATATTTACTTTAATATTTTCTGTCTCTTACATTTTTATGTTCTACTTTTGTGCAAATAATTTATAACAAAGACAAGACCGCAGTAATAAGCAAGCAAATGACAAATTACTTTTTCTTTTTCTTTGCCTTCAACCTTTTTCTTTATATTTATATAAAAATTATGTATATTTGCATAGAAGTCACCCAACGTCATCATTATATTTAAGAATTTGTTGGCCTACAATCCTTTTTGGAAATGTTATTTTCTCTAGTCTTGAGAAACAAAAATTGTGCATTTTTATCTAACAAGCAACGAAATTGAAAAGGACACCACAATAACTATGTATGTTGCTACTTAAATCCCATGTTGCCACATCTTGTTGATCATTGAAGTTCACCTTAATTTTTTTTTCTTTTTGGCGTTTTTATAATTCTGATTTTGAGCATTTATGCCTCGTTGCATCATTAATGAGAATTATTTCCACTACAAACAAACAGGGAATAAGTAAATTCGTTAAAAAAATAACAATAATAATGATATTTTCAAAGTCCTTTCCATTTGTTGTGCTGACTGTTGATGCTGCTATCCTTTTAGACTTTTTTTGCGTGCTGCTTATTTTTGTTTGATGATGTCCTTGCGGTTCTTCATTTACAAATGAAAGCTTAACAAATATCAGTTAAGTCGCCATTAAAGCCAATAAGTACCTTTTCAAACTCTTTCTTCGTCCTTATATTTTATTTAAAAATGGAAAAAATTATATGTATGTATATTCTATTTCAACTGCGCAATAATCATATTTATTTCAACCACTTACTGGTCCTGTATATTGTTTTTTTTTCAAAAATTTTTATTACGTTTCACTTATTTTGATGTCTTCAAGGAAAAAATTTGAATTGGTTTCTTTAAAATTAAAATAAAAAATAAAAATAAATGTGAAATCAAAGAATTTTTGTAAAGTCACTGAAGTGTAAAGCTTAATGGTTTGTCGAGCATAATGATTAATTTTCTTCTGGTTGTATGAGAAAAGTTCACAGATTAATGATCAATGGTAACGAGGAATTTATTGGTGTTAACCAAATGCTAAGACTTGCATTATTGGACTTTAAGAAGCATGCAAAATATTTATTTGGCCTTGAAAAATCCATCCTTTATTCTATCTTGTAAAAGAGACAAATTAAGAAACATTAATGTAATAGTGATATGCTTTAGACCAACTTCATTATCATCTGAGGAATAATGTTTCATAGTGGCAATTAAATTTAAAATTTCAAACATAATTTTAGTCACTGTAAACAAGGATATTTGAACTGTTACCACTTCGTAATTGTGATGTGTATGAACAATAAACAATGTTCTTATATATTTAAAATTTTTTTTTAAATATTATACTCCCTCTTTATTTGTTGAAATGGCAAAAAAAAAATAGATTTTCTCAACAAAATGTATTAAATGGTTTTCAAAGGCTTATGTATAAGTATCTGTGTTAGTTTATGATGTCCTTGCAGTATAATATCCAATCAAATAATATCATATAATGAATAATATACTGTACAACCACAAACATTCTAGTAAAACAAAAATTATTTTTTTAAACAATAAAATATGCCTATAGACGAAATAAAATTCAAACAGGAAACAATCCTTTTAAACAATTTTCTATCGTAATCCGATTGAGAACGGAAGCTACGAACCAATCTCTTTGCTACCTTGGTGTCATGGAGAGTATCAATCACATAATTATTTTCAATGGAATCTTGTATAATTTCCAATATAAATAAAAAGAAACGGACGTAATTGACAATACCCAAGGACTAAGTTGGAACAGGAATGAATAGAAGTTGCCAAACGCTGACAGTAAATTTGTATTTCAGCAAAGCCTTTAAAACAGTTTGGCATAAAGGGCTCATATTCAAGTTATGAATACGGCATTTGCTATGGGCACCTGCCATATGATTGATAGCTTTCTAAGAGATAGATGATTATATTTTTTTTTGCCCCACTATTACCTTGTTGTCAAACTAGTCCTTATAACGTCCAAGTTTTTCAGGGCCCTAGGTATTACCTTGTTTCAAATGACATTCTTACATCTTTATAAACCTTTTCCATACGATGTTCATCATTTTTCAACCATGATGGTTAAAGCCTGAGTTTCCTCTACAGACATACAGGGATACAGTTACTTAAGGCCAAAATTTCTGGAATAATAAGTCGAATAAATATTCGCATATCCGAAATAATTATAATATGTGTATATTATAAAACAAAAAATAAAAATATCTGTAAAAAATTGTATGCTTGTGTCAGTTACAGTGTGTTATGACACTGTCAAATAAATTAATAAATACCATAAAATGCTCTCCAAGTGTCACACAAATGCCTTCATTTTGCTGTACAGTACTTAAGTCCCTAAGCCCTGCCTTGATGGCGTTATACATCTCTCACAAGTTTACAACTTTTCTAATCTACATTTGTTTTAATAAAATTTTTTGTGTACATCAATAGTCTCTAATTGAGGTCATAACGAAAATGTTTGTTAATTTGCGTACTAAAATTTATTACCAACTTTAAATCTTCTGTAATACTCTTAAAAATTTCACTTTTTATCTATTAAATGCAGTTAAATAATTTTTAATATTTTCATAAGTCCATCACTTAATCCATCTAACATCTATTATGTACAATTTTGTACTTAAATTATTATTTTAAATCATTTTAAACAATGTACTTGAACAAATTGCAAATCAACTAAAAATAAAATATTAAATACTCGTATGTAAGTGTATTTATGTGAATGTGTAAAATTGTACAATTAAATTTTAAATTGTTTCAAGTAGAATTTCAATTAAACATATTTATTATTGATTTAGCTTTAGAGGGCATAACTCCACGACAGGTTTTTAGGTGTATAAATGAAACATTGCTCTGGGTGATTGTTTATTTAAGCAAGTGGCTAAAGGATGTCCTTGGTTGATGTTCGATAAAGTCTAAGGCAGCTTGTTTCTTTTCTAATGGCAGATATTTAGGATACCACATACTTCCGAGAGCCTAAGAGCTTATTGAACCTCAGGCCATTTCGTTGTAGACATCTTTGTTGAATCTTGTTAATTTTCTCAAGCTTTCCTCAAAAAATAAAATATTGAAGAGATTCTGCAAAAAAATGTAACGGAAAAGCTCTCGAACTCACGGTGGATACGATCACTCGACAGTGTAGGAACAGGAGACTAATATAGATACTGATGTCTGTTATAACTTGACACTAACTTTATGGCAATCTAGCAGATCTAGATTAAGAGTTGAACTCAGCGTCTTCTATCACAGCTGTCACGATATAGATGAAGAAGAGGGTAGAAAACACTTCGTATGTTATATTCCCGAACTATCAAGAAGGCGAATGAGTACCACTGTACTCTTAAATCTAATGATACATATCTCCCGCGTTGCGGATATTATGCCGCAACATCCATACATAGTGAGACTTATTACGATGGGAATTCCCGTCAATAGAGTTTCTGCAGTTTCGCAAAGAACTAAAAGGTCCAAGAGAGTTTGAAAGAATTATGACTGACAACCTTGAATAACCTAATCTTGTCTAATCTAGTTAAATTAAAAAAGGAAAGTCTTAACTGATTTATAATTTTTCTCCGACAGAATAAACATCTTTTTTAGAATCTTCTACTTCTAGAAAAAAACACCCTTTATATACTTATAAAGTTATTAAATTGTTTTTTTTCCCACTAATTTTTATTTTTGTATCTTCAGAACTGAACTAACAAAAAGTGTTAAAATCTTAAATATAGATACAATAATTAGGCCCAACCAGTGTCGGACATAAACTTAGTGATAATAATTAAAAATACATAAATGTCGTGTTAAGCACAAAATTATTTTCAAAAGTTTCATCTGCGTTGCGTGTTAAGGCCGTAGTATCCCTCTTTTTTAAGCGGATGTGTCCAGGAAAGTTCAAGATGTTACGAGCAAGGGGATTAGGATGGGACTCGAGTTTTGTTAAATATTTGCCTGCATATTTTGCAATTTCTGCAGTCACAAGTGGCATATTTAAATCACGATGTAAAATTGAATTTTTCATGTACTAAGGAGCCGATGTTATTAACCTTAAAATTTTGTTTTGCATTCGTTGTATTCTTTCTACATTGGAAGCTGAAGCAGTGCCCCATAGCTGAATTCCGTAACACCATATCGGCTTCAAAAGCGACTTGTATATTAAAAGTTTACAATCTAGACTGAGGGTAGAATTTCTACCAATCAGCCAATGTATCTGGGTTAATTTAAGCTTCATTTGTGTTAGCTTAGAGTCAATGTGCTGTTTCCATGTAAGCCGTTGGTCAAGATGTATACCAAGGTATTTCACCTGTGAATGTTGAGGAACAACTTGATTGTTGATACGAATGGGGGAACAAGTGTCTCTTCGTAGGGTAAATGTGACATGAACACATTTTTGTTCATTTACTTTTATTCTCCATAAGTTCAACCATAGTTCCAACAGGCTAATATGATTCTGAAGATATCGGGATGCCTCGTGAGGGTTTTCATGCATACTAAGGCAGGCTGTATCATCGGCAAATGTAGAAGTGAAGATATTACTGCTCAGAGGCATATCACAGGTATAAATCAAATACAAAACTGGCCCCAGTATACTACCCTGTGGCACACCGGATGAGATAGTTTCAGGCACACTCATGAAGTCTTCTTCCACAACAGTGAACTTCCGGGCAAGAATGTAACTTTCCAAAAGATTTACAATGTTTATTGGTAAATGTGTCTTCAGTTTTAAAATTAGGCCTTCATGCCACACTTTATCAAATGCCTGAGAGACATCAATAAAGAGGGAAGAACAATACTTCTTTTCTTCAAATGTTCTTCTTATGAAATGAACCAATCTATGAGTTTGTTCAATGGTGCTATGCTGACTTCTAAAACCAAATTGATGATCCGGTATACACCCATTATTAGTTAGAATTGGGGACAATTTAGTCATTAGCAGCTTTTCGAAGAGCTTTGAAATTGTTGGCAATAAACTTATTGGCCTATATGACTCAGCCTTCGTAAGATCTTTGCCCGCCTTTGGAATCATTTTGATCATAGCAAGTTTCCAGCTGTGTGGATAATACTCCAGTCGTAAAATGCCATTAAAAATAAACAACAGGATTTTAAATTGTAATAAAAACATAGTTTTTATGCAAATTATTCGTTTTAGAAACCAAATAAAAGTTCTCGTTGATATATTTTTCAATCTCATAATTGAGTAAATAAATTTCAATAGAATATATATTCAACGTTAAAAATATACCCTACAAATAATTAACTATTTTAGTAAAATGAATTTCAATCATATGAATTATTACATCACAAAAAATATATTAAAAAATGGCGACCAGCAACCAACGAAAATGACTACAACACCAACCAACGTTTTCACAATTATAATGATTTGTTTTAACGCTGCTTAATTACAAATGTCATGTTTCCCATTTCTAAATATAAAATTAACATTTTTTTTAAATATACCTCCTTCCATCTAATCGATCATAATTCTCTAAAGCCGAAAATAAGTTTGCTGTTGTAATTCTTACGATAATTGGTTATAAATCTATTTCTCTTTAATGTTTTATGTTAATACTCGGCTTATGAAACTGTAGCCAAACTCTTAGAGAACCTTTAAACCCCATTTAAGACCAATTAAAAAAACCTTTAAATAGAAATTAAAATAAAACAAACTATAAACAACAATACAAAACAAAAATAAAAATACTATAATATAATTTTCATTTTGGCAATCGTTTATAATTAAGCTGTCAGATTATTTTGACATACACGACCGTAACCCAACCAAATTGCAGCAACAGACCATACAAAATAACAATTTCACTTCCATCCGGTATTTTTCACGCGACTGTGTTGTTTCAACATAATATTAACCCACTAAGGGCTGTACAAATATTCAACAAATAGGTGTTTAGCTTTTGAAATCAAACAACGAAATGTTGTATGTATTAAAAAGGCTAATACGAGGGTAGATCAATATTAAGTGAATGCATGAAAAACTAGTTTTTGGATTATATAATCATTTAATTTTTCAACATAAATACTCTCCTTTGAGCTTTAAACACTTCTCCAATTTTTTTATACCTTCCAAACAGTAAGATTTGGATTTTGGAAAATAATCTTTTTAAAGCACACTTTTATAATGGCATTGCAAAAAGTCCCGATAAAAAGATATCTTAAAAAAGGAGATTAAAAATTACCTTTCGATAAGGTACATAACTTATAGTGTCTAAAAAAAGAATCGGCAAGAAATGTGATTAAAAAATTCTTCGCTTTTTAAATTTCTTTAAAATATTTATTTTGAAATGTGTCCTTTGAAAAAGATCCTAAATGATGTTTTAAAACATTTTTTTCGAATGAGGACATTTTGCATAAATATCTCTAATTAATTAATTAAATTCTTTAATTTAGACCTTGAAAAGTATTAAAAAAATAATGATTTTTATATAAACATTTAATGAAATGAAGTAATAAAGTTCTTAGAAATAGAAAGCGTTCGTAAAATTACGTTCTTAAAACATTTTTAGAAAAATGCTAGTGGAAAAAGTACCCTTTTGAAAAAACATTAAAAAGTACACCATTTTTAGAGTGTGTGTTTTTATAAGCACAATTTCTAAAAAAAATGTTTGAATATATTTTTGAAAAAAAGCTTTTGTAAAAGCAAACAAAGACTTTTAAATAGGATACATCTTTGAGAATGTGTTCTTTATTAGGAAAGTTTTTACCAACCGTTTAATTTATTTCAAAAAAAAAATTTTTTCGAAAAAATTAACTTGTGGAAAAAGAATCATTTTAGAAAAGTGACTTTTTAAAAAGTCCTTAAGAAACGTCGTATAAAAAATACTATCTTCCAAGAGTACCAAATAAAAATGATTTAAAAACCCTTTTCGTTTAATACCTTTTTGAGAGACAGATTTTTTTAAGAAATGACATTTTCTAAAAGGACTTTATTCGAACATACCCTATAAATACATAAGGATATTGATGTCACTAGTTGGCCTTCAACTTGCAATGGGTTAAGCGGGTAGAAATAGAAAAAAAGAGCGAAATTGGTGGCACCATATGAAAAAATGTTCGTTTGCAATTTAACCAGGCCTTAAATCCTATTTGCACTTTTGCGAAATATAATAAAATTAAGGAAGGAAAATGAAAAAAAGAAACTAAAGCAATTTCGCATATTAATGCAAAAAAAAAACAAAATAATAAATAAATACAAAATGAAAGGGGTGTTAAGAATTGTATGATAAGGTAGCAACATACAAAGACATTAAGGTGGAAATCAGTGGGGTAAAGGGGTTTTTAATAAAAAGGAAGTTAAAAAAACACCCTAAAATTTTTACGTACGGCTGTGTGCATTTTTCTCATGCTGTTTTAATGGTGCTTACGTGTGTGTGTGTGTGTTTGCGTACGTGTTTGTTAATAATAGTAATTGTGATTTTTTTCATGCATCTCTGTTGTCGCTCTGTGTAATATTGGTTTGTTAATAGTCCTCCTCATAGCGGTTTCACTTATAATTTTAGATTATTTCATCTTGTTCTTTTGCAAAGGGTTGCAATTTTTTATGAACTATTTAAAAAGAATAATAGAAGGCAGTAACGAAATGCAGCGATTTTTTGTTGGTTCACTTGCTTGAAACTTTAATGCAGACGTACTCCATAATTTTAAATATGTACTTCCAATAATCTAATTGTCAATAGACGTAACATATTTTGTTTATAAATATTCTAAAGGTCCCTTAGATGTCTTGAACTAATTGTACCAAATTATTTAAGGCAGTTGTAATTAAATAGTTTAGGCCAGGGCCTTGAACACCATTATGATGCCGAAAGCGCTAACTACATGCCGCGTATACCTGCAACGTCTTGTAATCCAGGGTCCTTGCAACCAATCAGAACTTCTCACGAAGTCAATAGCTAATAATAATGGCACTAACCAGATCATCCGTGTCCTCGATAAGACAATTAAATGTTAAAATCCTCCAGAGATGGGCACTCTTATAGGAGGCTTTGAACTCACTCTTTCTCCATTTCTGGCAATCATAGGGGAATCCTAGTTGTATTCAGACACGATCGATCGTACAGTGCCCCATAATAATGCAAACCAGAATCGCCAGCTAACCTTTCTGAAATGCAAGGAATTGTTTTATCCTATCGCTACTCTGTAAGGGTGAAAGAGTCTTGGATATCCTAGAAGTTGTGATTGTAGACCACCTAACTACCGTCCCCTTCGGCGACTACTCCATAAATCCTTCTCTAACTCGAATTTTCTCTAACTCGAACTAATTTGGTTGGCAGTAGCGTTAAAAGAATAAATTACATACAATTTTGCTTCTGTAACTCGAACTTCCATAAGTATAAGTTCTCCATAACTCGAACAAAAAACATACACATGAACTCTATAACTCGAAGAATTTTGCTTGTTTATGTGTTTTTTTGTTTTTTTTTAGTTATGGTTTGTTTGTTTTACTCTCTTTTGAGCTGGTTTGCGTATTTTACATGCTATTTTGTGCATTTTTTTCGGGGAATTACAAATTTGTCTCTTTTTGTTTGCGTATCAGTTCTATGCATAATTCGGGCTAGATGATAAATGTTGAAATCGATTTTTTATTATTATGGCAACAACTGATGAGCACTACAAAGCTTTAAGTACATTAGAGTTATTTTTTACTGAAAATAACAAAAAAAAAGTAAAATGTCAGTCACTTATTTCAGAATATTTTACTTAACTGTAATTTTGTAATTACATACATATGTATGTATCTGAGTACATATGCTTGTTCTTTTAATATCTGAAGTATGTAGTTTTCCATTAAAGGTTTTTTTAAATAAAAATACATAATACAAAAACCTTTTATTCTATTTTGACAAAAAATTCTGTAACTCGAAGTCTCCGTAAGTCGAAGTTTTTTTTTGGGATAATGGTGATTCGACTTATGGAAGCTCGTCTGTATTTGTGCTTCTTTATTTTAATTTTTTTAAGCTGTTGTCATGTTCTTCAAAACGAGATATCAAACTCTTAAATCGGTTATGTAGTTCCCAAGATATTTACAAAAAATCTATGTTAATAATGATTCAATATCAAAATTTTAAAAGTTTTAATTAACTTTAAATTTTTTAACTTTTAAATTTTTAAAAATTCGAGTTTTCTGTTAATTTACAAAATTTTTACATCATTCGATAACACAAGATATTCCGCGCTTACTAAGGTGCAATATTGTACAATAATTTAGAGATCTATACATATAAAACAGGATATATATATATATATATATATATATATATATATATATATATATATATATATATATATATATACATATATATATATATACATATATATATATATATATATATATATATATATATATATATATATATATATATATATATATATATATATATATAACGCATGGACTCCAAAACTTTATGATAGGTATTCAATGAATTTCGTTAAAAGCTCAATTTAAATCGTATGGTAATATAACTTTTGAGCTGTTTGCTTAGGGCCAGCAACGCGGACCGGGTCAGCTAGTCGATTTATAAATAGACAAGGTCTAAACAGTTCAAAATCATGTTCGAGCTTTAAAGAAGAATGTATGTTTTACTGAAATCAGTTTAAAGGAATTAAATATTAGGGATTTGACATTTTTCTAAAACATTCAGTCATTGAGAATAATTTGAACAATTTTAGCGAAACTTACATGAGTGATAAGAATCGAAGAGGAATCGGGAAATGTTTAAGAATAAAAAGTGTTCAATAAAAACTTGGTTACAATGTTAAAAACAATTTTAATCTACGATTTTTAAAGATGTCTATAAAGATATTTTCATTTGTAATTTTTGAAAAAGACACTCACAGACTGTAGAAATAATGAATATTGTTCAAAATTCAAAATAAAGATGTTTAAAAAAAGGCCTCACTCAACCTCAATAAATAAAACAATGAGTTATTAAAATTAATTGTACATTTTTTTATTGCAAAGTCTGTTTAATTTCTTTTAATTCTTTCAAAATCGCTCAATTGACATTTTTTATTTTTAATTTTCAGTGTATTTAGCTTTTGGCATTCTCTGTCTCTGTTTGTGTATTAATAAAATACTTGGGCATTGTAGTACCAATCCCAATCAGCAAACATATAGAAATGTTGCATTTAGTACAACACACACTTTACATTTCATTTATGTCCATAGTCATAAGGTTTTCAATTCCCCACAGAGTTAGACTCTCGTAAATTCTAAATTGAAAATAGAAAAAGAGGAATTTATGTATTAGAAAATATTTTGCACATATACATAAATTTATTGCCACTAGAATAAAGTCTGGGCAACTACGACATTTTTTTTCTTGCCTTTGCAGCTTTAGAAGTCCCTTTTGTTAAATGTATAGAAAATTTTTTTAATTTATATAAATTTCAAATAGAAAATAAAGACATCATGCTGTTTAGTATTTTTGCTTCATGTTTATTTTTTTCTCCTTTATTTCATTTTATTATTTATTTTTTTTATCAACTAAAAGAAAATAGGTTAATTTTTTATGGGAGTGTATTTAGTTGGATTTCGTTGCTGCTTTTATGCGTTTTTATTATGTTATTTTTGGCAGCAGTTTGGTCTATGAATGTTGCTTAATTTAGTTAGTTGTGCTTATGCTAGAAGGAATTTGTGTTAATAAGCCGGTGAACAAAAATATTTTTTGATCCTTTCACTCTTTTCACAAACATTTTGTGAATATCTGAATACTCAAAAGATTTGCTGGGTTACTTGGGTTTCTCTCTGTTTATGTAAATTATTTCTAAATTATATACTGATATAGAAAATTTGTAGTCTATTTCGTTATGTTTTTTCGCATTTAAGTGTGCAAATATTTACAATTTAATAGAATTTATAGTTTCAGGCCATATTTTTATGCTGCTTCTGCTGCTGCTGCTGCTTTTATCTTTTTGTGGTTTATTTCCATCAAAATATCCTTTTTATAGTTGAGCTAGTGCCAAGGTATGCAAAATGTTTACTATTTTTTTTTTATTGCACTCGTATCAAGCATCCTGTGGGAAATTGGATTTAATCTTTTTAATAGAATATTTAAAAAGACAAAATTACTCTAAGGACGACCGTGTAGAAATTTGCTAAGTTGGCATTATTATGCATGGCATTTATTATTACAAATTTTATATTCTATATATTTATCTTAGAGGTTTTGTTTTGCCAGATGACAGAGAAGAAATGCGTTTGTGGTATGTTTGCGATAATTATACTATGAGCCCTGCAACAATGTTATTATAATATATCCCAGATCAAAGGTAATTTGCATTTTATAAAAATTTTACCAAAATATTGAAAGTTAATCTTAAATGGTGCTCAGAGGGCCATTTTAATACCACACCATTTTCTTTTCTAACAGCGGTTAATAAGCGCAAACTTTTAAATACATAGCAAGACCTGTGATAAGATCCAACCTGACGGTGCTCTTCACACTAAGTGAATATAATGAGTCCACCAATGCTCTCATGCATAATAAATTATACATGAGTATCAATTCGAAACCATGCATTTGAAAATGGCCTTCCCCTTTGTCACTCCTTCCGATCTATGGGTCATGGCAATTGGTTGCACACACCGAACTTACGCTCTTCCCACGATTTGGGTTTAAACCACAGCCACCACGTTATCCTGTAAGGCAGATGTATTTATATAAATGTGAGTGGTAAACAGTTTTTTTTCATAATTCGATCAGCAAAGTGTCACACTTTTTTTAGAAAAGAAAACGCCATAAAGTGCTAAATTGCCACTGAAAAAATTTTGTATACAACTTTGCATCTTGCAATTTCGCAGGAGGAAAATTAATGAATTTAAAGAGCGTGTAATTTTTTAAAAAGTCAAAAAAAAATTTTACGCATAAAATAAATCGATTTTTTTTTTCAAAGGAAATAATTTTTTTTTTTTAAATTTGAGTAGAATTTTTTTTTTTTTTTGTAACTGGGTCGAGAATCTTGAAAATTCCAAAATAATGGTTCTTATAATAGAAGACTTTTAGTGTTTTCTTAAAAAGAAAGTATACCAATTATAGCCCTTTTGGGAAAAAATTAAGAATTTAAGAATTAGTTCATAAGCAAAAGCGAAGAGAGAAGTTAAAACTTTCTTATCGACAAAATTAAAGCAATTTTTTGTTGCAATTGCAAATAAAAATGTTTTATTTTTATTATTATTATTATTTATTTATTTTTTTTTTTTTTTTGGAAAATTAAACACATTTAGTGATTAATCGGTAAAACGACTCACACATTCTTTATCAAGGGTAGGTTTATGAAATTATCTGCAAGAAGAAAATCGTACACTTAGTTCCCTAATATTAAACGAGGGTGGCTCAATAATTTTCGCGACGTTTTGAATTGCCCGCCTCTTGATTGAAATGGCAACACTGCTCTTCTCAACAGGCTCCTGTCAAAATTTGAATCATTTAGTTTATGTTTGACAGCCATTGATAACAGATACCGTGTGATTTGTGGAGAAAATAAGAATTTCGTGTCAGCATTAAGCATAATTTTTTGCGGAAAAAAACATCAATCAAACCAAAGTTGAGCTCAACATATACTATGGGAATTCCGCGCAATGAATTTCAATGGTAAAAAAGTGGTTCAATGAATTTCGGTGGGACGTAAAAGCACGGAAGATGCCGAACATTCTGGATGCCCAGTTGAGGTGTCTATTTAAAGAATTCACGATATAATATGGGCTGATTTGAGAAATTAAAAATGCTGGCGATTTTGGTAGGCTCTATTTTGAATGATTACTTGAGTATTGAAAAGCTTTCCTCCCACGTTTACTTCACAATCGGTACAAATACAATCGTGTGAAAACTTCGCAGGAGTATTTGACGTTATTCAACCGTTATTGAACAACGCCAGAGACAAAGCAGCAGTCAAAAGGGTGGGTTTCTCGGCACCAAAAAGGCTAAATTATGTTTCTCAGCCAATAAAGTCATGGCCACCGTTTTTTTTTTTTTTTTTTTTTTTTAATACAACCGGTCAATGCAAGGGTGCACATATGTGCAGTTTCTATGAGAAAATTCCAGGAATTAGGCTACGAATTCCTTCACCATCTGCCCTATTCTTTGGATTTAGTCCATCCCTAAAGAAATGCCTCGGAGAAGAGAGATAAGACAAACAAATACCTATTTTGATGATCTCGACTAATCTTATTGTTTGGAAGGGATGAAAAATTCGAGAAACGTTGGAAAAATTGTATAGAGCTCAAAGGTGGCTGTATTAAAAAATAAGATGATTTTTTTTCAAAAATCTTTGTTTCATTAAAAAAGAAACGAAGTACGAAATAAGTATATTTATTCTCTAGAGTCGCTGTCAGATGATGTGTGAATATAATTTTCAGCTCTAAGGAAACTTAAGTTATAAAAAATGTGAATAGGACATGAAATATCAATCAAATCCCAATAAAATTTATTGGAATGAATCTCAATAAAATTAGTCTGGTATTATTCTCAAATCTAAAAATGAAATAAGCCCCAATTTTGGAACCTTTTTCATAATAATAAATTCCTGTCTATTTCAATATAAATGTTCGAACTAAATTCTGGCTTAAAGTTCTGAATTCAGGAAGCAAAAAAAAATTTGTTTATCTGCATAAAATAATAGAAAATAATCTTTGCTTGAATAATGCTTCCAAAGTGTATTATTTGTTGTGGGCTTAGTTGGTTATAAGTCGACATTCCGTCAGTGAACTTCATCAAAAATGATTAGTTGGCATAAATTGCAATAATAAACTTAAATAAACTTTCTTTTATTAAAAGACATCTTTTGCTTTAATAATTTATGAATCAAAATTTATTAAATAATTTTAGAAAATTTTCTTAAAAAATAAAATTATTCTCTTGCACTTGATTTAAGAACCAGTCCGTAAGCTTCATTCCCATAGACTTCAATTGTTGAGTTTAAAAAATTCTAAAGAAAATATTGTTTTAAAAAACAATTTTCTTTCAACAATGAAAATTATCTTATTTCATAATACATCTAATTAAAATTTCTTGTTAAATAATTATAATCAGTTTGATAAGCGCGTATGGTTAACAATTCTATGAAATTTTAAGTATAAAAAGCCTCAACAAACACCCTTACAAAAGCAACACAATCAAATTAATTCAACAAAAAAGCGTTCAACTCGCATTTCTTAACCAAGATCTCAGTCAGTCACAGTCTGCAGCTATCACTCACAATTTGAACTTTTTAAAGCTTTTTTTCTTCTTTTTGTATGAACAGAGAATGGACGGGCAAAAAAAGAACTGCCGCTTCAGCTGGCCAACTAAAATAATAAAACAAAAGCAACATTTCGTTATGAACTGGCGATAGAAGCCAGTAAATGAGGAACAAAAAACTTGTATAGACAATTCAACTTTAACATTTTTCTCTATGTATAATTATAAAATGGTATTTAAAGTGGTTTTTCATTAGTGTAAAAATTCTATTTTCTGCTCTTTTTTTCTACCACAAAAATAGGAGCAAAAAAATAAATTAAAAATAAAGAATTTCAGCAACAATATATGTATTTTTCTCACACAATTTACACTGCATTTTTGTAAAGCAGCTATTTTTTTCTTGCTTTTTAATTTGCGCAGACTTATTATCACATCAGTTTTAATACTGCTACAATGCACAGTGGGGCGAATAGCAATATTTCATAATATCTAAAGCGGTTGAAAGAAAATGGGTGTCTTACATCAAAGGCCTATTTCTCCTATTGCATATGAAATGCAAGTTTACTCAAAACATCACCGAGGACTCGCTTCGTTACATGCATCGTAGAAGTTTGAATTTCAATAATGTTCTCGGTAGGTTTGAAAAATACCAACCTCTTTTTCGTTTATGGGAACACTGGGATTCCTGAAATAATAACAATTATCGTTCCAAAGTTGATATGTTTTTTTATGGGTGAGCTGGGAAAATTCATTGCTGCATTAACAGTGGGTCGTCATATAATATAATATGTTGGGATCTTCCGAATATGGATACTGACTTAGGCCACCTTCCCCATGCCTGCGACACAGCTTCCGCTTCAGTATTCCCCAACCTAAACTATGCTTTGTGCTCTATCCAGGTCCTTGTTTTTTGGCCGGGACACACTTTCGTTGTGCATTGTCACAGCTTTCCACATTTCCCTATCGCTTTTTTTTGTCGATCGATTTGCATCCCCAGTCGTTCTTTTCTGGTGGCCCAGCGTTGGCAACAGAAAATCGTATGTTCTGCTTCATCAGTCACTTCCGTTTCATCTGGAATTATTTAACAGCGATTCTCGCAAACCCACCTCTGATGGGAATGTATATAAAAAATCTCCTAGAGGTGGGCTTACATTCTACCACAAGTACTAAGATTTCGTAGAAGCAAAATAAAACGAAGTTCTCTCCATATACAAAAGAAATAGAACAAAAGTCTATTGTTAGTTTTTTCATGTTTACACTATTGATGTGAAGTGGGATCAAAATGTGGATTAGAATCAACGTGGGCTGGTCTAAGCATTCTACAAGGGGACGTAAAAGTAATGTCATAATTTGAACTGGCTGCTATTTTGTTGTAAATGAGAAAAAGAGCTTCATAGAAAGTTTATTTAAAGCGTAAAATTGATGACATTAATTGGAAAAAATTATATCGCCTAATGGCCGCCTCCCGAGTTGATGCATAATTGTGTTCGTTTTATGGCATTTTGATATATTGCCTGCTTAACATCTGACTCCAAATTGCCGATTTCTAATTTAATATTACGAGTAGCTTTCAAGAACTACGAGATTCGTGGCTTGTTGTGGTAAACGCGAGATTTTAAAATGTCCCTAAGGTGGCAGTCTGACGCTATTAGGTCTGACGATCTGGACGGGCAGTTCAAACCTTCACAATGGAATATCTTTCGACCTGAAAATTGGTACCTCTAAGTCTCTATCGTTGCCCGAGTTGTGTGATTAATTACTCCATTCAATTGAAACCAATAAAATAAACTTCTTATCTTTATAAAATGATGTGAATAGTTGCAAAAATGCAATATCTAGTCTCCACATATTAAGTTTTTATAACATTTTTACACCAAAGCAAGTAAAATTTAAAAAAAACGAAACCCTTGTTAATTATTAAACAAATTACTTCACACAAAATTAAGAAAAAAATTAAATTGATTGCAAAACATGTTACGCATTTACATTTTTTTGCGTTCGTTTTTTGTGGTATTGCAAATATTTTTCTAAATTAACAGAATGACAAGGGAAGGGAAAAATATGTGAAAAATTTTTGTTAGCAACGAAAACACCAATATTTGATTATTTTTGATTATACAGAATTAAAAAATTTAAGGAGTCTTGAGGTTTACAAAATGCAGTCAATAGTCGACTTGCTTTACTTGCAGTCTAAGTCCTTTTTTTAACCTTTAGCCATTTTTGGCACTTCTTATTCTAGTGGACCTAGGTACCCATATCTTTGGAAAATTTTCGGTAAGCCACTGCTAAGTTTCACAAATTAAAAGCCTGTGACAGACGGATAGACGGACATGGGGACAGACAAACAGACATTCACTATGATTTGACAGACATCACAGCAAAAACAATATGTAAAGTGTCTTTATTACCTTTCGAGTATGGCACCCTAAAAATATAATTCTTTCCAATATAAACTATCATCAGCCCCACTGTGCACTCTTAGTGAATGTTGCAATGTGTATAGTACTAAATAAAAGTTAAGAATTTTTTTTTTTGGTGTGGTTCTTTACAACTTCGTTTTGAGGCTTAAGGGAGTAGAGGAGGTATTGCAAATAGTGCCTGCCAGTAGTTATTCTCAGCTCAACATTGTTGTAATTTTAGTTTGTGCAACAATTAAGAAGCCCTTAAAAAGCTTTTTTTTTGTGTGCCTTCGTTAGAGAATAATAGTTACGTTTTAATAGAAACCCTGCCGCCCTACAATATCCGTACAATCTCCCGTCGCTTTATTATTATTATAATTGTTGTTGTTGTTGTTTACAGCTTTGTAATTGTACTAAGTAGGTTTAAGTTTTTGTTAAGGGTTACCCATTCATACACACGTTAGCAAATTAACACTAGCTGTAACGTGAGGTATTAGGAAGGGATTTTTTTCTTATCAAATATTAAAAACTTTGAAGATACTTACTTTCATTGATGCAAGTGCAAGGAGTTTTTATAATTTTTTTTTTATTTATTTGAAAGTTACGAAGCTTCGTGATGAATCACTGTACCACAGAAAAAATCCTTCGCACTATAGCAGTCGCCGGTGTAGGGCTTCTTATAAATGTTTGTATTTATGGCAGTAAATTCATGGGGAACATACTTGTAAAAAACCATGCGACCATAATAAAAAGGGTCTCGCTAACATTATAATTTCACAATATCACAAACGACATTCTGCGAAATAAATCACAGTCTAGACCACACAACATGAACATATATGGCTGAAGAATGAACAAAGGTCTATGCATAAGTCCATATTGAAGAGTTATGAATTTAAATGCTATTAAGCTTCCTAAACAAATTTTCCATATTTAAAATAAAAAACTTTCCATTGAACAAGCAGCAAATTTCTAAAGGTTTCATCGGATAACCTTAAGACACATTTTAATTATCATACGCGGCCAACCTGCAATCAGATTCATGTATTCAATATACAAAATCTACAACAAGAAATTCGGGACATTCTTGAATTTGATGGATGGTTAGTCGAATATAAATTACAAATGATTGCGCGGATATAAAACTATTCTCATATTTGACTGCACGATTGAAATTGTAGTAATTTTTATAAAATCATTTACTTCATGAGAATTTCTTTCTTATTATGAATATTTCGTTGAAATTTGCAAAATCTCGGTCCCTGTATAAAACTGTAGGGTCCACTGATGACTGTATTTTCTTCATACCTCCCACACACTCCCTACAAAATATTTTCTTTAAGCGCTATTGGAATCAACCTTGTTGATTCTTTTTCTTTCTTATTTTCTTTCTATTCGGATATTAGCGATCATACAATTATTAACAAATATTTTAAAATATTTTTTTATTTAGTTGTAGAGAGTTGTCTGTTTTTGGCTGCCCTCAGAAGACTTTTTGCGTCTTCGTGACCTGTCCATTCTTGAATATTTTTCAAACATATTATAGGAAGAAAAGAACTTCCTTTCGGGCGTCTTCCTTCAAATATATACCCTTGTCTTACTCCCTTTGAGATTGGACATTGTTAGTCAGTTTACCATCAACTTCCAGTCCAATAGAGGTTAAAATTTCCACCGATTTGTCATATTTAACCATATCAAATGCATTCTCGTAGTCAACAATTTTGCATTAAGATTTCCATACTCAATAGTGCCTCTCGTGTTCCTGTAACTTCTTTGAATCGAAATTACATCTCCCGCATATGCCTCACATATTGGGTATATAAACGTCGATTTAAGCCAATATTGAGGGTACTGTCCTGTCCCATAGATTTGGTTGAACGATCGCAATAGTAATTGGATATTATTTCCACATATTAGTTTAAGAACTTCGGCTGGTATTTGATCTGGGCTCGTTGCCCGATCGGTCTAATTGTCGATCCTAATTCAAACACTGTAACTGGCCTGCCTGTTCTCATGAAATAGAACTGTAGATAACCTTCTTGAATATATTCCGGATGCCTACTTTAGTTTTTGTAAAGACTTAAATTGCCGTATAGAATTTGTAGTCTTGCAATTTCTCGGCATTGTCTATTTATTTGCGCATTTTTTGCAGCCCGAATTTCGATTCTAATTTCTTCATTTATATTCCAATATCTTTCGTAATAAGAGTTTTTGTGTTTTTCTTCGTTCCTTGCGAAATTCTCGCATTTCGTCTGTCATGTATGTATTTTCTTTTTTTAGATGTTGTGTTCCCAGGTTATTATTGGTGATACTGTTGATGGAAATTTTTTACATTATTCCACAGATTTTCGACATCCGCTCCATCGTTGTTATTGAGTTCGGCATTTAATTGGTCTCTCACTACTAGTTTTGTTGCTGGGTCGATTATGGAATTAAAAAAAAAAACATTGAAATTTAAAAAAAATCATGTTTACGATAAACTGCTTCAGTTTTATTAAAAAAGTTTTTTTAATATAGGAAGTTAGGCAACGAAAAAATTTAAGTTTTTCTTAAGGAATGACATCTTCATTGCTTCCAAAGGATCCGTTAATGCATTTTTGCGACTTTCGAAAATTTAATTGATAAATTTTTAATTTAAAATAAGAATTACTTCTACAACTTTATGAAATTCGATTCGAAAGTACCACCTCTTTAAAGATGTTTATTTCTTTAAGTCTACATAAAAACATTATTTTTCTCCAACCAATAAATGAGTTTATCATTTATTGGTTGGAGAAAAATAAAAAACAAAAAATCCTAAATGTTGGAGAATTTGTACTCCTTACAGATGTAAAGTTGGTTGTGAGTGGCAAACAAGTATTACTAATTTAATATAAAATTTATTTCTGTAAAATATCATAAAAAGCTTACCTTTTTTCAAATCGGTGAATAGGAATCGAACATTACAAATAATCCGAGTTTGCGTTACTTTATAATTCCAACATTTTTACTACCTCTTTCGAAGTTCTTTTTTTTACTGGCTAATGATTTCACTCCCCATTTGTGAAAATCGAGCTTGAACCAGATGTTGACATTTTGGGGTTCTATAAATATATAATTCTATAATACATAATTTCACCTCACAACTCTTGAGAGGCTAAAACAGCTGAATCAAAATTTACGATATTTCAAAAACTTTGAGAAGTCTAAGAAGTCGTGTGAATATGTGTTTATTCGAATTGATAGTTTTTTCAAATATAATTTGTTAAATGTTTCCTTTTAATAAATTTTAAGCCTAAATTCTCGTAAACTTTTAACTAAAGAAAACAATGTTAAAATGTCCAAAAATCTATTAAAATCAATCGAGAGATATTGTTATAAAATTTTTTTTTAAAAGTTAATCGTTTCAGACAATCCCAAAAATTTCTGTTAAATCGATTTTACAGCCGCAATAATGTTGCGGAGCTTAAAGAACTCGTGTAAATTTGTTCAAAATTTAAAACTTTTTTTAATTTTTTTATTCTTTATTCTTTAACTTTAAACACGGCTGGTTTCGATAGTGTTAAATTAATTAATTTCAATTATTTTATTCTTCTTTTCAACAAAACATTTAAAGTTAGAATTCTGTTTAAATGAAAAGAAAAAAATAAAAACTGCAAATAAGTGCCAACATACGAGTACGTGTGAACAAAATCAAGACTACCTTCGAAATTCAACAACTTAGTCCTCTCCTCTCCACTGCTTTAGCAAAATTGTCTAAAATCCGCACCAGAAATTTTTTACATTAAATTACGGCTGAACATATAATTAGATTTTAAAATGAAATAGTTTAAAATCAAGGATTCTATATTTTTAGAAAAACAAAAAAATTTGGCACAAAAACGTTTGAAAATGGCAGGATTATGGAAGGTTACAATTTAATTAAAGTCGAATGCAATAAATTTGTGACAGAAGTTGCAGGAAGTTACAAAAGGAAAATGTTATTAAATAGAAATTCAATAAATAATTTTGATAATAAAACTAGTTTATTAAATTTCTTGTCAAATTTCTTATTTTTATTTATTATCATTAGGAAATAATTACAAATTATAACCTAATTTATAAGGGCCATGGCTCGATAATTCTATAATACTATGACAAATATTAATTTAATGCGCTTGATTACATTTACAGTCATAAGAATCATTTAAGACTAAAGGTGGATTCACCTATTCGTTCTGAACGAAATTTTCGTGCGGAACGCTTTTTTTATATGTAGAGAGAGAGAGAGAAAGAGAGTTAATTTTGTGTTGTTCAATTTTAGCTTGAATTGGTTTAATTTTCGTTCCGAACGAATTGAACTGTGCTGCCAGCAACATACATTTTTGGTGCAAAATTGAACTAAGCTGCCACATCATATTATATGTACATATGTAAGTATGTATAATAATATACAGAGTATATTTGTAAATTTTTTATATTCATTTAACTCAACAGCTATTTGAACAAGCTCTCGACTTTTATTCATTTCTATATTTTTATTTTATAAAAATTGCTTTAATTTAGAACACAGCAAATTGCAATCATCTGCCACTGTGCTGCCTGCTTGTAAAAGTAACACACATCATTTACGGAGTTGCTTCATATGGTAGCTTTGTTTCTCCAGAACATTTGTTCGATGTGGGTGAATTGTTTGTGAGCAAACTCCGAACGAATGGGTGAATCCACCTTAATACAATAAAATCACGTTAAATTACACAAGGTTATATAAATTGGTTTTCTTTAAATTATATATATATATATATATATATATATATATATATATATATATATATATATATATATATATATATATATATATATATATATATATATATATATATATATATGATTTATCTTTACAATGCTAGGATTTGTTAGTAATAATATTGGGCTAGAAAAGCTTTTGAATATTACTTGGTGTTGTTTGAGGATTTTGGGGCATGTTGATAAAATATGTTTTAGAATTTTATGTGTTGTAATGTTTGCAAATTGCAAATTTGTGGTATAAGAATTTTTAGTATATTTGTGTGACCAAGACGCAACCTTACAAAATTTAATAAGATGTCTTCTGTTTATTTCGTTAATGCTGTAAGCAAAAAATTTATGAATATTTTGTTTATTATTGTCGATATTGCTGTTCCAGTTAGACGTTTGATTAAATAAACTATTGTTTTCAAGATAATATATTATTTTTAAATTATTTATATCAAGGAACTATAATTATTTGTCATCAATAGTGGTGGTGCATTGTATGAAATTGATGGTGTATAACTCCTATAGTATTTATCAAGCTGCTTGGCATTGGTTCGACAGATGGGTTTTTTTCCGCAAAAACTAATACTTAGTGGGTACACGAAATTCTCTTTTTTCTATTTTCTCCTGTCAATCTCAAATTAAATGACGGGGTTCATTAAAATTTTGACAGGTGTCAACTGACCGATGCCTGTTCAGAGGGAAAATTCGAAATGTTCTGACTTATTGACCAGCCTTGGCATAAAATTGTAAAATATTGTAATCAAATGTGTTGAAAAAAAAAACCCAAATAATTTTCATTTTTATAAGAATTTCTTTATTTATGAATCTTATAGAAGTAAATATGTGCCATGCCTTAAGCAAAATATCAAAAGGAAATTCATAAAAATAATTAAAGGTTTTTATGTATAAAAATATTTCTTGTATTTTATACTATTAAAAATTTTTCTATATAAACCCCACAATTATATAAATTTTTTGTAAATAATTTTCTAACAATAATGTCTGTATTTGAATGACGGACTGTTTTCGCATCCCCAACTAAAAGTTTATTTAACCTTTTGAAATTTTGTGCTTCGTTCCGTTCTTTTGTTGTTTTTTTATATTGTTTTTAGGTTTCTTTATTGTTACCTTTTTTTCAAATTTCACCCTAAGGTGTTGTTGTTGTATTTATTGAATGGTCTTTAAAATATTGATGAAACTTTACGACTTGCCGTCACGCTTTTTTGACGTTTACGTCTTTTTAGTTTCTTTGGATGTCCAAAGCATTTGCGTGTGCGACTTTTGACTGATGTTTTCTTAAGAGCCAGTGTGCACAGTGGTATGAATAGCATGGAGGTATATAAAAATTTTAAATTGTCATAAGAATTAATTCAATTTAAATTTAAGTAAAAAGGTTTTCATCGGAAATGTCTCAAAGCGGTATACTTAATGGTGCCCATAGACAAATGAAAATGCTGTTTGGCTGTTAAAAAAAAAGCATTTCTATCCTGTATTGTGTTTTAAAGGTCCTTTTTATTTACTTCATGCACTTAATTTTTTCTTTACCACCAAAGTTCATTCTGTTTGTCAATAATTCCAAGTTATGCAAAAGTTTTAACACTCATGCTTGTGTAATGGAACTACCCAACAAGCAGGCAGATTTAAAATCAAACTCATTCCAAAGAAAGTTTTTATATACATTAAATGAAACAGGGTTGGAATAGTATTTTTTATTATTATTCTTAATAGTTGGGAGAGTAAAAAAGGATTAAAATATAATTTTGGAATAAATGCTTTACCAAATCAACAAATTTTTCTCCTCATACACTGGCCAAACTCTGCTTCCGTTGATAGCTGAACTTTTAGACCACAAATTGCTATTAGAGAATCACTGTATTTTTTATATACTTCTTCATTTTCTTGATAGGAAATATTTTGATTAATTCCCCATAAATTCATTCGATAGAAGGTTGAGATAAGCAAAATGAAAATTATATTTCAGCTCAAAGCGCCAAATGCTTTTGATGCGCCGAATAAAGTTGTTGATTTCATCTTACTCCTTGAAGGATATTTTAAAAATTCTAATGTATCACCTGATCCCGAGCAGTTCAAAACGATATTCTTCCAGCACAGCACAGAGACTGAGAGGCTCTCCCCTCTGCTTGTCATTTCAGAAGCCATTATTGAAAAGGTACAGTTTTTTATTCTAGGTTCCTTAACTCCTCTTTTGAAAAATTTTAAAGTGTAGTTGCCGCTGCAAGGGATATTTATGTCTGTCCAATAAATCCTTAAAACAGAAAACCTTAGCTATAAATATTTGCCCAATAATCGAAAATTAATTTGCCTCGAAATATTTCTTATCGCCAAAACAAAAATAGCGAATTCAATCGTAATTTTTGAGATTTTTTATTGTTACTTTTATAAAAAAAAGTATAATGAATAAAAATACATATTGTTGTGCTCCTGCTGCCCAAACAAATTTATTTATAATTTAATTTAATTTTACTCCATCCTGATTGAAACTAATTCTGAAAAATGTTTAACCATTAAAAGTGGAATCGAAAACTTGCAATAAAACATTATGAAAATGCAAATAATTAAGGGTTTTGTCACTTATGGTTTTTTCGCTGTTAAGGCTCGTAGTGTTTATAATAGAAAGTTGTATTTAATGGTCATTTTAGTTTTTATTTTATGAATTATAGAAAAGTTAATTAAAAATATTATGATCTTTTGTAATGAGATGCAGATTTCGCAGATTTTTTCATCACCGCATCTTTGATTTCTGTAGGATTTACCTTAAAAAAATCCTGTCAAACACTGGGTCAACACTATTCATTAAGAACTCTGCATTAATTACAAAGACTTTTGATGTATTCTTTTCTGAAGAAGCGCCACACTTTCTCGACGAATTCATAGGAAAAAAATCTTTTTATCGCCTTAATTTAACTTCCGTTTATTAAAACATAATAAATTTCATTTTTTTTCTCGTTGAACTGGGAAAAAAATTTTACACATTTTTTCAACAGCGAAAGCAACATTTAAGGCTATAAAATCAAACAAGATAAAATCAGAAAAGGATTTCCTTATAAAAGACGAATATCCTTTAATTTTATAAGGTTTTATAAAAGCTTATCTTAATGCTTGTTGGGCAAAGCTCATATGATTGTCTGTGACACATTCTGCATTCCCTTTTTTTCTCGCTGGTCGGCGTGTTTGACAGGCGAACACGGACTAAGATTGATGGATTCACGTTAAAGAGGCTCAAAAGTATTTTTCATCATTTCGTTTTGTTTTATTGTTTCCCATTTTTATAACAGTTGAAAATAAGCATTTTCGTTGGTTCTTTTGTCTTGCCTTAATTTTATTAGTTCCGCATACAATGAGCCGTTGAAATATTATGCGGACAACAAAACAAACTTGGTTTTTTATACAGAACTTTTTAAAAAAGATTTTATACTTTTTATACCCTACATATGCCAATAGCGGCTAATAAATCACAGATAAAAGCTTGTATTAATTAAGTGGTAATTAAGCTTAATAATTTATCAAATAAAACAAATAAAACGATGCTGGGATTATTTATCAGAGTCATTTGTTAACTTTTATTTCACTGCTCGATATAAAGCAAAAAGATCAAGTTGTCTTTAACTTGTGCTTAAAACTTCTTTACTATCCTGCCATCTGGCCATCTAAAGCTGTAGGGTATTAAGGATTCAACCTTATCTTCTACAAAGTTAATTTTAATGCTTTTTTTAGTAAAACAAGAAACGCATTTCATTTTGATTGTTGATTACTTTGTTATCTCTTACCTTTTTTTGTATGATGTCCTCTTGTTTGCTTTTTCTTGGAACTCTTGTTATTTTTTTTTTTTTTGGTCTTTTGAATAGTAAATTGTTCCTTACAGAATCGTTGTGCTGGTGAAGAAAAAAAACCTAAAGAAATCTTTTGGATACATTTAATTTTTGCTGTTCCCTGACACATCTTCCGCTATTGATTAAACACATTTATAAATGGGTGCTTACATTTCATGCCAAGATGTATTAATAAAAATCACTTGTGATGGCTAAAGAAAGGAATTGCCTACAAATAAAATAAAATTGTGAATAACGCATAAGATGAAACTGTCATCAGAAAATTAAAATTAAACCACGTCATTAAGGAAGAATTCCTGGTGCGTAACAAATATTTAACGAACATAAATTTTGTGTGACAAGATAAAAAAATGACGAAACAAAAATCGTTTTTATCAAACAAGGATATTTTCTTTGTGTCCCCCTTGTGTCATTATTTAAGCAAAACAAAAACTTGCCAAAAATTCAATTATAAATTTTTTTTTAATTTTAGCAAATTATTTGGAGGAAACAAAATTTGTTGAGTTGCTAAACAAAAATTTTTTCAGATATTGATGTTTTGTTAAGGTTTAATTAAAAAAAGAGGAAAAGTGAACACGTTCTTTGATAATGCGCTTTTTGCGCAGATAATTTTGTGATAAATTTTCTCATCACTTTTATTCACAATATTTCTTAGTAGTTCTGTGAGAAACTTTCTTGATCAATTTGTAGTACGGCAAAAAAAATTTTTTTAATTTTCATAAATTTTTTTAAATAAAATATCTCGATTTTATTGATGGCTTACGTGCCCAAAAAAAAAACGCCATTAAGTAGAATCAATTGATTTCCTTTTGGAAAAAACTAAACGACTCTATTAGTCCTAGTCAAGCGGTTTGTGTTTAGATCCAAGATTGTATCCGGTGAATGGTACTATACCCACTTAAAAATAATAAGGACAAATCATTTTTCAACACAACCGCTTGAAATTGTTTCGCAACTCATTATAAATTTTAATACGAAATCATCCTCTTCTTGCACCCAATTTGCCAGAGTATAACAGTAAGTGAACCTTGTCCAACAGTCGGCAGGGAAAGTCTATTCACCTCTCATGGTTAATATAGATCGATAAGTAACGCCGATGTATGATTCTTGGTGATATATAAAAGGCAAAGTCCAAGAATAAACCCACAGCCAGTTTCAAGCTAATGCAGGTCAAAAAACTGACTCGTTGCCTAGCCCATTATCTTGTTACTTCAGAATTTCTGTTATTTTGATGTTGCAAGCATTATTGATAAATATTTTTTGAGGTTCTGATCTCATAAAAGTAATTCATCAATAGATGAAGGAAAAAGGCATGTCAAATTATTGTGCAATCATCACCAGAGTTTTTCATTTCAACTGAATGTACAAGTATGTATTTAGTACTGTTCTATACAATGGAGTAGTAGTCAGAAGGTCGCAGGTTCAGTTCCTGCTGAAGACTGTATGTATCTATGCGGACAAGCCAATTAGCTTCGGAGTTTGTGTTTGTTAACTTTGTTTTAAAAAATTGCTATATGACTGCCTCAGTTTGTTTGCAAAAATCTGAAATTCCCTTTAAATTTGGACCAGCAGTAGATATTAATTAAGGCCCGTAATTTTAAATATTTCAAAGCGTGTGATATATGAAAAAAATATAGTGCAAAGATCTTTGGATTAAAATGATATCCAAGAGAACTGCTGATAAATCTATTTTGAAAAGTCAATTCCTCTTATTATGATTGTCATGTCGACGTCGATAGTAAAAAAGACGGAAGTTCTGTATTCGTTATAGGGCATAATTAACGAATATTAATGGCCACTTATAATTTTATAAGCCATAGTAGTAGTAATATCCTAAATATATATTGTAGCAGAAAAATTTATGATATTGATGAGTTGTCCTGAACAGTGACAAAAGCATCCAGGTTATAGACAAAAACAAATAATTTTATTATAAATATTTATTAACAATTTTAAGGAAATGCCAACACCACTCTTTTAGATAAATGTGATTGCGAGAAATCCGAAATTGATTTTATTTTTTTTTTCTTAAGTCAACAAATACAAATTGTCTGCAAAAACAAGCAGTCTGTGGCAAGAATTGAACCTAAGCCCTTCGGACTACTAGTCTAGTGTAGTAGCTACAAGTCAACGAAGGCGTTCTGAAATTTCAAATATCTGCGATTATTATTTTCATCACGGAAAGAAAAACCAGAATTCTTTTAAGAATGTTATTATGTTCATCACAACTACTTAAGTATGTGAAATATCCCCCTCAATAAATTGTTATGTTTGTCAGAACTATATTATTATGTTCACTAGAATAATATATAAATTTTAGTTCTTTCTATTTTTATTTGCAACACCTACGAGTACATACGAACCATATGCACAAAAATATACTCGTATAAGCCCCCTCCTATTCGCATGCTTATGCATGCTCTTTGCATCATTCTTTTTTTATTTGTTTACTTTATAATTTTCTTCATCATTTTTACAATATTTTGAAAAAATCGAAACAGATTTAATTTATATATATGTACATATATATTTAAGAAGACTATTTTATTATAACTAATAAATTTTATCATTTACGAAAAAGATGTTCATCATTTATAAATTAAATTAAATTTTATATCTATATGACATCGTAAATTTGTGTTAAAAAATTGATGATTAAAAATGCAAATGCATTTGCTTGAATTCCTAATGAATACTTCTGATTGGAGCGGCTAATTTGTATTCATATTTTTATAGGTCAACTTCGGAAAGCCATTTTACCTAAACTGTTATTATCATCTTTAATGTCTAGTCCACCCACTCGTTAAGACAATATAATTAAATGGATATGAATTATCAAAATGTTGGCCTATAAATAACATCAAATAGAAAATATTATAAGAAGAAAAAACCACAACAAATAGAAAATTAATTTGAATAATTTATTAAAACAAAGTTAATTGATACATGCTAAAAACTACAAACAATAATTTTTAATCAATTGAATGAATATTTAATTAAAAGTCAAGTTAACAATTTGTTTGTCTTTTGTGTCATTAGGTGAGAGAGATTAAGCGCTAATTAATGCCAACATATTTTTCATGTGAAAATCTATGTATACAATTATAAATATATTTATTCGTTCATATTTGTATGTAAATTATTTTTGAAATAATATTTTTTTTTATTTTTTATTTAACAATTTCCTGCACAATAAACTTGATTTCGTTGCAATCAACGTTTGTTGCATATGAAATGAAACCAGTTAATATTCTCATATTTATTTAAAAATAAAATGTTTATAAATTCAATTTTGTGCTTGTAAAGAAATATTTTATTTGGTTATAAAATTCTATGGCGGACATTATGCGAACACCGAATAAATTTATTTGTATTTGTGCATTTTATATCAAACTCTTCAAATTGTACTAAATGCAATAAAATGGGTTTCTTTTGAGATATTGGTGGCATACTGCCGCCCTCAATGATACAAATTATTTCGGAAAAAGCTTTAAGAAATTTATAACATAAAAAATTTATTGACTTTGTATAGATAAACTAAAGTCCCCAAACAGCCAAATCTGCTAAAAAAAAATAAAATAATTAACATTAACTGCCACTTTTTTTTAATAAAATATATATAAATTTACGTACAAAATAATCTTTTAAATTTAAAGGCGATTAAAAAATATTTTCTACCGGCTGATTTAATCTAAAATTTCTTCTCACTTGGATATTAATGAATGAAAAGTTGTCTCATTCTCCAAATTGCGGAGCGGTTGCTCGGTCTAATTTTTCATATTTTTTTAATAGTTCTTCGAGACTACCATGTTGATTATCTCATATCTGGCCGAAAAATGCTTAAAGGAAACAACTACTAGATAAAAATAGTATACAATAGATCCACTGGTTCTAAGGACAAAGGCTGCTGTTGGCTGAAGTAGTTAACGCGTTGAATACAAAGCAATTTAGGACTGAGAACCTGGGTTTGATCCCAGTTAAAGACAAGTCATTAAAAAAAATTAACATCCTGAGTTTTTCGGATTTAATTTGTGTGGCGTATTGAGATAATTGTTGTTGGACTGGTTGGAAATAAAACCCAAAAATTGGGCGTCATGAACATTTCTTCATTTAGTTTTTAATTCTTATCGTTAATTTTTTGTGTTTTTATTTAAAAATAAAGTAAATTAATAATTAAAAAAAGTAAAATAAAAATTCGAACGCAATATCTCCAAATTTAAAAGATACGTCTAATTTATGAAACATGCTTTTTTACATTCATAATAGACCATAAATGATATTTTGGTGATTTTTTTTAGCCTAAAATTCGCGGTAGCCAAGTTTGAGAATACGCAAACGATCTTTCGTGTGTGTTGACTAAAAAGCAAATTATGACTGAAAGCGTAAGTTTGATCCTTGTGCAGGGCAAGTCGTCAATATCATGATTTTTTCTGATATACGTTAGTGTGGCATTGTGTTAGTTGTTGTTGGACTGTTGAAGGCTTTGCACTGCTCACTAAGCACTACCAGCGATTGATAGTCTTCTATGATGGTGTAAATTACAGCGCCCTCCTTCGTCGGCGAAGCAAAACATTTAATAAAAGGGCTTCAACACATCCAGCTTAAGACAGTTATTGTGTCAATTTAACACCAGAAGCGCTGCAACATTGATATCAAAATTGATAAAAAAAAGCGCAATAGCAAAGTTTGTAAAAAGAATTAGATTTTATTTTTTCATTTCACTGCCCGTCCCTCTAAACTTCAGCGGTTGCGGCTGTTGAGTGGTCTTTGATAGAGAGACTTCTTAATGCTGGGTCGTGGCGGTGGTAAGAGGTTAGGTAGTTCCAGCACTTTAACAAAATGTACATGGTTCTGCAGCCTGTACAGAATTTGCTACTATGTTGGCCCTATCTATGCCACATGGGTATACGCACTCCATGTATGTATGTCTCTTATAGGGACGGTAGCGAACGCTTTATTCAACCGGTGCGAAGAACACCATCAGGTTAGGTCTTATAAGAGTTATTGACGTTATGTTATTTGACATATTTATACTATCTTCATTATCCGTTTTCCAAATAACACTAAGCAATTTGGCATTAATTGCCTGACGGTTAATTATCTTTAAAAAAGCACAAGCTCTCGCAACTCATTTTAAAAACACCATATTTATGCCATCATTCTATTTTATTCAGACATCTTGAACGGTTCTCAAGTTATCAAATCATAGCCACCAAAAATAGTAAGTTTCTAAGCCACTGTGCAGTGCCAGAAGAGTATTAAATCTTAACCGTGATTATAACTATTCTTTAGTCAAAAATGTGCTTTGGTATACTTCTATACGTGAGATTATTTTAAAATTATTTTTCTCTTTTCAACTACGAGCGTTAAAGTTTTTGTAGAGTGTTTCATTTGTTTGTTAATGATTGACAAGCATTTCACTATAGAGTTCACGCACATTAACAGTTAAAATAAAAGTTTTGTTAATGGACTCATAACACAAGGTGTTGGTAACGACAATAACCAACACTCTATATGAAAACAGTATACCAGACATATAAAAGAATTAAATAGCAGCAGTTTTACACGAAGCTCTTCCACACGAGTTTACGGTGTATGCAACTTATAAAAATTAAGTAAATTAAGTAAGATTTACTGCCTGGGTTAAAAAATTCCTAAATGAAATAATAGTTGATTCAATTCAATGACAATTTCAATTAGAAATAAAAACAAATTTGAGTTTTTAATTGTAACATGGCCCAACCATGTATAGAAGCACTACATCCGCTTCGATAAACTGACGAAAGTATTGCTTGTATAGTGTATGGTGGTACATCGTGATTGAGCCAGTTTTTTTAGTTTAATTTTTACCTTATGTATTTTTTTGTGTACTGTGCACCCAGTGAGAAGGGTTGGAACCCGTTGACTCTTGCTTTTAGGGTAGCGAGCTAGACGGAAACTTCACTTGGACCTGCGGCCGTGACATTAAATGGCGAACTGCGAAGCAAATTTTCGTTAAAATTAATCAAATCAAGTGTTTCATGTGAAAGCCATTTTTGGCTCAGGCGAAAGCTTTTAAGCCAATAAATAAAAACAAAATTGTACAGCACATTTTTGTAATGTTAATTCTAACTATTTACTTCAGTAAAATACATATATTTTTTTAAATTCTTTTGATTGGTTATAAAGAATAATCATGATATTAAAAGCTTTTAAAGTAATGATAAATGAAATTCTCGTTAGCTTTCATTAACTAGTAAAAACTATAATTTTTTTTACTATCTATCGAAAGTTTTCCTTCCGTCTTATGTCTCCCATTGAAGATTTAATTATTTCAAATATCTACCTCTTTAAATATATCCTTAGCATTTTATTGAAATGTGTATTTTTTACATTAATTTGTCCATAGTTGATTGGCGGTTTGAAATTGTTGTAACAATCTGGCCATAAAGAGCCAAATAAGTAACAGGCAGGTGCAAAATGTTTACATTCAAAATGAGGCAACATTCACAGCTTCATGTAGACAGACGGACAGACACATGCAAATATCATGGATCATTTAATGTTTTATTGCTGTTTTGGGGGCATTATTAATGGAATGGAATAAAAATTTTGTTTAACAAAGACGCCAAAGATAACGATAAAAATTATTTACATTTCAAAAATGTGAAAATCGTTTTTAATAATTTTATTCAAACGTGTAAAATTAGCATAACGACGTACGAAAGGAAGTTATAAAAAAGTAAAATTTAAAAAAACCAAATTAAAATTGTGTTAAATTTTCAACAGATGTCTGATGTTAAATTTCGAAATATTTAAATAATATCAAATTTAAAATTAATAATATTTATAAAAACTTTGGTAGATGTAAGGGGCGTGAAAATGATTTTCCAGGTAATTCTTTCACTGTTTTAAATAATTGAATAAGAAAATTTATTTCGTTGACATTTCATCAAAAATATAAATTGATATTCGTTCATTATATTCATTAAATTTATTATTAGAGATATTCTCCAAATTTATTATTTGGTATTGGGCGCGCTGAGTAAGGAATTTTTTATATAATATTTGTTGGCTTTAGTTTGAATGCTTTTCAAATATGATTCGGCAAAGGTTAGGTTAGGTTAGGTTCATGGGAGGGGTGTGATAGCCCATGTCATATGACATACACTTAAACCAGTGAAGGCTTGTTGTGCGCTCCCTTTTTAATTATCAGACACAAACTGCCAGAGTTCTGCGGCAGGATTCGAACCTGGGACCTTCGCACTTCGGCAAAAGAGTTCTGATGATTTGGTTAACACCAATGCAGTTCAGGCATATACTCAGCTAAGCCAACTACAAACCATATATTTTTAAATGTGAATATTCGTTCTTTTTTATTGATATTGCTGTTGGTTTTTTGGTGTTTTTTTTTTGAGATTCTTTGGGACTTGCTTTTGAAATTTACTTTGAGCCTTATTTTCCATAAAAGTTATTATAGTTCCACTATGTTTTCTTAAACCAGCGCTTGTGAAACAAAAAAATTCTTAATGTAAAATTTTGCTTCTTTACTTTTCCAGTCAAAACTATTGAGAAACTAACACTACTTTTCCATATTCGCTCAAATAGCAAGAAAAAGTAAGTAAATGAACGCTTTACTAGTAACTAGTAAATAAGTTGCTATGCTTGACTCAGCTTGTTTAAATTTCTTTCTCCAGAGCTGGTGATCCAATATTTTATTTAAAAAAAATATTATTGAACGTCACATTTAGAATTTTTGTGTTAAAAATTTAAAAAATTCGTACACTGTTACGTTTTTATCACATAAGAATACATCCACTCACGCATTACAATCTGGAACATTGTTTTAAAAACAATTTATTTTCTCATAAAATAAATAGACTATAGATTTTATGAATTTACACATATTTATGGGCTCCTTAAGCTTAAAAAGGTTTTTACTAACTTTTGTTTTAGAAAAACACAAAACGAGCAACAACTTCATAAAATTTTTTTCACTCTTATGATCTTATTTCTCTAACTCATTACAAACTTTTTAAGTACGTGAACACATTCCAGTAAAAACCAGTAACAGCTAGTATGAACACTATTATTTGCAAGTTAATTCGAAGTTTCCAAAACAAACAAAAAGATAAAATGGAGGCAATTGTTTTCTTAAAGCCGTTAACCAAAATTGGTAGCAAGACATAAAAGTATTTACAAAGTAATTAGCTGAAGAGCTAGTGTCACATTTATAAATATTTAGTGCTCAGTCGTCTATGCTAAAATGATATATCTTCACATTTTAAAGAATACACAGTTGCATTTGGGGCATTAAGATGAACTGATGGCAAGTATCTCGTCATCTGAATGAACTCTACATCAGTCAGACATTTAAAGTATTTCTGAACAAGATTGTCCTCGAAGAAATGAGCATTTCTAATGAATTTGTAAGATGGAAAACATTATAACAGCTTCAATCTTGTAAAATTTTAATGAATTCGACAAATTGAGTATAGAAGAAAATTAAAGGAGAATTTTGAATGAAACTTAACAATTTAAGCTAAGAAAAGCATCAAAAAATATATAATAAATATTTTTTCAAAGCCGCAAAATGTAGCCAACTATATGTATGTGTGCATTGTATATTTGAAATCGTAGTAAGGATGTGGGTGACCTCATACAGTCTCTTTCGAAAAAGTTGGGTTTAATTTAAATTAATTAATAAAGACTAGCAAACAATTTCCTAATGTCGCAAACTTATAATTTTTTTTAAGATTTTTCCAAAATAGTAGCAAGGAGTTACGCACATTGCCATATATTCTTTTTGGAACAATTATATTTTAATTTAAATTAATCAAAAGCCGCAAAATATGGATCTTAATTTGTGCACAATATTTTCATGAAATTGCAGCAAGGATACGTGTACCTCTCATATATCCTTTTAGCATTATAATGATATAAACTTGTCTAAGCAAGAATAAAGAAAATAGAAGTATACGTACATTATTTAAATACATGTAAGAAATATCATTGAAGTTCTTCTATTTATTTATTTTAAAGGCCTATTGATATCATGATATCATTATGTATGAAATCTAACATCTTGCTAACATCCACTGTAACTTTGCTGGATGGCACGTCAAATGTCAAATTTTCCATGGCTCTGTTTCACGATTCAATCTGAATTTGACAGATGTCATGGACTATGTTGGCTTTGAGGGCGGCTATGACTTGTAGTTTATTTGCATAGACTGGCGACTTACTCGCAAGAAAACTCCACAAGGAAAATCCTAAATGAACCAAATTTTACGATCTCGGTGGCCTTGACTCATCACCTTGACGGTTAATGGCCCTACGCTCAACACGTTCGTGCAGAATGTGCAATGTGGCATTAGCTGTGTGGCACATAGCGCCGTCGTAATGAAACCATATGTAGTTGGTGTCCATATCATTTAATTCATTCCTGTGAAGATCTGACCAACGTAGTTCTCAAAGTAATATGATCCGATTAGGCCATCAGTTCAAAATCCACACCAAAAAATTTGCTTTTCCGGATGTACTGGATCTCACGTGAATTGATATGGTCCCAAATTAAACAAATTTTGTTTTAGGTATTCATTTATAAATGGGTCTCAGCGCTGGAGATGATTTTTTGATGAAAAATAAAGTAAGTTTTTAACTGCTCCAGGGCCCATTTAGCAACAACACGGGATTGTCTATTGTAGTCAACCTTCAGATCATGGGTCGGTTGAATTTTGTATCGGTGCGATCCCCGGTCAAGACGCAAAACTCACCAAATTGTGATATGGTTCGAATTTTCCTGCACACTCCCACGGACAGCGGCTATATAAATGGCAGATCTTACATTTCGTCATCGCACGAATGTTGGTTCATTATTTACTAAATAAGTGGACTCAAGTTTGCCAACTACACTTTGATCGTAAAAAGGGACGATGCGAGTGGAACATTTCTTGAACAGGGAATCCTAATTTGGATAAAAACAATTTTATCATTTGCTTGTTGAACTCTATATCTCTTAAAGTGATTTAACAAACAAACAAGCTGCTATTAACAGTCTAAATAAATGTAAAAGTTCCTATTGCAAAACCAAATTAATGCAAGAGTTACATGAAAGAAATAATATTAAAAAAATTACAATTTATCTAGACTTGTTTATATATAAGATTTACCAAAATCAAGCTCTTTAAATTAAAAACAATATTCTCTGTTTTCCAAAATATATAGTTTTATTTCAAATACATATTAGAATTAGAATAAGCGCCTTTTCTTTCTATCATTATAAGTATTTTTATCCCAAGAATTTTCATAAGCTCCAAAGTACATATTTTCCTAAATTGTTAAACAGCAGAATGGTAATTATTACAAAATTCCGACCCTTAAATATTTGCTCTTTTAACGAGTTAAATATATGGGCTAAATCAGCTTAAAATTTGGTCAAGGAAAAAATACCACATGCCATCTATTACTATTTAAAAAAAAATTTATGCATCCATTCAAAACGTTAAAACTGTTTTACAAATTACGGTGACTTCCCTTCCCATTTGAACAAATATTTTAGCAAAAAGTGTCAGGCAGGTCAAACAAATATTATTTATTGTATATTTTTCTTAACCCGTTCATTTTATTTACCAACACATTTTATTAAGCCACACAAAAAGAAAAAAGAAACAAACGACAAAAGGTCAACCTGTCATTCAGCCTTGTATATGAAAATTAAAAAAATGAAATCAAAAAAATTTCGGTGGTGGAAAAAATCCCCAAATGAATGCCGCCATACCAAACAAGGTGTCTGTCTGTCTGTTCTCTGAATGATGCATAATTAAGATATTAGACTAATTATTCAAATTAGTTTTATGTTGGTATGTTTTAGATATAAAGACCCAAATTTTTTAAACGAACAAAAAATAGAAGAAGCCTGAAACAATAGAGGCAAAAATTCAAATTAGTTAAAATATCTTTTTTGTAATTAATACGACTGATATGCTACTAAAGGGAGCACCTTTCGATAAGCTTAATAAATTAAAAAAGTTTTTTTATTCTCTTTCTGAGTATAAAATTTTCAGATTTATTGAAACAGATAAAAAAACGCAAGTCTTGCATGCTACAGCTGGTGGCAGAGCAACAGAAAATCAAAAAGCATTTGTTTTTTGTATAAAAATAAGATTATTACTTGTTATTCTTAAAGCGTTTGCAAAAAAGTAGGCAGTGTGAACCCCTCTTAGATTCCGAAGATCATTGCCTCAAAAGGAAAATTAGACAAATTTTCGCTGAGCTTAGGGTAGATTATCACTCAGAATTCCATCAAATTCTCTTAAACTTTTTGTTTAATCCACTCTGTCTTCACTGTCACACAGTGCATTAACCCCGAAAAAAATTGGTCAAAAATAAAAGGGAGAAGATTCAAATATAAAAATTTCGTAAGATGCTTTGTATGATGAAATCTTAAATAGTTTTGAGTTTTAAAAAATTTCACCCAAGGATATGAGTACCCAACAAATATCCTTTTCCGGATAAAAATGAAATACAAAAACTTACCAAAATATCAAATATATTCGTAATCACTTCGCGACCATTTTCACCTCTTGAACAGTGGGTTTTTATCGTTCGTTTTCGTCTCGTTATGGTTATGCACACCTTCAAAATATCCTTTTTTTAATATGAAATTCCCTTACAAATGCTACTTCGACTCCTCGAGACAATCTCTAAAGCAGCTGCAAATACCATAGTTTTGAAATGTTACTGTTTAATATTTAATAAAAAAAATTGCTAAAAAAATTTAAAAAAAATCGGCGCAATTTGGGTTTTGAAAGGTAAGAAATACTGCAGTCCAACATGTAGGACCTCTTAGGAACTAGTATTTGAAACGCATAAAGTCCAAAAATTAGTTAATTTGATGTATAGATGGCGGCTGTAATTTTAAAGAAATTACTTTGGTAAAAAATGGCAACCTTAAGGTTGAAGGCGTCACATTGTTGAATATTTTTTTTGAAGCCGCCACCACGATTTATATAAATCAATAATTTCATATGAAAGGTCTCAGTTAAACCAATATTAAAACTGAGCTAGATTCCACTCTTTATGAGTCTATTCTTCATTTAGGACTACAGAATGTTCGATGGTAGAGTCTAAACGAGCCCGTATGTGATGCCAAGATGAACACAGTAGTGGTCGACTCCTTCAGGTGTCCACACCAGAAACATAAGAAAATGATATTGGATTATCGTTAGGCTGAAGATGCGTGAGCCAGCTAAAGTAGTAGGCATTTCAAATGTGCTTCATATCACATATTGACGGAAAATTTGAAGATGAGCGAATCATATGCTCACAATAGAACAAAATCAGCATCGTGAAGATGTTTTAATAGAGTGTTGGGCGATTTTTCACCGCAATAAAGCAGAGCTTTTTTTCGATGATTTGTAATCACGGATGAGACTTGGGTCTACCATTTCATACCTGAAGTAAAGCAGCTGCCAATGCAGTGTGGACTGGAATGGGAGAATGGTGTCCAATGAAGACGAAAATAGTTCCAGCCGAAAGCAAAGTCATGACGTCTGTTCTTTTGGGATGCACGTGGAATAATTTCTTAAAAAATATTCATTCATTATCTATTTTAGTGAAAATTTAAAGCCCTCTCAAAATAACACATTCGTACCATGTTTATTTTTCTCCATTACCCCTCTTGGGAGCATTTGGATGCCACAAAGCATCTCCATCTTACACAAGTTGTTGCAGTTGCTTTCGCATTGCTATTTTGGCCTTGTATAAGTTTCGTTAACCGGTTGTTGTTCCATTTGTCATTTGTCGTTGCCTAGAAACAACGCCTGCTAATCTTTTATTCCTACCTTTTATCCCAGGGGGTGGTAGCTGCCTGACCTTTGTCATGATCAGCGAGCGGCCTTCTTGAATGGATTTTTTTAAGGGTGTTGAAGCCACTTTATTTAAAAACTCGAATAACCATGGTGAAAAATGTTTGTCCCCTGCCAGGTAAGGAATCTGCGGGACTTTGTTTTGTAGGCAAGCACTTTAACCACTACCCCACGCCACCACCGTACGATAATGTGTTGAAGCAAACAGAAGCCTAGAGTAATTGGCTGTTAGAATAAATTTTCGTCATCCCACGTCAAATTGTGTTTGAAACAGTCTGGTTTTAGATATATGCCCTCTACGGTATTCGTTTTCCTATTGTTTGATATCCTTATATTGGTCCTTCACTAGTATGTGACCGCTCGTGTGTCTATCTATACCTCCCGATATACTTCGTGCCTTTATCGCATCGCTGTTCGTTTGCCAGCGGCTCTCCTCCTACCAGTATTTGGCCCTCTCCGTTACACCTATTTTTCCATTCATTATATGTTTGTATTTCCTGTTTCATTGCGAGAGCGCGTAGTTGCCCGGTGTTTCTTCCCCATACGAGTAATAATCTGCAACTATTAGCCCTTAGCCTGTGTCGTTATGTTAAAGGGTTTCATTGGGGCTATTGTTTAATTTGTACAAAAATATTTTATTGGTTCGAATATGATGCAATGCTTATCTCTTCATTTATTAATGCCATTAGATGCAACAAAAATGGCTTTGTCACAGTTCTCAATCTGTGTTGGAGCTGCCTTGAGTAGAATCATGTTAAAGGAAGCCTTCCTATAAAACTAGAGCAGCTTAATAATTTCATGACTTTTGTATTTCCATGGCAGTAACTTCCAACGCTTCCGTTAACGGTTATCTATTATTAAAATACTTTCCAATTTTGGAGGAAGTTGCATCTATTTCTTTGTTTTTCAAAGCAGACAACTTCGTTTAAGTGGTGAATTTTGTGTATTGGTTGCGTAAAGGAAACCATCATCGAAACACAAAAAAAAACTTTTTAGAAAATACAATCGCTAAAAATGGTTCACTGAGTTCTGTTGTTGTCGCATCACATAAATGATGTCAAATGTTTAGGTGTTTATTTCAAAAATCTATGATCGAAGAATCAAAGTGCGTGAGGTGGCTGAGGCCATAAGATTTTCCCATTTTAACTGAGTGGGTACATCATATTTTGATATCCACGCGACAAGTGTCGCAATTGCTCACACTTGACCATTGTCGCAACCGTTTTACCAATTCAAAAAAGTGAATAGGTATGTTCAGCGCAATTTGAGCAATTCTCTGCACCATTTTGTAACTGTGGATGAAACTGGGATCCATCACAGCATCCCAAAGACTAGAGCACAATTAAAAAAGTGAGTTTCTTTGGGTTAACGTACGCTACATATGGTTAAAGTGCGTCTGTCGGCCATCAAGATCAAGGCCATAGTTCTGGGAAAAGAATAAAACGTCTACCGGCCAATAACTTTCAGAGCATTTAGGTAGATTCAATACCAATTTAAGGCATAAAGGTGAAGGAAAATGCTGTTCCATCAAGATAAGGGTCAACCCATGTGAAGCCGCTTTGGCAAAAATCCATGAAGGGGGCTCAAGATGCTACCCCGTCCGTCACACTGTTCAGATTTAGCCTCTGGCGAATATTTACTCCTTCCAAATTTAAAAAAATGGCTGGGAAGAGGTCACCACTGAAACGAACGACCATTTCGAAGGCCTTGAGAAATCATCATTAGCAGGGAATAAAATAACTGAAAAGATGCAGGATTAAATTTATCGAGCTTAAAGGAGTCTACATTGGGAAACAAATATATTTATCCGAAAAGTTAGGATAAATATAGTATATTTATTCTGTCCCTGTGATGTACAAATTTTTAAACTAACATGTAAATATTTATGTCTGTAGGACAATAATATCTCTAATAAACAGCCAGTTATTATCTAAATGTCCTTGTTTGAATATAACAAATGCTTGCATACATACTTGTTCCAAAATAAAACCTGAAAATATATACATATACAAATTAATTAATTAATTAAAATAAAATTACTTTATTCCCCCGGGCTATTGAAATGCAAATTATTAAGGTGTATTTTATTACATTTTGTATTTTATTGCCTCATTTACTACCTTAAAGGTGCTTAGGAGTGTGAATATGTTCTGGTTTGTGTATTAGTGTTTGGTTAACCCTTAATATCCATAAACATAAATAGAAGTCACGCACAAATGTTTGTCTTATTTAATATTCTAATGATGAAATAATAGTGGTCAGCATTTTTTCAAACATGTGATTCTTTAGGTGATTATTGATTTTCTGTTATTTTGACGATTTGGTGATTTACCGGCAGTACAAGTTATTAATTGCTTGTGTCTCTAATAGGATTATTTTTTAGGAAATACAAATTTTTTATATATAATTCCATTTCTATTTCTAATTCTATTTTTTCTATTTTTTTCAGCCATTAGCAAATGACCTTCCACGGTAAGCTCAAATATTAATTAATCATTTTAAATCTACTCTATAAGTATAAAAATAAACAATATATAGAAAAATAAATCAGAACCCAAAGCATTAAACTCATTTCATATTTATTACATGTGATCATAATTTTTTAAACTGCCATAAGACTTTCACAATCCGAGCTTGTTATCTTTGGTTTATATATTAAACGATTTACCAGCTCTGCGAAGCTGTCACAAATAGTAAAAAAGACTCCAATTTTCTGGTTGACAATTTTGTTTTTACCATACATTTACGCCTATCGCGATATTAAATTGTGTAAAACTCATTATAGTCTTCCTGTTACTTATGCTGTGCACTAGAGTAACTAGAGAATTTTTAGCGAAGAGTGGACCTATAGCGCTCTTACGTAGAATTTTGGAAGATCTTTAAGAAGGGAAATATTTCAGATATCCCGACATTAAAAACCACATACTTTTGATATTTTTATCAAATGGATTTAAACTCCATTATTTAAATATTATTTAATCATCCCATGTTTAATATTCACCACACTTACTGCGTCAGCCACATGAGCATGTAAAACTGTCCAGGCTCGAAGTTAATATATAAATACCTGACATTGAGAAGCATCATAATAAACTGATATTACATGTTACAAAGGTATGGGTAGTCCAACATACGCATAACGCATGCTATGGAAGCACTGAAAGTGTCATTCCTTGTTCACATCTTCAGTTTTATTCGCAGTTGTGAATTATTTATCGATATAAATATTTAATATCTTTATTTTTCTACTTAAATAAACGAATAAACAAGAAATTAATAAGTAAAAATGTGTGGCCAAGGTTTGGAAAGAAAAACTTATAGTCCAAAAAATTTTGAACGTCCTTGCATTATATGTAAGATGCAAGGAGTTGTAGTGTGGAATACTCGTATTAGTCCAGAGAGTTTGTGAAATTAAAGGTGTTTCAGTAAGAATGTACACGTATATTTACGATTCTTTTATTGGAGTATAAAGAAGACATATTCCGATTATGAAGACATACTCCCCACGTCAGGCCATTACTATTTTCATGATTTTTTCACAGAGATGTGACTGTATCTCACCAATGACGGGTTGGATCTTGGATTTGAGCTCAGGAAATGTTTCTAGTTTATTTGCATAATCCCAAGATTTCACAACATGCCTAAGAAAAAGAATCGCACGGCGTTAAATCCAATGATCATGGTGGCCATTTGACATCAGGATTTTTTAAGATATGTAATGTGTTCGTTGCTGCAACAAATCGATTGTTTTATGCTCGCTGTGGCAGGGGTCGTCTTGTTGAAACCACATGTCGTCCAGTTGAGGCCACAAGAACTCCGTTATCATATTTCTATCACGAATGACGTTCACACTCACTGCAATTATGGACTCATCTTCAAAAAAGTTAGGCCTAATCACGCCTCTTGGCGGAAATTCGCAGCAAGCAAGGTGCATTTGTTTCTCTTGGATTGCATGAAGATATTCTGCGCCCCAAATTCGACAATTTTGTGTATTAATGAAGCCATTCAGATAAAAATATGCTTGATCGAACAAGAAATTTTTTTCTTTCGAAAAAATGGCATTAACTTCGCTTTGCTCCATTGCCCATTGAGCGTTGGTTCAATGGTCCATGGTCTGCATTTGTACGCATAAAGGTGAAAATCTTTTGCCAATATTCTCTGTCTAGTGTTTCGTGAAATTTGAAGTTATTGAGAACCATGCCGAATTGATGTTTAAGGGCTTTCGGTGACACTTTTAGCAGCAAAGCATTCATTGACGCGCAAGAGTCTTATTGTCCATAACCGACCCAGTTTCTACGAATGATTAATACATCACGTACACTTTCTCGACTAAAAATTCCTCGAAATTCGCCAGCGTTATAAGTTTGCACAATTTTTTTATTAAATTTGTACAATTATACCACATTTTTCTTTCGTAAGCCGCTCCATTTTGAATAATCGGAATAAACATATGTGACAGCTGCCAAAGTTTGGACACTAAATTTAAAAAGTGAATTTTTGCTGAAACACCCTTTATTTAAGAGAGAATCCAAACATTATGTAACTACGAAATAAAGCTAAAGAAATACAGATGGAAAAATATTGGCAATACATGAAGAACAAAAGTCTTAATAAATTTCCATATCGTTGGCCTGTATTACGATTTTTTTCTTTTTTCTGATCCTTTTAATAATATTCCTTAATCACTTTTATAGGGCTCAATGTTAATTTTAGTGATGTTTTTAACCCAATTTCATGTTTAATGATTATATGACTTTTCATTTTTCCGTCCCTATTTTCACCAATCCATGTCTCCTCGTACTTTTAGTTAATAAATTTATGGTGTATGTGTGGACAAATTGATGGTGGTCAGAGAATGTTTTATTATGTTTGATTTCATATCATGATTAAATGAATTAAATACAAATATATGTCATTAAAAAAAGATTGAAATACCAGCGTTTTGACCAATCCTCTCTGGCCACAAGCCCGCCCGTCCAACTGTCTGTCCCCAAGAGGAAAAAAAATTATGCAAAACATTTTCCACTATTTTTTTTTTCAAATATCTTTGGCTTTCGTTTCTTTTTTGACAAGGGGCCCGTAAAAACGTAAAAAACAAATATAAGCTGTATGCTAAGCCTCTGCTAGATTTTGTGGATTGTGGTTGTTGCATACATTCTTTCGGCTTCCATGATTAATGACTTCTAGTCATCTAGATAACGTACATGTATTTTTTATATCTGTGCGTTTCAGTAACTCATTATGTTGGTTTTATGGTGTTTTTATTAGTTGGAATTTTTTTAATAAAAGGGATTTTGTTTAAAAAAAAATTTATAAACTTCGGATTTTTTTTTTTTGAAGTAACAAAATAAAAAATCTTTTGAATTCTTCAAAAACTATGCGCTAAAAATATGTATTCAAAATCTTATTATTTTCGAAACTTAAGTGATTTTTTCTGTTCACTTGTGTGTGAAATTTTTGAAGTGTCTGCGGCTCTTCACAATCTTAATTAAAACGATACAAAACCTGTATAAATTTGCATAAAATTACATTAATTTTGTTTATAATCTATTTTAATCGATCATTAAAAATTTACCCTTATAAAGAGTGAAAGACAATTTAAACCTTTTTGTTTATCGTAACAAAAAAATCATAAATTAAAGATTTGTATACATTAAACAGATTTTCTTAATTATAGATATTAAATAAAATAGATATTATTATTCAATGGCACTTGCGTTTATCAAACACCTGCTGGTGGCCTAAAAAAAACTTCATTTAGATCATTTCAACATTTGAAATGTGGCTATAAATTGCTTAATGCACTAAAGTTTGAATTTTAAGTGTCAAAGTGGACATCAGCAGTGATAGTTTTTTAAAAGAAACTAAACTATTTTTCTGCCCCGATAATAATTATAGTGAAAATTCAAAATTAATTTGAATTTTTTTTCAATTTGGTTACAACACAAATAATCAGGAAATACATAGAAATATTTATGTAATTGTTTCTTTGTCTTTGTGAGATTTTGATTAAAATTTTTCACTACACAGAGATAAGATTAAGATAATCAAATTTATAGCCGATCGGATCTTATCAGTTGTACATACTGTTATACATGTAATTCTATTACAGCCCAGCGATACCAAAATATAAGTTGCTTTCAAGGAATGGCAATGGCATTTTCATTACTTCCAAAGTGCATTATCGAACTTTTTTGGTCTTCAAATTAAAAAAAATATTTCTTTCAATTTTAAAGATATATAAAAATCGTTTAGAAAATATTTCTTTTTTATAAAAATAACTAGATGGCCCGGGCAAACGTTGTTTTGCCTTCAAATTTGCAGTAAATCGATATAGCAATTATTGTTCAAATACCGGTATCGGGCTAATTAACCTCACTACACGCTGATTAAGGACCCAACGCCTTCAGCAAAACGCAGCATAGAATTATCGCGCTAATCTCAAAACACAAAAAACAAAATTTTGGGCCATCTGTCCTCACGTCCCATAGAACATGTATATAAAGTTTGGTCAAAATCGGTGCAGTAGTTCTTGAGTTACGGTGCGAAAACACACACAAAAAACTAAATATGGCGCCATCTGTTGGACGAACTTCAAACTACACAGAAACACTCCTCACGTCCCATAGAACATGTATATAAAGTTTGGTCAAAATCGGTCCAGTAGTTTTTGAGTTTAGCGATCACGAACATACACGTAATTTTTATGTACATATAGCTGACACCGTCAGCTCAAAATATCTTTGGAACTACATAACCGATTTAAGAGTTTGATATCTCGTTTTGAAGAACATGACAACGGCTTTCCAAAAAAAAGTAAAATAAAATAAAAAAGCACAAAAAATAAATATATGTATATGTCATTGGTGGTGCAATATGAAAATCAGACTTCACAGTGTCACCCGGCCGGGTATTCGGAAGGTTCCCTGAAAATTTCGTCAAAATCGGCCCAGCCGTTTTGGAGCCATTACGTTATATACATACATACATACATACATACATACACACATCCTATTTTATATATATAGATGGTTCATACGCTGGGTCCAATTATGGCACTACTCTCTCCAACATATCGGCCGGTATCTCAGGAATAAATTCTTTAATATTGGCACACATTGCGTCAACCGTTGCGGGCTTGTCCCTATTGATATGAACCTTAACGTAATCCCACAAAAAATAGTCTAAAGGCGTGAAATCGTACGATCTAGACAGCCAAACATGAAATAAACTGATTGATCACCGAACTCGCTTCTCAATTGGACAATCGTTTAGCGTGCTGTGTGTTATGTGGCACCGTTTTGTGGAAACCACATGTCAGCCACGCACAGCTCATCTATTTTGGGCAAAAAATTGTAATCATCGCACGGTAGCGCTCGCTACTCACAGTAACGTTCGACGTCTTTGAAAAAGTACCGTCCAATGATGCCACTGTCCCATAATCCATACCAAATGCATTGACAGTTCCCGCAGTGCTTCTGGCTGCTCTTCCGACCAAATACGACAATTTTTCTTTTTTACGCATCCATCAACCAGAAATGAGCTTCGTCGCTAAACACAATTTTCCAAAAAAAAAGTGGACGATGCAATTTCTTAGCCGAGCAAGCGTTGTCCGCTTGTAAGTCGATTCATGGTTAAATTATAGACTAAACTAAACATCTTTAACAGCAACATGTTGCACGAAAACAGCTGAGCGGCCAAAAACAGTGTTACCAAAAGGAAAGTTTCTAAAAAGTCAGCCTTTATGATGTTCGATGTTTTAAATGGGATAAAAATGCATTATGGAGATTTTTAACATATAGTTTAATAAATTCTAAATGCAAAATACTTATAATGTTGTTATTAAATAAGTAACACAATCAATAAATCTAATAAAAGAAAATCAGTTCAACCATGTTACATATCAGAGAAAAGTGTTCAGGAGAACATCGGTCATATTTTTAATTTTAAAAAGGTTTATTCGATTTCCATTTAAAAACTGGTTAGTGAACAGTATATAAATCAAAAATATTTTTTATGCACAAGGAAGCAATTATTCTGCATATTTGAACGTATTTAGAAATAAAAATATGTGTTCTTTACGTTGCAGCACATGAATATGTCGACGTCGACGTCACATCAAGTTGACAATAAAAAGACAGCAGTTCCTGGACTCCTTGTAGGCAATAATTAACTAATATTGATGGCCAATTGTAATTTTATAAGCCATAGCAGAAGTAACATCATATCAATAATATTTAATAGTTCTCGATAACGATCCCACAATTGTCAATATATTGATGTCGACTTGGTATGACGTCGACAATCATAATAAGGGGGATGATTTCTATGATTAACATTCACTAGATTAGATTTAATCATCCTCCAAATCTTAAAAGTATTGAAGTATTGGTTGGCATATATATGAGATCTTTATTAGTGGCAACTGTTGATGTTTTTCTTGTAAACTTTTTGTGATTCTTGCCTTTTGAGCCTCTTCTAACTTATGACCGACTAATGAATGTCCTTTCCATGGAAAGGAATTTTATAAACGCTTACAGGAATATTCCCTCACATACATCAAGCATATTTAAGCATCTTCTCAACACATTGACAACTCTAATCAAATGGCACTTAATAAATAATTCACCGGTATATCTAAATCTCTGCCTCATAAATCTCTTCCAGTCATCGTAATCAATAATATAAATATTTTTTTTCTCTTGCATACCACCAAAAAAAAAAAAACTCCAGATACTATTCTATCATATTCTTTGTTAGTGAAAATAACCACAATAAATTAAACTTCTATCATAACATGTCACATTATGAAGTCCATAAGAAAACAAGCGCTGCAGCAAATTGTTTTACAAAATAAATTGCTGAAATAAAAGCAGAGATAAAAATGAAATTAAATGCAATCAATAATAAATCCAACAGATAAAGTTGGACATCCCATGGTGGCAGAAGTAAAAAAAATAAAAGACATTTATAAAAAATAACTTGTTTAAATTAATGTTTAACAATAAAACTTGAGTATTCCAAATGAAACAAATACTTTGAAAATATAAGAGAAATGAAAATGGTTGCACTTACACCAGTTTGTCAAGCGGATTTTTGGTGGACCCTACAGATTATTTTTATATTATTTGAACAAGTATTTTTTTAAAAAATCGGATGGTAGGTTGTCGTTAAAGATTTAATTTCTTGACGAGTTGAAAGTAATACATTCATTGAGAATGTGTTGAACTGTCAATGGCGTGTTGCATGCGGCGCAGATAGGGGCAGGTGTATTTTCCAATAAATGTTGGTGTGAAAATTTGCAGTGTCCAAGTCTTAATCTTAAGAAGATTGTGGCTTCAAATCTTGGGCAAGTTTTGGGGTATACTTGTTTCTTCCCCTCGGGGTTGACGATTTTGTAATTATGTTGATATTGACACCATTTTTGGAGACGTTCTGCCTCAAGATGGCAGGCTATGGTTTTTATTATGTATATCTCGCCGTTCATAAGTGTCGTATTTTAGAGTCGGTCTACTCCTTGTTTCTGCGGCTAATGAATCCGCCAGTTCGTTACCTCTAATGCCGACATGAGACGGTACCCACATAATTGCAAAGTTAGCTAGTGGAGAGTCATATAAGGTGTTTCGAACTGCAGAAATTGTAGAAAGGCTGTCTGTAGAAATTATAAATTTTAACCTAGTTTTATAGACAAATTCTAAGGCACTAGAAATTGCAAAGGCTTCGGCTGTAAAATTTTGAGCACTGTTCGTCTAAATATCCCATTTTTACGGCATCGCCATCTTGATTTACGACTGCAAATGTAGTAGATTCGCTAGTCTTGGAGCTGTGTATAAAAAATTCCAGTTTTGTTTGATAAATTGTTCCGTCAAATTATTAAAATTTTGTGTATAAATAGCAGGTGTTGTAGAACTTTTTGGTAGATAAGTTAGATTTAAAATAAAAGCTTTTTATGTATAAACCAAGGCGGATCTGACATTTCTTTTTGTCTGACTGGTTGAATAGGGATATCAAGTTTGCGAACACAATTAATGCATTTCGATATTGTAGACTGCAACCTAAAGTTCTCTGTTATTTAACCGCTTTAGAGCCTTCCTCGAACAATATTTTGTTGTTACAAATATAAAGCTTCGGAAATAGTTTATGTTTGAGGTGAATAAGTCTATCTTCAATTGTTGGCATACCGGACTGCGCCAAGATGGCTATTATAGGAATTGTTCTAAAGGCATCAATGCTGCGACGTACAGGCTTTGATAGGCCTGATCATTAGGAAATTTATTATGCCAATTTCAGTAGAAAATTTGATTTATAATTTTAAACAAAAAGAAAAAAAATAAATTTGTGAAAAAAATTTTAGGGGAATATATTTTATTAAAAATTTAGGGCCGCAAAAAATTATTTCTATTCGCATTTTTAATAGACGTTCTAGTTTTCACCGGTTTATTTTAATTTATAAAAATAATTTATTTTCAAGCTTAAGGCCTATTTTTAATTTTATTTAAAATCCATATTTCGGTACTCATCGAGTACCACCTTCAGGATATATATCGGATATATACATATAGTATCAAAATATTTGATTTAAAAAGAATTAAAAGAGACCTTAAGCTTGAAAATTAAATTAACTTAAACATTTTTAATAGACAATATTTCGAGATCACATTTAGAAATATTCTGAAGAAGATTATCATAATATCATATTAATTTTCTACAGAAATTCTAAAATAAATCAATTATCAATAAAATATTTTTCAATTAAACAAATTTTCTAAAAACAATCGGTTGCACAAATTTTTGTTCAAAATCTTTCTTCTAAAAATATTCCTCCTTTTCATTTAGATTTTACAGAAAATATTTCGTTCTTATTAATTTGTTTAGTAAAATTTCATGAATTCCCAATACAAAAATTTTCGTTTCACAAATTTGATATAGAAATTTCTTATATGACCTCTATAAAAAATTGTATTCAAACGAAAATAATTTCTATTCAAAATTAATCTGAACATCTTAAAATTTATGGCATTAAAAAATTTTCTATGGAAATCAGAAACACATTGAAAATAAAATTTTGTATACAAAAAAAATTTTAAATGGTTTTGTCATATTCTTAAAGAAATTTATTTAATAAAAGAATATTTTCGAAAGAAAATTCCACAGAAGGGAAACAATCTAACAAAATTTTAATTGCATATTTGTGTCGTTGAAACTATCGGAATTATATGTGGTTAGAAATTTTCTATAAAGAATTATTGTAATGGAAACTTCTCACACACAAAACTTACGTTGGCGAAAATGGAAGATTTATTAAATCCAAATTTTTGTTTTAAAATTTTTTTTATCTTAAGAATAATGAAAACTAATGTTCTGTAAAAAAATAAAAAGATTAAGAAATTTAAAAAAAATATAATAAAAAAATTTTATATAAAGAATTTCTACAATAGGAAACTTTTCCATAATAAGATAAATAATCTTTATTATAGGAAAACTTCTGTAACTGAATGCACTAAATCGTAAAATAAATAAAAACACTTGTGTGGAAAATTTATGAAACTAATTCTTTTTTGCAATTTTTTGTCTGAAAATTTATGAACTCAAAAAAATTTTATTTTTAACTGAAAGATTTTTAATAGGAATCGAAAAAATTTCGATAAATTATTGTAAGTTGAAAATTTTTTGTAGGAAATGTGTGCTTGTAATCGAAAAATAGTTTATACATAATTTCCCCATTCAAAAAATTTTCAGTAAAAAATTTTTTACCTCAAATTTTTTTTTAATTAAAAAAAAATAAAATTAAAAAATTAATTTTTTTTTTTTTTGGAAAATTTATCATATACAAAAAATATTCGGAGAAAATTTATCATATACAAAAATGTTCGGAGGAAATTTACGTTACCTAAAAGTTTTCTATAAAATTTTTCGAAAAGAATAAAAAATATTCCTCAGAAGAATTTATCAAAAATATAAAATCGAGATTTTATGAAGAAAATTTACACGCCCTTTAATCAATTTTAATAAATTTAAGATTTTTAAATTGGGACACAACACGTTACAAATATAAAATAAATTGTGAACGAAACAAGCCGAAAAATAACAAATAAAAAATAATAATTGAGAATAATTATGTAATCATAAAATTTTTATTAAAAATACATGCTGTCTATAAATTTATGTAATAAAAAAAGTTGCTATTGTTGCTGGTATTTTTCTATAGAAAATTATTGAGTTTCTCAAGCGAAAAATATTTTACGAAAAAACTATGTATATGTTCTCAATTGGAAGCAAAAAATTTTCACGGAAAGTTTATAAATTTAAATCAAAAAATATTCAGTAGTAAAGTTATGAAAGCAAAAAAAATCTTCTGAAAATTTGTATAATCTAAGAAGATATTCTCCTATGTTATAATTCATAAAATTGTTGTGTGCAATGCTTTCAATTACATATGCTTAAATAAAAACTTTCAAATACAATATAAGAATCAAGAAAGTTTAATTATAATTGGAAAACGCAAAAGAAATAATTATTTAATGAAAGCTTTTTAATAAAAATTTTCCAAAATGTTTTGTTTGTTGTGGCTTAAGTCATTCATTTGCATACATTTCATTGGTCGCTAAAGCAAATCGTCAGTGAACTCCAAGTAGTTCGAAAACATTCAACCTCGTATGTTTATGCCAAACGAATCAAATACAATATGAGAATTCTATATTGTATATTTTCATTACAAAATACGTAATCATAATAGGTTTAGAATGTTTTTATAGAAACAACACAACAAACAATTATACTCAACGTAAGTCCATTTCATTTTTCTTGCAACATGTTTAAAATCAAACGCCCTTTGGTCGGGGAGAATATCCTGAAATAATAAATTTCAATTTTAAGTATTTGAAAAATTTTCTTTTGTAACACGGAAGAGATAGAATCTGTTTTCATGGAAATATTTTCATTAACAAAATTTTGCCTCTGCAAGTCTTACAAGGTCCAATACAACAGCTGGCAGCCAACCAAATGAGCTGCCTCAGAGTCGCAGGCTCAATTCCTTTGAAAAATCTGAGTGACTGCTTTTGGAAATACTCTCAGCATTAACCTTGCAATTAAATTTCTTAAATATTAATATGTACTATTTTATAAATATCTACTTAGAAAACATATTATATTTCAAACTACTTTTTATTTGGCTCTAGTGTAGGGGGCACCTGCTAAATAACAGATTTATAACATAAAATAAAGTTCCCCAAATGAGTTGAACAAAACAAAATGACCGCTGATATCATGATAACAACATCCGTTGTCAGATATTTTTTCCAACAATTTTAAATGCAAAACAGAGGGAGCGCAGCAACAGCATCAACGACTACAAATGACAACAAGAGTCTTTATTGATTTCCACATGGAGAAATATAATTTTAATAACAACTACAACTTTATACACCAACAAAACTATTTCATTATATATGCAACAAATACAACAACAACACCATGCAGCGCTGAGAGATAAAAATTTTTGGCTGTGTTTTCTTGAATGGGGTGCAATGCTCAGTTTTACATTGAATGCCACTGTAATACAAAACAAAGCTTTGAAATAAAAGTTCTGATACAATTCCAAAACTGTTCCGTTTCTATTGGGAATTTTTGAATTATATAAATTTTTCTATAAAAAGTTATTGAATCATATAAATTTTTTTATAGAGAATTATTGAATTATATAAATTCTTCACACAATTTTTTTTTACAAATTAAATTTTTAGAAGATAATTTTCGATTTTTCAGGCAATTCATTTATTCATTCATTAATTTTTTTTTTTATTATTTTTATTTATTCCTAATTTTTAGTAAAAAAAATATTTTTTTAAAAAGTTATATTTTTTAATAATCATATATAGTATAGTTTTTTTAATAAAAAAATTTTTTTGAGTTCGATTTTTATGTAAAATTTTTAAATGAAAAGTTCAAAGTTTTATTTTTAAAATACTCGACAGCGCACAGAAGAGGGCGAAGAAGATCATCGGTAACATTATCTTAAACAGCTTTATTGAATCAGTGGATCATCGCCCCAGTGTTCGGTGTTTTAAGTTGTTTTGTCGAAACTTCAATGGATTGTGTTCCGACGACATTATAGAACTGCCCCTTTTTACGAACTACAAGTTTTTCATTGAGAGTACAGGCATAAGTTGGAGATGTACAAGTGAATCCCACTACGCATTACAAAGAGAATTAGTTCTTTAACGAGACAATTTCTAGGTTGTATTAAAACGATTGTTCTGTTCGAGCAAGGTTATGTGCGTTTCGCTCATTTTATAATCGCCAGAATCATCCTACCGAGAGGACTTTTCGTAGTGTTCACTGGTTCATCACCGCTGTCCGTAGGCCCCGCTCACAGGATCTAGGCCTTTTCAGAATGCATCTTGGCGAGTTTTGCATCAACTGATCCAAGAGTTGAAGGTAAACTATCATAGATAACGACGTATATTCACTAAATGGTCCCTGGAGCTGGTTGGAAACTGCTCTAAAAAATCATCTTCTGCGAAAAGGCTCATTTCTGGATAAAAAACAAAACAACAAAAAAATTGTCCAAGTTGAAACGATATCAATATATATTTGAATAAAGAGCATAAACGGCTTTCCGAAAAAGCCAATTTTTGATAGGGATTTCGGGCGGGCGTTGTCATCGGTCCATGTTTCTTTGAGAATGACATTGGCCATGCCATCACCGTCAAGGGCAAGCGCTACAGGTTGATGATTATCAACATCTTTTGGCATGAATTGGATAATATAGACACCAACGACATGTGGCTCCAACAGGACTGCACAGCTCATTCCACATTGGACATTCTGTACGAGCGATTTGAGGTTATAGGTATCTCACGTGGAGTTGATGCCAACTGGCTATCAAAATCGTGTGATTTGGCCCCGTTAATCTTTTCTTTTTGGTTTTTTTAAGTCAGAAATCACAGCAATACTCAAAGCCAACATAATGCATTGCAGTCGGTCATGTTCACCTTGATTTATGCGCTAGATTCATGAATAATTTAACATTTCGGATGTGCGTCACCCAGCAAAGCTGAGTCATTTGCACCATGGTCTTTCAATTTCGTAAAATTTTTTTTGCGATATCTCACACACTTTGTTTTATTTGAATTTAAATAAAGCAAGCCCTTAATAAAGGACCCATTATAAAAAATTTTTTATGGGAGGCTCTCATTTGCTTTTCGTTATAGGACATTTTTCAATTATATAGATTTTAGATAAGAAACTTTAATACTCTTATATAGAAATATTTTCATTAAATAAATTATGTTTTTAAAAATATTCATTACAATAAATTTTCTATAGAAAATTTTTTGGTTTTAAAAAATTTTTCGATGAGGTAAATGTTTTATAAACAATTTTTCGCTTTCATAAATTTCCTAGAAAAATGTTTCTCCATTATATTTTTTATTCCATAAAAAATTTTTAGATCAGTTTTTCAGTTGTACAAAGTTTTTAAAGAATATTCGCAAATACATAAATTTTCAACAGAAAATTTTATGATTCTTAAATTTTCCTCAATGAAAAATTCTATATCACAAACTTTTATTGCAAACTATTTAACGATGTAATTTGCTATGAGAAAATTTTTCTTTGAATTAATTAGTTATAGGAAGTTTTTCTATCACATAAATCTTCTTAATTCTTCGACCACATAAATTTTCAACTTCACACATTTTCTATAGAAAATGTCCAGATTGAAAGAAATTTCTAAAAAAAAAACTTGAATATTCCATATAATTTTCATTTTAATATTTCTTTCTTCAACACTGTGCGTATCACTTATTTGCAACAACAATGTTGCACGCATATGTACATATGCTATGTGGCACTCAGAGTTTTTGTATGCAACATGCTTTCGAGTAACTAACGTGTAAGCGTATATTAGTGTATGTGAACAAGAATATCAGATGTAAATCAATAGAGTGTAGTAGTGTTTTTAACTGATGACGACTGTCATAAAAGACATTTGTTTTGTTTTTTGTTTGTTTTTTTTTTTTTTGCTTGCATTTGTTTCGTATTTGGTAAATATTGCTGTTACCCATGTCGTTATACTCGTATGTAGTGAGACAAGTTACAAATTCAGTTGAATTTCAGTTGGCTTTTTGTCTTAACATGATTTTGTTGCAGTTGTTGTCGGTGTTTTCTGTTGGTATGAAAGTGATGCTCCAATATCGCTAATCATAGTTTTATCTGATTTTGGACATATGCAAATAACAATTTGTTTTCTACAAAATACGAGTACATGCAGTTAAATTTAATGAGTGACAGAGGGAGACAAATATCTGTGTGTGCGTGCGTGTGTGTGTGTGTGACTTGTTGTATGTTGTTGTCTGTCAGTAAGTCACAACCATATCATTTTAAATGAATTGTTCTTTTTTTCAATATAATCTATTAAATACTAGCCATAGTCGGTGTCCTTTGCTACATCCATCGTAATAAAATGAAATATTCGTAAATAAGGACACTTACATCAGTATAAGGCGATAAATTCTCTCACTATCGAAGTTTTCCTGATAAAAGAAAAATAAATAATGTTATTGTGGAAAGGTAACATTCTCCCTAATTCTATCCAAGTAGTTTTCTGCCTGACTAGGCATCTTGTCAACCAAGTAACCCCCACAAAATTTAAGAATTAAATTATCTAGTTACCCAAATAAAGAATAGTTAATAGTATTGCCAGAAAAACCTATATAAGTCTCCACTAGAACTACAAGCTCTCCAAATATAGTATAAGTGGATACTTTTGGCTAAAGTAATTGGCATGAGGACTACAAAGCAAATTATGACTGAAGGCATGAGTTCGATTCCTCTTCAGAACAAGTCATCAACATCATGAATTTGTCTGCTGTAGAATTTATCTCTCTCTCTCTCTCTCTCATCTCATCTCGCCACTTTTCCTCTCTAGGTTATCGCTTTCACAAAGAAGTAACACTTTAAGTAACAGACGTTAATTGCTTGTGCGTTACTCTTCTATACAAAAAAAATTAAAAATAAAAAGTTTTTATGTGGGTATCCATATCACTCCTCCCACATCTCCTCCTTTGGCTCGAATATACATTTTATTTCTACACTAACGTATTTGCATACTCGTAAATTTTAGAGAAACTCACTATTGCAATTTCCCACATAATGTTGCAACATCTATAATTATATGTAATATAGATAGTCAGTGTACACCTTTTTTCTGATCATTTTGCAAGCGAAACGCACTCCCTTAATGGGAAGTGCACATTAATTACTTAGTCGAACTATACATAAGTGAAATATTTTCCCAGTGTAAGTTTTTCCTGTCACGGAATATTTCAAGTCGATTGTCATCAGGAAATAGTGCTTCTATCCTACTTCCAATAATCTATATTCCTAGTTGCAGCACAGAGCATTGCACAGTATCGATCTTCCCTTGAGTGCTGGTCCGACAAAAAAAAATTGTGATTTTGATTTCCCCCTTCTAAGCATCCATGCCTTTACTAGAATGTACACTTAGTTCGATTGCAACGTATGTATAATTCGAAGAGGTTTATTACTGTAGCTTTCAAGATATTGAAAAACCAATGCCATCTAAGAAAAAAAAGCCTTCGAGTCCCATAAAATATCGGGATAGGGAAATTCCGATTCACCCTAATTAAGAGATGACGTTATACAGGACATTCCATCTGATTTACTCATCATCATCAATTGTATGTAAACTTTACATTAAAAGAAGTCTTAAGGTGAAGGTACATAACACTCGTTACACGCGTCAGCGCGTTGTAGACTTCTGTCAAAAAAGTTGAACTAGAGTATGTTCATATAACAAGGTACATAAAAAAGTCGGCAACGCTTCTAACGCGTGAAGTTCGCTAACTTTCAGCTTTTCAAGCGTCATATTTAAAAATGATGGCTACTCAGCTCATATTATGAAGCAAATATTGTTACCAGCTGATTGAGTATGAAGCGTGTTGTGTAACTTGACGCGTGTAACGCGTAAAAAGTTTACAACGTTCTCAACGCGCGCATGCGTGTAACGCGTGTTATGAACCTCCACCTTAATACATACATACAAATATACATACCTATAAAAAATAATATCTTGAGAAAAGGAGCCAGATGCACACTAAATCAAAGTATATCAAAATAAGGATTTCCTTTTCGAAAATTGCAGCCGCTTAAAGTACTGAGAACAAAATAAGGCCGAAGTTCTTGATAAGTAAAATACCACTTCATTTCTAAGCAACCTGCTAACTTGGCAAAATGTCCCTCGATAATCCTTTCCTATATTAATAAGATGTAAAAATCCCGCAGTTAAGGTAAAGATATAGCCAAGTTTGCAGCTCACCTAAAAATCAGACGGTCTTTTACCTTGGTCTCAGTTTATATTTTGTGTGGATACTATGGTACAACTTGCAACTTCTTTTCTACTCATTTTGCAAGAACAAAATATTAACAACAAGGCAAACACACACAACTGTGTACCCGGATAATTAAGGGAACAACACAAACAAGATTTTTCTAATAAATTTTTTCGATTATTATTATTACATGCTGCCTCTTAGTATGTTTAAATAATAGTTCAAAGCATTGTTTCTGTACACTAGATCCAAGTGTCTTTTCGTTAATCTTATTGCAAAACCATCTGCCTACACTTGCAGTACTTCTATCGTAATACAAATAAATTTATTAATAGTGTTCCATCTTCTATCATACTGACCTAATTTTCATGTTTATAATAAATAAATGAAATCAACCGACATGCAATGAAATAAATATTTGTACGAATAGGTTCATAGATATAAGTAAACATTTCTAATTAAATTACGTTTATGTTTAGTCTTGGCAAACATTAATATATTGTCTCGAATTAAACTGTCGATGTCGGTTAAGCGAGAATGGAAAATTGCAGAAATTGTTTCCTCGCTTAAGCAAGATTATCAATTAGACGGTCCTTGGTTGTTGAGCTTTCTACACTTAGGAAAATTTTGTTTGAACCGAAGGTAGAAAATATAACCCATACAATGACTAAATGAGATGTAAACTAATTTTAAATACGGATTTATTTTGTAAATGGCAATTTGATTGGTTGCTTGTACTGCATGATGTTTCGTCGTGGTTGGAGTTATTAAGAGGAAATTCAGGATCTTCCGCTGAACATTTCAATTAATAAAAAATAAATTTGGCGATTACATCAATTCAAAGGTCAGATTTTTGTAGTTTGAAAGCGCTCGCTTATCACAATTCTACTGTAAATTAATAACAAAAAAATACAAACACAAATAACTCACACAACATGCAATAATTTGCTACAAAGCGGCCATAGAAGATTATATTTAAGTGAAGCAGGGAATTAATTAATAACAATAGTATTCTGAAAAGGGCGAGCTACATATACAAGGACAACAGTCAATAAGTCCGAGACGTTTTTAATAAAGCACAGGTTTTTGCACAAAAAATTATTATATTTTTTAACATATAGTGTCCTTTGAGCTCTATACACTTTGTCAGACGTTTCTCCAATTTTTCATCCCTTGCAAAAATAGGATCTGTCGATGTCATATCAATAGGAATTTGTTTGTAAGATGATTTCATCTCTTGCCGCCGATCCATTTATTCAGGGTGTAAATCCTGAAAATAGGGCAGATGAGGGAGCAATTCATATCCTGGTTCAAGGAATTTGGCTATGGAAACTACACATGTGTAAATACATGTGCACCCTTGTATTGACCTCGTGGTAAAGAAGTCGTTTCTCGATCTTTTTTTTCATAATCCTTATTAAATCGACCCAGTGAGTTGGCATAATGTTCACCATTGATTGTTTTACTGTTATGAAGTTAGTCAAAGTGGATTATACCGCATGCGTCTAAAAAATCGTCTTTTCTTGGCCTTTTGTAGCTTCAATTCACCCTCAGAAACCAACTGTTTTTACTGCTGTCTGGCCTCTGTTATATACTGTGGTGGATCCTCATTTTGTCAACGATTACAAAACGCTACAAAAACTCTTCCCTATTGTGGGTTTGTGGCCGATTGTGAGCAAACGCGGCACCCATTTTTTGGAAAGCTCTCTCATACCCAAGTGATTATTGAAATTTGAAATCACTGAGCCATTTCGAGAGCCTATGGCTTCCAGCATCTCTCCCACTTTCAATCTATGATCAGCCGATTGTGAATCTTTGCAATTGTTTCGGGGTATAAAACCTGGGCGTACGAGACGGTCCGTATCTTCCGTGTTTTACGGCCACAACGAAATTCAGTGAACCACTTTTTTGCCATTTAAATTAATGGTGCGGAATGCACAGAGTATATTTTATGCTCAATTTTGGTTTGAGTGACAGTTTCTTCAGCAAAAAATAATGCTTAATCAGCATGCGGAATTCGCTGATTTACATTTTTTCTTCAAGTCACGCGGCAGTCTTCTATCAATGTCTCTCAAACACAACCTAAATGACGACTCCTGTCAAAATTTTGACAGGAGTCGACTAATAGATGTGTTTTTGATCCACGCTCGTATCTAGAAAATATTAAAAAAAAATTGTTACAAAAAAATTTACTTCTTGAAAAAAATTGCACAATAAAAATTCTAAATATTTAAATGTATGTTTATCAAAAAATTTCCTAAGACCTTTTGATTTATGATTTATTATGATTTATTTCAATGTCATTAATTTCTTGTGCGGTTTTTTCCCACTATGTGTATATATTGTTGTTGCTTAAACTATACCAGGGGGAAAAACCATTGCTTGTACCCAACTCTAAGCTGTAAAACATGCCGACATAAGCGCATGATTTCTATCAAGGACATTTGTAAATATAAGAAATATGTATGTAAGTATTTCAATCGTTTCACATTATATTAAAGTGACAACAAAATTCTCTAAAAAAAGAAGGAAATATAAAAATATTGTTACATATTTAACTTTTTTGTTCGTGCAACATTTGAATTTTTGCCTTTAAATTTTAAATATAAATGAAAAAAGCACAGGAACAATATGTTTAATTAAAATATATTTGGAAAACCTATTTCTTTTAACTTGTATGTCAAGTATTAGCCTAGTGATTTTCATCATAATCACTTCTCTAATTTCTCTATTCAAAGTATAAGTATTAAAGGATTATTAATATGAAAGGCTTTTTAACATGAAAGGATTATTAACATACTCATCGGCGTTTTGCTCTTTGAAAAAGTCTAAAATTTTGTTGATCTATTTATAAAAAATCTATTCATGGATGCAGTTTAAAAAATTTAGCTGCGTTGCAGCTTTGACTATTTTTTTATAACTTTTTATTTATTAAAAAACAGGATTAAGGAAACGGAAATTACTCATTTACGCCGACTTTAAATATAATAAGGAGGTTCTGTATATACTCGACAATATGCTTTTTACCTACGGCGATTTTTTTTATCATTTTTGAATAGATTTATAAAATTATTTTCAAATATTTTCTCCAGAAGGAGTCCCATTTTAAGCAATATGTGATAAGACCAGGGAAAAAGATATCCTCCCATACAAAATACTAATTAATAGCCATAACTTGCTTAATATAATAATGAGACTGTGAGACTGACAATAATTGGCTGGATAGGAGCAAGGGTAGTGCTATCTTCCATACAAATTAGTATCGTGTATCTGACTGATAACAAGTGGGAGAGTGTTCAAAGTTAATATGTGATCACATTTTAATCGATATGTTAAAGCAGATGGATGGTATTTTCAAAAATAGTCACAAAAAAAAATTTAAATAAAAACCTTTAAATCGTTTCGGTAGGTTTGGTTTACTTTCAAGCTGCTGAATTGTGTACTAAAATTATTTGTTGATTGTTTTTTTAATTTTTTTTTCATCCATTTTAAATATTTTTTTCAAATATGTATCATTTAAAACTTTCTTATTGCCAGAAATTTTGTTGACAAAAACGGGATTAATATGACACAGTGTCGTCGTTATGCCGTATATGAAAATGCGAAGCGATTATTTTTGTTTCAGTTGTTATTAAAATCTAGCAATATTGACAACGGCAATGCTTCTTTAATATGTATAAAATTTAATCCATAGTTTCACAAACTTTAATATTTTAATACTGACCTTCGTAGACTAGTAGGTAGTGTACTAGACTCGTAGTGTGAAGGTCCCAGGTTCGAATCCTGCCGCAGAACTCTTGCAGTTGTGTTTGATAATTAAAGGGAGCGCACAACAAGCCTTCACTGGCTTAAGTGTATGTCGTATGACATGGGCTATCACACCCCTCCAATCAACCTAACCTAACCTTAATATTTTAATACTTTAATATTTTAATAATTTATTTTTGACAATTTTGTTTCAAATGTAAACAAAAACTAAAATGATTAATTAAAAGAAACATATACTTTGTTGTGGCAAACATCCTATTTTCTGTGGTGTTAATAGAACCGTTTTAGTGGTACTAACCACATAATTGTATACATTCATATATATAATGTTCAAGATGAAAATGTTGAAAAATTACATTACTTTCAATAATTAAATGTCTCAGTTACAGTGTAAATTATTTCAGTGTATAAAAAAGATTCGTGACATGTTTCAAAAAACGAACAGCTGTTGCAAATCATTGAACTTTATTAATAAAACTCGTACCGTGTGAAAATATGTGTTTTCTAAACTACGTCCATTTTATGATCGTCATAATCCACTCACTGTTGTGACAAAATTTCGCATCAGTTTCACTTTCCACCAACCCGCAAGTGAAAAGTGCGTACCGCAGAATATATTTTGCTGCTGTATCATCGGCCAGTGTCAATGAAGATCGCGATATGACAATTCGTCGCCGTTGCCATTAATTACGCTTGTGTTATTCGACCACCTGGAAGATGTTACGCAGGGACTTCGATATGAAACCATAAAGAATACAGATGCTGCTAGAAATAAAGCCAGGTGACGTACCACAACGTCGTTATTTTGGTCCTTGGAATGAAGATCTATTTTTCTATCGAAAAATTGTCTTCAACGACGAAGATCATTTTAGGCTCAATGGGTACTTCGCATTTTAAGTGAAAAGCAACCATAGACAATTTAAGGGCTGGCAATGCACCCTGAAAGATGCACTGTTTTGTGCAATTTGTAGGCCGGCGGCGTCATTGGACCTTACTTCCTCAAGAACGATGAAAATCGTAACGTTACAGTTAAAGGAGCAAAGTACCGTGCGACGATTAGCAATCCAAAATAGAATAATTCGATGTTGTTGACATGTGGTTTCAATAAGACGGTGTCATATGCCACACGGCGCGCGATACCGAGAATCTATTAAGAAGGCAGTTTGGGAGATACCGGCCAAAACGCTAGAAAAAATATGATGACCACCTACGGCGTAGCCACTCCTAACATTTACATGAAGTATTCATTAAGAAACAAATCACCCAAAATATATATTTTGTTCAAATTTTCTGTGCTCTTTTTGCAATTTTCAAATGCAGGACACAAAATGACCGTAATAATCACTTCTAAATAATCAAGGATTAGATGCAAATAGACAACACACATGTGATAAATGTTACGATTATTCCCCCAAATTTATTAAAGATGGAAGAAAATGTTATGGGAATCTATTCTGCTCCTTAAAAGCATTAAAAAAAACTATTTGTGGGTTAAAAAAATAAAAACTAGTTTAACTGAACGGAGAGTGGTATATGTAAAACGCTCTCATTGTAACAAACAAAAACAACAACAATAAAAAGAACAATATATCATTACCCTTCAATTTTAATCTCAACCTGTCACACTTCCATTTCAAGGCAAATTAATTGAAAATTATTTAACTATTTATCACAAACTCAATGGATATTTCTAGTCCTGCAGCCATATATTAAATAAAATGTGATATCAAATATTTCCTTCTACTTCTTTCCCATGCAACATTTTACCCTCTTCACCATAAGTGCCCGCAAAATTTCAGAAAACAAAAAAAGTCTAAAAAAAAAAACACTTATAGAAGGAGAAAAAATCATCACAGATGTAGAAGACATGATCCCATGGGTAAATGAAATAATAAAAAAGAACTTTTGGCTGCTTCCTTTTTTTACAACCTGTATGAATATCTGTCTCTTATTCAACATTTGTACAACAAAACCTAATGAAGTTGTTAACAAAAAATGAACAAAAGACTTAGCAAATAAATGTACAGAAATACAAAAGAGACGTGGTTTTCTGTTTTACACTCTTTGAGGTTGTAGATGTGTGAGGGCATAAAACCACCCCCGGTTTTTCTTTCAAATTATTTAATCATGCTTATGGCACGGTTGAATCTAAAAGTGGTTACTTTGTAAATTAAAATACCTTGTTAATTAAAAAATCCCAGCAAAAAAGGAATACAGAAGGACATTAAACGGAAACACTATTTCCAAGATTTCTAACGCCTTGATTTCATAAAGTGCTTTCTCGGTGCCTTTCCAAAAACAAAAAAAAGTTATGAACTCTTGAAAAATAGATTCAATTCTCTTTATTTATCACAAAAGAAATAAAAGAATAATATGAATAAAAATTTTGGCAATTTATCGATTTGTTTCGTATTTAACGCATCCATTTAAATGATGAGGTGTTTGGTGAGTGATACCAAAATAATGCGGGTTTCACCAAAATTTTAACTAGCTCGCCGCCACTAGTTGAATTTTGCACCAACTCCGTATTTTCGCATTAATCTGTTAGTGCCTCTTAATGTTGTTATAAGAAAGAAAACTTTTTCTACCTTTAGAAAAATTTCAACCAGCTTTCTATGTCAAAGAAAAAAATTTGAATAATACAGTGGAACACCGAAAACTTGTTCAGGCAACTGTTCAACATTTTTCATTAAATTACAACACCTGATTGCGATGATACATTTGTAAAATTATTACGTATTTGTGTAACTCACTGGTCTTTGCACATTATTATTATTATTTATTATTATTTATTGCTTTTACGCCAAGTCGTGGGCGCATAGTGCCAATACATAATAATAATTCCAATCATTTCTATTTGAACCGAAGCGTTTTATTCTATTCCATGATAAATTCTCTGGGATCTGTTAACAAAGATTTGCAACCTGTTGTTGATTTCAACAGACGTGAGCCAAGATTCACATCCAACACAGAGAGGACGTTGCTTTTGAAGAGCCGTATTTTTGTTTTGGTGCTGATTTGATTACTTCACTCTATGGATCCCCATTTAATAATTATGGATCTTTTATTAGAGTACCATCAAATTGCTGTGTATATCAGGAAGTCAAAAATTTTAAATTTTTTGTGTTTTTTACGCCTTAGCTGCTTCGGACCCAAGTGGGCGAAAGTTGCCTGTTAAATCTAATGCAACTATTTTATTGTGGAAAGTGTATGAAGTGGCAGTTTTTATTTTATATATGACACTAGTCTTATTAAACAAAGTTGCCGTTGTTCTTTTAAATTATCATGCCTTAAATTTTTTTATTGGTTTTTTTCTTGTTGCACATTTGCTTCTTCTATGAATTTCTATACAACATACGATTATTCCTGTCTTGCAACCATATATGTTTAAGCAATTTACAACATTTACATACTTTTATGTACATTTTTTTATTAACTGACGTCGTGTCATTAACATTACGTTTAATATTGCGATCAAGAATGGAAATATGCCTGCAGCTTTTAACTGAAAGTCTCATATTACCAAATAAATGTGTGTTTCGGAAAAAGGAGAGAGAAAAAATTCTGAAAAATTTTAACAGTTGGTAAACAGTTAACGGCTGTGGCACCTGTTTAAGACAGCAACTGGCCACGGTGCCACAGATTGAATTATATCTTTCTTTTTGTTGTTGAGCTTATGCAGAGACAACAACAAACATAACTCTTTTATGTTTGGTGAATAAAATGACAGTGAGGAAAAAATAAAATAAAAAATCTGCTGACAAAAACATTTAAGTTTTTATGCTGCCATAGAGAGGTATGAGTATGATTTTTATAACGTATGCCAATATAATTTACGTTCTGTTTGTGATCCGACAAATTTAGAGCAAAATATTAAATTACAAGGCATGTAATGGTTAAAAAAATAATAATAAAATTAAAAAGTCGTGTTTATGCATTTATGGTGAGATATCAATTCCAATTAAAACAAATGTGCCAAATGGTTGCCTTATCACACCCAGAAATAGATTTATTACTTCAATGTTGCAACATTTGCAGTCGCCTTGAGAAACGTACGATTTTTGTGGCTTTAAGGTTGTTTCTAATGGGATTAAAAATAAACAAACAAAACTTTTCTCCATATAAAAAAAATGAAATAACAAAAAAAGTTTAAAAGTTATTAAATCAGACATCAACTTCGTTCATCCTGCGACTCTCATGTGCAATCTAAAGATTAATAGTAACACATTCTAGGTACTAAATGACATTTTGTGTAGCTTCACCACTACAGCAACAAATTTTTTTGGAATTGCAGCCCAAATCCCAATTTATTACAGGAACCTCGATTTGTTTCATTTTGAAAATTAATAATTATTTCAATAAAATATTCTAATAATTTTTTTTGTAATTTCAATGCCAAGTTACATATCATAACTTCCCAAAGGAAAGTTAAGGAAAGTTTTAAAACAATTTAAACATACACACGAGGTCTAAAAATTTGCCGAAACAATAAAATTAACCGAAACCCAACAAATTTGCCTAATATTCAACATATTCAATAGCTTCGATACTCCATTTATAGTAAAAACTGTCTACATCCTTAAAATAACCATCAACAGCAGACTCCACTTGTTCCGTGAAATCTATTGTTTATTATTTGGTCTCTGATGTCAAATTACTGCGACAAATTACTCCATTGAAGGGCGCATTAAAATTATTGAACTCTATTATAATAAAAATATACCGATTAAAAGAATTGGTTCCAAAAAGTTTGTAAGAACAAAAGTATTATAAAGTAAAAACTATCATTGTTGGCAAATCACCTACCACCCAGCAATTTTTAGCACGTTTGGAAATATAAAATAATCTGAGAGAACTAAATCTGGCAAATAGGGTACGTGATGAAACAATTCGAACATTAATTCATCAATGTCGGCCATCGCAATGGTGTAAGTATGGACAGGGGCATTGTCTTGATGAAACATAAGAGCTTCTTTTTCCCAAAATGTGTAATTTTTTCCTTAATTTCATCACTGCATCAGCTGCAATAAAGTGGAGCAATAACCGCAGTTGGTTGTTTTTCCTTTTTTTTTAAGTTAATCAATAGAACTGTACCACACGCATGCCAAACAACAGACGCCATTGACTTGCCTGTAGATGGAACTGCCTTCGCCTTTTTTGGATATGATTTTCTCATTCCAGTTCACTGCTTTAGCTCTTCCTTTATCTGGGGTGTAAAGTCTCAGCCATAATTAAGAATCGATGCAAAAACTCTATTGAAACATTGAAATTTACGCAGTTTTAGTTCTATTGTGAGCAACCGAGTGCACTCCTGTTGCACACAGCTTTCTCATCTTGAAATTTTAAGTGAATATGCGATGTATGCACACACGTGCAGTTTCAATGGCAAATTCTATGAATTATGCTACGACTTGCTCTATCATCCGCCCTATTTGCTGGACTTAGGCCCGAGTGATTATTTCTTTTTTCCAAACCTGAAGAAATAGATCGGCGGAAAGAGATGAAATCATTTCATACAAACAAATACCTATTTTGATGACCTCGACAAATGCCATTTTTTGAAAATGATAAAAAAAAATTGGAAAAACGTTTGGTAAGGTGTATAGAGCTCAAAGGACACTATCATGAAAAAATGAGTTTTTAGCCAAAAACTTGTGCTTCGTTCCAAAAGATTCACAAACTTATTGACCTGCCCTCGTATTACGCCAGCTGTCTACTTTCAACTAGTTTTCGATTATGGTGGATTGAACTCAACGCTACTTGCATTTTGTTCCATGCGCCATGAGAGATATTTTAAAACAAATATTTGAAAATCTAGTATGTGCCGCCGGATATTGTAGCATTAAGATATGGGGATGCATTTTATATAGAAAACGTGGTGAAAAACTTGGGTCTATTCAATTTTTCCGCTTTTGGGAATCTTGCATTTGTGGGAGTTTTCCATTATGGCAGCTTTCATTTTACCAAATACTATGTGTAATTACGTTTCACTTCCTGTCGAGTTTTGAAATTTACCTGATATATTCCGAATGTAAATGAAAGGAAGCTCAGCCAGGACTCTTGAATGTATATTTAACGATTCACTTTTTGTTGAAGGACCCCTCATTGTAGTTCTTTCTTAAAATTAAAATATCTAAAGAAGAAATTACAACATATGCACAATTTGTTTTCACGCTCATTACAAGTAATTTTTGAAAATATAACAAGAGGATTTATGCCTGTCAGCATTTGTAAACACTTAATCTCTTTGACAAAGTTTTAAAAAAGAACAAAAAATACTGATGATCTGAGGCTACTTTAAGTTTGCCCACCCCATTAACAACCCCCTGTTGCAAGTGCTTACACTGAGGAGTGTTTCCTTGTGGTACAACAAATGTTTATTAGAAGAAACCCGCATATTTTTTATAAAACTTTCGTTAAAATGGAAATCAAACAGAAACTAGTAAAAAAATGTTTGATATTCTTTTCCAATAAGAAAAAGTTGACCATTTTTTTTCTTTTGTAAAAAAATTAATAAGAACAGCAAACAAATGTTGGAGGGGTGAGTTTTTTGTCGCAAATACTTGTAGTAAGTAATTGCATTCGTGTTTCAAGTACAAAGTCATTCAACATGGTGCAATTTATGTTCACTTTATGCTCGTTAATGGTTTTTGCTATCGGCTTCTGTAAATAGTCCTTATTTTTGCGGGCTTAAAAAGGAAGCACATAATTTATTTGCAAGAAAATCCTTGTTTGCTTCCATTAAAAGTTTTTAAAATGCGTAATCGTGATAAGTTGCATATCGTGATAAATTTTTTTAACAAACCATTGCGGCTTAAACGTCTTACTGCATCTTAAACCAATCAAACTGCAATAGATGCAGCATTAAGGGCAAAGGTAGTGATGACATATAGACCTTCTAGTCACAATACACCATTGGGGGATATGGATTGTAGCTTAGACTACATTACTTTGATTTTCAACTTTGATCTTCAACTCATTACTATGGAGGAAAAAGACTATCTCAAGGACGGTTCAAAAATGAAAGAGGGCTTGAAGCTTCGGTTTACTGCCCGCAGCTTTTTATAGGGCAGTTTCACAGACATCCTGAGGACTGTTGTATATTCCAAATAGAAATATATATAAGGAAACCATAAACACATTATGTGAGGGTAGACAGGTAAATATATTTTAAATGCGTGGGGCTGAGAGCATTCTTGGAAATGTTACTATACCATCTGCATGAAATGTTTTATTTCGCATACCCTTTTGGAATATGAATAAGATCGTGGACTCTGATTTTATGGATGAAGCGATGAAAGTTTGGCGCAATACGAGGACTTGTAAAACTTCTAGAATCATGTGGACTTCTTATAGCGCTAAATCGTCTAAGTTCCTTTTTCCTTTAGTCTTCTTGTGGAGATATTAACTGGATACTATTGAACAGCTGTGTATGCTGTTAAAATGGCTCAGATGGTCGATATTATTTACAGGAGTTGTAGGGAAGAAAGGGTGAATGATACAATATAACACTTAATATGCTATTGTCAGGCACTGTGCCGCAAAAGTTATGGATTTTTTTTGCCCACACTTTCCAGAATTTTGAACTGCTAAGATTTGCCAAATATATGTGCTAGTCGTCCAGAATGGACACTGCAAACTGGGATAACATGCTGATAAGGTTACTATCATCCGCTGAGATTGCTAAGGACCACTTCTGGTCTGTGCGAGGTCAATGACCATCTAGTCTAAGCCAACCTTATCTAAGCGAAATGAGTGTTTGCTTATGGGAAGTGACACCTGCCCTTTATGAAGCAATAAATCTGTGTGTCCTGTGAAAGGTTTGAAATTGTTATTATCTAATTAAATCTGTCGATGCAAAATAGTTGTCCAACAGAAGTCTTAATGGAAATGCTGTATGATGAGGCAGCGGCATGAAATTAATTTCTATCATATTTTCAAGTGAATATTGTTTTCTTGTTACTATTGATATAAAAACAAAATTGTCTAATATATTTTAACAAGTTTATTTAAAAGCTTATATGTATATATTTTGATCTTGTTAAAATGTTGCTTATAAAATTTGCACAAACTAGTTCATTATTCTCTGGTATTGATTTTCAATCAGAAATCGCAATTGTTTGTGGCACCATACATACATATATAAATTCAAAATATACATTTACGTATTTACAGATATACATAGATACATTCTAACTAGTTTTCCTAACAATATTTTTTTAACAAAATTTATTGTTACCTAAATTTGTTGTAAGGCTTTTTTTCCCAATTCGTATTTACCTCCACAATTCACTGCAGGTGCATTTTTTTCACATTTGTATGTACATATGTATGTACATATAAGTGTCTATAAACGAAATAAATAGAAAAATTGTCAATAGTATAAACCCAATATATTTCATTGAAAGCAAACAGTTTTATAGACAAAATTCCATTCCAATAAGCAACAGCCGCAGCAGCACTAACTGCAGCCAACAAAAACTAAGGAAATATCAACAATATAGATAAATCGAACAGCTATATACATACATACATGCATATGCACCTGTAAATACATACATACATACATACACAGAAAAAAAAACGTTGTAATGGCAAATGATTTTAACCTTACCACAAATAGAATTTGCATTCGGATCGTTCCCAATAGCAGTTACTATTTGTTGCAACTACTAAATTGCTGTTAAATTAAATACAACTTACCAAATGCAGAAACCGTTTTGCCAAAGTCAATTGTCTTTACCCCAAATACAATTCGGCAAAAACAAAAAATGTATTACCAAATGAAATTGTCTTTGCCCCAAATACAATGCAACAAATACAGAAATGTTTTACCAAATGCAATTGCCTTCGTCCCAAATACAATTCGGCAAATACAAAAATGTCTTACCAAATGCAATTGTCTTTGCCCCAAATACAATTCATCAAACCCAAAAACCGTTTTTTTTAATTTTTCAAAATAGATTTTATTTATAACAAACACAAAGAGAACAATAAAAATAAAAGTTTTTCATGAATACAATGAATTGATAACTTAACTTTAAACTGCATATATATATATATATATATATATATATATATATATATATATATATATATATATATATATATATATATATATATATATATATATATAAATATATATATATATATTTGGGGAATTCAAAGTAGTATGGTAAAAATCCGATTTTCCATATTCTATTTATATAAATGTATTTCATATTCAATACAAGTTGAAAAATGTAGGTACATAATATATAAAATATGCAGCTCCCTTTGAATTTCCCAAGTAATAATAATAAAATATCACATACAAATTTGTACATATTAGTTCTGAAAAAGGCACAATTATTTTATTTTATTCGCACAACTGTGCTACCATTATTTAAAAGTACTGTTTTACAAGGTAACGAAAACTTTTCAATTTTTTCAATATAATAACAATTAAGTGGTTTTAAAATAATATGCGATTGAAATTTTGCTGAAAAATTCGTTTTCATTTCTTGGCCGATTAAATATATTTGATCTGTAGATTTATAAAATATATGTAATATGGTTAGTAAGGCATTTTGTAATTTTATAATATCTTGTTTTTCGTAACAAATACCTTTAAAACACAAACTGGATACTTCATGACCAGTAGTGAATTTACAGCATAAATTGGTATAATATTCTAAATCTGATAAATCAATGTTTGAAATGTTTTTTAAATTACACAAATTATTTGAAAAAAAAGTATTCATAATTAGGTTTTGTGAAAAGATGAGGCTTTGTTTAATGGATAAAGTGTACAATATGTTTTTCCGCGAGGTTATAACATGAGCGTACTTCTTGGAAATGGCATGTTTACTTTCAAATCTGAAACACCATAAATTCTTCAGAGGACCCAATTTCCGAATGATCGTGGGATAGTGTGTCATAAAATGATATTTTGGCTTTAATGGTTCATGAAAAAAGTCCTTGAAGAATCTATTGTGTTCGGAAATTAATAATTGTAATTCTGTTAAAATTGATGCATCAAAATATTCTAACAAAACGATATCAACTATTTGTATAAAAACAATCAAAAATTTGTATACAGGATCAGATTCATCAACTAAATCCCCTATTAATAGCAAAATCGTATCTAAAAAGAGTTGCATCTGTGCCGCATTCATTTTTATATTACTGTGTTGAATATGATTTCTAGTTATTGGTGCACTAATGTCTGCAAGCTTTATTCTATTGTATGTGAACAATTGCTTTCTGCAGTTGAAAGAGTCCAAGGTAAAGAGTTTTTTTATATATATAAAATAGTTGAGAATTTTTGAAATATTATACCTTGCAACACCCAGAAAAATGTCATGCATTACATCACTTGCATAATTGTCGACTACGTGAAAATCAGACAAAGAGTTCCAAATAGAATTCTCTTGAACTGATGTTTCTTTATTAGATTTCTCCAATTCTCTCGCATATTTAATTTTATTTCTTAGTTTTTCTTTATCTTCCATATAACTGCTTTTGCATTCTTCTTTAGAGGAAGTACAAATTTTACAAAAATAATTGCTATTAAAGGATTTTTGGAAACCCAAAATTTCATTGAGACCCAAGTTGTCGCCCAATATTTGGCCAACGTGAAAGTAAACTTTTTTAAATATACCCATGCAACAAATTGTGATCCCGTTGGTGTAGAGATCTTCAAGTATATCAATAAGCTCATGCAAAGCGGCATGGTTTCCAAAGTAACTGATGTCCTTAGCGTTAATAAAGCCAGCTACGAATATATTACTTAATAAGGACAATTGATGCTGTGGAATAACTGGAACTGAGAAATAAATACCACATGTGGAGTGTTGACGTGTACCCAGAGGGTCATTTATTTGAAAATCGTCAAAGTAGAGGAACAATGGGAAAACCATCTTTTCACCAAAATTTTGAGCCTTTGACTGCCACAATTCTCCTTTTATGAAGTGGTTCAATTTATTTGATGAAGTTATTGAATTTATATTCTCAAGGGTGAGCTGCAATATATTTGGTGATTCAAAGTATTTTTTGAGTTGATATTTTACAGAGCAAAGACAACCTTCTATAACATTTTCTTTAAAAGTTGGCTGTCCACTTATAAAAACTTCATCTAATTCCTTGGATATGGTAAATAATTTTGGTAGCTGAAACAAATCTAACTCTTCTATTTTCTTCAAAAACCTGTATTCAGTAGAGATACTCTGGACCGGATTTTTCGCATACTCTATTAAGTCCTTATATAAATTTTGCATTTCAAGTTCAATAAAAGGTAGGAATAGTTCAAAAGCTTCTACAAGAGGTCCGACTATTTGACTGACAATATCGTTAAGGGCAGAAGGAATATTATTGCGAGCAATGTTAGGTTTAGCGTGAAGTTTAAGCGCAAGTTGTATAATATTATAAATTATTCTTTTTCTTATATCCATTACGTCAATAATTTTCGCAGTGTTTTGGGTTGTTGAGGAACTTTCTTTTATGCAAGGAATGGTTTCTTGTTCAGTGGGACTGGTTGGTTGTGTTTGGTTAGTCTGATGGTATGAAGTTTCAAATTTTTGATTGTTTTTAGTCTCTATTCGCAATTTTTTACAAGTATGGACGTTATCATTTCCAACAATTTTGTTTAAATCATGACTAGTAATATGATACTTAAATTTAAAAAAATTTTGGAATCCTTTCTTACAACCATTGTACTGGCATAAATACTTAAACGTAACAGGCGTCTTATGAAAATTTCTTAAGTGTTGTAGGAACTCTTGGGATGTAGTAAATATACGACTACAAATTGAACAAATATGTGTGGGAGTTTTTGCTAAGTTTTCTATATATTTATTTGACATTTTTTATTTTGTTTATAATATTTTGCACTTTGGCAATTTTTTCTAAAGATGGAATTTCGAAAATATATTCTTGTAAAAAAACCCACACATATTTGCTTTTAGCCGAATACTTTAAATTGAAAGTAAAACATATTTTAATCACTAAATCCACAGCTCGGAGAAGTGACTCTACTTTGTAAGTTATATCAATTACCGTAACAAAAAACTCCGTTAATTTGTTAATATCCTCACCAACTACGAAAATTTTAGGTTGAATGGTCGACTGCTCTTCTAAGGCAAGTTTCCGTTGCTCGTCCTTTTTTTGAGTAAAATCATTTATATTAAATAAGTGGACAATCATATCACTTTGAGCATCAGTTATGGACGGCTTTAAAGTTTTATTTACACGAGGCGGAAGGATTATCGAATGCAACAAGTAGAAAAAGTAAAAGTGCTTAGCATCTAAGAAATTAAAAAAAAATATGTAACAAATGTAGTAATTTAATGTATGTATATGTATCTTACTTGTGTCTGTTGATGTTTTCATTTTTTCCAGGTATTGCATATTGAGTTTGTCTTTTACATAAATTGGTAAAATTTGCTCAGTCATCACATTTTCCAAAACTGATATTAGCTCAAACATTAGGTTTCCTTTGCCTGGATGTAAGGTATCGAAGTCGATGTCAATCAATCTGTAACCACTAGGATCTTTGTATCTAGGCCAATCGTTCAGGAAAGTTGTTATTGAATCTTTATTCTCCTTCATTCGTAGGACTGATGTAGCTTTCCAATGGGTTTGTATATCATTGGGGAAATTATGTGCCAACCATTTTTTTTTCGCCTCAAATTCACTGATTTCTAAGGAATTGTCATCGACAATATCACGCACTTTATATAATTTTGCTGAAGCTGGATTTTCAATATTTTTCCTTTTATTTCTTTGGTTGTAGTACCGGTCATACAATTTACCAGAAGCGTTCTTCTTTTTAGATCGTGGTACATAATATGTTGTTTCACATTCAGTTGGGAAAAGTTTTGTTATGGAGATTGCTATATTTTCTAGAGATTTTGCATCTAATTTAATATTTTGGAAAATACAGTGGTCTACAATTATTCGAACTATCGAAGTTTGATCCAGCTCGCTTAATGAGTTTGTAGCAAAATACTTTGAAATAATATCTTTTCCGTCTACTGTTTTTTCCAACATTTCCTTCACATTGAAGTCCGAGTTGGTTGATGCAGGCGAGTAAACCCATTCTTGGGTGCTGGTTGAACTTATAAAAGTTCGATCAGAGGCACTGCATAATAATGGTTCATACTAAAATAAAATCAATTTTAAATTAAAATCTTTTCTTTTTAATTAAGACACAAAATATGTTTTACAACTTTCCGTCGTAAATACAACATTATTTGAAACAACAACTTTTTCTTTGCGACAAATACAAATTTGACAACTGCAAAAGTATTTGTTATAACTGCATTTTTGTTTGTGTATGCCCATACATATTAATATTGTTGTTGTTAACTTTTAATTGTAAAACGCAAACCATATTTTCGGAAAATAAACTCTATGTAATTAACTTTTTTCAATTTTTACAAAATAAATTTCTTACATACATATGTATGTGTGTACATATGTTTAAAAACACTTTGTAAATTACTTACCTTATTTTCCAAACGCCACTTATGCAGATTATACCGAAAAATAATTTTCTCGCCAATAAGACTTCTTGTATTAAAAACTTCATTGATGTCATTAAGTTCCATCATTTTTAATTTTTCGTACGTGTTTATACCACATTCCACTAAAATCAATATCGTTTCATCACTTAGACCCCACGCCTTTAATAAATTAAATATTTCTAGTTCCAAGATATTGGCTTGAAAAATTTGCACTTCACTGGAGTGGTCTTCCATTTTTTCGCACGTGTTTTTATTATCACAAACTAAAATCAACTGAACTTTCGTTCATACTTAAACAACAATGCAAAATTAAATGCGAATTGCATTTGAAATGACAAGCCTACTGTTAAGTCAAAAACAATCCGCATTTGGCGTAAATAATTATTTGCATTTAATCTCAAATAAAAATTATTTGTTATTACTAAATTGCTGTTGACATGCATTTTCAAATGCATTTACATTTGATTTTACGAAAATCCAATTTGGATTAAATAGTATTGGTCTTGATTTTTGCCAACTGCAATTTTGCTGTTGCGATAAATGCAGCGCATTTGCCACATCCTTTTGTGGCAAATAAAATATCATTTGAACTAACTACTTTTCATTTGCGACAAATAGAAATCGTTTAACAGCAAAAAGTATTTGTCACAACAATGTTCTTTTTTTTCTGTGTACAACAAACAAAATCTAAAATTATCGAGACTAGTTTGAGTGGTTAAATAAGTAACTGTGCCACAGTGTACATGGGGGAAACAAATTACGGAAATCTATGAAAAGCAAATCTATTGAGGTTCTTTACAAATGAAAATGTGCCAAAAATTTGATTGCATATTTCAGACGTCCCTAGTGGCTGACAGTTGATTCTACGGGTACGCAATTGACCCAAAATGTTACAGCAACACATTCATACAACAACCTTCCAATGTATTTTTTTACGCGATAATTATTTGAGACTCATTTCAATTCGATGGCAGTGATTCGCGTCTTGGAAAATATAATTGCCAATCGGTTTTCCATTGCAAATGCTGCAACAAACAGTCGCCTGTAGGGGATGCAATGGGTCTTCATGCATTTCATGTGGCTTCTCTTCCCAACGGACACCCAAATTTTATTTGTTAACAATGGGGTTCTTCCCTTATTATGCTTTTTGATATAAAATCATCCTGTTGTTACACCAAAATTTAACGGAGTATTGAACTTACTCAGAATATGGAACTTACTTCCGAAAGCAGAGTATGGAACTTACTTCCGAAGGCAGAATATGGAACTTACTTCTGAAGGTAGCAATTTGAGGACAGTTAGAATTTTGCAGAGAAACATTTTCAAATCTTTTGCAACGAACGAACATGATGACTAACTGGGAGCATTGTCATCTCGTTAATGTTTGTGGACTCTCTCCAACGTGTCATCGGCAGGCGTAGCGATGTTCGCGGTAGAAATAGAAATACTAGACCGACCACTTCTTGCGATATCTGTAGTGGACTCAGTTTTCACGAAGCGTTCAGCCAAACGTTTAATTGTTCAAACGTATGGAACACAACGACGACAGAATTTACGGTGCGTTAAAATAACAGATTGATGATTTTTCAAATAAGTGCCAACGATAATTCCACGTTCTTGAGGTATGGCTTCTTGATAACTAATTCTGTATATATTTACATCATATATGTATGTTAAAGCACAGTAAAATCAGCCAAAAAGGACAGAGAAATCAAATTATAACATCAGTATTTAGCCACCTTGTATAAATCTCTCGGAATATTTTGGACATTGGGATGTCCGGATATATTCATTAAATGTCAGATGGATTTTGTCAATATCGATTTTGTTTATGAAAACTACTGACTGATCTTTTAAAAGAGAACGATGATTTATTATGAAAAAAAAAATAATTGGCAAAAAAAATTAAATTTGTTCATAAATAAAGAGAAATCTTAAACCTAAAATATAAATTAATAAAAAATTTGTTTTCGCTTTCAAAAAAATGTTCGAATGAAATTGATGTTCGCATTTAGAGGAACAGACATTAAAAAGCTAAATTCGTATCTATTTTATCATTCCTTATAAAAAACACATTCTTTAAAAAAAATATCAAATTAGTACTGGCCACTCAAGCATGTCATGCCAAAAAATAATTTATGTTGATAGAAATAGCCGAACAGCTGCACATGCGTAGTAACAAAACCACTAAAAAATCATGTTGCAATCGAAAGTATGTGGGTAATAATGCGGATACAACAAATAATTTAAAGTAATCGAATACAATCACTTAAAACTTACAATCTTTGTATGTGCCTTTTGTGTTTGTTGGTAATTTACTTCATGCAGCACGTGTTTTAGGCTTAAGTAACGTCCAAACCTGTTTGTTGCTTGCCGGTTATTTAAGATTGTATTTTGGTCCACAAAATGTTGCGTAGGTGTGCCCAAGAAATTCTGTTAGCAGGTCACTGAGTAACAAGTTACTTTTATAAGATCAACCTGCTGTGAAAACAAGGTTTAACGACAAAATAACTTGTAAATTGTTTTGTTAAATCCAACAAGTTTGTGTTCATTATCTGCATGCCTGGGAAATTTTCTTTTACAAAAGTCGAAAGCTGAATAGTTTTGATCAATTTTTCTTACAATTCCCTTTGGATAGACGTGGTTGCACTAAACATAAGGATTCATGTGCTTGAACTTGATTTCATGTAAGATATTTTACTGAAATTCTATTACCAATTTCGATCACCTATTCCCAGATAAAACATTCCCACATACATATTTATACATATGCCCCAAATAGAATAATCAAATTTCCACATATGAAAATTCTATGAGTCTATTTTTGTACAAGGATGGCTCAATAAATCAATGACTTTTCGAATTTAATGCTCTATTAACTAAAAGGCACTTGTCAATTGACTCCTGTCAAAATTTGAAGAAGCTGCATCATTTAGTATGCGTTTGATAGCCGACTACCGCGTGTTTTGAGGCATAAAATAAAAAAGTGAATTTCGTGTGCCCATTAGGCTTTATTTTTTCTAGAACGAAACCAGCACTAAAACCAGGGCTTGATAAATTATTCCCGTTATAGTGTTAGCCAATTGCAGGTCGAATGTGTGGAAGCCATATGCATATCATACGGCTCAGTGGTTTCAATTTTGAATGATCACTTAGGTATGTGAGAGCTTCTCGTAAGATGGGTGCCACATTTGCTCACAGTCGAGAACAAACGCAATCGTGTGACAGCTTCACAAGATTTGATTTTGCGTCGTTTCGTAAGCCTAATCGAATCGTGGATCCACCACAATACACCAGATACCAAATTAATATTTCTTGTTTCCAAACCTAAAGAAATGGATTGGCGGATAGAGATGACTCCGTCGATTAAATCATCTCACAACCAAATACTTCATATTTTGATGACCTCGACAAATATTTTATTTTTTTATTATATTTTTTTTTTTTTTTTTTTTTGAAGGGATACAACAATTTATGAAACGTTGGAAAATTTAATATCATAAATGATATTAATAAATGTAATGACTTTTTTTTAATACTATATTAGTCAAAATTAAAGTTAATTAATTTCGCTCGAGTTCGATTATTGAATTTTAAAATTCAGACTAATAAGTTTTTGCATTTTTTTAATAAAGAAACTAGTTTAAATTAACTTTCTGTTATTCTAATTTATTACGAAGTTGTGAGAAAACAGTCTTTATAGAGATTATGCGGAAAGTGAAAATATTCAATCATAATGCTAAGGTAATTAATTTCCTTTCCTCAATGATGTTTTCCATTAGAAAATTTTCATTTGAAAATTGTATTGGAAAAATTATACTAAAGTTTTATTACTCATTCACTAATTAAAGAAAATTCTCAAGAATTTATGTTAAACTTCAAAGCAGATTAATTAGAACTGATTTTCATGCAAAAAAAGAAAAAAATACAAACAAATAATAAAAATGGGAGAAAAACAAACAAGTTGATTAAACGAACTCTAAGCAACAACAAACATCAAATGAAAAGAGTCAAATACCTTGAATTTATTGGCAGGATGTTGCATTCAAAAGCCCTACTTGGAATAAAAAAGAAGAAACAAAAAAAATTTCAAAAATATATATTTATTTAAGAGAACACACTATATTGCAAATACCTGCCTTAAAGCTCTTTAAAACTAAAAAGTATAGTACTCGAAGTTAAAAATAAGAATAAAAATAAATATCGTGCTAAAGCTCTAAATGACAAATCGTGAGAAACACACCTGTGTACATTAAGAATAGTCTTCGGAGGAAAAACACACACACACACAAAATAAAATCTGTACCATCGTCTCAAGACTCCAGTCAAGCTTTATTTTTTATTTTTTATTTAGTTTTATTCTGCGGGTGTTGTTCCTACTGCGAGGAGTGTGATCATGTAAAAACTTATTAATGTTGCATGCTTGACTAGAAAAGTGCATCGTTATAAAGCCACCATAAAACCATGACAGCAGGTTGTTCTCAAAACTAGACTACAGCTGAAATTTGGCCAGCAAATCAAGGAACGTCTTGGTTGTACACCAATCCGATAGATGCATTAATGCAAATAATAACAGCATCTAAACAATCTATACAGATTTTTTAAGTGTATCACGTTTAACCAGGCAACCAGGCAGACATGGCTTTCTTTAAGTCAATATTTTGCAACAAAAAAAAATAATAGTAATAAAGAGAAGAAAATCGTGTCTCAGTTTTTTATTCTTACGGATTGATTTATACAAAAATCCTTATGAGACTTTTAAATAGTGCATGTATCTCTTTCTTTTTCAAAGAATTATTGAAAACACTATATTTTGTTTTTCTAGGTGATCATTTTTAAGGTGTTTGACGGCTTTGGCTGAAATACTTTTAAATTTGAACGTTAAACCTTTGAAATATTTTTCACTTTGTTAAAAAAAAAACCAATATTTTGATTTTTATTTCCAAACTGTGATCAAACATCTTGCTCAGCTCAAACATTTACTTTAGTTTCTTTTTTACCCTTTAATTAAGGGGACGCATTCAAATTCAGAGAGAAAAATACAGTCAGTCATGGTTACCCAAAAAGTAAATTATTTTAAAAATCTTTAAAGGAAAATTAACTGATTAATTATTATTTGGTATTCTTTGTATAAACATTTTTGCAATCTGTTTGCAAAATATTTAGAGTGCATCAGCTTACGAGCAGCTAACGATCATCAGTATGGTTTCCTTAAAGGGTGATCCGCAAGTAATCTACCAGCAGTCCTATCACGTATAGCGGTAACTCTTTATATTTGTAAGAAGTTCGATAGAAAGTGGCTCAATAATTCCGTGACTTTTAGAGTTTCCCGCCTTCAAACCGAAATTTCAACACTGCTGACTCCTGTCAAAGTTTGAGCCAGCTGTGTCAATTAGTTTGTGTTTGACAGCCATTGATAGCACACTACCGCGTGATTTGAGAAGAAAATGAAAAAAGTGAGTTTCGTTTGCTCCTTAAGAATTTTTCTATGCGGAAAAAAGCATGACCCAAATTAAGGACAAGCTTGATAAATACTTCGGCATTATCAAATTTTGATGTACTGAATTTCGTTGTGGCCGTACAAACACGTAAGATGCCGAACATCCTGAAGGTCTAGTTGAGGCCTCTATACCCGAAACAGCTGAAGAAATTCATGATATGGCGTTCCCGGATTGGAAATTGAAACGGCAAGAGATTGAAAAACCTATAGGCATATCACATGGCTCAGTGATTTCAGTTTTAAATGCTCACTTGGTTATGAGAAAGTTTCCCGAATGATGGGTGCTGCTTTTGCTCACAATCAATCACAGACGCAATCGTGTTATAATTTCCCAGTAGTGTTTGGTATTGGTCATCTGCAATATGGACGAGTTTTTACACCGTCTTGTAACCATAGACGAAACGTAGATCCACCACAATATACCATAGACCAAATAGCAGTGGTAACCGTAGATTTCTCGGGGTGAATCTTCACCAAAGAAATCCAAGGTTGATTTGTCGGCCTATAAAGTCATTGGGACCGTTTTTTTAGGAAGCTTGCGATACAGTCCGCATTTAAAAAAATCAATGGCGAATGTTTTGACAAGTTATTGGGTCTACTTAATTAAGATCTGAAAAAACGACAGCAATTCCCTAAGAAATATACGCAGTTTAAATAGCGAAATTCCATGAATTAGGGTACGAATAAATCCTTCATTCGCCTTATTCTCTGAAATTAGCACCAAATGTTTATTTCTTGTTTTCAATACTGAAAAAATTGCTCGGCGGAAAGAGATTTGACTCCAACGATGGAACAATCTCATCAAACAAATACTCGTACTTTGATGACGTCGACAAATCTTATTTTTTTAAATGGATAAAAAGATTGGAGAAATATTGGACAAAGTGTGAAGACCTCAAAAAGAGACTGTCCTGAAAAATAAAGTGGTAATTGATCAATTGGGCCACTATCGTACTTCTGGTGTCGGTGCTAAGTTTCGAACCAGTCAAAATGTACGATTTCTGTGAGTTGGCTAAAAAATATGGTTCCTGTCTCTGCTAAATAAATTTTAATTTATCTTCACAAACATATGAAAATGTAGCTCCTTCAGATATTTTACCTGATTTGTTATTCAACGAATGCCAACTTATAATTTTCTGCAGACAGTTTTCTAATGCTGAATTCGGTACTTTCAAGGAAAATATGATATTGATCACAAATCAAATTCAGCCTTGTATTTGTGACAGAATTATTTAAACACTCTCATCCTAGTCGTAGTGCTAAAATATGATTTATGTTTAATTTTTCTAATATTTCATGCAATTGTCAAGCGAAATCATTGTGAATAAAAAAATATTTCACTTACTTCTCCCATTCTTCATTAGAAAACCAATAACTTAAATAGTTTTTTAATAAAATAATTAATAAAATTCTTTAGAGGAAAACTTTACAAAACTGCAAAAGTCTGTGATTAGCCAGCTTCGACATTTTACTACCATTGTATGTAATCCGAACAAATATTTTCTCTCTAAAAAAAACTTCTGGCAAAACCACGTTTGACTATCTGTCTAAAACTTTCGAATGTTGTGGCATGCAATTTGTTTGTTTGAAATCCTTCCTCATATAACATCCTCGTATATTGTAATTAAATGTGAACAATCATTTAACTTTAAAGATGTAACAAATAAAACTAAAGCAAAACTTTCAGACACGTAATGTGGCCATTGTTGCAGCAGTTGGTGTTAGCGCAAAACTTCTCTCAACTTATTGCACATGCTGACATGCTGCAGCACCAGGAACAGTGTGTTCTTTGGCTATACAATCAACTGGGAAAACTTACTATTATGGAAAATTGTTATATGTTGCCACACAAACTATAAAAAACATTCACACGCCAAGTTCTAAATACAATTATTGTTACTTTCCTGGAGTTTTATATATTTTCCTGTTGGTGAAAGGGTGTCAGCTTTTGGAATATTTTCGCAACGTATGCAACAATTTTTATTTTTTTTTTAACATGATAATTAAGTTAATGGTCAATTTATAATGCTAGATAATTAGAGTAAAGTTTCAACATGATGGGCGATGATCTACAAAAATATTTTAAAAGGAATGAGAGAAATAGAGAGGACAACTAATGACCAGTTGGGAAGCTATTTTGAATAACTTCAGGGCAGCACTTTATAATGCCATAAATAACCTTTGAAAGAAGCCTAAAAAATATTGTTTTGCATGGCATTAAATTATTACCATGATGTTGCAAATACTAGTTATTTTTATCAGACTTTACTCATAACATCAATTTGCTCTTATAAGAGACTTGTAAAACAAATGTTGCATGAAAACTTTTCCCGGTCAACATAATAATAACTTATTGTAATATATAACAAAATAAAAACATCTTTTATAGAGTTTCTCTTAATTAAAATGACATGAAAACTTATTTAGTTTAAAATACAACCTCCCAAGTTTATATTTTGTTCCCATACAATCAGTTGCCAAGCGCCAAATCAAGTTTGTTAAAGCGTATCTGTCACCAGCACAGACAGGACTCAATTAATTACAGCAAATGTCTTAAACATTAGTTTGTCATTCGTTTGACATTTTTTTTTTTTTTTTGTAACCAAACAACCGGTAAAATGATTTTCCAATGACATCACTAATACCATCATTATCAACGTCATCATCAAAAAGCAGCCTTGTTGACAACAACTTGGAACATGAACATTCTTAAGCTATCAATGATTTTTGTTGCCTTTTATTTCAACGTTATATAACAAAACGTACTCGTATTTGAAAACATGTAGAGAAGAAAAAAAATTAGAAAAAAATAACTTAAAGCAGAGAAAATGAGGTAAACTGCCATCATCAGGAACCGCTAATATCAGGAACCACAATAGAAACATGATAATGATCTTAGTTTGTATCGATGACGATAATAATGATAAGGCAGCCAAGGGCCAACAATGAAAATGTGTGGCATTCTCATCAATCTTTTCTACAGTCCATTTGAAGGGGACAACGTTGATGAGGCAGAAGGAATAATCACATGTTGCAAGAATCACATTAAAAATTTTATCACATTATTCGTGTATGCTGCATGTTTTATTTGACTATTAATGAAAAAAAAAATTAATATGTTTCTATATTTAGTAAAGTGCTGCTTTAATAATGGCTCTTAAGATGCTTGTTAAAATGTCTTTGATGGGTTTATTGAACAAAATTTAATTGAAATAATATATAAAAAGACCGACCACAATATGCGAACCGATACAAGTCCTTAATTTTCCATCATGACAATACTAGGAGTTACAGCGGACGACCGCTTAAAAACTAGCTGGAAGAAAGTAAATTAGCAAGTCATTTAGCCCAAACCTTGCTCCTTTTGACTACTATTTTTTTTTCATCAGATACATAATCACGTGACAAGCTTCCCTTTAGAGTGAGAGATCACAGAATAAAATGTTTCTTCCATCCGTTGGTCCTTTCATATATACACACGGTGATAGATGACTCTATTAAAAACTTTGAGGCAAATCTTAAACGGGCTGCTCAACATGTTTTTTCCATCTATAGACAGGTGAGGTATAAACGATTTTACTCCGTAGACGTGGAACGCTTTCTGCTTGAAAAAAAGAAAATAAAAAAGAGAGTAGTAGCGGTATCGATCACTCCAACTAAAAACGAGGGTGATCAAGTGTGCTCAACAGCTCAAAAAATGTCTACATATAAAAAAAACCGAATTGTTACAACAATACCTGCGGGAACCAGAAGCAACTCCACAATCAGATAATTCACTATGACGAGCTAAAAGTCGAAAAGCTATAAAGCATCCAAACTCATACGCTTATATAAAAACCCACAAATACTATATGAGAATTCTAAAGAATCCAATCATATTTTTCTGAACGATACGGCTAAAGAGTACTAAAGAAATGCAGGCGTATCTTTAGCTAAACCCACAACAAACAATAACTTTTAAAGTCTATTTACAAACTCATTACTCACTTTTTGCTGAAATCCGTTTCTAAGCTCGGAAAAACGTGTCAACTTAGCTCACTCTCAGTCACCACTGGGTGGTAAATATCCTTGAAAATCCCATTTATTCCATTTATATTTCCTTCTATTACGCCTTCACCGATTTGAAGCATACACAAGCACCTGATTTTAAATCATTGACAAGTTAGACATGCACATTGTGCATAAGTTAAAATTTTTCTATCTGTTACCACAAAGTTGGCTTGCTTGCATCTCAACTGCCGACACACCACTGACAAAATTTTTACCAGATTTCACAAATAATACAATAAAAAAAATACTTAAAAATACGTAAAATTTTTTTAAGTTGCTGCCCGAAATGTATCCTCTTAAAAGGAAAGACAAATGGCATCGTACCAAAATGGGTTAAATTAATCCTTTCGCGCACTAAAACTATTTGTGTGACAAAATTGATTGAAACTCCTTCCAACGGTTTTGTGTGATTTAACAAGAAGCATCCAAACATACGAGTACAGACTTTCACTTCTATAATATTAATGGGATACATATATACAGCAGCTCGGACACATTGACGTAGGCGGACCTGCCGGGGGTAGGGCTTAGCCCCTCGTAGTATAAATTTACCACCAACTAGAATGTTTTGCCTATTTCTAATAAATGGTCTCTTCGTTAGTGGGAAAAATTTTCCAAGATCGCGTGTGAAATAAGTTCCTAGGACCCCAACAACGAAAACTTGATTTATTTTAGATCAAAGCAGCACCAACAGCTTTTCATTTTTCGATGGCAGGAAGTTGAAAATATTTATGTATGTTGACTTACTTATTGAATTAATCAATAGATAAAATAATAAAAATATGCCATTGCAAGAAAAATTTTCCCCTTAAAGCTTATGTGGGGTCCAGTCTCAGCAAAACAACAATAACAACAACGATGCTAAATTTCCTTTACAACCTTGTTAAAGTGTTGGCAATTCTTGGTATGCATAATATTTAATCATAGTACTTGTTGTTATTTTTATTGATTTTCATTAAAATCATGTCTGATGGAAGTGTAATGCATCATCAATTGCTACTTTAGAAGTAAAAGAATTAAAATTGATGAAGTTCATGTTATTGATGGATTGCAAAAAAAAAAGTTGGCAAAATGGTAAATGAAATGGGAGCTGCACATGTTGTAACATAATCAATTCAATCATCTTTAACGTCATCCTGAAAACTCTAGTAAAAGTTGTCGTTTTTGTTTTCATTACAGTAGAATAAGTTCGCTTAGTCGTTGTTGTTGTTGTCTATTAACCATCAATTCTTAGCTTTTTCGTTCCTGCGCTCGTTCGCTAGCAGACCATTAGAGAAGCAGTTTGGCAATTAATGTCAAACATTTCAATTAATGGACTACCGTGGGTCTTTTTATTTTGATTTCAATTTAATATACTCGTTTGTCGTATATTGAAAATTGACTTACGGCTATAAATGCTTCAATTGATTCATACTAAACTTGAATTTTATATCAATTGATATCATGGAGTATAACCCAGTGAATGTTTTATACTCGTGCAATAGAAGGCATATGAATATAATGTGTTCAATATAAAAGACTGTTGAAATTTTGTGAAAGTGTAAAAAATCTAAAATTCCTCAAAGATTTATCTCATGTGCTAATGATTTTTTGCCACATGCCACAGAAAATACGAGATTTGAATTGTGTTGAGTCTATTGATTTTGGTAGCTGGAATAATTGATAAAGTTGTACTTGCATCAATTAAAATTTCAATTTTTTATTTTTGTCAAAAGTGAAAAAAAAGTCGTAATGCCTCGTTTTAAGTCTCTTTAATAACTTAACGATTTCGCTTAAAGCGCCAAATAAAGAACCACAGGATGATATACACTTCATGGCTTCTTATTCGAATTTCCTATTATAATGATCAGTTCACTTTCAGGAGAATCATAAAAGCAAATTTTGCAATATTAGCAGTCACAAGTGGCATATTTTGATCACAAGTCACAAGTGGCATATTTAGATCACGATGTAAATTTGAATTTTTGATGTACCATGAAGCCGATGTTATTAAGCTTAAAATTTTGTTTTGCCTTCGTTGGATTCTCTCTACATTGGAAGCTGAAGCAGTGCCCTCTAGCTGAACTCCTTAACACCATATGTCATTGAAATTACCTTCTTTAGATTGGTTCCAACAGTGGATCCTTTTTAGGTAGTTTTAGACCACTTTTAAGCACAATTTAGTCAATATCTCGGTGAAAAATTTACGAATATTGGTTTTCAAATGCTTTAACGTTAGAGAATTATTCGAATAGACACTACTTTGATGCGTTTTAAGGCTGTTAAACGATCCACATTCGTAAAAAGCAAACTATTCATTAAATTAATGACATTTGAAATGACAGATATTTAACAATTAATAGCCTTGTTAGACTGGCGGTTTTTAAAATATTAAATGGATATACCGATGCACGGTGGCGCTGCCTTGCAGTTGAAAAATTATACTTTTTAAAAACTGCTGTTGCCTTCGAAATTACAATATTAGTGGTGGAATAATTCAAAAACCCTTGATTCTTTTCATTTACATTTTACGATAACGTAAATCGCCTTAAAGTTTATATCGTTAATTGATTTGATTAATAATTTAATTGCTTGATGCTATTTTCCTTTGCACTGTACACGTAGATTTTAATTGAAAGCCAGATTTCGATACAAATTCATATAAGTGCATACATTTATTAAGGAAATCTTTTATGTTCGGCATGGAATTCGCTTCAACATCCAAGTTTCGCTCATTTGGATAGAGAATGAAAAACTGAAAACAGAAGACTAGTAGAGAAGTGGACAGAAAGCGGAAATGCTCAAAGTCTACTTCAGCAATCGAACCTGTGACTCTCTGACTACTAGAGTGGTCTCCTAGTCTACGAATGCCTTATTGTGCTGCTTTTCCCATTTTACTTTTGCCAAAAGAAAATTTAGTTTGTTTTCAGGATTGCCAATTGAAATATTTAAAACAACTTTTTGTTTTTCGGAATGGAAATTTTTGAAAAACTCATTCGATTACGGCAAAACAAAAAAAGACTTGATCGATTAAATGGAAATAAACACAAGTATATAAACACTAAATAGAATAGGATGATATATAAAGTGGTATTATTAGATCTTGGCATAGAAATAAATTTGCTGCTGAAAGCATTTTCTTCTAAGTTCGACTTGGTAGGAAATTTTGGAGAGAACAAAAGATTCGATGAACACAGGACTTCAAGACTACACCGAAGGGCATCTCGTCGCTTTCGATGAAAATATCTATTTAGATTTTATTGACATAGAACTACTTTTTAATGACATGCAATAAATTAGAATTTTAATGCTATTTCTGCCTTCTGCTGTAGGATGGGCAAAACGGGTTTTAGGACCACTGCATGATTTATAGAATATGTGGTCTCAAGTTTCATCAGCAAATATAGACACCGCTAGAAGGAAACAATGCAGTTTTTGCATTCTGAAAAAAAAAATCAGGCAATTGGAAGGAGTTGTTGTATATATATGTATGTACATCCACACAGAAGATCGAACGACTCTTTTAAATAATAATACATTTCATTTAACATTTACTGGGTTATCTTCCTAAAGCTGGAATATGAAATGACTTTGATTCTTGGCTTTTTAAAAGCATTTTAAGTCAAGAGCACACACACACACACAATTCTTTTTTTTTAATAAATCAATCTTTTACCTTTTACTGCATGTTTTCAATGTTGAATTGCTTTTCCTCTCTTGGTATTCAGGCATTAAATCATTTTAGCCTTTTATTGCAATCTCTATATTTTAGTTTTGCTGGAAAGTGTTATTGGTCATTACCTTTAATTATACTGTTGGCTTTGGTATGGCAAAAGTTGTTATGACCATTTATTATACTATTTTCCTTATTTATAAAGGGTCAGAAATGGAGTTCAATGCATTTGACTTTAGATTTAACAAGAGAATGTTGTTTTTTTTTTTTTTTTTTGGAAAAACTCACAATTACTAGGCCACTTAGAAATGAAAGTTTAAAAAAGTTGTGAGTCCGATTAGAGTTGTGGTAACTGGTATGTATTGAATTAAATGCTACAATTGCAATTTATTTCATTTGTATTTATTTGAGCATCGAGGTACTTTTTTATTATATTTATTTATTTACGTTTTTAGATTTTAGCAAAGTTTAACTTTATCATAAATTTGAGATTTTCTATGAGAGCTTTTGCTTTGAAATAGAGCGACCAGTCGATGTTTAATTTCATTCGAAAGAATGATATTTAGAGAACGATTGCAAATTATGATAAACCATGGAAAATATTTTAAAAATATTTATAACATTTTTTTTAAGATTTTCTTTGTCAGCCCTAAACCTTATCTTGAATATCCAGGACTTCTTATTACGTCTGGCCATCCAAAAAATCGTTTTTACGTGAGCCAGTTCTAACTTCAATAAAAATTATAACACATTTTCATAAGATCCCTGAAAAAAAGGATTTGTTTAATGACCCTGCAGGAATTTAGTTTTCAAAATAGAATAAAATATCGATTATAAAGGACGCTGTTTGAAGCGAACACCGGGAATCTTTTTGAAAAATTAAATAAAATGATCTAATCTGAATTTATTTTGGTACAATATGGGTTTATTAGAAATAAAAAAAATATTGCATGATTATGGAACATGATTTAATACATGAAACTACCGAGGCTGGCCTTGCAGTAGCTTATCCTGTCAAACAATTTTCCAAGATTTGCTAACGGTTCCATCTCACGAAAGGCTCGGACGATGTTGGCCATAACACCTTTTCTGGTTTCTGGATTCCAAGATGTGGAAATTTTGTTTGTTGACATGGCAGCTGAAGAGATGACTGTAGCCCAAACTGAGAAGCCGTAATAATGTGCAAAGTCGTTTGCTTTGAATTTCTCAGTGAATTGGATTCTCGTCATGCGGAGCTGTTGAGATCAATATTTTTGGATTGCATTGTACACTTGCATACTTTACATACGACGACAGGAACAATAAGTATTTGTCCAGTAGCAAGCCAGTTTTATGAAGTTTTTTCACATACTTGGATAAAGCACTTGCTGTGGGTGCTTCATTACGAACCAAACTTCTTTTTATTAAAAAGGCCACACAGCACTCACTTTGGAAATAACTTTGCAATATTTCCCAACGTTGTTCTATTTTAAATGGAAACGTTTTGGTCAGCGGACTATTGCATTGACTCAAAAAATCTATCAGTGTCAAAATGCGTAATCTGTTCAAAAGAAAAGTTGAATTTTTAAACTTCAGAGGCACAACTTGTGTTTTTGTTTGGCAAGTTTCTCTTGTTTAAAAAAATGGATCAAATTAAGTGCTTAAAAGCACTTGAAATATATGGTGAGTGTACTCTGAGTCAGAAAAATTTTTACAAGTGGTACAAGCTTTTTAAAGAAGGTAGAGAGGATGTGAATGACGATCCTCGTCTTGGATGCTCCATCACATCAAAAACCGATAAAAGTGAGAAAAATTGTTATGATCAAATCACTTTTAAGGAAGTTGCAGATGATTTCGGTACATCGGTTGGATCATGCCATAAATTTTTTTTCGCAAATTTTGCACATGAAGCATGTGGCAGCTAAGCTCGTTCCCAAATTGTTGAATTTTCACAACAAAAAAAAAACCGTAGCATGGGAATCGCTCAGGAAATATTGAATGACGTTAAAGACGATCCAACTTCGCTTAAAAGGGTCATAACTGGGGACGAATCATGGGTATAAGGTTCTGACATCGAAACCAAAGTCCAATCGTTCCAATGGAGGAGCCAAGGAGTGCCAAGACCAAAATCACCGAAAGAGTAAAACATGCCTAACTCTTATGTCTCTCATAAGTAAAGTAAACTAAACACAAACTCAACTAAGAATATATGCTTGAGACCAGTGTGCCAACATATAAAAACAATCGCCCATCGAATTCACGTAGCACGAGAAATTTCAAAATTCAACTTTTCTTTTGAACAGACCTACGATTTAAAAAATTACTCATATCCACACCATTACACACATCATTACACACCCATTGCATTGTTATCGACCTCTTTTCAAGTCCCGGTTAGTCCAAAATGATAACTGCTGTAAAATTAGCGTTTTCATATTCCTCATTTTCACCGAGCTCCAATTCAATGCTGGCATTGACTTTAATGATTTCAGACCATCAACTAGTTGTCTTCGTTTCTTTTGGTTGCACATTTGTAATTGCCCTAATTTGTCTTAGACTAAGGGATAAACTATGGCTTAATTGGTGCAGTTTTAAAATCTTTCCTTCCTCTTATTCGCCAAATCACACGGCAGCTCAGGTAAATTTTTCCTATTGGGACCCACTTATTTATAACTGCCGTTCCTTTATGGGTGCTGCTGCTATTCCATTATGCTCTCAAATGGTCTCTGTTGCAAGTTTACAATCTACAAATAAGAGGATGAAGAAAAAACATTGTTGGTGTTGCTCTTATTTTATTTTTGTTTTCTCGTTTTTTAGCACTTTTGTTGTACATGAAGTTTTATTTTTATAGTGCCATAAAGTGTTGTTTTTGTTACTGTTCTGCATGTTATTATTTCAAGTGTGGCATCAGCACTGCATAAGAAGCGATGCAAATAATAAAATGAAACAAAGAAGTATGAAATTTTTCATTTCGATCATCAAGAGTTACTGCGACTATATGCGAAGGGCGCTACAAGGGGAATCCGTTACTGCAAATTTTCCCACTTTCTGGGATCCGATTGATTTCATGTTATTTTAAATGTCATATGAATTTCAAATATGAATTCAACAGATTTGCGAAAATCGATCTGAATATAGAAAAATACAATAATTAATTTCTTTAAATCTGCATTAAACATGTTTTTTTCTTCAACCAATAATCATTTATTTTACATGAAGTATTATTATTTGCTGAATATTCAATTAAATCGAACTAACAAATTAAATCTTATCTCTAAAATAAATAATTACTCTATTTAAGTCTAACCAATGACAAACAAAAAAAAATTGTTCCTGCAGCATGACTAATGATCATCTTCAAGTTTCTTGTATTCGACTAAGAGCAAGAGGGTTCTTCCTTCTCAGCCGATTGTGACCTCTATAATCTAGAATATTGCAAGCTAGTGTGTTTGGTTGGTACCAAAGCTTCTTAGTGTATATTTTCACGTGTTTACACACTTCGGTTTTAGCCAAGGAATGTAATCGTACGATAGGATATTATTTTGTCACCTTTGAATAATGTGATCATGCATCAGCCACAGTATTAGCAGAGGATCCTAAAATTTAAGAGACCTATGAAATGATGGCGTTTTGCGAGGATTGAGAAGATAAACCGAATTGCTGAGAGTGAATATCAGAACTGCTTCGAGCATGGAAGTAACGCTTGCACAAGTGTATTATATCTAAGGGGAAATATTTTGAAGGGTATAAAATTTAAATTGATGTATAAATATTTTTTGAAAAAAAAAAATTAAAATTCACATTTTCTCTTGAACATATGGCATAAAATTAGTTTCTATGTAAAAAAGAAAATAGAAAGTTTACTTTAGAATAGGAATCGAAAAAATGAACATCTTGTAATGACAAGTCTATTTTAATTTCATTTTCATGACATCCTTGAAAGCTCAGTTTTTATTAATAATAGACCTGCAATCAGCTTACAAATATATACGAGTATACGTTTCTAACTGTGATGTGGTGAATGTTGTGTGGCTCTTTTGGATGAGGCATCCATTTTTCGTACTGAGAAGCATGTAGAACACATTGAGGTCGGTATAATGAAGCAAACGATTTATCATTCGTTGCTCATAAAGCTTCAGATAAAGCCGTAGTTTTAAGCTCAAATTACTGGTAATAGTTATATATAGCAGTAAATTCTTAGATGAATATCGAGCCTTCTTTGATTATCTATAACTACTACAAGATATTCGAAATAGATTCCGATTTCTCAAAATCAATTTTACTTCACTAAACTTTGTAACCAGAGAATTTTTCCATTCTGTACCATCAATGAAACCTACAGGAACGAAATTGTATTTCTCAAGTGATTAAAAAATATTCGTTTAAGTTGAAAAAATTTACTACTTAAAAAGAGCATGTTGTTTATAACTACATAAGTATTTGCAACAATTTCCTTTCACAGCAACGTATTAAAGCAAGAAGTGTAATAAAACAAAAAAAAATTAAAAAAAATACATATTTTTACATAAAAACCAGTAACAACTACAAATTTTACTTGAAGAATACCGCAAAAGAAAAATATTAAAATTTATTTATGGCAAAAACTTTAACAAATCAGGCTAATGTTCTTTCCTTCCTTTTACTAAATTTTAATGTTTTGCGTAAAGATTTATGAGGTTAAAACTATAAAAAAATGTTTATAGCAACAAAGAAAATTTGCCAGAGCGATAATTGTTATAACTGATTGCCTTGTAGCCAATATCCTTGACTGACTTGTAATAAAAAAATAAATTTTAATATTGATTTTTATTTCAATGAATGCATTGGAAAAGCATATTTGTTCATGTTATTGGCATAGTGATGGGAAAGTCATTATAAGTTTTATATTTATTGGGCTTAAAGTATTTGTATGATACTCAGCATAATATGAGGTTAATGAAAAGTTAAGGAAATTTACTTCCTTGTCTATATAATATAGAGAATTTATTAAGGAATAATATTTTATTAAAAAATTTATTAAAGACAAATATTGAAATTTATTATTCTATGATGATGTATACATATACATTGATTCATATACATTTTTGAATTCTCATATGGTACTTGATTCGTATGGCCTAAACATCTGAAGTCAAATGTTTTCAAACTGCTTAAACTTCACTGATGATTTATGTAGTTTAGCGACCAATGAAATGTCGGCATATGAAGAGCTAAAGCAACAAACAATGCCTTTTGCATTTAAGAAAATTGTGTTTTGCCTATCCTATTAAACTTTTGTAAATGTTTTAATCAAAGCAGAATGTGAATCAAAAATTTTTCAAATCATCTTTTCGCAGACAGTAGATGGATATTCGTGGGCGTCAAAACAAGGGCCCAAATCGCAGCAGTTCTGATCTAATGAACTTGCGTGTCTAATGATTTTTAGTTGACATCCTAATAAACAGATGGCAGCAATCGATTGCTTTTCAATCGAAATTTGTTGTAAATTGCAAAAATAGCTTTTCCTTTGTACTGTGTAAACAACGAGCTGCCAACACGAATGTCGATTAGTCTTAGCAACACTTTGGGAAATTGTTTAAACATAACAAACAATTATCTGGCTGCTAAATTCAAAAGTTCAGCTCTGAAGCATAATGATGCCACGTTGTATTGTTAAAATATGCCACTATTTACTATCGTCCCTGAATGTGACATTTCAATTTTTTTTTCTATTTTATTATAATTTTTGTTTTGCCGCTGACTGGCTTTAAACTAGTAGAAGTCTTATATATGTAAGTATTTTTTTAAATTTCGTGCACATTTATTCTCTTGTGTATGTAAGTAAGTACATACATATGTACATATATACATAACATTTTTACACTGAACAGCTGTTTTGCACAATTTGGCAAATATTCAGCGACTCGCTAACAAGAGTTCAGCAATTTGTTAGCTAGAGCTTAGTAAGTGTATTATGAATAAACTGTATGCTAAATTGATGTCAACTTTTTCTTATGTAAATTGTGTTTTTTAAAAGATTTTAGATTTAATTAAAAACCAAAACACGTAAAATTTATAGAAACGTATGAAATCTTTATTTAACTCAATAGAATGATCTGGTATATAATTCAATATTTAAAGATGAATTTATGTGAAAGGGTTCATATGCTGGGTCCAATTTTGGAATACTCTCTCGAACATATCGGCGGGTATCTCACGAATAAATTATTCAATATTGGCTTCCAGTACGCCAACCGTTGCGTGTTTGTCCCTATAGACACGAGCCTTAACATACATATGTACGTAGCAGCACAAAAAAAATGTTCACCGAATTCGACTCTCAATTGGTCCATTGTTTAGCGTGGAGTGTGGCATGTGGCACCGTCTTATTGAAACTACATGGCAGCCACGTCCAGCTCTTCTATTTTGGGCAAATAAAAAATTATAATCATCGCACGGTAGCGCTCGCTATTCACAATGACATTCCGGCTGCTCTGCACATCAAATACGGCAATTTTAATTACTAATGTATCCATTCAACCAGAAATGGACTTCGTCACTGAACACAATTTTCACTTTCTTAACCGAGCATAAATTTAAATAAAATAAAAACTATTTGCAAACATTTGCAATTATTCTAAGCTCGCTTTGCTTGTTAATTAAAGAGCTTCTACGGATGCAGTCCATCAGATTTCGACGAAACTGCACGCCAAACTAAAGTACTGGAAGAGATGACAGACCTGCTGGCGATCCTGGGTAATTGACTACGTCCAGATTTAGCAGGTACGAACCCGGCGATCAGAAGAAATATCCGTCGTAAGCATAGGAAAAATCGTCATCGTCTACGAAGTCCAATGCATTGGATGAAGGTCCGAATGAGAGCCGTTTTTTCAGCCCACGTTTTGTGAATTCGTTTAGCAGCAGTGAGACCTAAAAATATAGTGTTCAGGCGTCCAATCCTCTAACTTGAGGATCTTCCGATTAATTTACACCTCGTTTGCAATAATAAAAATTGGCTGCATTTCAACAGAATTTTATTTTTTTTTAAATATATGTATGTATGTATGTACATATGTACTTATGTACATATGTATATATGTACGTATGTACATACATATGTATGTATAATTACATGTCAATTTGAATCCCTTAAAAGTATCCCTTAATCATATTAAGGGATTCAAACTGACATAATTATAGTACATACATACATACATATGTATGTATGTATTTACATACATATGTAAGTACATACATACATATGTACTTACATATGTAAATATGAACATACATACATATATACATACATTTAAAAAAAATTAAAATTCTCTTGAAATTCCGACGATTTTATTCTAGGCTTGGGAAACTACTGCAAAGAACTCTTATACGAACTTTAAATCCAACTTTATTTTGAAATTAATACTCTTTTGTTTTCTGAAATTGAAACAGGCGTGTAATGATTTTTGACGACTCTAATTTTTTGGTAGTTTTTTCTTCAGAACAAGTTCCAAATTTGTGGAAATTCTCGTTAAACATCCCTATGTTTAATTAAATAGCAATCTAAAATGCTTTTAAATCAAAAGATTCCGAATCGATTTTACTAAAAAAAGACATTGTCCACCTGTATAAAAAATAGATTTTAAACCATATTATCACGTAAGGAAAATCAATTTTTTTTTTAATTTTAAATGAAAATGCGATTGTATTTGTTTTATTTAATTTTTTTATTTAATTCAGTTCTGGCTAAAATAATTTAAAATTAACAATAATAATTTAAACCACTAAAGGGTTCATATAAAAAGTTTGCCGTTATTAAAAGCAAAAAAAAAAACTCTTCTATCTAATACAAACCATATGCACACATCACACATATGTACATACATATTTACATATGAACCTGTTTCATCTTATATATTAATATTAAACATACATAAGTGCGGACAGGACAAAAAGAGAAATACAGAAGAATTTATGCTCATAGTAACAACAGTGCCAAATAGTTAAAAAACCATATAATAAGAACAGCACAAAGGAATAATAGAGAATAAATATTTGAAGGGATAAGTAATGAAATAGTGATGACACTATAATTATTGACGAGACAGTGACAAAAAGTGATCTCCTTTAACACATGTACTTATATGTAAATGTGGTACAACTAAACACCGAAATTTCACTGTAGAAGGCAGCTTTTACAGCTAGTCTTTTTATAAAAATAGTATTTAAACTATTTATAAATATTTTATGGGGAGTAAGCAGATCTAAATGCCTAAAATTTAGTTGGTTCTTATGCCAGATCATCAAAGGACCAAGAGTAAGTAAGTAAATATATAATATAATATTCAACAGGGGTCACATAAATTAAAATTAAATGAAGTTTTTCGGCAAATAAAGTAACTATTTAACTCACAAAAATATCTAATTATTAGTTTTTGAATTTGGAATGTTTACTATTGCTATTTTCGTGTGTTAACGAAAATTTTGGTATTTGAAGCTGAAAGATCAGCTAAAGATCGAAACAAATCGTTCCATACGAATATTTTAATATACTTATATGTTTAAATTTTGTGGTAAATTTTTCTGTACAACTTTAAACTTTTAAAAATTTATTGCTAATGGATGGCTTAGCTGGTTATCGCCAGTAAATGTTTTAGCAACATAATTGGGACAATATAATGAATAAAATTTATACTCTTACATTATGTTTCCTCTATAACCAAAGTTCAAAACAATTGATAAAATTTCATGCCATTTGTATCACTTTTTTCTCAATATTTGCCCCCCTCTGAAAATTTTTTCCTTTTAAGAGTGTACAAAGCTCTTATTTGCCCTAATAATATTATGAATAAAATGATTTTTGAAGTATTTTATTCACCAGTAAATACCTTTTGACAAGTTGCATTGAGCAAAAAAGTAATATTAAATTAAAAAAATAAATTTAATAAAATTTTTATGGAATAGACAAAAATTCAAACTCTAACTTGAACAACTAACAAACAAATAATTCGCAATATTTCCTTTCTTTTTTGGAATTAAAAAAAGTCATAATAAAAGTTGATAACAAATTGTGAATAGAATTTACATAAGGAAGCGTTGAAAAAAATATATCCAGTGCATTTTATATACTGGATGGCGGTAATAAAATTACCTTAAAAATTGCCTTCAAAATAAAGTTTTTCCTGGTCATATACTTTGTCAAAGAAGAATGAAGTATGAATAATTTTTTTATCTTCTGCTTTATAATTTGGATTGCATCATATATCTAATAACTTTTCTAAGTAGGTATTGCGCTTTAAAGCTAGGATAAACCTCAGCTGGCTTCATAGTTCCGTACAGTTCATTCCCTCAACTTGCTATAAAATATGGGAGGTTCTATCTTTCTCCTAAGGACAAGTTGAACACTTTCCCACGATATATTCAAGCTTTTAAGGAACATATTAGTTTCAAAGTAATCATTAATATTAACTCTCTGGATAGTTTCGGTTGAGATTTAGTGGTAGCCGGTGTATATGAATTTAAGCGCAATCAAATTAAATTATAATTGATTTAATTTTCACTCGAAAAATTTAAAGAATAATTAAAAATAATCAAATTGCATTATATTACGTTCAACTTTAACAGTTTCTTGAATTATAAAGTCTTAAATTTTCAATTGTAAAAAAAAACATTAAATTTGTTTTATTATAAGCTCCCTTTGAACCATTACTCTAACCTATTTCAGTTCTTTTTGGTCATTATGTAGCCGCTTTCATAAGGAATTGATCTTAAGCAGGTTCCTGGAAGATTTTTCTCTAACTAGTCTTTTCGCATAAATTACCGGTATCAGTATTATAGTAAGCGCAAGTTTCCAGTTTAGTGAAATATCATAATGTGTTCTAAAAGTGTCAACTTTACTCTCATGACAATTCCATGTTAAAGTGATAGTTTCCTTTCAAGCAGAGTGCTTGAAAGGAAACATGTCACGTGACTAGTTCACAACTAGTCACGTGACATGTTCCGGTTCAGTCGCCTTCTCCCTAATGCAATTATCTCAACTCTTTCTTCGTCGCCTCTTGCCAACACAAAAATTATTTTCTTGTTTTTCTCACACCCTCTTCGTGGAAGAATAATAACTGCTTCATGAACTTGACATACTTATTAGTGGCTTCAGTATTCTTTTGATCGTCCGCATAATGGTTTTGTTTTTGTTAAGAAAAGTCTATTAGTGTCGCGCCTGTATGTCAATTCGTCTTAAATACATATCTACATATGTATGTATGTATGTACATACATACATATGTATGTATGTATGAATGTAAATAAAAATGTTAAATTTAATATTAATTAATAGTGTTCCAAGTTTCCAAATAATTGAAGTGAAAACAAGTTTGAGAAGTGTTTCAAGTAATTAATATGCATAAATAATATGCAAAAATTAGTTTTAGTCAATTTACATACATACATACTTATGTAAGTATGTACAAATATGTAAATGCGTTTATGTATGTACATACATAGGTATGTATGTAAGTACATATGTAAGTACATACATATGTAAGTACATATGTAATTACATTTGTACGTACATATATATAAAAGTTCTTGTTGGGAAGCAAAAATATAATACATACCCATAGAAAAATGTAATACATTCATGCATACTTACTTATGTACACATGCATGCAAAAAGTTTGCCGTTATTAAAAGCAAAAAAAAAAACTCTTCTATCTAATACAAACCATATGCACACATCACACATATGTACATACATATTTACATATGAACCTGTTTCATCTTATATATTAATATTAAACATACATAAGTGCGGACAGGACAAAAAGAGAAATACAGAAGAATTTATGCTCATAGTAACAACAGTGCCAAATAGTTAAAAAACCATATAATAAGAACAGCACAAAGGAATAATAGAGAATAAATATTTGAAGGGATAAGTAATGAAATAGTGATGACACTATAATTATTGACGAGACAGTGACAAAAAGTGATCTCCTTTAACACATGTACTTATATGTAAATGTGGTACAACTAAACACCGAAATTTCACTGTAGAAGGCAGCTTTTACAGCTAGTCTTTTTATAAAAATAGTATTTAAACTATTTATAAATATTTTATGGGGAGTAAGCAGATCTAAATGCCTAAAATTTAGTTGGTTCTTATGCCAGATCATCAAAGGACCAAGAGTAAGTAAGTAAATATATAATATAATATTCAACAGGGGTCACATAAATTAAAATTAAATGAAGTTTTTCGGCAAATAAAGTAACTATTTAACTCACAAAAATATCTAATTATTAGTTTTTGAATTTGGAATGTTTACTATTGCTATTTTCGTGTGTTAACGAAAATTTTGGTATTTGAAGCTGAAAGATCAGCTAAAGATCGAAACAAATCGTTCCATACGAATATTTTAATATACTTATATGTTTAAATTTTGTGGTAAATTTTTCTGTACAACTTTAAACTTTTAAAAATTTATTGCTAATGGATGGCTTAGCTGGTTATCGCCAGTAAATGTTTTAGCAACATAATTGGGACAATATAATGAATAAAATTTATACTCTTACATTATGTTTCCTCTATAACCAAAGTTCAAAACAATTGATAAAATTTCATGCCATTTGTATCACTTTTTTCTCAATATTTGCCCCCCTCTGAAAATTTTTTCCTTTTAAGAGTGTACAAAGCTCTTATTTGCCCTAATAATATTATGAATAAAATGATTTTTGAAGTATTTTATTCACCAGTAAATACCTTTTGACAAGTTGCATTGAGCAAAAAAGTAATATTAAATTAAAAAAATAAATTTAATAAAATTTTTATGGAATAGACAAAAATTCAAACTCTAACTTGAACAACTAACAAACAAATAATTCGCAATATTTCCTTTCTTTTTTGGAATTAAAAAAAGTCATAATAAAAGTTGATAACAAATTGTGAATAGAATTTACATAAGGAAGCGTTGAAAAAAATATATCCAGTGCATTTTATATACTGGATGGCGGTAATAAAATTACCTTAAAAATTGCCTTCAAAATAAAGTTTTTCCTGGTCATATACTTTGTCAAAGAAGAATGAAGTATGAATAATTTTTTTATCTTCTGCTTTATAATTTGGATTGCATCATATATCTAATAACTTTTCTAAGTAGGTATTGCGCTTTAAAGCTAGGATAAACCTCAGCTGGCTTCATAGTTCCGTACAGTTCATTCCCTCAACTTGCTATAAAATATGGGAGGTTCTATCTTTCTCCTAAGGACAAGTTGAACACTTTCCCACGATATATTCAAGCTTTTAAGGAACATATTAGTTTCAAAGTAATCATTAATATTAACTCTCTGGATAGTTTCGGTTGAGATTTAGTGGTAGCCGGTGTATATGAATTTAAGCGCAATCAAATTAAATTATAATTGATTTAATTTTCACTCGAAAAATTTAAAGAATAATTAAAAATAATCAAATTGCATTATATTACGTTCAACTTTAACAGTTTCTTGAATTATAAAGTCTTAAATTTTCAATTGTAAAAAAAAACATTAAATTTGTTTTATTATAAGCTCCCTTTGAACCATTACTCTAACCTATTTCAGTTCTTTTTGGTCATTATGTAGCCGCTTTCATAAGGAATTGATCTTAAGCAGGTTCCTGGAAGATTTTTCTCTAACTAGTCTTTTCGCATAAATTACCGGTATCAGTATTATAGTAAGCGCAAGTTTCCAGTTTAGTGAAATATCATAATGTGTTCTAAAAGTGTCAACTTTACTCTCATGACAATTCCATGTTAAAGTGATAGTTTCCTTTCAAGCAGAGTGCTTGAAAGGAAACATGTCACGTGACTAGTTCACAACTAGTCACGTGACATGTTCCGGTTCAGTCGCCTTCTCCCTAATGCAATTATCTCAACTCTTTCTTCGTCGCCTCTTGCCAACACAAAAATTATTTTCTTGTTTTTCTCACACCCTCTTCGTGGAAGAATAATAACTGCTTCATGAACTTGACATACTTATTAGTGGCTTCAGTATTCTTTTGATCGTCCGCATAATGGTTTTGTTTTTGTTAAGAAAAGTCTATTAGTGTCGCGCCTGTATGTCAATTCGTCTTAAATACATATCTACATATGTATGTATGTATGTACATACATACATATGTATGTATGTATGAATGTAAATAAAAATGTTAAATTTAATATTAATTAATAGTGTTCCAAGTTTCCAAATAATTGAAGTGAAAACAAGTTTGAGAAGTGTTTCAAGTAATTAATATGCATAAATAATATGCAAAAATTAGTTTTAGTCAATTTACATACATACATACTTATGTAAGTATGTACAAATATGTAAATGCGTTTATGTATGTACATACATAGGTATGTATGTAAGTACATATGTAAGTACATACATATGTAAGTACATATGTAATTACATTTGTACGTACATATATATAAAAGTTCTTGTTGGGAAGCAAAAATATAATACATACCCATAGAAAAATGTAATACATTCATGCATACTTACTTATGTACACATGCATGCTTACATACTATGTGTGTACATATATACTTATGTATTGCACATACATACATACATAC